>OZ012709.1:26099121-26699121 GCA_963942595.1 Cylloceria caligata | reverse complement strand
TTTTTATGCGCGATCGAAGAAAATAATTGAAAGGTGATGTGCTCGTGATGTGTTCTAAAGTGAAAAAATGGGAATAAAATGTTAATAATACTTTAACCAGATGTAATTATTTATTATGTCTTAACCTTTAAACGTTCCAAATAGTGTTTGTAATTGTGTTTTGTTCTCTTTAAATAAATAATTGTACATTGAAATGTGTGGCACTCTATAACTGTTATCTCTATGATAATAATTAAAATGCAATGAATCTCCTAGGCCATGGTTCATTTAATATAGTATTTAATTATGATAAAAATTATGATGTGTTCATGACACAAATTATAGCGTATAAAAAGTCACAACTAGCGAATGCCTTTCGCCACTAGAAATGAGATATGTAGTAGGTATGCGTGACAAATGTCATATTTCGCACCTGACAATACAACTTGAAGCTTCAAATTATTAACGACAGCTTCATTAATATGAGGAGATGTTTTTACCTTTATAAGAAAAGTTAAGTAACACTTGATACATCGATGCATGGCAGAAGAGACTGCGATGCTACCAAAGGTGCCAAATCTGTCTGAAGCAGCTGCATTAGGACCAGAAGACGCTTCCATCAACATCTATTATCGGTTTTTATCTCAGTCACGCGAGATTCAACTCCTTATAAGCGAACGATTCCAAATAATAACCCTTAAAAATATTATACCGTCAACCGTAATATGCTACGAGTATTTACGTGTTACCGGCATAACATCTTGTAACTGGACCGATTTTTTTTTTACTACATTTACAGGGACACCGAAAATTGCCCTTCGTCTTAACTTGCTCTCTCCTTGATCACAAGCTCCTCTCACCTTGATCTCACCTCACTCTCGCCGTCCGCTCACCTTGAATTCACTTTCCTCGCAACTCACTATCATCTCGCTATCACCTTATACTTACTAACCACCAACAATTTGGAGACTCAAGCAGCATCGGCAGGGCAGGGCGATTGATTTTGTCGTGCGTAGCTATAAGAAAAGTATAATAGAAAAGTCTTATAGATGTTGATGGAAGCGTCTTCTGGTCCTAATGCAGCTGCTTCAGACAGATTTGGCACCTTTGGTAGCATCGCAGTCTCTTCTGCCATGCATCGATGTATCAAGTGTTACTTAACTTTTCTTATAAAGGTAAAAACATCTCCTCATATTAATGAAGCTGTCGTTAATAATTTGAAGCTTCAAGTTGTATTGTCAGGTACGAAATATGACATTTGTCACGCATACCTACTACATATCTCATTTCTAGTGGCGAAAGGCATTCGCTAGTTGTGACTTTTTATACGCTATAATTTGTGTCATGAACACATCATAATTTTTATCATAATTAAATACTATATTAAATGAACCATGGCCTAGGAGATTCATTGCATTTTAATTATTATCATAGAGATAACAGTTATAGAGTGCCACACATTTCAATGTACAATTATTTATTTAAAGAGAACAAAACACAATTACAAACACTATTTGGAACGTTTAAAGGTTAAGACATAATAAATAATTACATCTGGTTAAAGTATTATTAACATTTTATTCCCATTTTTTCACTTTGGAACACATCACGAGCACATCACCTTTCAATTATTTTCTTCGATCGCGCATAAAAAAACCCATGCGAATGAACAAATGACATGCGTCATTCTACTATACTATCCCGTCCGACGTTGCCGCAGACCGAGGTCTCGGTTTCCATCGAACATTTGCCGACTTCCGGCGCGGGAAGCGTATGTGCTCCTGATTGGTCATTTATCATGATATTATTTGACTTTAATTGCATCTCATTAATAAACTTTTGAGATTTTCGGAAAACCGCTAAGTAATTGTGCTTAAAATGACCTCAGCTATCGGCATACTGCGGGTCGGTCACTTTTTTTGAATCACCCTGTATATACTCTGCATATTTAAGTAACTACGAAGGAAATGATTATGGACCTCATACCGAAATCCTACGTATCTTATGGCTGGGAATAAGCAACACTTAATATTTCCATTAGTACATCGGTATTGCGATTTTTTGGTTAATTATTAAATCCATTTTTTTAAATGCTGATATACTGAATAGTAAGTTAATCATAATGTTGTACTCTGGAATTTACTGTAAAAATAAATTATATTTCCCATTCGCGCGATAGCGAGGCCGCTCACCTTTATACACGAATCGCAGATGTCTATACTATACTAGATCGCTTACGTCGGGCTTTGACGTGTAGAAGAGCTGTGTCCGGGCGGATCTCCGGTTTCGGTCATGAAACCTTACAAGAAAATGGCCGTTCCGGCCTCTTATCAAATACAGCCTAAGATGTATTAGAATATTTTTATCGTTTCATTGATGTTTTTAACAAAATTGACATAAAACTTTTCGATTTAATATTTAAAGGATACTTACAATGCTAATAAAATAATAAAACATCATTAATTTTGGCTGAGGACGCAAAAAGTTACAAACTGTTTTGGCCTAATATTAGTATCGTCATGCTGATTAACCAACGTCCAACTGTTGGTGAAGTGTTTAATTACATATTGTGCTACCATTATAACAATTGTTAAGTGATGCATTCAGCCAATTTTGTGATTGTTGTAAAAATGTAAGCATGAAAAGGAAGTGAAGGAAGTGCATAATAGATGGATATTATGTTACTTTTATAAAGATTTGTATTATTAATAATTAAAGGATAATAATAAAACTAACGTTTTTAATAAAAAATACATTTTATTATATAATTTGCAAACACACACAGATAGAGAAAAGACAGAGAGAAATTTTAACATACATATATTACTGGTACAAAAGAAATAAAGTATGGTCATTCTCAAGGTATCGAAAGCGTCACTTGTAAAGGGTGGTTAAATTTTAAGGGCCGATGTTGATTTTGAATAAAACACAAATTATTTAGGAAATTATTGTCAATTCTTTTTATTATGATAATATGGTATGGTTTAATTATGTATGGAACAAAATATCGGCCAAATGGCCGCCGCGACCTCGACGGCACACCTCCATCCGATGGTCCAAATTTTCGATGACGCTTAGGCATAATTGAGGTTCTATGCCGTTAATGTGCCGAATTATCTCATCCTTTAGCTCTTGAATTGTTGCTGGCTTATCGACGTACACCTTTTCTTTCAAATAACCCCAAAGAAAGAAGTCCAACGGTGTCAAATCACATGATCTTGGCGGCCAATTGACATCGCCACCACGTGAGATAACACGGCTATTGAATTTGTCGCGCAAAAGAGCCATTGTTTCGTTAGCTGTGTGGCAAGTGGCACCGTCCTGTTGAAACCACATATCGCCCACATCCATATCTTCCAATTCGGGCCATAAAAAGTTCGTTATCATCTCACGATAGCGAACACCATTCACAGTAACTGCCTGACCGGCCTCATTTTGGAAAAAATACGGCCCGATGATGCCGCCAGCCCATAAACCGCACCAAACAGTCACTCTTTGTGGGTGCATTTGTTTTTCGACAATCACTCTTGGATTATGAATCGCCCAAATGCGGCAAATCTGCTTATTGACGAATCCACTGAGGTGAAAATGTGCCTCATCACTGAAGATGATTTTCTTCGAAAATTGATCATCCACTGTTGCCATTTCTTGCCACCATTCTGACCATTGACGACGTTTGGAATGGTCAAGAGGCTTTAGTTCTTGAGTCAATTGCACCTTATAAGCGTGTAAATGCAAGTCTTTATGCATAATGTTCATCAACGACGAGCGTGAGAGGTGCAATTGTTGGGCACGACGACGAGTTGAGGTGGACGGCTCTTCAGCCACACTATCGCGAACAGCAGCAATATTTTCTGCAGTACGAGCTGTACGAGCATGCACTGGTGTTTTAATATCTCCTACAGACCCGGTTTGCTCAAATTTTTGCACGATTTTTCCGATTGTACGCACATTTGGACGATTAAATTGACCGAAAAAATCACGAAGTGCACGATATGCATTTTGATTTGAACGCCCATTTTCATAATAAGCCTGAATAACTTTAACGCGTTGTTCGATTGTATATCTTTCCATGGTTCAAATTGAGTTAGTCTGAAATTGAGAAATGTCAAATGAAATGCAGAAAAAAACTTGACGTTTAAGTGTGGTTCACATTCAACATCGGCCCTTACAATTTAACCACCCTTTACTGGCACCTGGGTCTTCAAAGTTTAACGATGGCAATGAAGTAGAATCTATTGAGTTCTCTTGTCTTGGTTTTAAAATGCTTTTCCATTTCATCGTAGCATATGCAAGAGCAGGAGTCTCTATCGCACAGGTAGTGATTGACTCTATTTCATGAGTCTCTTGCAGAAGTTGTGCACGACTCAATCGCAGAACTTTTAACATCAGGAATGGCAGGAACAGGTGCTTCCAAAAATATGGAAGGCATAGCTAGATTTTTTAATCGTACGCTGCTTGTGCCTGGTCTTTCCATAAAATCTGTAGGCGTAAAGTGAGCACTACAGATTAAATGGCTTGGCTTGGGCTTAAAATCCTTTCCAATTGCATTTACCCAAATTTTTAAAATATCTGCGCGTTTCAAAGGCAATCTAAAATATTTACACAATTCTTGATAGAAACATAACCTTCAAATATCATAAACCTCATATATTTATTACAAATGAATGTGTTTTACTTACCTAAATAAATGAAAACCATCTTTAGTGATATTTTTGCCCTTCGGAATGCAACAACTGCTTGGCATTTTCCAATAATTGTATACTCACTTAAAAAATATTAATCTTTGCACCTAAGACAGATACAGAAAAATGGTTCAGACAAAAGTTGTTCAAGACAATGGGGGTCACCTCTCTGTGTAACTAGCTTTGACCTTGAGACTACTTGTGAAGGTTATTTGAAGGTCAGAGTGGTTTTTTAAAAATGGGAACCCCTATTTTTGACGAAAGATCGACGTCGTTGTTTCCGGGTAACGCTAAAAGTAAGGTTAACTCATTTAAAGCAACAGCTACTAAGAGCTTGTGGAATAAGAAACACTAAATGGCCTTTTTATGTTCGGAAAAACCTTAAAACGTTAAACGTTCCAGTTCGATCGTTCTTATAAAGGTACCTTCACAACGTTTATTCCGCCAGAAAATTTAAACAGCTAAATAAACAGCTACTAGGCAGTTATTTAGCATTTGACGTTAAATTGACCTTCTCAAGGTCACGAAAAAAAAACTTCAAAATATTATTTCAGACGTAAAATGTTCCGCTCTTTTTGAATCCGATATAAAAAATAGGGGTTCCCATTTAAAAAAAACCACTCTGACCTTCAAATAACCTTCACAAGTAGTCTCAAGGTCAAAGCTAGTGACACAGATAGGTGACCCCCATTATCTTGAACAACTTTTGTCTAAACCATTTTTCCGTATCTGTCTTAGGTACAAAGAAATTTGGGTGCATAGATCAAAATGGCCCACCCTGTATATATTGCATGCGTGTGCTAAACACGTACTGCCGCCATTTTGTTGTAAGGTGTCATGGCCGAAACCGGAGATCCGGGCAGTGATGCCAGATGAGGGAATTTTGCCCCTATCTCGCTGCCCTCACCACGCTACCCGTGCTAGGTGCGTCAGGGGAAGGCTTGCGCCGCTCGTAACAAATCTCGTCTCGATTGCGCTTTACGTTGTCTCGCCCCACCCACTTCACATCAGCCACTGCGCGGGCTTTTATGAATTGAGTTATGGAAGATTTTTTAATGAATATATATAAATATTATATATATAAATAAATAAATGATGAAAGTAAAGAAATATATAAAACGCTCACTAATTTTGCAGCCGTCAGCAAATGAATAGTGCATTACGATATCCAACACCGATTTGTAGTCTTTTACACGAAAGGTTCAGTACAATTTATTGAATAAAAAGGAATTGTAATGCTCTACTCACGTCCCAGGTCCTACCACGTGGAGGTCGCTGCATAAGGACCCACCCGTGGGGCCGTTGCTGTGTTTATATAGCCAAGCAAATACGGACACAGGAACGACCCCTCTCCATCCCTCCAACAATTTAACGTCTTATTTCTTCATTAAACTAAGAGCAACAAATAAAATATGATTTCGTAAGAACAGTATTTTCTGTTCAAATAAAAAATAAATAATGTTTTGAAATAAAAAAATTAATAAATTTCTGTTTTTGTCTTAGGTTAATAGAATGCGTCATGAAAAGTTAATAAAAGCCAAGTTACAAATTTGGAAAAAAATTAATTGCTATATATAATCAACGGTATTATATTATATCTTTCTAAATTAATAAATAATAAATAAATATAATTCTCTTTTTTCTTAAGTCTATGCAATGCATTATACACAATTGTAACGAATTGATATTCTCCCGCCGACTTGTAACATAGTTACAAGCATGAGCATAGGAGTAGATGCAGCGATAATGATCGGTGCGAGATAATAGAGTTATAATCTCGAGTCCACGTTGTTATAAGAGCCGGTATAGATTTCGAGGCATAAGAACACCTGAGCGACAGATTCGGTACAAGAGTACCGAAGTTCGTGGGCAATAGGCCATCGAACTCGCGTGAAAAACATGCTACGTCACGCCATCGGAATTCCCTCGCTGACATAAACAGCAGGGCAGCGACCAACTGATTTTGCTGGGAGGCGAGGGGAAGGCGGTGAGCGCGGCAACGGCAGATCGAAAAAGCCGAAAAGATGCGTTAGGTTTGAAAATTACGATGAAGAGTAGGCAGAGGGGAATGAGGCGAGGGGAAGCCTATAAAAGAGCCTGCGCGGGGAGAGGAAGCTCTCTTATCCTCGAAGCTAGTATAGCAGGAACATAAAAAGATAAGTGGAAAAACTAAACGAAATAAGAATTGACGAGAAACGGTTTTGTAGAGATTTGAAATCACTTCCTGTTAACATAGAGAACGGAATAACGAATCAGTCGAAAAGAAACCCCGCAAGAAAAATAGATTAGGCGAGTGGTGTTAAAGATATAAAGAAGTAGTTAGTGGAATTAAAACAAAATTAGTAATAAATTAAAATAGGGATAGATTAAGTGAGGGTGTGAGTAGATCTGTGTGAATAGTATTAATGAATACAGTTAAGTGAGTAATTTATAAGAGAACAGGATTAATGCATAAAATTAGGAGAGTCGTGGAAAGGAGAATAACATTAAACCGTGTGGTCTTTAAACCAGCTGTAGAGACGAAAATTATACGAGCATATGAGTGGAAGAACGACAGAGAGAAAGTTAAACGGGTATAAGTGAGAAAGAATTGTACACGGAGTTTATACACTCTGTACAAGTAGTGAACGTGTGCGTGTGGCGGTGTAGGTGCGGGAAACGAGTCGAAGCCAAGGTGTGTGTGTGTAACCGAAGCTCGAGCCCGCGGATACCGAGAAGTCATGCTCGAATAAGAAGAAATAATGATAAATAAAATCGACGGAATCCCCGAGTTTTCGATACCGAGTAGAATATAGAATTAGGAAACGTTAGAAAATAGATAAAGGTAGAAACAAGTGCATAAGTTTAATCAATACTATAAAAGGAAACGTATAGGAAAATAGAAATAACAGCGTGCGTCATAAACATTGCCCGATATAATAAGTAAAATAAGTGTGAAAGATAAAGAATTGTAAGTAGAGTTGATACACTCTATCGAAAGAGCGAATGCGAAGCGTAATAGCAACGAGTGTGAAATATCTGAGTACCGAGGGTACAACAACACGACGGTGCAAGAACAATAATAAGCCTACGAGAGTACCGAGAGAGGTAAACATAAAATAAATTATAATCGTCGAAATAATTGCGGAAATTACGGAATTAGATGGACATTATGTAAAATTCGAGTGACCGTAATTAAAAGTGACGTTTTTACGAAATTGTTTTTCTTGGAATAAAACCCTACTGTCAACCACTAAGAAGTCTCAATTAATTAGTCCTGTGATCGAGCCCAAATTCCCACGAAAAATAAAAATATATGATAACGTTAAAAAATACCGTTACATTTGGCGCCCAACGTGGGGCTCGACACAACTAAGAAAGACTGCAGTGGTTAAATAGGACGCGCGTTAAGAAAATAAATTCAGCGAAATTCAGAGCATGGAATCAAACGGAAATATAAATATCTCGACTGAACTTGAAGAGTTAAGAATGATGGAGAGCTTGGAGGAACAACATCGGCAGGATGAGGTTGCTGAAGGTGGTGAAGCGTATATATGGGAATCCACGACAGCTGATCACCTGTTAGATGACCGGCGAAATAGAGATCGGAGAAATATCCAACGTTTATCTGGAATTACGCAAATAACAGAGAATGAAAACGTATCGGAGGATTTAGAAAGTAACCAAATAAATAGTGAAAATGGCAGTACGCCGAGGCAGAATGACGGGACTGCGACTATTCCACCGGATCCGATCGGTGTAGGGGATTTGATGCAATTTCTGTAGAAAATGGAAGAGAAAAGCGACGGAAAATTCGCTGAAATAATAAAGACGCAGCAGGAAATAAGGGACGAGTGTCTCGGTAGAATAACAAGTTTGAGAGAATCTACAAAGGATGAATTGAACGGAGAGATTGCGGCAGTCGAGATCCGGACGGACCGGAAGATAAAGAAAGCACAGGAAAGGGTACAGGAAGTGCAAAATACTACAAATAAATATATACAACAGCAGGTCGCTAGTCAGAGGGTGACAGCAGAAAAACTGGAAAGAAGAACGTTAGAGATTATGGCCGAGATCAGGGCATCACAAGAGATTACCGAGGACCACACGAAGAGAATTGAAAAATTAGAAGAGTCGATACGAAGAACAAGTACATCAATGAATTATGGTCAAACTATTGGTGGAGGATTGAATGTCACTCGTTTGTATACGACAGCTCAGAAACCACCCACATATAATGGTGACGGAAAGGAGAGACCGATGCGATTCTTGAAAGAATTTCGCGAATTGTGTAATGCAGGAGGGATCGAAGATACTGAGATTCGGCACGCGATCGGGACTGCATTGAAGGGTGTTGCGAACGATTTGTGGCTCGTGGTGGAGGGAGCTGTACACGACCTTCGAACTTTTGAAGAAAAATTCCGTTCAAGATACTGGGCTCGTGATATGCAGGATAAGGTAAAGAAAAATTTGGAATTTGGATCTTTTTATACCGAAGGCCAGTCGTTAACACGGGCCGAGTATGCAACTCGTGTTATCGGAAATGCGCGAGATCTGAGTGAAAAATTGAGCGACGAAGATATAATACGTCGTCTGGCGAAACATTTCGACGAAGAGGTGCATAGTGCCGTGAGAGTCCGCCAAATTTGCAATATCGATGAATTTTTGGAATCGCTGGAGAGCACGGACGTGGCAGGCCCATTAAATCACAAGAGAGTGACAGGTCGTACAGGGGAACACGTATCACACGAACAGCAAAGAAATTTTTATAGAGGAATGGCACGCGCGCAGACGGCGCGTCCATATTTTCGAAATGACAATCGAGAAAATGTTGCGAACAATGGTGGCAACGGTTTTCCATCCTCACCAGGACGCCAGAGTGGTCGGGGGGATCGACCACCATGGCAGAATAACGGACCATGGCAGCCATCAAGACCTGTTTGGCAAGAAAATCGGTCCGAAGGTTTTCAGAGGCCGGAAAATAACGGACCGACGGGATTTGGACCACAGAGACAGGAGCAGCCGCCGAACGGTCAAATGAATAGCATAAATCGTGCGGTGCAGGGTCCATTCGTGGCACACACGATCCCACGAGAACCAGTACCAGAGTGTTCTAGAGTAGTTAACACTAATTCGGGAAACGCCTAAGCGTTGCGCCCGAGGGAAAGAAAGAAATCAACAACAACATAGAGGAACGGAGCGCAACGTTTAAAAATGAAGAAAGGAAGAGTATCAGACAGAAGATGAACGCGAGGAAGAGAGAGAAGAAGAGAGTGAGGAATCAGCGGAGAAAAGAGGAACAGTGCAGGCGTAGCAGACAAGAAGTGGAGGAAGATAAAGGAGTGAACACCGGACGGCGAGGGCAGGCTGAATACGTGGAAAGCAGAGTTCTGGAAGTCGGTAAAAGCACACGTGAAGATAAAGGAAACGTGTGTCCTGAAAACGATGCTAGAATTCTGAGAGTACCGGATATCAGAGGGCCAGCACCGAGGGTGGTAAATGAGGAAGAGGCAAAGCAGGGGACGTGTTCCACACTCATGGAAAATCCACGGGAAATTTTGTGCGATGAGGCGGAAGGTGTCTCGAGCAAATGGTACGACGAGAAGCATCCGAGATGTCCGGAAATACCGATCACAGTTGCGGGGATATCGAAGATGAGTTTAATAGACAGTGGTAGCGAGGTGTCCTGTATCTCAGAATTGTTTTTAAAAGAAAATTAAGAATTATTTTTAAAATGTCCGATGCTGCCTGTGAGGTCGACGCAGGTGGTTGGTGCGTTTGGTGGGGAGACTGCCCGAATTAAGAAACAAATCATGGTAAATATGCAAACGTATGGGTCGAGTGGTGATCTGCAGGTACTGGTTGTGCCGAAATTGGTGAGACCAGTGTTGATCGGGATCGATGGGATGTTAGTTTTGAAAATATCGATCGACGCTCAACAGAGGATTCTGGCAGTAGAGGACCGAGTCGTGGCAGAATTGAAGGAGGGAAGATGGCGACACATAGATCCGGGAGTTTTTCATTCAGGTATACCAAGTAAGATATGTGCCGGCGTGGAGAGAGAGGATAACCCTGAAGGGGAAGAGACCATCAGCCTGTCAGAGGAAGAGTTTGAAGAAAAGATGAAAGAATGTCGGGATCTGGATCCGCAAGTCAAGAAAAACTTCAAAAGAATCGTCGAAGAGAGAAGAGAGATTTTTGATAAGATCCCTGGAAGGATGACGAAATATGAGCACCGACTGGTGTTAAAAGATCCGAAACCGTATTTCCACCGTGCGTATCCGGTCTCGTTGGCCCAACGGGAGAGAGTACAGAGGGAGATCGAAAGAATGCTCAAGATGGGGGTTATCCAAAAGTCCGAAAGTGTCTATATAAATCCTCTGATGCCGGTCACGAAGAGCGACAATTCCGTCCGCCTCTGTTTAGATGCTCGAGAGCTGAATAATTATTTAATAAATGATCATAATAATGCGCCCCCAATCGAAGAGATTTTTCAACAATGTGGTGGAAAGAAGATAATGTCAACACTAGATTTAACCAGTAGTTTCTGGCAAATACCTCTTCATCCGGAATCGCGAAAATATACAGCTTTCCAAAACAACGGGAAGTGTTATGAATTCACCGTGACACCATTTGGTTTGAAGACCAGCACAGCGAGTTTGGTAAGGGCCCTCGATATTGTTCTCAAGGGTCTAGATTTCGTTATTTATTTTGTCGATGACTTATTGGTCATGTCAACATCACATGAGGAGCACATCGACCATTTAAGAGAATTATTTGAGAGATTTCATCGACATGGAATGACCTTGAAATTCAGTAAATCACATTTTTTTCGGAAGGAAGTGATTTTTCTCGGACACATCCTGACAACGGAAGGACTAAAGCCGGACCCCGAGAAGATAAGAGCGATTCACGAATACCCCCGACCTCGGACGATAAAACAATTAAGAGGATTTCTGGGGCTTATAAATTTTTACACTAAGTTCACGAATCGCCATGCGCACGAGACGGCGCCATTATTAAATCTTTTAAGAAAAGGTATACGGTGGGAGTGGGATTGAGGCCATGGAGAATACATTTAAAAAAGTAAAAGATTTAGTTTGTAAAAAAGTGGTACTCAGGTTCCCGGATACACGAAAGCCATATACTCTCACTACGGATGCGAGTGGGTACGCGCTGGGGGCGATTCTGTCACAAGAAGATGAGGACGGAGAAGTAAAAGTTGTAACTTTTGCAAGCAGAACATTGAAAGGAGCAGAGATCGCGTATATGACCACTGAGAAAGAACTGCTGTCAATCGTGTGGGCATTACAAAAATTCTGAACATATCTGAAGGGTGTCCAGGTACATATAAAGACGGATCACAAAGCGTTAATTTTCTTAAAGACGTGTAGATTCTCGGCTGAAAGGCTGATGCGGTGGGCACTATCGATACAAGACTACGACATACAGATAGAGCATGTCTCGGGAAAAACTAATGTAGTGGCGGATGCACTGAGCCGAATGAAAAACGACGAGGATGCACCATCGGCCGAGAAGGAGAGAATCGTGGTGGTGGCTGGGATGTTGGCAGAAAAAATTCCCCGTGATTTAGCAAGGAAATTGAAGAACATGGGGGCGGTACAGAGGGAGCAAGAGGATTTACGAATCATCATGGATTTCGTGGCGGAGGGGAAGAAGGAAGAAGAGGATAAAAAATTTCGTCTACAAAGAGGAATTTTGCAGAAGAAATCGAAAACTGAAATTTGGCGGGTTCTAATACCAAAGGTCATGATTAAAGATATGATAAAGACGTGCCACACCATGTATGGGCACCTGGGTGCAAGGAAATGTCTGCGATTGTTAGAGGAAGATTTTACGTATCCACACATGGCAAAAATAACTCGAAACATCTTATCCACCTGTGACACGTGCCAAAGAAATAAAATCGCGGTACAGACTAGCTACGCAGCGATGCAAAATATCATACCGGAAGGACCGGGGGATTTAGTTTCTATAGATTTTTATGGGCCCTTGCCTGCATCGGTGGGTGGAGTGAAACATATCCTGGTAACGCTGGATGCATTTAGTAAATTCGTCATACTTTACCCCATGAAGAGAGCGAACACGTCGACGGTAATTAAACGAATATTCGACGACTACATTCCAAAATACGGGAAACCACGAAGAATTCAGTTCGATCACGGGACGCAATTCACAGCTAAGAACTGGGTACAGAAGCTCAAGGACGAGGGTATTATGGCCGTATTTTCACCGATACGGCACCCCCAAGGAAATATCGTCGAGCGAGTGAATCGAGAACTTGGAAGGTTTTTTCGAGTTTTCCTAACGAGTAATCATGCAGGATGGTTCAAGTGGATAAAAATAATTGAAAATTGTATCAACGAGAGTCATCACGACACGACTGAATTCACGCCGTTGGAACTACAGTGCAAGAGAAGGCCGGTACGAGAATGGAATAAACAGATGGGTATAGGAAGAGACGAGGATGACAGAATAACATACGAAACGAAAATTGAAATTGTGAGAGAAAGAATGAGAAAGAAAGGCCTGCGTCGGGCAGAAAAATTCGATGCAACCCATAGACTAACGAATTATGAAGTAGGCGATCTGGTGCTTGTAAAAGCGTTAAATGTGTCAGACCCTTTAAAACAGCTAACGTCGAAATTTATGCCATTATATGAGGGACCGTATAGGGTTCAGAAATGCGTAGGTTTAGCTACTTATTTAGTTGTAGATATAGAGAATAAGAAAGAGCGCGGTAGGTTTCACGCGAGTATGTTTAAGAGATATCAGACAGAGACAGAACAGACAGAGAGGAGAGAAGAGGATTCGACTGAATCGGTGGTCACGGGAGGAAGGGAGACAGTGCGCGAGACAAGTACGCGAAACAATAACAACGAGGTAATGCTAGTTCAAATAGAGTCGACACCAACACAGCGATCGGGAAGCCTCGGACTCGGGATAGAGCTTTGACGTCACGGTCAACGGTATTTCCAAGAAGAATGCGCCGGTTTTCAAGGAAGTAGGGCGACTCGAGTGAAGAGGAACGAAAAATAGAACACCTAATTGGCTAGTACGAACGACTTGAGGGGAAATCAACCATCGGAAGAAAGCGAAAGACCAGGAAGGATATAAAAGGAAGGACCGGACCGCTGCCCGACAAAACAAGCAAATAAGTATCAAAAGGGTGACAAGTAGACAAAGAAGAAGAACGAAAAATATTTTTTTTAGTTTCTTTTATTTTGTAAAAATTTGAAAATGCATCGTTTTGTGGAGAGTTCGGTGGTACGTCTGATACCGGGGGAGCCATATGAAGCAGAGGTCATCGGAGTGGAAAATCCGTCCCGTTTTTATATCTGGCTGAAACGAGACGAAACCAGGAGGGAATCCATGATGAAGCTGGTCGCGACAACACCACGGGATCACCCGCAGCTGCACCGAATATTGGAGGAGGAGATGTATCCCGGAAGAGCGGTACTTTTCCTCATGGTCAATGAGGACAACACCAACGAGTATACGTTCTTCCGGGGCACGGTAATTAGAAAGAGAGCAAGTGGAAAAATGTATGTCTGGCTGGGAGACCTGGCGAGAAGAGTAACGGTGGAAATGGAGGCGTTATACACCGTGGTACCGCTGTATTTGGGTGAACCTTATTTTGCGGTTGCCTGCGCCCTCGATCATCTTGGCCCCGCGACGACGGACTGGACGGAGGCTGCCAGGGACCGGATGATCGAACTAATGTCCGAAGGAACCTGTGACGTGTATGTAAACGAGGTGGATCCAGAGGTGGAAGCAATATGGGTCGAGGTGCACACGACTCTCCGGAACAGAGGATACGACGTTTCTGAGGTACTGAGCAGAGAGAAATTGGCGGAGAAGGTGCAACGTAACCCAAAATATGAATTTGGAAATGACGGAGGTTTGTTTGAAAAACATTTTCGGGAGGAACGGATGAGGGAGAGAGGAGGCGCTGCCGTGAGGACTACAACAACTCTGGTTGGGGAGCACCCAGAGACCATGAATGATTTGGGGTACGAGACGGAGGACGAGTGGATCGAGACGGAGAACGGAATCGAGGAAGAGGATGAGGAGGAGATGAGATGGCTAGCAACACCAGAGCCAGATGAGGAAACAAGACAAACACTGTTAACTTGGGGAGTGATTACACGGACCACGACAGACGAGACAGACGGTGACGAGGACCGGGAAAACAACAATGACGGACAATAATCAGAGAAATAAAATGATAATAATAATAATAATATACTCGTGTTGAAATTTATTTGTGTTTTGTCTTTAGAGATAAGAGCGAATTTTATTTTATTATGAGTAAGAGATAGAGGAGCGATATGCGTGCGACATTAAAATAAGAAAGTGCGATAACTTGGCGAATAAGCAAGGGCGAGAGACGGGAGACCGGAGAAACGAATACACCTGATTGGTAGGTATAAAAGAAATGTACATAAAGAAAAAAATATATATATAATCTAGCTGGTAGGAGATTATTGATAAAGTCGCGAAGGCAGCTTTTTCAAAATCTGGGGGGATAATGTAACATAGTTACAAGCATGAGCATAGGAGTAGATGCAGCGATAATGATCGGTGCGAGATAATAGAGTTATACTCTCGAGTCCACGTTGTTATAAGAGCCGGTATAGATTTCGAGGCATAAGAACACCTGAGCGACAGATTCGGTACAAGAGTACCGAAGTTTGCGGGCAATAGGCCATCGAACTCACGTGAAAAACATGCTACGTCACGCCATCGGAATTCCCTCGCTGACATAAACAGCAGGGCAGCGACCAACTGATTTTGCTGGGAGGCGAGGGGAAGGCGGTGAGCGCGGCAACGGCAGATCGAAAAAGCCGAAAAGATGCGTTAGGTTTGAAAATTACGATGAAGAGTAGGCAGAGGGGAATGAGGCGAGGGGAAGCCTATAAAAGAGCCTGCGCGGGGAGAGGAAGCTCTCTTATCCTCGAAGCTAGTATAGCAGGAACATAAAAAGATAAGTGGAAAAACTAAACGAAATAAGAATTGACGAGAAACGGTTTTGTAGAGATTTGAAATCACTTCCTGTTAACATAGAGAACGGAATAACGAATCAGTCGAAAAGAAACCCCGCAAGAAAAATAGATTAGGCGAGTGGTGTTAAAGATATAAAGAAGTAGTTAGTGGAATTAAAACAAAATTAGTAATAAATTTAAATAGGGATAGATTAAGTGAGGGTGCGAGTAGATCTGTGTGAATAGTATTAATGAATACAGTCAAGTGAGTAATTTATAAGAGAACAGGATTAATGCATAAAATTAGGAGAGTCGTGGAAAGGAGAATAACATTAAACCGTGTGGTCTTTAAACCAGCTGTAGAGACGAAAATTATACGAGCATATGAGTGGAAGAACGACAGAGAGAAAGTTAAACGGGTATAAGTGAGAAAGAATTGTACACGGAGTTTATACACTCTGTACAAGTAGTGAACGTGTGCGTGTGGCGGTGTAGGTGCGGGAAACGAGTCGAAGCCAAGGTGTGTGTGTGTAACCGAAGCTCGAGCCCGCGGATACCGAGAAGTCATGCTCGAATAAGAAGAAATAATGATAAATAAAATCGACGGAATCCCCGAGTTTTCGATACCGAGTAGAATATAGAATTAGGAAACGTTAGAAAATAGATAAAGGTAGAAACAAGTGCATAAGTTTAATCAATACTATAAAAGGAAACGTATAGGAAAATAGAAATAACAGCGTGCGTCATAAACATTGCCCGATATAATAAGTAAAATAAGTGTGAAAGATAAAGAATTGTAAGTAGAGTTGATACACTCTATCGAAAGAGCGAATGCGAAGCGTAATAGCAACGAGTGTGAAATATCTGTGCACCGAGGGTACAACAACACGACGGTGCAAGAACAATAATAAGCCTACGAGAGTACCGAGAGAGGTAAACATAAAATAAATTATAATCGTCGAAATAATTGCGGAAATTACGGAATTAGATGGACATTATGTAAAATTCGAGTGACCGTAATTAAAAGTGACGTTTTTACGAAATTGTTTTTCTTGGAATAAAGCCCTACTGTCAACCACTAAGAAGTCTCAATTAATTAGTCCTGTGATCGAGCCCGAATTCCCACGAAAAATAAAAATATATGATAACGTTAAAAAATACCGTTACAGACTGAGTTTTTGAAAATGCTGGGGAAGAAACCAAGGCGTACCATTACAGTGAAGAGAAATAAAACTCTAGAGGATTCATCATGGAATTTGATTTATTTATTCGGGGTTCCACGAGAACAAACTGACTACTGGCTGTTGTCTCTCGTGAGAGAACTTCTATTTAAGAATTATACCTTTGACATGTCATATATTCAACAATATATTAATCAAAAAGCGCACGGCGCAAGATAAAAGCAGACTCATACAGCATACTCTACAAATATCGATTCCAAATATTGAAATATTTCTAAATAATAGGCTTGTCGGAGACCAAGGCCTTACAATGGCTCTAAATTGTTAGAGAAAAGGGCTCCTCAAATATAACGTATCAAACATATCACACACACAAATTCACCGTTCAATATAATGACCGATTCATCTATGTTAGAATATAAAATATGGTTATAACAATGAGACTATTCGCGGCTCCAAATACACACAGGTCACAGACCAAGGCCAAAATATGGCTCAGGCCGGTTAGTGAAAAACAGTTCATCAATGTTAGAATACAAGTAAAATAAAGACATGGTCTCGATTCTTCAGAATATTGACAAATTGAGAGCTCGATCTACATTGTCTTGAGCTAGTCAAGGAGACAGACCATAACATGATTCCCAGTATACGCGTAGTTTAAAAAAAAATGTTGTCGAGTACCACTTCGGTTCGACAGCTTTGAGTATCGTCTTGAGCGTTCTTGCTTGCCCCTCAAGGACATAAGAGCTCGGACGTCGCTGTTTATGATTTCGGCTTGGAATTCCTTTGAAATAGATGTTACAAATGTTGCTCACCTAGGTGGTATAACCAACAAAATTATATACCAGATTTGATGATGGGGAAGCCTTCTTTCACCCTCTTCCAACAGTCCTCATCCTCCGTGCTGGCTGGGTTATGAGACAGGCATAGCGATCCTACGACATTCCGGGTCCAACGTCCTTCCTTGATGTTTCTTTACCAGCCACGAGGTAAATCTCACGTAGAATGAGTAGCCCTGGGAAGTCATGAGCAACCCATTCGTAGTCCCGAGGGCCGGCAACCTTCTTCCAGTGTGGTTTAGATTGGATTAGTATTCGAATATTTTTAGTACTGTGACGTGCAACGTAAAACCATTCGTCACAATAACGATGTTTGTTTCTTGGCTAGCAAAAAGGCATCTTTGTTTATCTCTTTTCATTCCCCACAACCCTTAAAGGCCGTAAAACGATAACTCTCGGTTTATGTCACCGTGCTCACGGTTGGTGATAAAATTTGAACGGCTTGGGCGTTGCGGCAGACGCGCTGCTTGGTTAGACGACACCAGTAGTACTGACACTCCGTTCTCGGGGTTTACCCGCCAAAGCGCACGACTCCCTCCAACGTCTTCATATTGCTACCGCAAGTGTGGGACTCCTCGCGTCGAAATTCGGCGCGGCGTGAAATACAAAATCCAACTAGGATACGCTACACAATGTTATATTCATTTTTATGTAACGCGTTCGATTACTTTATTTCCAGTTTTTTAACGTACCCATTACGGTATTTATTTATTTTTATTTTTATTTATTCGTGTTTATATTTTTATATTGTTTATTTATTTCATGACCGATTTATTCCCGAAGAACTATTTAATTATAATATCACAAAGTTTTAAGGAACTATTTAGTCGTTATATCACAAGTTATTTCGCGCAGAAATTATGGTAATTTGGTTTAAGCAATCAATTTTTTTATTATATTCACTTATTTTTCCGATATTACGTTGAGATAAAAACGGTGTCGTGTGTGACGTCACACCCTGCCTGACGGTTGATTGGTCGGTGACCCGGGTCTGCGTAGTGCGTGACGTTACACGCTGCCTGACTGTTGATTGGTCGGTGAGCCGAGTCTGCGCACGGCGTAGTGTGTGACGTCACACGTTACCTGACTGCTGATTGGTCAGTGCGCCGAGTGCGCGCGCAGTGGGCGCTAAAGCAGACCCAGTGGAGAGAGTACCCAAAAGGGAACAAATTTCCCTCATCAGGCATTACTGGATCCGGGCCGACACAGCTCTTTCGCCGCTGTTAGCGATCTAGTATAGTATAGACATCTGTGACAGGAATGCACTGAGGCAGCATGATGAGACCTGCCTAGCGATCGACGATCCTAACTGCGGCTGATGAAGGTAATCTTGTCGTGGTGGCTCAATCCATAAGATTTACATTTAAAAATTGTATGATGTGCTTAATATATTATTTATTCTCCCTACGAAAATATAGGGTCGGTTATCGACTTAATTAAAGAGTAAAAAATTATTAAGGTAGGTGTTTTTCATGACGGAATCCCGAGGTAACGTAGAAAAACTCAATTTGCGATCGCTACAAACTTGTATAAATTAGTAGAAATCCATAAGATATTTAAGAAAAATGAGATTTACATACTTTCAACTTGTAGCAATTCAATGGTTCCGTAAAAAAAAACGATTATCGACCTAGCTTTTACGTTATATTGAGTTTAATTTGAGCTTCCAGCATCGGGTTTACCACTCCTCCGAGTCATGTTGCTACGATGAAGTAACGTAGCACCACCGCTTCAGTTAGCCGTAGGCTTAACCCCACTTCACCCATTCCAATATCTTTACAAATTTTAATGTTTTGTCTTTTCAGAAGTCGACATTGTTTTCACAGTTTTGACACATTGATATCGAAGAGGTTAAACCCACGCGGTCAAGTAGAAAAAGATAGAGATAGAACCGATATTGCCAAATAGCAACCGAGGAATATTACGCGAATCGTTGAAATAACTATTTTTTTCTAATTATATGCAAAAATTTAAAGAATGGTTTACACATGGATTAATTCATTTATTGAAAATTATTGTTTCTACGAGTGTCAAAAAGAGGAAAAGTATAAGTATTAAGTATAAGCAGTGGTATGGCTAGTCTGCAGCGACAGGATTACCTTAAGGAACGCGGAAGTTTAACAAGGGGACCTCCAGGTACATGGAACACCGATTCGGACCAAATTTTTTTTACAGGTAGGTCGCACCCAGGGGTGCAATAGGTGCAAGTAATAGGATGCAATACTCAGCTATTTTCGAGATATAAAATATTAAAAATTTCCGAGCATTCATATACTCTCTATATACGCTCTGCGTAAATTCATATTCAACAAGAGCGCTTAGCGTAGTCGGCAACGTCTCCGCTTCGTAAGCGCTGGATCGCCAGATCGAATCCCGGCGCGGACTTTAAATTTTATTATTATTATTATTATTATTATTAAATTATTTCTACGGCAACTACAATGCGATTATATTAATATTTCCGTAAAGGAACGAATAAATATTTTTTATTGTGGATCATTTTGGTGTTATAAGGAAAAACGAGCAGCTTTTTTATTTATTTATTTTTTGGTTGAAAGGTAGGGAAAGAATTGTGACAAATGAGTACACGAGCTTAAAAGAATAACCAATCTTTTTATTAACTTTTCATTGGCTATCACAACTACAAGAACTAGGGTGGTACTGATCATAAAAACATGGAAAACAATAATTATTTCGGCATCGGGCGCACGTAATAAATGCCGAGTTTCCGCATCCGCAAGGAATTTTCAAGACGTCAATCGCGAAGCAAACCTCGTTAACGTTTAAGAAAGATCTCCTGTCGTCATAAAATATGGCAGCGAACCAAGCGGATTGCAACATGTCGCAAAATATCGGAGAAGACAGTTGATGGTGAACAATAGATTGAATTTTGATACAGTCTTCCCTAGAATTAATTTCCCTATCCTGTTCGATAATATAAGAACAATTCTGAAGTCTCTTGATAACATTTTCAACTTGGCGGTAGAAATATACATTACACGGTTGCACTAACGGAGTGCACTTTGGTGGAATGATCTTTAGAGTGCACGTTGGTAAATCCTCCTCATCGGAAAAAATCTCGTCATATAATAATGGATTCGTTTGGCCGCCCCAGGAATCAATGAGCGACAGGAATTTCTCCTTCTTTACGTATGGCATCATAACATCACTCAAAAAATCTCTGTATAGTGCTGTATTCAGTTTGCCGGACTTGGAAGATGTGATGACAACGTTCGTATATTTTTCCGCATATTTATCTATAGATTTTTGGACCACTGGTCCAGATTTGCCGGTGGTCTCTTGCAAGCAAACGTAGACGGTCGGAAGTAATTTACCAAGTAATTTATTGTTTTCCATGTTTTTATGATCAGTACCACCCTAGTTCTTGTAGTTGTGCTAACCAATGAAAAGTTAATAAAAAGATTGGTTATTCTTTTAAACTCGTGTATTCATTTGTCACAATTCTATCTCTACCTTTCAACCAAAAAATAAATAAATAAAAAAAGCTGCTCGTTTTTCCTTACAACACCAAAATTATCCACAATAAAAAATATTTATTCATTCCTTTACGGAAAAATTAATATAATCGCATAGTAGTTGCCATAGAAATTATTTAATAATAATAATAATAATAAAATTTAAAAAGTCCGCGCCTGGATTCGATTCGGCGATCCAGCGCTTACGAAGCGGAGACGTTGCCGACTACGCTACGCGCTCTTGTTGGATATGATTTAACGCAGAGAGTATAAAGAGAGTATATGAACGCTCGGAAATTTTAAATATGTTATATCTCAAAAACGGCTGAGTATTGCATCCTATTACTTGCACCTATTACACCCCTGGATGCGACCTACCTGTAAAAAAAATCTGGTCTGAATCGGTGTTCCACGTACCTGGAGGTCCCCTTGTAAGAGTAGCACCTCTCGCGGAAAAAATTCACAATGTAGCTAGCTCTGCTTGTGGCAAGTGTGTCAACCAAGGCATCCAGCGAAAAGTAACAGTTGTCGATATTGCAGGATGTAACGATTACAGTGGCGGGCCATGGTACATGTGGGCCTTGTTCGCCCTGATTGATCCTCCAACTCCCAAGTATCGTTGGTTCTGCGCCGAGTCGAATTCCACCGATCCATGTGGCCGGGTACAGTAAATATATAAAATTCGTTGCACCTAACTGTATTGAAAAAAAATGCGAAATAAAATTCATCATTTATAGTAAGGAGCGTAGATTATTTATCATGACTAGGGAACTTGCATGGATTTGAAGGTTCTACATTTCTTTACCGGGCTCGAAAGTCGGATGAAAAAGAATGAATTTCCCAAGACAATTTTGTTTTTCAAGCAATAGTATCGCTGCAAAATGTTCTTCTGTTACATTTATTTTTCTCGATACATTTGAATGGGCAGCCATATTGCTAAGTCCGTCTATCAACGCTGCCAGTGTTCGAAGTGGTATAAAAGATACTGTGACTATGGATTTACCAGAATTTATCATTCACATTTTGACGCCATATATCTTGGCCAATAACGAACGAAAAGAACATTTTCACCACCGAATTTCGACCATACAATTCCTTTTTTTTTCGTAAATAAAAAATAGCTTAAATATGGACGTAAGTCAGGACCACGAGCCGTTCCACTTCACGTGAAATACCCCATACATTATAAAATGTGAATTTCCAAAATAATCTGCCTCAGACTCAACTTTAACTTGCTGTACGGAAATTATTGGTGCCGAGAGAATGATTAATTTTGTAAATAAAGTCGGAAGTCTCATAGATTTTGAACTTTAATTGTTGAAAAAAAGTATCATCTCAGAAACAATTCAAGTTTTAGTGCTGGAACCTTACGAAATTACTTCCAACAATAACATAATTATTCCATGGTAACTAAAATATCCAGGAAATCGCGTTAGTATGAAATTAGAGTTTTTTAATTTCATATGTCCCGCCTCCAAGGTGCGGCGGTGCACAGCCGCATGCGTGTGTATCAGTGCCTCATTTCTATAGATTCCAATTGTATGGAACCCAATCCTTATACAGAGTATACAGGGTGGCCAATTTATCTGACGACATTGAAATATTTCGAAAACTACGCATCGGGTCAAAAAAAGTTCTGAATAAAATTTGTTTGCCTGGAAGGGGGTCATCCAATGATACCAAAGTCGACCCCTCACCCCTACCCCCTGGGGTGAGAGTGGGGCCAATTTTGAAATCGTAAATAGGAACCCCTATTTTTTATTGCAGATTCGGATTCCCCATAAAAAAATAAGTAACTTTTATCTGAAACATTTTTTTTTGATTCGTGATAGATGGCGCTGTAATTGCAAGGGACCTGATTTTTGCGAATATCTCGAGAAATTACACATTGGATCGAAAAAAGAAAAAAAACATGTTTAATTTTTCAAAAAGCTATTCAGCGATACGAAACTCGATCCACCCTCCCTTCATCCCTACCCCCTGGGGTGGGGGTGGGGGCAATTTTGAAATCGTAAATGGGAACCCCTATTTTTTATTGCAGATTCGGATTCCCCATAAAAAAATAAGTAACTTTTATTTGAAACATTTTTTTTCGATTCGTGATAGATGGCGCTGTAATCGCAAGAAACCTGATTTTCGCGAATATCTCGAGAAATTACACATCGGATCGAAAAAAGAAAAAAGACATGTTTCATTTTTCAAAAAACTATTCAGCGATACTCCGTTGGTAGGGATACCTTAGGGGGTAGGGATGGGGGGGGGGGGGGTGGATCGAGTTTCGTATCGCTGAATAGCTTTTAAGAAAATAAAACATGTGTTTTTTCTGTTTTCGATCCGATGTGTAATTTCTCAAGATATTCGCAAATATCAGGTCCCTTGCGATTACAGCGCCATCTATCACGAATCGAAAAAAAATGTTTCAGATAAAAGTTACTGATTTTTTTATGGGGAATCCGAATCTGCAATAAAAAATAGGGGTTCCCATTTACGATTTAAAGTTGCCCCCACCCCCACCCCGGGGGGTAGGAGTGAGGGTCCGACTTTGGTATCATTGGATGACTCCCTTCCAGGCGAACAAATTTTATTCAGAACTTTTTTTGATCCGATGCGTAGTTTTCGAAATATTTCAATGTCTTCAGATAAATCGGCCACCCTGTATAACGACTCGAATTGGGATTGGCCCGTGTACGGTTGGAATCCGTCGATACGAGGTGCCGCGTGTGCTGCGAGAACAGCGAGCCTCGCTGCCTCGCATGACTGTAACCGCGCTGTTGCCGCGCTGTCACCGCTCTGTTGCCGCACCGTCGTCACGGAGTTCCAAGAGTTTTCTCTGCTCTTTTGGAGGCGACGCGCGAGGTGCTGAGGGTACCACATAATACTTTAGTCATAAGGCGGAGAATCTGTTCTATTTTTCGTTTAATACAAATTGCCAGCAATAATACTGCGATGGATGTTTTTCTTTTTGCTTCCTCGTGGAGGAAGATTTGGTGTCGTGAAATATTTTTTTTCGACATTTAAATGCCAGAGTGGTTTAAAAGTTCCAAAACGTCGATAAATCATATTTAGAAAAAATATCCTTGCGTATGTATTTGTGATGAGATTAAAACATGGAAATGGATTTATTCCGGGAACGGGTTGATCAATCTTTCTGAAACTTTTCACACGAGTTAGATCATAACTCCCGTCAGTTTGCTGCAATTTTTACCAAAATCGCTAACAGGTGACTCATTTTATGGTTGTTCGAATTTTTCGAGCAAAACGTGTGATTTCTCAAACTGACTTTGTCAAAGATGGAAAAAATGCGAAAGCAACGTTCAAGGTTCTACTTTGCATCCTCGTTTTATATATTATAATGTATATTTTGTATAGGCTCATCTAGGAACCCATGTAACCAGGTGATAATATGGAAAGACAATTGCTTTTATTTTCGATTGAATTTAAATGGCCGATCAATTTTTTATTGGAGTAAAATAACTCACCAGTGTTACGTCCTGACGTAACGTCGCATTTATCTTTTTTTATTTCGATTACGTTAAAGTTCTTCTGTTTTAGTTTCGCTACAGTAAAAGTAACCTCTCACATTTTTCTTTTATTCTCGAACTTCTTAAGAGGAGAGGAGAGCGATTTTAGCGACGGAGATCGGAACAGGGTGAAGATGCGGCCCTACCGACCGTCTCCCAGGAGGAATTAATCTTGTAAAGATGGAATTTTTCGCCGCTCCCGGTCAAAAGGCAAACTTTCAAACCATGGGATCTACTGCGTAGACCCGGTTATCGACTGCCATTTATGGATCTATGATTCAGCGCGGCCTTACCCTCAATCCTAGACCAGGGGTTCGGCTAGTCGCCGTCGGGGCGTTGTTGGTCATAAGGGAGCGGTTGGAGGGAACGCTATCACGTGACCAAGCGACCGCACCCTTTCTTCTCGCTCTTGCCTGAAGTCTTCTCTCTCTCTCTCTCTTTACAAAGATGATGAAATCACGAACAATTATTAACTAAGCGAAACAATTAACAAAAGCAGAGGAACTATTGATTTAAACGAAAGAGTTATGACTATTAAAATGTTCACACGAATACTGTAGATAAAATATCAGCAGCAAAAAGAACAATTATGCTTCCATATGGAAACTACCCATGGCTGTCACTCGAAAACGAGTACAACCCACGTCGAATTAATGAGCTTACCAAGTATAGTCGGGTAATAGAAGAAAGATCAGTACATCAGGATTAATTCCCCTTTTCTCTTGGGATTACATTAATATGTCTCTCGTAAAATATTGGAATTTATAGTAAAAATACCATCATAAATATATAAAACATGTTATGCCTATATATTAACATGTCTCTCGTAAAATATTGGAATTTATAGTAAAAACACCATCATAAATATATAGAACACGTTATGCCTATATAGAAAGGATAAAGGATATATTAGGATTAATTTATGGTAAAATAGCGAAAAATAGACAGAAAAACGAGAAAGAGATGAGACTAAAATTGAGTTGCAATGAAGCTTCTGCTGCAGGAAAGCGAGGCTGGCCGACTCTCCGCGCAACGAAAACGCCTTGCGCGAGGTCTGAACAGCGATCTAGCTGACTTGGGTACGAACGAAATGTACGAGTAACCAAGCTAGGCGAGTCATTCTCAAGAGAAGAACTCTCTCGCTCTCTCTCGTTTTCAAGTATAAAATTACTTGTTTTACTAGTAAATTATATATATGGAATATGTTATACATATATATATATATGATAAAATGAAATGTTAAGATTATTTTACAGCTAAATACTAAAAGTAAAACGAATCGAGAAAGAGAGAAAACGGTAACGCGTTTCAATAGAGCTTCCTCTGCAGGAAAGCGAGGCTGGGGCGACTCTCTGCGCCACGACGAACGCCTTATCGCTAGGGCTGAACGGCGATCTAGCCGACTTGCGTACGAACAAAATGTACGAGTAACCAAGTTAGACGAGTCGTTCTCAAGTAAAATCTCTATCTCTCTCTCTCTCGCTCTCGTTCCCACAGTACGAGAATAATCGTCTAACTAGCAAATCATTTAAGAAAACTTATTAACTATAAGAAATCTAACGTCTAACTAACAAATTATTTAAGAAAACTCATTAGTTATAACTAGAGTAACCACTAATTTAACGAATAACCAATGATGTTTGGAATAAGCCATAACTCAACGAAACCATTTATACTAATAAGAGATTAACGTAGAAATCAGGTTGCATACGCCAAAGTTAACTACAGAAGTTGTAACAAAATTATTATTAGTGGTTTCGTATGAAGGATTTATTTAAGTTCCGTAAAAATGCTGAAAAACTAAGCCATTACCATAGACACATCTACAGAGAAGCGAGCATAAGGATATTACCTAAACTAGGAAATTCTATTGAAAGTAGGCCAAGAAGCGGGGTGGTAAAAATCGCCTCATTTTCAGGGGAAAAACGCTTCGAACGCGTTCCCTCACCTAATCGCGTGGTCCTCTGTGTAGCACATCGCGCGGACAAATCAGAGCGCGCCATACCGATGCACTTGCATAGATCTATGGCTCTGCATGTCGAGAAGCTACTCTGCGGAGTAAGGGGAATGAATACATGTATGGTCGAGATAGACCACGGGGAAATTCTTATAATCAGGATAGGGTTTTATCCCTTCTCTTCTTTTACGCACTTGACGACAAGAATTTTCGACGCCCAGGAGCCCTATAAAAGGCCGCGAAAATCGGCCGTCGACACAGTTTCACGGGGAGTCAACTTCGACAAGTAACACAGTTTCACGGGGGGTCACCTAGAGGACTAATCACTAGCCTGGCAGTCAATAAGTCGCCGGCAGTGAATTAGAATTTTTCCAAGGCAACAAGTAGTACTGTTTGCCGGGAAATAAAGCAGTCCAGAACGATAAATTTTCACCACGGCTTAATTTTCACAAAGTATAGTTTCAAGTAGTCCAAAGTAAGAGTACAGTACTTATAATTAGTAACGCTTGTAAAATCGGGAATATTGAACGTGCAACATTCAACTACTCATGTAGTTTTATTTCAATAAATAATTATTAATACGCACCAACGCCTACGTTCGATTTTTAGTCTGTCTGACTACACTAATCTACGCCCAACCAACGTTCAACAGTAAGAACCACAGTAACAAACAACCGTAGGTATAATTTTCAATTACCGATTAAAGTTGAAACCTTGCTCCGCGTGAAATTGTCATTCAAGTCCCTCCCCATTATTCGTGAAGTGATTATCCCCAACCAAGAACAAAACGCACTCCAGCCCTATCCCGAGTAATTTTCCGCGAGGTTAGACTCAAAAACGGGCTTGCGTCTTCGGTATTTTCTCGTCGGGTGTGGTAAAGGGAGAATTTATTCTCCTTGACCAGAGCACGGAAAAGATACGCCGAAACGTGAAATTTATGTTAAATTCGTGGGTTCGTAAGATAGGCCGCGATTTTGACGTAACACCAGCGGCTGGAAATTGCACGAAGAAATTCAAAGCGTATATAAGCTGCTTGCCATGAATTCTGGACCGCCTATTGTGACGCCTCATAGTCCCGGTGTAACGCTTTCATTAAACCGGAAATAGCTGTACGTTCGTCATCCCTTACAAAATAGATGGACACTGCTTCATAGAAGTTATCTCTAAACGTACAGTAAAAAGTAAAACAAACTTTAGTAAGATTCATTATCTGTGACATAGATCCAGCATTGAATATATTATAACGCGAAAAAGACTCACCGTTGATAAGAAATTGATGTGGCATCGCGTAAGTTTGCCAGTTTAGCTTGTCAGGTAGAAGTTTCTAAAATATGAGTTTATATTATTTATATTGAGAGGCCCTCCACCACCCCCGCTAAGTCTACGACTTCTAGCGGCCCTCTCTCATACTATATATTTATATGTATAGATATATCATGCATGTAGCTCGCGCGATAATTCAACGCGTGTTAAATAAGTTGAGAGATCGATCAAACCCGAATTCCAAAATGGAACTCGGGACTCGCTCAAGATCTCGATCATATTTTATGCCACGTGGCTCGCGCGATAATTCAACGCGTGTTAAATAAGTTGAGAGATCAATCAAGTCTGAATTTCAAAATACAACTCGGGACGCGCTCAAGATCTCGATCATATTTTATGCCACGTAGCTCGCGCGATGATTCAACGCGTTACATGTTTTCAGCCAGAGATCGATCAAGTTCGGATCCCAAAATGGAACTTGCTGAAGACCTTATACTGTCCTGCAAAATGTTAGCGTCGATATACTGCCGCTGCTTTTGATGATATAAGGTTAAACTAAGCGATATGGTGGAAGAAAAACATGGTTCCATTTGTTATTATAGGTAGTACAAGTAGTTCAACCGTGACCGACTTCAATTTCATCACAATCGTATCTTTCCATACCTTCATACGTTTCTCGATTGCAGTAGCTTCTAGTATGTATGGAGGATTTCTTATCGGCATAGATCTTACATGTCTCGGATCAATAATTTCTGGAATTATGCTGTTTTCGTAAAAAGTTATCAACGCTGCTTCCATCTTATTCTTCCAGAAAGTATAATCTCTCTCTATTACAATATGAACTGAATTATTTGGCGTCCATAACATAAAATAGCAGTACTGTCTTTGCGTCACATGAAGCTGCCCTTGTACTTGGTAGTAGTAGGAGTGTTCCGTATTTATCCGTGTCAGATCATTTTTGAGGAATATTCTTTCAATACTCCTTTTTTTTTTGCTTATTCGCCTCATTGATTGAACAAAACATAGCTGCATAAGGACACTTGATCTCGACGATGGCATTATTGCCAATGAGACCATCGGGCGTTGTCCCTAATCCGATTGTTTCAGGATCTATAAATAAACCACATGGCTCAATATTGCAGCCCAGATGCTGCTGTAAAGTTTGTCGAGCGACATACTCGTTTTGCTTGCCGTATCGAATGGATGAAATGTGACCCATTTCTTTAAGATAAACGATTGGTTGGACAATGCCACGGCACGATGTATAGTCCTTAATGTGACAAACAGCACCAAAATTAGATACAGTGAGTAGTTTTTGGCGCGCCGATTGCCAAAGCATATTGTTACTCTGAAGTAATGTATCTCTTTCGAGTTCTTCACGTGTCCGTTGAAACTCCTTCAGCTTATGGACAAGTCTTACATATTCGGCCCTATACGTGTCTTTGTGCAGATCGGGTTTTTCCGCTTGAGGTCCGTAATCTTTATCAGGACCAGTATTTTTATAAATAGTTTTCTTAGGCTGATCCCTTTTAGCATTTATTCTGTGTTGCCTCAATACATTCAAATGAGCTCGTCATTCTTCTAACGCGAGAACAACATCGAATGGTTTTTTCCCAGTTATTTTCGAAAATGCAGTCATCACGCCGTTCGTATTGAATTGAACGACTGCACCATAAACTCGGGAGTTATATGAACCCCGCTTTCTCCAATATATCCGTTTTCTGCCGATAAACTTGGCGATTATATTATGAAAGCTTTCAACGACATTATTGCTGACGCCGTACAAAAAACTATCAGCGTTTTCCACCAAACGACGGACACAATCCAGAATATCATCGAATTTGCCTACTTTCTTCAAAGTTATCGCATAATTAATTTTGGTTCCGGTAACAGCTCCATAATCGCAATAACCAGTCTACAGACATTTGACGTATTCGCCGAAGACATGGCTCGGTATGTTCAAAATATCCTCCCTGAGGCTCACTTTTTTCTCCGTCCACGGTGTAGTTTCCTCCAATCTGTATTGGACTGTCGTACGCGTATGGCATACGATGTTTTCTATGTTATTTTTTACGACTCGTTTTAATGGCCCTAGTTTTTCAGTATTGACAACTTTCATAAGATTTCCTCAAGCACTTCGTAACATGTGATTGCGACATTCAATTTTTTTTACATGCACATCGTAGTCTCTGTAAGGCGTCATTTCACTAATTCGATTGAAGACGCTGCTATCTCCATCAGCGATCAGTACCGAATATATGAGTCCATGCTGCTCGATGCTCACTCTGAAGCCTTCTATAATAGCATGTGCCTCCATACTGGATGAGCTTTGGCTGCTACCCCAATTTTTATAGCATGTGTGTTGCTGAGGTTTTATATTATGAGTCGAAGCAACATCACACATGGAGCAAAATTTATTTCGCAGACCAATAAATAGAACCTTTCCCGATTGCTCGCCAACAATTGAACTGGCACCTGAGGGCGAGTCGAATTTCCCAGTTTGATACGATCCTTTCATCCAACTGCCATCGGCAATCACACGAATATGAGGGACTCCATTGATAATATCTCCTCGTGCAATTGCTAATTCACGTTCTTCGTCCCCTGCTTTCTTCATGTCAAGAAAAGCAGTCTCCGATAAGCCCGCTGCGACTGATTCGTGGTACCGTTGATATGTTGATTCGGCCATGCAGCGAATATTCATACCTGCAAGCAAGCTCTCTGCTTGGAAGAATCCTATTCCGTTAACAATAGCACCAAGAACCATTGCGCTATTTACATCTAACTCGCTATCATCAGGCGACTCACTCCATATGTCTTGCTCAAAATTACATAGAGAATGGTTGAAGCTGAGGATTGATTTGATATCGGAGCATTTTGTATTTAATAAGACGAGGTTTTGGAAACCACAGTTGAATATTGGCGCGTGATTGTCAAAGTTTTCATGTAGCTGCTTCCAAACGTAGCCGAACTGATAAATTCCTCTTTCGCTGGACTCGTCGTTGCGGAATTCTTAAACCGGTGAACTGCTACGAATCAAACTGTGGGCCTCAATAGACCTTTTTTCCTCCTAAATACGTTCAACTTCTGAGTTATCGATTGCTCATCGTCGATATTCATGCATTCGGAGGTATACTGTTTCTCATTTACGGAAAATTGCAGAACGTTTTCAGAACGAATAAGAGATTCCGCTTGTTGTGTTGCATCACTGTCTGCCGAATCGGAAGTTATGCTGCGTACAATACACTGCTTTTGTTCATACAAGACACTTTCGGAAGATGCTACCGGGTCTGCGTTTGCTGGTTCCGAAGTTCGGCCAATAGGTAATACAGTGTCGATGAGGACCCTCATCAAGAATATTTTAACACAAAATATTTTTCACACCGGTAATTTTACTGTTAAATGTTTAAAAATAAAATTCATAAAAATTATATTTTTAATCATGTTTTTACTAGACCCTCCCATGTATTAATAATCAGAAAAAGGCGTGTAAATATAACATTTTCACACTCTTTCTCGTAATTCTCGCCAACCTACAGATTCTCCTCTACAAATGGTACCTCAGTTGTGACTTTATAGAGGAAATAGTATTTCAGTTTGATAGATGAAAACTTACGAAAGTTAGAGCAAAAATAATTTTTTTCCGAAAAATTAGAAAAATGCATAATTCTATAAAATTGATCAATATTAGCCAAACTTAATACCGAACAACCTTAAGCCTCTCCTGGCCTATTCTTGTAGAAATTTTTAACTCGATAACAAAAAATATACGAAAGGTAGAGAGCGCACCTACTTTTTTCGAAAAATTCAAACAACCATAAAATAACCATTGCAACTTTGGAAACTCATCACACACACACACACACACACACACACACACACACACACACACACACACACACACACACACACACACACACACACACACACACACACACACACACACACACACACACACACACACACACACACACACACACACACACACACACACACACACACACACACACACACACACACACACACACACACACACACACACACACACACACACACACACACACACACACACACACACACACACACACACACACACACACACACACACACACACACACACACACACACACACACACACACACACACACACACACACACACACACACACACACACACACACACACACACACACACACACACACACACACACACACACACACACACACACACACACACACACACACACACACACACACACACACACACACACACACACACACACACACGTACACCCGCGCGCGGACATTTTTGTAAATAATTTCTCGACGTTTTGGGACTTTTCAAGTGCTCTGACATAAAAATCTCGAGAACATTTTTTTCCACGAAAACAGCTTTCCTATAAGGAAGCAATAAATAGATCATAGACGCTATAGCTATATCGATATTTAAAATGTACACCATCGCTTGCCTACAATTAGTATCGTGTATAAACAATAGTAGAATGTTCTTACGGCTCGGGCGATATGCGTCCTCACGATCAACTGCACAATCCAATCCCAACCCCAAACCAATCCAAATAAATCTAATTTGAAGGGTTGGAGACAAAATTGTCGAAAATATACCACATTCCCAATAAAATCCCGAAAAGCCCGGATAAAATATATATCCGAGTTTGTGCGGGTATGTTAGGTTCGCTCATTCTCATACAGTATACTAATGAACAAAGAAAAATCATTGAAGTTCGCAAAAACCACAATTTGAAATAATGACCATAATTCTATTCATGTGCCACATTTTGGTTCGATATCTTGATATGCCAATTAAAAAAGCATGCAAATTAGAAAATTGCAATTTCTGATTATGTTATCTGAAAGCAAAAATCGAAGCACTTATGGCAGTGATGCCAGAAGCGGGATTTTTGCCCCTATCTCGCTGCCCTCACCACGCTGCCCGTGCTAGGCGCGTCAGGGGAAAGCTTGCGCCGCTCGTAACAAATCTCATCTCGATTGCGCTTCACGTTGTCTCGCCCCACCCACTTCACAACGCGGGCTTTTATGAAATGAGTTATGGAAGATTTTTTAATGAATATAAGTAGTATGTGTACACCTTTGCTCCATCCCACTCCTTCCCCCACCACGCGGCTACCCTCACCACCTCACTTTCCCACCGCCGCGCTACCCACTCTGCTTGACCAGTGTCGGTAACGTGGAGATGGTAAAGTGAGGTGGTGTGGGTACCTTGGTGAACAAGGAAGAGTAGAGATAAGAGTAGGATGGAGCAAAGGTGTACACATACTTGGGAAAATGAATAAAATTATGTACTCACCACCACCGCAGCTGTTGTAGGCATCTACCCTCCTGCCAAAGCGATTTTAAACTCCTGTCTCTCGAATGTACTCTCTCACACAAGCACACACACACACACATACACATGCACAGCGTCTTTAATTCATTACTATGTCCTCGTCAAAGCCCTCGTCCACGGCATCGATATCGTAGCCGATATCTATCTCATCACCGAGGGCTTCTATAATAAACGCCGCCACATCCACGCGTTCACCGTTCGATAAGCGAACCCGCGGAACGCTATCGCCGGCAAGAGGTCGCATCATGACAGCGATCAAGTCATCTCCACCGCACGCTTCTTCGACGAGCTGCTAGATACCTGCAACGTCCACGCGGTCGAGTCCGTATATGGAAAACTCCATGACAAGAACCGGTAGCATACTTGCTAGAGGATCCGGATGAAATAGGTGAGACCAGTCGATGTAAATAGTTTCGCCGAAATCGACTAGCAGCACCTCGCAGTACCCATCAAAGTCCGGGTAAACCACTTCCCTGCGGGCAACGTTATTGAAACGAGGCACAATACAGGACATGCCGATATGCAACTCCCCAAGTTCAATGGATCTTCCACGACGTTCCACTAAATACACACTACGTAGGAGTTCTTCCAGCTCGTCGTATGCATCGCACATTTACTGCGTACGCAGAAACACACTCATTACACTCTCGACAAACATTAATCGGCACCAAAACGCGTCGCTTAAAATCTCCTTGCCGTATCGTGGATACATATTGCTTTTTATTGTTTCCAAACAGGATGCCAAAGACAGACTAAATGCTCGAGACGCTACTAGAGAGTATCACGGGCATAAAGATAACAGCCTCCTATGAATCATAACTAGGTATCCATCACTTTGAATGCAACGAAAGAGGTTTTCGAGCATGCATAGCCCTGCGCTATGCTCCTCGCAAAGTGCTTGCTCTGCAGTAAAAGATATAAAATATGTTCCCTCACAGAGAGAGAGAGAGAGAGAAAGACTTCAATTATTATGCTATAAAAATAAGAGACACAGTAAGATCAGATATTTTTAAATTAACCAATATTTTATGGAAAGCACTTTATACATTTACCGTCGTATGCAACAGCCCTGCAAACACGGTCATCCACGCTCGGAGATTCCTTCACCGTTAATTTTATTTTTATCGCTATATGGAATTAATTTGTATTATCACTCGTAATATTGCTTTTAAATTATTTTTCGCTGTGGACGTTGTCATCATAGTGTACTTCTGAAAAAAAGAACGAAACAACTATTTAATTGAGCGCACTGATCAATAAAAAACATCGTGTACAGAATAATCGATATTGTCTTACCTGATATGCCACGACTCATTATACAAAGTTGGCAGCGTTGATGATCTTCTGCCACCGACGACAACTGCGGATGAGGATGTTTTTGTGCCGCGGAATATTCCACTCCGTATTTTGTATATTCGGGAATATTCCATAGCAAAGTAACATTGGAATTCGTTCAAGACAGGAAACGAAGTCCAATGCCCGATCGTATGAACGACCCCAAGAACGCCGACGCAGCATGAGCGACTCGCTTGGCGTTCGGCGATAGGCTAACGCTAAAATTGCGAATTAAGGGATTTTCGTGAAGACAGTTAGCAACTGCTTTACGAAAAGACAGTATTAAATTAGATTAAAAAGAGAACGGTTGGTTCCTCGTTTAATACTCGAAACAACGCATTATTGTACTTCTTACTTTGATATATAAATAGGCAACGGAAAGTTACCGTTGCTTATAATAAATACTTCCTTTTATATAAATTCGCGTTTCCATCTTTTACTCGAGATCCATCTCCTTATCGGCAAACGATCCCAAAAAATAATAACTTTTAATATTATACCGACTACCGAATAATCCAATTACTCGGTACCGGCATAACATTTGGTGGCAGCGGTGGGATCTGCCGAAGTTAAGTGATTCGTGATTTATTAGGACAAAAGTGTTTTGGACAAAGTTGAGAATACTCTGAAGTGACGACTACGACGCGTGCAAGGACACCAGTGTAGTTCGTGAAAACCCGACTAATCTAACGCGAAGACGCAAAGTGAACGTCGGTGCGGGGTGACGTATCGGTCAACCGTTTAAAGTCCCGATTGACGGTGTCACGTCAAGTCGCGGAAAACCGCACAAAGTGTGCAGCCGAGTACGCAAAGCAGCTGCTCGAGAAGAAGCCGTCGCGTAACCATTGGCGACGCACCAAGGAAGAACCCAGGAACCAACGGAGATACGGGTCAACGGTACCAGGGAGGACAACTGGACCAACCTTCGAGGAAAGCTAAGAGACAATGGGTCTACAGCACCGAAGGAACAGCACCCGAGGACATCGCAATGGAAAGGACCGCCTTCCAGATCATCATACTATAAGTGGCGGTTACGTTATTAGTACATATTGCCGATAAAAATCAAAGCCAGTCAGGGAAAAATATATTTTGAAATTTGGAAAAAACAAAATTAATAATTTTGCCGAAGCCAGTGTAGAATAGATATTTGGGAATATTCTAAAGTAGAGTTAGCCGAGAAATTTGCAAGCATGTCAGATCCTAGAGGAGCCCGACCAAGAAATAGGGGCAATTCGCTAGAGACGACGTTGCCCGGCGAAGAAGTAGACCCTACAGCTTGTTTAGCTGCGGCAGTAGGAGACATCGTTTACGAAGCGCGCAGGGCGCTATTCGAGCTCTCGCCGTCGGGGCGAATCCCTTCGTCCAGACAAGGGGCCCTGGCGGACAGACTGACGGCCCAGTTTGGCGTAAACCCACGTAGGGGTGCGTCATTCGGGGATCATGACAGCAACGTTAGCGACGACTTGCTTAATATGGCCACTGGCGAGCAAACGCCTGAACGCATCACCGAGGACATGGTTGAGCGAGAAATAGAAAATATGCGAACCATAGATCGTGTAGGTTTTCCAGCAGCTACCGGTACGACAGCCCGGTCGGTACCAGCGAGAGTACGCGATCGGTTGGAAGCAGTCGACCGAAGCCAACGCGAACTGGAAAGAGCGCGACGCCAGTGCGAGAGGCTGCAGCGCGAGCACGATAGAGGCCAACGCGAACTCGATCGCGAACTCAGGGAGGCCGAAACACCGTCGGCGAGACGGAACTTGGCGGACACGCTCAACGAGGTAGGTGCGGACGAGTACGAACTCATCCGGTCCCTACGAGAGCAAAACGCCGAACTATCGCGGAGGCTGGGAAATACAGGGTTGGAAGAACGTCCAATACCACGTCCGCGGTCGAGGCAAACCCGATTTGAAAAATCGGATTATCCCCCTGCGGATCCTGTGTTCCAGAGGGAACAACGGAGGGTGTCGGAAACACCGAGTCGGACACTCGACCTGGGGCTGGCCTTGAAAAATATAAAGCGCTTCGACGGCAGCAACGCTGACGAACTAGATGCCTTCTTACGATCATGCGAGACTGTTTTTAAGCGTGTAGCGCCCCAGAATCAAGACATCCTGTTGGAACTAGTGCTCAGCAGCAAGCTCGAGGGAAGGGCGTCCAGAGAGATTAAGCACAAAGTCATCCACTCGGTAGCGCAGCTTAAAACCGAGCTGGAGGCCCTGTACGGAAAGCGGAAGTCGTTGCCTGCGTTACAAGTAGAGTTCAACTCCCTCCGGCAGGGCCAGGGTGAGGACATCGCGGTATACGCCGCCAGGACTAAGCGTATCACCGTCGATATAATAGAAAAACTCTGCGAGGAAGCCACCTCGATGTTGGAGATGCGCTCGATGTTGGAGATGCGCATCGTCGAAAAAATAACACGGAAGAGCGCCCAGGCCAACTTCGAAAATGGACTGCATGGGCAGGTCCAAATTCTGGTGAGATCTCGTAATTACGCCACCCTCCACGAGTCGGTAACCGGAGCCATCGAGATCACCAACATGGTGCAGCCAAAGGGAGGGGTTGGTGGAGCAATAAACCACCCCAGAAGGTCCCAAGGTGCACCATCCCAGCAGAACGAGAACTGTTTCACCTGCGGGAAACCAGGGCACGTGGCTCGAGACTGCACCCGCAGATCGGGAAGAGTAAGCCTACCGATGCCCAGCGAGAATACATCCATTGACAACGTTGACGTCGTGTGCAACTATTGCCAAAAAAGGGGCCACATGTGGAAAGACTGCAGGAAAAGATTGTCGCAGAACAAAAGCGATCCTGCCCAGTCTTCACAGCATCCCCAACGTCCAAGGGACTCAGGGGGCAAGAATGAAAGGTCCACGGTAAATGCAAGTGCAAGTCGATCGAAGACCGATGCCAGCCCGCTGGGAACCATGAGGATAAATACGCTAACTGTCCAGCAGAGACCTGCACGCAAGCAGAAGGAAACAACGCTGCGGCTCCTACAAGTGACGCTGCCGGCGTCGAGTGCCACCGCCAGCGACTTCGACATCGATGCACCGTTGGCCACAACCGGGGTACTCACCCTTAAAGCGGACACCGGAGCGCAGTGCAGCACAATCAAGGAAGGCTGCCTCAAGCCCGAAACCATGGTGAGCAGGTGCTCCGTGGAACTGCAGGGTGTTGCAGGAGAAAAATTCACCCTCCTCGGGATAGCTAAAATTATTCTCGAGACACCGGCTCTAAATGTAGAGCATTGGTTCTACATCGTTCCGAACAATGTGCCGTTGAAGGTCAACGGATTACTTGGCATGGACTTTATCAAGCAGCATAAAGCGGACATCCTGCATGGCGAGATGCTCAAGTTGTATGGGCACTGCATGCCGCTAAGGGACGGCGCGACGAGGATAAATTCGTCACCACGCGGTAGAACTGCAGCCACGTGCAAATACATAGGCCTGCTTACGAAGACAAATTCTCTTTACGGAAACGGGTCTAACACGGATGCCGCCAAGGAGAATAAATCTGTCGGACTACCTATGAGGAGCGGAATCAGCCGAGGAAAAGTAGCGAGATTCCGTGTCACACCGTCAAAACCTAATAAAGTGAGTTTATATGGTTATAAAAACGACGGAGAAGTGCAACGGCCGTCGGCGACACTCGAGCCGTCGGAGATAGCGAAGGCCGTACGGAACCGGCAGGTCAAGGCACTACGCGTACGCTCAACGAGCACGGGGGCCAAACGCTTCGCGCAGCAACGACGGAAGCCCGACTTGGTGCCCCCCAGCAGTGAAAAGCAAGCAGCTTGCGCAGGAATAGCGTGCGAATACAACGGTGTATTCCAACTACGAGGGAACAAGCGACAGCGCACGCACGAGGTGCAAGATCGCGCACCCTTTAAGGTCGTATCGAAGGACCTAGGATCGCAACCCTTGCCTGGGAAGACCGTAAAATCGGGGCATGGGTCCGGTAAAATGCAGAAAGCCGGAAAAAGAAATACTGTTGCAGATGCTCTTAGTCGCACATATGCGACCACACGAGCCCAAGTGGGACAGGACAGAAAGTCCCACAAAAAAGAGAATGATAGCGCAATCGGGTATACGAACAGCCGCACAAAGCGGAGAGTCGAGGATACCCAAGGCAACCAGTATAACTCGTCGACATAGTAACACACGGAGTAAGAGCTACTCGCGATAGTATGGGCCCTAGCTCAATTCGGGCCATATATTTAAGGTACCCGTTTCACAGTAGTGACGGACCACCAACCGCTCACCTGGCTGTTCGGAGTAAAGGACCCAGGTTCGAGATTGATGCGTTGGAAAATTAAATTGGCGGAACATGAGTTTAACGTAGAGTACAAGGCAGGAAAGCGCAATACGAATGGAGATGCGCTAAGTCGAATATGCCTTATACGAGGGCCCAAGCGAGAGCGAAGAACGAAGTCCGTGTGTCGAAAGAGGACAGCACGACGGGGCAAGTAGGCACCACGAAAGACCGCACAAAGCGGACAGCCGAAGATACCCCGTATAGCCATGGTAGCTCGCTGGAGCGAGAGGTCAAGCTCGCCCGCGAGCGAGACGAGGACAGCAAGCGCCCGGGTACGGACAGCCGCACAAAGCGGAGAGCCGAGAATACCCCGGGCCAGCCTAGCAATGCGGCAGAGAGAGAGGCCGCGCTGGCCAATGCGCCAGAAGAGGATAGAGAGATTCGCAGCGTGCCTGCAGAACGCTCTACTGAACCCCACAACCCCGCCGAAAAGCCGTGCGGTCGGGGAAGGGGCAGACCACGCAAGCAAGCAACGCAAGCCACTGGTAAGACTGCGAGCACCGCTAACAAGGATGGAGCGGGCCCAGCACAGCATGGCGGACCCGCGAAGCGCGGAAGGCCGCGAAAGGCAAACGTTGCAAGGCCGCTCGAGACAGAGAGCGACCCAACGGCGGAGCTACCGGTGGGCACACCGAGTGAAGAAACTGCGGACAGAGCACCGCAAAGGCCTGCTGAGGAAGCGAGGCACGGCGGGGCCCGTAGCCCACGAACTTCCTGCAGCGCGGATGAAGACAGCGCGATAAAAGAGTATAGCGACTGCCGCAGTAGCGTAGCCACTCCTTCTGTCGATGACCGCCAGAAAATAATTAGAGAATACCACGACACCCCCATAGGAGGGCATCAAGGTATACGGCGCACGTTACATCGAATCCGGACCAAATACAACTGGCCCGGCCTGAGAAGAGATCTAGAGAATTATATATCGTCTTGCGAATCCTGTCAAAAGAATAAAATCAGGAAAAGAGAACGAGTACCGATGGTGGTAACCGACACCCCCTCGAGGTCGTTTGAAAAGGTTGCGGTCGACATCGTAGGACCGCTACCGGACAGCGTCAACGGAAAAAAATACATACTTACGATCCAAGACGCATTGACCAAGTACAGCGCAGCGATTCCACTGCCGAACCAAGAGGCTTCGACAGTAGCAAAGGCGCTCGTAGAAGAATTAATTTGCCGGCACGGGACACCGGAAATAATATTATCAGACCAAGGCACGAACTTCCTCAGCTCGACCTTCGAAGAAATATGTCGACTGCTCCGAATCAAAAAGATACAAACGACGGCCTACCATCCGGAATCAAATGGCGCTCTAGAAAGATCGCATCGTACCCTTGCAGAATACGTGAAAAATTTCATAAATGAGGATCAAGGTAATTGGGACGAGTGGCTGCCGTACGCGATGTTCACGTACAACACCACTCCACATACGGGGACCGGATTGTCACCCCATGTATTGGTATACGGACGCGAAGCAGAGTTACCGACTGCCGTGAAGCAGGAGCCCCGCCGCACCTATGCGTACGACGACTACGTCCAAGAGTTACGCGAACGACTACGCGCCGCATGGACTGTAGCACGAGACAACCTGGAAGGCGCGAAAAGACGGTCGAAGACTACATACGACCAAGGCGCACAGGTGCAGGAGTACCGCGTCGGCGAACGCGTACTCCTCCGCGACGAGACGGTGCGCAGGGGGCGGTCAGCCAAGCTGACCCCGAAGTGGACGGGACCTCACGAAATAGTAGAAAAGAGGCCCCCCGTCAATTACGTCATCCGAAAGGGACGAAAAATTCAGGCAGTGCATGCAAACCGCCTAAAGCTCTTTATAGAGCACTAAAATGAAATAAAAGCTAAATAAAAGCGCAAGGTAAGGAACTCCAATAAGAGAAACAAGATAAAATGAAAACTTGTTTAATTGAAAAAGCACGAAGGAAAACATGTCATACATAGTAATGGTAATTTAGAAAAATTCCGGCATACTGGCTTTGGTAGGCATATGTATAGTAACCGCCCGAGATTTCAGTATCAGAACCATCGGGCGAACGTCGCAGGTCATCAGGGAAAACTACCTTCCATCGTTCAATTTAAAATTAACGGAAATTGAAGGTCAGGCACCTCCTAAGCAGACCGAGAGGACAAGTCCATCACAGAGCGTGTTGCGAGACCCGGAAGAGCTTCAAAAGCTCGGAGCTCGAGCCGACCAAATCATGGACAACCTCAATACCGACGGAGACGGGATGCAACGCATCCATAATCTGAGTTTCTACTCACTGGGTGCAGTAGCACCAATAGCCTTGGTTGGCTATGTTCTGTTTAAATGTTATAGGTATCAACGAAACCGAACACCAACAAGGACAAGCGAGGCAACGACCCCGGCAACAGCCGAGGTAAACATCAACCTCGAGCCGATCGGACGACAACAGCCAGAAGAGCAACCGCGATCCGAGCTGGCCAGGTTATGCACCCGTCCCCTCAACCGAGAACGACTCGCTCGGCACGAAAGACGACAAGAAGCAGAGGAAAAACTTCATCGTCAACGAATGAAAAAATGAAACATTTTATTGTATTGTTATATAACATCAAACAGTAAAATTGTAAGAGGAAATACGAGAAACCAATCGAAGAAAAAATTTTTAAGAAAAAATTTTTCGTTTTAAGGGGGGAGGGATGTTGTGCCGCGGAATATTCCACTCCGTATTTCGTATATTCGGGAATATTCCATAGCAAAGTAACATTGGAATTCGTTCAAGACAGGAAATAAAGTCCAATGCCCGATCGTATGAACGACCCCAAGAACGCCGACGCAGCATGAGTGACTCGCTTGGCGTTCGGCGATAGGCTAACGCTAAAATTGCGAATTAAGGGATTTTCGTGAAGACAGTTAGCAACTGCTTTACGAGAGGACAGTATTAAATTAGATTGAAAAGAGAACGGTTGGTTCCTCGTTTAATACTCGAAACAACGCATTATTGTACTTCTTACTTTGATATATAAATAGGCAACGGAAAGTTACCGTTGCTTATAATAAATACTTCCTTTTATATAAATTCGCGTTTCCATCTTTTACTCGAGATCCATCTCCTTATCGGCAAACGATCCCAAAAAATAATAACTTTTAATATTATACCGACTACCGAATAATCCAATTATTCGGTACCGGCATAACAATGTCGGGTGGCACTTTTCTTTCCCAAAGTTAGCTCTATCTTCCTCTCGCTCTCCATGACACGAATAACGAACCCTCGGTGTCGGCTCATATGCAGGGGCTGCTCGCTCTGCAAAACATTATTTTTTTAATTAAAAATAAATATCACATAATTTAAAATTATTTTATATTTTTTACTTACCAAGCTCCGCTGCTTTGCTGCTAATCGACATTGGCACGTATTCCATGATCTGCTGTGTTAATAAAACAGAGACGAGCGATCCGTCTTCTTTCTAGCGCAGACCTTTGCTGATGCTTCGGTTTTACGACTGTCTCTCTCTCTCTCTTTCTCTCTCTCACTGTGACTGACATCTTTGTATACTTTATAATATTTCGAGCGAAATGTACACTATATACAATTATTTACAACAGTTTCTTTATCACAAATAGCTGCACATACGTAGAATTATTGCGTTCGCAACGCAACACCCGATGCATGATCAGCGATATGACCACGAAACAGCACAATTATTTCGGACAAAATAATTTTCATAAACTCCGTATCCTCTGGCGTTAGCAAGATCGCGATGTGTTCGAGCGCTTCTTCAAAGAAGTCCTTGGAACCGATGATCTCATACGCTACTGCACGAGTCATTTCACTGGCAACTATCTTTTCACGGAAATATGATACCACCTCGTTCATACACCTCTGAATCGTTCCACTTTTGCTCTCTAGAGCCTGCATATGGATATCAATTCTTCTACTTATTTCGACGAGCATATCAAATGTAGACCGCTGAAGAACAATGTTTGGAGAGTATTTTCGGAAGCGTTTCCGTTTCGATTCTCCAGATTCCTCTTGATTCTCGTATTCCTCATCAGCGCTACCGCTTATTTTACCAAATGACACAGCTCTGTGCTGGTAACACGAGGTTAAAAGTGTGTAATGCGTTGTGTGCTCTATGCGGGTATTACACATTTTCTCGGCATCAGTCCCATGAGCTTCGAAATATTGCTGTACGCGAGAAAAATCACTTTTAAACACTCGCCACTCGGCCGCACCGAGTGTAATTCCGGTAAAAGTATTCGACAATATTTTCACCACCGGTGTAAGCGTACACGTAGAGTTCAACTCGAACCCGGCTACGATTATTTTACCAAATGATTTATTTAAACCGTACATAACGGGGTTCGCTATATACTGCGATATCGCATGAGGCTTAGCACCGTTATTCGCCATTTTTATTGCTTTCCTGTAGACTGTAACTTTTCGAATGAATCGTCGGTCGTGTTCATACTCCGTTTTATACAGATTTCCCCCACCACCTAACTGCATTACCTCTTCTTTTGATACTGCAAATCATACGCCTGAAAATTGCTAGCCAATATCCTTTGATATTTGTCGCATTCTCCTCAACAGCCTAGTAACAGCAGCAGATATATCCCAAAACTCTTGCATACTCGCGCACACTTATGCGCACACGCACACATTGACATACAGATAATATGTACCTTGAAAACTAAATAATATTCGTCGGTGAAATTTGATGATTTTCCTCATAGCCGAGTGCCTTGAAATTAGATGAAAACAATATGACTTTCAGCAGCGAAACTCGATAACTAAGTACATCACCATCGCTAAATATTTCCCTAGGTCTTGCTTTTGTAAAGCGATCGAGTGCGGCCATCTTCTTGGTTAGTCGTATTCATTACATCGTTGCAGTATATGCAGAGAGAGAGAGAGAGAGAGCTTGTTAAAGGAATATATATAAAAGTGAGCCGCTTTGAAAATTCTCTAGTTAATTGTCTGATTTACTGTGGTTACTACTACTACTACTCTAACAGCACAATCATGGTCAGAGTGGTAAAGCGCTCATTGATAAGAAAATTGATAGAGTTTATATTGAAGCGTAGACCGTCGTTGCGTTCGCGCTGGAGTAGAAGAAATTTACAGATCACCCTATGGGAACTTCCGACATAGGCGGTTGTTCGTAAAATTCGCGGTATGCTGTGCGAGTGTCATCAGCGCGATTTAGTTGACGCGTATAATATTGGATTGTTTGATAATCAAATAATTATTGATTCGGTGGTGCGTGTTATTCGTCGACGAGGCTGGCTGAATGAGACTGCTCTGCAACCCATACTCAATGAAAGACGTAAGTAATATACAGCGCTAATTACTTTTATTTTATTTCCTTTATTTCATAAGATTTTTATATAGTTCGACGGTATGAGGACGCAGAAATGGGATCCGACACCTATGATTTCGATGAGGAGGGTAGAACCGATTCAGATGATCATAGCAGGGACAACGATGGCGACAGCACCGTAGGGAATCGCTGGATAAATTTTACCCAGCCATTCTGCGGTTATAAACCTACAAACGGTCTTTTCATGGCAGGCCCCTCGAGAGAACCAGATGAATCCGTCGCAGGCCCATCGCGACAATACAGTTCAAACGATGATGCCAACAGCAATACAGACAGCGAGGAAGAAGAAGAAGAAGAAGAAGAAGAAGAAGAAGAAGAAGAAGAAGAAGAAGAAGAAGAAGAAGAGGAGGAGGAAGAAGAAGAAGAAGAAGAAGAAGAAGAAGAAGAAGAAGAAGAGGAGGAGGAGGAGCAAGACGTAGACGATGACGACGAGGAGGAGGAGGAAGAGGAGGAGGACCCTGTAGATTCAGGTAGGCTTTTAATAATACAACTGCGCTGACAAAAATAAAAAAATGACGCGGATAATAATAGTAAAATGAAAAAGCAGGGTACGAGATGGACCCAAACGTTTTTCGCTTTGCACGATTCACTGTGCCGAGACCGCCGACAATCGAGTTGGTTTACGAAATGCGTCGGCGGTTCCCGGGTGCAGTCGACGGATTCGAGGACTAGAAGCAAATATAAGTTTGTAATTCTTACGTTACACGAATTATATGCATAGTATATAGCCAGCGACAAACAAAAATTTAAAGTAAATTACAAAGTAAAGTAAAATTTAAAGTAAAAATAAAGGTGGACAGACCGGCGATGGAAGGACTGCTGCACGGGGTGGTGGTATTTTGCCTCCTGGTGAACGTTTCGGTATCGACAACGAGCAGAGACGTTATTTTTCACGCTTTAGGATGCAGGGTCGAGAGACAGATTTTTATTTTCGTCAGCCACCGGTCGGTATCGATCATCTGACATGGTTCGAGGGAGGTGTACGAGATGTTCTCACACGTCTTACAGAATCGTGCGAAGGACATGATTATGTGGGTATGACTCTGAGCGTACCGTCTTTTGCGCAAGGACCTGTATGGTTATCATTTCGACCAGCTCGTGACATCGTTCCCGACGATATATGGCGACTAATTAATAGTGTAGCTCAGAGCGCGCGCGAATTTCGAATAGACGCTGGTACATGTAGAATGACGACGTGTATAGTACGAGGCGTCGAAGGAGCCGGTGTGGGCACTAGGCTTACACACGAGTCTATAGCAAAAAAGTCAATTTTACGCATAAGTAATCGCGATAATTTGTGTCTACAACGATCCCTTGTCACTGCCCGAGCGCATGCCGAACGCGGTCAAATACGTGCGGGTGTGCTACACAGACGATGGTGTCAAATTCGGAACGGGCTTCGAGGTGCGCAATATACAGCGGCGATAGAGCTCACACGTAATGCAGGGGTAACGACACCGTCTAGGGGGTGTGGTGCGCGCGAAATTCAGCTCTTTCAGGAGTACTTGGTTCACGAGGGTATAGCGATTGTTGTTTATGAATTTCTCACCTTCGGAAAACGCGTTCCGGCTCTGTACGATGGGCGAAAATACGTACTCACTGCAACAGGTAAAATTAATCATACACTCTTTATTCTCTATTACGAGCGTTCTCATCACTATCAACCGATATTAAATCTCGCCGGTGCGCTAGGTAGTCGGGGGTTCTGCACGCAATGTAATTCCAAGTATATTCGAGTACTCGAGCATCGATGTAGCTATCAATGTGCTCGATGTAAATCCACTTATTGCAACGGTAATAGAGACTCTCAGCCTGAGTATTGCGCAGACTGTAATCGTTCGTTCTTTGGTGCTTTTTGCCTCGCTCATCACAAAAGTGAGGGCTCCGCGGGCATCACGTCTCGTAAATATAGACGGTACAGCGTCTGTAACGCATTGAAAATCTGTAGAGACTGCTCGCGTATGATTAAAACCACAGATAAAAAGATGCATGTATGTGGTATATCGTTTTGTGCTACATGCAAACAAACGCGGCCGACTACGCATGCATGTTTTATAGCACCTCTTAAGAAATCAGATGCGCAAAAGGAGAAGAAAAAAGACAAGTCTTCCACGAGATTTTTATTTTATGATTTTGAGACGCAGCAACACGCGCAATTGCATGATGATAAATCGACACGAATTCACGAGCCGAATTTATGTGTCGCACAATGCGTATGTATGGCATGTCTGGATATCACAGATATAGAGACAGATTGTGCTAACTGTGGTAAACGTGAATTCGTGTTTATCGATGATGCTGTTGGGGATCTCGTAAAATTGGCATTATCGCAAAAATTTAAAAAGACCATCTGCATTGCCCATAATGCTAGAGGTTTCGACGCACAATTTATTCTACGGTATTTAATCGAGGTGCAAAAAACACAGCTGCCCTCTCTGATTATGAACGGTACGAAGATTGTCTCGATGAAAATTGGCGATGTCGTTTTTCTCGATAGTCTAAACTATTTACCCATGGCTCTTAGCGCTTTACCTAAGGCCTTTGGTTTCGCTGATGAGGTGGCAAAAGGTACATTTCCCCATTTATTCAACACACCGGAATATCAGAATTACTCAGGTCCTCTGCCGGCTTTGCATTTTTACTCACCCGATACCATGTTCTCAGCGAATCGCGAGCGCTTTTTAAAATGGTATGAGGAAGAATCGAGTCGCGTAGATTATAAATTTGATTTTGCGACGCAATTTGTGCAATATTGTCGTACAGATGTTACGGTTTTGAGACGAGCGTGTTTAGCTTTTCGAGAGTTACTTATACGTTGTGGGAGCGTGTGCCCCTTTACAGAAGCATGCACGATAGCATCAGCATGTATGAGAATATTTCGAAAGAATTTTCTACAGAAAGATCGCATTGCGGTGTTACCACCAGGAGGATATCGCTGGGGCGATAAGCAATCGCGCAAGGCCGTCGTATGGCTCGTATGGCTCGAGCGTGAGCTCAACTGCGTTATCGCTCATGCTGGACGCACGAGAGAGTATCGCCCTCCGGCCGGCCTACCGGCCGTGGACGGTTACTACGTGGATGCGGGGGTCCATCATGTTCTTTAATTTCATGGCTGCTTTTGGCACGGTTGTCCGCGATGTTATCGCGTGAATAGAGATGCTCGAACTAAATTCGGCGATACAATGGATGAGCGATACGAGCGTACCATTCTTATTTCCGGGCGAATCAGATCGAAAGGGTACACTCTAACCGAAATATGGGAATGCGATTTTAACAGATTACTCGAGAATAACGAGGAAATGTCGATATACGTGAAAAATCACGCCATGGTCAAGCAGGCGCCTCTCGAGCCACGCGATGCATTCTTTGGCGGTCGAACGGAAAATTTTGTAAGCTTGTACGACGTCGCGAACGGGGAGCAGATACGCTATGTGGATGTTTGCTCGCTGTATCCGTGGGTATGTAAGAATGGAAAATATCCCGTTGGACACCCGAAATTATACGTAGGCGACGAGTGTCGAGAACTCGTAGGACTTGAAAACGATCTAAGTGTCGTCGAGGGTCTCGTGAAGTGTACCGTGCTGGCACCGCGCGATTTGTATATACCCGTACTGCCTGTTCGCATGCATGGGAAACTACTGTTCCCCCTGTGTAGAACGTGCTGTACAGATATGGACACATCCGAGGTTTGTACACACGATGACGCGACTGAGCGAGCGTTTGACGGCACATGGGTCGTGGACGAACTGAGAAAAGCTGTGTCGCTCGGATATAAAGTGACGCGTATCTATGAAATTTGGCAATACGTTGTTACGCAGTATGACGCGACAACGCGACGAGGCGGTCATTTTGCCGAGTACATCGATACATTCCTAAAAATAAAACAGGAGGTGAGTGGTCCGCCAACAGAGTGTAACGATGACGAGGAAGCAATTGAGCGTTTTATAGCATTGTACAAGGAGTCTGAGGGTGTATATCTCGAGCGAAGTGCTTTGCAGCCAAATCCGGGTGTACGTTCACTAGCGAAATTGGCTCTTAATTCATTCTGGGGAAAGTTTGGTCAACGAGAGAATCTCACGAAAACCGTTATCGTCTTCACGCGCGCGGAGTTAATGAATTTACTAACGAGTCCGGAGATTGAGGTGACGGGGATGCTACCGGTTAATCACAAGATTATGTATGTAAACTATGTGAGCAACCGCGATGCTATCCAATCATCACCGACATCTAACGCCGTGATTGCAGCATACACGACGGCACAGGCACGCCTAAAATTATACAGTTATCTTGACGGGCTCGGGCGACGAATATTGTACTGCGATACGGACTCCTGTATTTACGTGAGCCATCCCGGTGGTAATGAGTATGAGCCGTCAATCGGTCAATTTCTAGGAGATCTTACGGATGAATTAAGTGAATACGGGCCTGGTAGTTATATAACTTCGTTCGTTTCGGGTGGACCAAAATTTTACGCATACCTTGTTCGTAAACCCGACGGTACGATTATTGAAAAATGTAAAGTGAAGGGTATCACGCTAAACTTTGCGAATAGTCGTCACGTAAATTATAACGCATTACGATCTTTCGTGACAGGAGCAAGGAGCGTACCTATTATTTTAAAATTCGACGCTATTCGACGTACGGAATTTCATCATGTAGTAACGCGTAAAGAAACGAAATCATGCGAGCCTGTTAACACGAAGCGAAAACGGCACGGGCTGTACTCTACTGTACCGTATGGCTATTGTGAAATACGCTAATTAGTATAACGCAAAAAAGTATATAGTTTTACGGGTGAATTCGCGATATTTAAAAATAATCTTTTTGTCTAATTTCATGTAACATATTTACAGTGTACAATACATTGAAAAAATTGATTTATCATGTATAAAATCGTTATCGGATCGTTCTTTTTGTGCTGATATTCGTAACAGTAGCTGCTATCTCTCTACCGTTCCCTTTTGTGCTGACTTTCTCATCGTTGATTCCTTTTGTCCCGTCTTTCTTATCGAGTGTTTCCTTTTGTTCTGGCTTTCTAGTGCTACATCCGTGGATATAATATTGTTGTTTAGAATTTGATGATTCGTAAAATTTGTATATAGAGATGTATGCATAGTGAAATAAAAATATTGCTTTATTTGTGAGAAATATAAAAATTATCGTTATTTAATATACATACAGCGTAAACGCCAGCTTATACCGCGGGCCCGCGCCTCATCAGCTAGTGCAGGCGCGCCGCGTCTTATCAGCTCTTTAAGGCCGCGAAAATAGCTGATGCCGCGGGGTCGCCGCCGCCGCCGCCGCAGCCGCAGCCGCGGTATAAGCTTATTTAAGAGTCTGCTGATTGATTTTGATAGACACTCGTCGATATGGATACACGTTGGAAACATCCGTGGACAGCTGTGATAAGCGGTCCTACGGGATGTGGTAAAACATATTTTGTAAAAAAATTCTTTAAATACATGCGCGAAATGACGGATGTCCCGTTCGAGCGTATACTTTTTTATTACTCAGAGTGGCAGTCCGGGTATTCAGAGTACGGTGATAAAATCGAATTTCGCGAGGGTTTACCGCAAGCAGTAGACTACTCGAATGACGCAAGACCTAAACTTGTGGTCATTGACGATCTAATGCGCGAGGCATCGAACAATACTGTGGTCGATCTTTTCACCAAGGGTAGCCATCATAAAAATCTTAGTGTCATTTTCATCACGCAAAATCTCTTCCATCAGGGTCACGGGCAGCGCGATATCTCCTTCAACGCTAATTATATCGTTGTCTTCAAAAATCCGCGAGATCGCGCGCAAATTCAGCACCTAGCCCGCCAGGTATGTCCTGAGAATCCGCGATTTTTGCAGGAAGTATATTTCGATGCAACAGCCGCACCGCACGGCTATCTATTATTTGACTTGAAACAATCGACGCCTGATAGTTGTCGATTTCGCGCCTGTATATTTCCCGATGACCAATACCATTACGTTTACGTGCCTCAAAAAGCAATAAAAGTTCGCGATGCGTCGCGCGATGTACCAGTAATGCGCTTGTAATGGCGTTGCGCGGACCTCTCGATAAAAAGCAGATAATTATATTGCAAGCGTTGTGTTATCTGAAGCAAGAGCAACGACGTGCAATTTTGCGCAAAGCAGATGTAGCGCTTGTACGCTGTATATGCGAGTGTGCTCTAAACGTTTTACAGGGAAACGTGAGTCTGAACAACGTGCAAAAGAATCATCTTCGGAGGCACGCGACAATTCTTCGGCGACTAGCCGCCAAAAGGGGAAATTGGAGCGGTAAGAGGAAGATCATCGTCGAGCACTGTGTCGGATTTCTCAAGTTGCTTCTTGCGCCTGTCTTGGCCTACGCGAGACATGGAATATGCCAGAAAGATGGTACTTATTCCTCATGATAACATACATCGTCTCGCTGGACTTGCCACTACTGCCGCTGCTGCTACTACTACTACTACTAGTGCAGACCCGTTGCCTTCCGTACAGACTACCGGTACGCCATTATCGCGCCTCGACTCTGAGCTGAGTGAAATTCTAAACTCTCACTCGTACAAGAGCGAGAGAGAGAAGTGGATAGCGTACCAACAGGTTTTACAGCGTTATCTTCACATGGTCGAGTACGATAATGCCGTACCGAATATTTCATCAAAACGAAAAGTAGCAATACTCGATAGCCACGAGAATAAATCCGACGACGATTTAATGAACAAAGTTAAATCGCGGCTCAATGACACACTTATTATCGATAGCGTACCAAAAAAATTTAAATCTAAAGCAATATCGTTGCTTCGCAATTTGCATCGCAGCGCCGTTGGTAAAAAAATGACATGGGATCGTAACGGCGTTGTTTCCATAGACGGCAGAAGAATTTCCAATTCCAATATCGTTGATCTTGTTAACGATGCTATGCGAGCTAGAAAACGCGAGAAACCCATCGGACGATCTCACTTTGCCAAACTCCTGCGAGCGATACAGATGCCGCGTGAATTTATCGGTAACCCCGCGTTACTACACGAGCCTACACCTACATCATCCTCGACACCACAGCGGCGTCTTATTTTACCGCGCGAAAACGATAGTAGCAGCAGCAGCAGCAGCAGCAACGGTAGCAACAACAACAACAACGACGACGAGGCCGAGACCGCACACTCAAACAGAGATTTAATGCTCACGGCTGAAAACGACATCATCGAGGGGGAGGAGGGGAATGAAGAAGAGGACGAACAATTGCAAAACTTTGCACAAGTAGAATATCGACCACCCACACAGTTAGAAAAGAAAAAGAAAAAGAATCCATTTAACTGGTCATCGCTAAAATTATGAAAATTCTTCAAAAAATCTATTATGACACCGCTCATCCTGCTTCCTATTCTCGAGCAAAAAATTTGGCCCAGGTGGATCGTAGAGTAGCGCGAAAAAATGTTTTACCATGGCTCGAGACACAGGATTCATATAACATGCATCGCCTCGTACGACGACGATTTCCCCGTCGTACGTACAGTGTGAGTAATATAGACGATGTATGGGAGGCTGATTCAGCTGATCTTCGCTCGATAGCCACGTACAACGATGGGTACGCGTATCTGCTTGTTGTTATTGATGTGTTGAGCAAATACGCGTGGGTCGAGGCTTTGCGTGACAAAACGAGCGCAAACGTGGCCCGCGGTCTCACACGCATACTCGCGCGCAGTAACAATCGTCGCCCGCAACAATTGCAAACTGATCGAGGCAAAGAATTTATCGGCGCACCGTTTCAGCAAATTCTCAAGAAAAAGAATATCGATTTTCGCGCTGCTCGTAACCCTGATATAAAAGCCTCGATTGCCGAACGCTTTAATCGAACAATAAAAGAGCGAATGTGGCGCTACTTTACATACACGCGAAATAAGCGTTACATCGATGTTTTACAAAATTTTTTATATGCTTATAATCACACTAGACACAGCGGAACGCGTATTCCTCCGAGCGAAGTAACCCTCGAAAATGCCTCTATAGCCCGAGACAATTTAGCACGGCGTTACGAGCGTAACGCGAAAAAAATTAAAAAGCCTAAATACAGCGTCGGTGACTTGGTACGTATCAGTACAGCTAAAGCAGCTTTCGTGAAAGGATATGAGCGTGGTTGGAGTAACGAATTATTCAAAATTCAACGAATATCGTTGAATCGAGAGCCATTCGTGTATATTTTACACGATCTGAATAACGAGACTATCGACGGTATTTTCTACGAAGCAGAATTATCACGAGTACGAGTGCCTCCGTCATCTGAGAAGACGAAAGAGAAGAAGAGGACAAAGAAGAAGAAGAAGAAGAAGAACGCTCGGGATCATCGTCCGTGATAAATATGAGCTCCAAGGATAGCTCTTTCTTTGTCGTACTACCGAGCAACAGTAGTATGCAGTATTTTCCGGATAATACGACGACGAAATTTATTACAAAACTACCGCGTCAGATACGCCTGCACGGAGAATGGGCTGTTTCTCTTGTGGAAATTGCTTATCCGATGACTCTTTTACATGTTCCTACTGTAGAAAATCTCGTAACTTTTGAGGATGGTGATTATGATTTATCGAGTTTAAATCTTTTAACACGGAGGAGCGTTGATAGAGACCAAGTAGCACCTGGTGTATATCGCTCTATAGACGCTCTTTTGGAGAGTATAAATCAGCTACCTCACGTGGCCGATCATTTGCGCTTTAAATCGCTTCCGAGCGGGGAGGTCGAAGTGGCACGCGTATGCGACGATCTACGCTACCACGACTTTCGCGTATCGCCCGCTATCGCAAGGCTACTAGGATTCTCGGAAGAGGCTTGTAGCCCCGTAATGATAGAACCGCATTGCGAATACACAGGGTCGAGGCCTGCATCTCTCACCGGTGCTATACCGGGCAGCATGTTTTTATACACAGATATCTGCGAGAGCTATATTACAGGCGATGTACAAACACCCCTCTTACGAGTTGTTCCCATTGATACTGATGACTGTCCGTATGGTTCGATAAAAATTAAATCGTTTTCAACGCCACGATATATACCTCTCTTGCGCAATAATTTACACACTATCGAGATCGATATAAGAGACGAATTTGGGGATCCTATACCATTCGAGCGGGGAACGTTGACTGTGACACTACATTTCAAAAGGTCCCACGATTGATTACACCACTATGGATGATATTGACAGTGTGCAGCACGGATGGGGTCGTCGCGGGTACGGTGGGATTAGCCATGTTTATATCGGAACACCTAATCAGCGAGGACACGGTATCGGTAGCTTTCTCGGGGGCCTGTTTCGTCGAGTGTTACCACTTTTAAAGAAGGGCGCTAAAGCAGTTGGAAAAGAGGCGTTGCGCGCTGGTGTAAACGTAGCCGGTGATATCCTCGATAGAAATATAGCTGTGAAAGATGCTATTCGCGAGAGAGCGCGAGAATCAGGCAGTAATCTCAAACGCAAAGCCTCTGAAAAAATTGACACTCTCATGCGGGGGTCTGGTTATAAAAAGCGCAAAATTTCACGTACTCCTCATTCATCGAACGAACGTAAACCACGACGTATCTCTCGTAAAAATAAAAGTGTAATAAAGAGAAAAACAATAAAAAAGAAGAAGAATAATAATAACAATAAGAAGAAGAAAAAGACTCGTCAACGAACGGTTGCAGATATTTTTGGATAGCTGAAACAAGATGGCTTTTCTACATGCGCACTCGTGCGAGTGTCTTAAATCGGAACTTGAATTATTTTCACTCCCACCGACGCAAACTACTATCGAAGGCTCCAATTGGGTGTATTACAAACCAATATCTTCGCTAACAGATGATTCACCGATTGAATTTGTTATTCCCGGACAGGGTGATGAGTATATCGATTTCGCGCATACTATGCTTAGTCTGAGAGTGAAAATAACATCTCCTACCATTACGGAAATTGCCGTGGGCACATCGTCGACAGTAAGTGCCGGCCCTGTAAACAATCTCTTGCATTCTATGTTTAATCAGGTGGATGTATACCTGAATCAAAAATTAGTTTCACCTCCAAATAACGCCTACGCTTATCGAGCGTACATAGAAACACTTTTGAATTACGGTCCAGCAGCAAAAAATTCGCATCTCACGAGCGTTCTCTGGTACGAGGATACACCTGGAAAAATGGATGATATAACATCGGAAAATACGGGGCTTGTGAAGAGAAAACAATTTTTAAATGTCGAAAAAACTGTAGACTTGCTCGGTCATCTGCATTGCGATATATTCAATCAGGAGCGGTTCCTATTAAACGGTGTCGAGATGCGCCTACGGCTGGTTCGGTCTAGATTCATTTTGTCTTGTGGGGGATACAAAGAATGGTCAATGCGGCTTAAAGATTCTCGAGGCATCGCTTCTCGTTCGTAGAACAAAAATAGCTCCTAGTGTGCTGCTCTCACATGCTAGAACTCTGGCAAAATCTACGGCTAAATATCCTCTTACGAGAGTCGAGGTAAAAGCCGTTTCAATACACTCGGGTGTTCATGGAGAGACTATCGATAATATCGTGTTAGGTCAGTTGCCGAAGCGTATAATTATCGGTTTTGTCGATAACAAAGCGTTTAACGGTGACTTCAGTATGAATCCGTTCAATTTCCAAAATTACAAGATAAATTATCTCTCGTTGTATGTAGATGGTGCTCAAATACCTTCGAAACCGTTACAACCTGATTTCACGAAAAATCATCTATATGTGGATGCTTTTCAAACGTTGTTTTCGGGAACTGGAATACATTTCTTGAACGATGGTAATTCGATCGATCGCAATAATTATCGCGATGGATACTGTCTGTTTGCTTTTGATTTGACACCCGATCTTTCGGCGAACAGCAATACACATTGGAATTTAATAAAGCACGGTAGTGTGAGAATAGAGGTACGATTTGAGGATCCGCTTGCTTCAACGATAAATTGTGTAGTCTACGCGGAATATGATAATGTCCTTGAAATTGATGCCTCTCGGCAGGTAATGGTGGATTTTACCGGATAAGCGAAAAATGTGCTGATGTCGGCATAAAATTATTTCGTGTTAAGACACGTAGAAGCGTGTCCGCGAGTAACTAATCAGTCGAACTCGGTCATCTGTATGGATTAGACGTGAAAATGGATATCGTCGTGGATATACAGGGAATGCGTGTAAAGACTCGGAATTTATTCCGAAAGAAATTGCTGTGGTAGCAGTGGATAGACCGTACTCTGCTCATTGGATCGTTGCACCGCCGTGTCACTTTGCCGAATTACCACAGCAATCGAGAAGCCAGAATAATTTTCTCTCGAAATATTTTCACGGTATAGAGTGGTACGAGGGCGATGTGAGCTGTAAACAGGTATACGCTAACTTGCGTGAAATTTCGCGAAAATCAAGACGCATCTATACGCGCGGTCACGAGAAGGCTATACTTCTTTGCGATATCACGAGTCCTGAAATTTCCAACCTGGAGGATGAGGAGGGCGCCCCATCATACACATTTATGCCGAAATCTTTGCGAAAATGCTTTAGACACGCTATGATAAACGATACAGCGTCTTCGCATTGTGCAATGCGCCAGGCTTTCCAAATAAAAAAATGGCTTCGCGAGCATCCATTTAAAGGAGATTCATACATGGATGTTTGGTCAGCAGACGAAGAGGAAGAGAATAAAAAAGAGGAGAAATCTTCATCATGTGGTCGTGACACGATCGACGACGCTGTGAAATAAATTTTGCATATATATACGTCTTTCAAAGCGTATCGGTCATCATTTAATCATTGACTATGTGTTCAGCATAAACACTAGACAAATCTACGAGAGTCTGCAGTATCTACCACTTTCAACCGTTGGCGTATACCCGGCTGACAGAATTCCTCGTGTATGGTCGTTACCAGCCGGACTCGTAGTTAACACGGATAACCACGACGGACCTGGAGAGCATTGGATCGCCATGTACGTTAACCATCATGGAAAAGGAATGTACTTTGATAGCTACGGGCTACCACCGGTTATACCGCAACATCTCGCCCGACTACGAAGAAACTGCAAGTTCTATCGGTACGGCCTCAAGCAGCTACAGAGTAATACGTCGGATGTGTGTGGACAATTTTGCATCGTATTCCTACACCTTATGTCGTGCGGCTTCACCATGTCGCGATTTAATAATCTCTTTAGCGATAATGTAACGAAAAACGACAGATTAGTGCGTGAATATTACAATGCTTTTGCCTCTCGACGATCAGACAGTGATAAAAATAAATTTAACGGTAGAGGAGTCTCCGAGCGAAGATTACCGTGTTTGCAGGGATGTTGCATACGACGGTAAATATCTGTAAAGTGATTTAAATAAAATATTGATTAATTAAAAACAAATACATCGGTTTACTGTGTCTCTTCTTTTATAATTATATATACATTATAATCGAGGTCTCTCGCGGCACGGTATCATATTCTGTGTCTTTTACTGCAGAGCATTCGCTTCACGAGAAACACAGCGCAAAGCGGTACGCACGTGCAAAACTGCTGACATTGGATTCAAAGCGCTGCACACCTAGTTATGACTCAGAGGGGGTTTGTTATCTTCAAACACTGTGATCACCGCCAGCCTCATCCGGAGCATCCAGTCTGTCTTTAGCAGTGCGCGACGAAAGTCTGAATTTCTATTCACTAAAATGTACCCACTAAATCTAGGCCACGATCTAGCGGCGGCTTTTGTGTGTCGGGTGGTATGCGACACCGACGATAATACGATGTGTCTGCGGTCGGAGGTGATGTGCGCGGAATTGTGCGGACTGGAGGCCTATTTATATAAGTTATATATCGAGGAGCAATCTGAGCGGAGACGATTTTTAATAAGTGATTTGTGCGCTGGAGTGTCCTGTGTGGTTGTATGGAATGAAAGGACTATGCGCGGGTCGATCATCGACACGGATGATGACGGGTACTGTGAGGTACTGCTGGTCGATTTCGAGGAATCGATATACATCGATTGGCAGCACCTATTTTACCCAGAGCCGTCGATTAGTGCGTTACCGGTGCTGCTTGTAAAGTGTGTAGTATTCGGTCTCGATGATTTAATTGACGAGGCCGGAAATCTAGATCCGATCGAAGCAGCGCGTGGTAATGATACGCTGATCGGGATACGGATGCCCACGCCCGACGGTGCCCAAGGTCCATGGGTGCGAGTAATCCGTATTACCCGTACGCATAGCTGTGGTTTTTGAGTGAGTGAGTAAGTGAGTGAGAGAGAGAGAGAGAATATATGTGTGTGTGTGTGTGTGTGTGTCGTCACTCTGGAGAGTCGTCACAGCTGCAGCCAGCACAAGGGTGAGTCAAATATTTTATTCCAAGTATGTGTACACCTATGCTCCATCCTACTCTTATCTCTACTCTTCCTTGTTCACCAAGGTACCCACACCACCTCACTTTACCATCTCCATGTTACCGACACTGGTCAAGCAGAGTGGGTAGCGCGGTGGTGGAAAAGTGAGGTGGTGGGGGTAGCCGCGTGGTGGGGGAAGGAGTGGGATAGGAGTGGGATGGAGCAAAGGTGTACACATACTACTCCTGAACGATAGAATCCTCGTCTACGAGACGCAAGACGGCGCTCTTGAGTACGAAGTGACCGCTGGTGTTCCACAAGGATCGCTTCTTGGACCCTTCTTGTGGAACTTAATGTATGATGGACTGCTCAACCTAGAAATTCCGAGGGGAGCAAGAATTACCGGGTTCGCTGATGATGTGGCAGTGGTTGTCACAGCGCAAACACCCGGAATGTTAAAGCTAGCAACAAACAAAAGTCTCAGATATGTTAGCAGGTGGCTCGAAAACAACGGGTTGAAGCTGGCAGGGCAGAAAACAGAAACAGTGCTGGTGACGGACAAACGGCTTTTCGATCCGCCGAACATCGTTCTGGAAAGGGAGAGAATTCCCTGGATAAAGGACGTAAGGTACCTGGCCGTGCAGGTGGATAACGGACTCTGGTATATGGAGCACATTAGTAAAACCACGGAAAAAGCAGCCAAAATAGCAGCAGCATTAGCACGTTTGATGCCGAACATTCGTGGGCCTAAGGAAGGTAAAAGAAGACTACTAAACAGCGTCATACACGCGAAAATATTATACGGCGCCGAAATATAGACAGAGGCCGTAGATGAAGTAGCAGCAAAGCGGAAGCTAACGGCCGTACAGAGGCGTAGTGCTCTAGGAGTGATATCTGCCTACCGGACCGTTTCCGAAGAAGCCGGACTTGTATTGGCAAGCACGCCTCTGATAGACTTGCTGATCCGAAAGAAGCAAGAGGTGTACAGGGAGCCGCACCAATACAGAGCGGGTCAGGAAAGGGATCAAGAAAACGCAATCGTGAGAGAAAGAGCACGCCAAAGGCTTATGGAAAGTTGGCAAAACAGATGGGACACTGACAAGGGGACCTCCAGGTACGTGGAACACCGATTCAGACAAAATTTTTTTACAGGCAGGTCAAACCCAGGGGTGCAATAGGTTGAAAGTTATAGGACGCGCTTCTCAACCGTTTTCAAGATATAGAATATTTAAAATTTCCGAGCGTTCATATACTCTCTGCGTCAAATCATACTCAACAAGGGCGCGTAGCGTAGTCGGCAACGTCTCCGCTTCGTAAGCGCTGGATCGCCGGATCAAATCCCGGCTCGGACTTAAAATTATTATTATTATTATTATTATTATTATTAAATTATTTCTACGGCAACTACTATGCGATTATATTAATATTTCCGTAAAGGAATGAATAAATATTTTTTATTGTGGATCATTTTGGTGTTATAAGGAAAAACGAGCAGCTTTTTTTATTTATTTATTTTTTGGTTGAAAGGTAGGGAAAGAATTGTGAAAAATGAATACACGAGTTTAAAAGAATAACCAATCTTTTTATTAACTTTTCATTGGTTGTCACAACTACAAGAACTAGGGTGGTACTGATCATAAAAACATGGAAAACAATCATTATTTCGGCATCGGGCGCACGTAATAAATGCCGAGTTTCCGCATCCGCAAGGATTTTTCAAAACGTCAATCGCGAAGCAAACCTCATTAACGTTTAGGAAAGATCTCCTGTTGTCATATAATTTGGTAGCGAACCAAGCGTATTGTAACATATCGCAAAATATCAGTGAAGACAGTTGATGGTGAACAATAGGTTGAATTTTGATACAGTCTTCTCTAGAATTAATTTCCCTATCCTGTTCGATAATATAAGAACAATTCTGAAGTCTCTTGATAAAATTTTTAACTTGGCGGTAGAAATATACTTCTCACGGTTGTGCTAACGGAGTGCAATTTGATGGAATGACCTTTACAGTGCACGTTAGTAAACCCTCCTCATCGGTAAAAATCTCGTCATATAATAATGGATTCGTTTAGCCGCCCCAGGAATCAATGAGCAACAGGAATTTCTCCTTCTTTGAGTATGGAATCATAACATCAGTCAAAAAATCTCTGTATAGTGCTGTATTCAGTTTGCTGGACTTGGAAGATGTGATGACGTTCGTATATTTTTCCGCATATTTATCTATAGATTTTTGGATCACTGGTCCAAATTTACCGGTTGTCTCTTGCAAGCGAACGTAGACGGTCGGAAGTAATTTACCCGATAGGCTCATAGCATACTGTGCCGAGTATGAATGGGTTACCTTATTCATATCCTTTCGTTTTAAAAGTACTACTTTTGACCCACGCTCGGCAAGGGTTCTGTTATTTGTTGATTGGTATTGGCACCCTAGATAAAATAAGTGGAATAATTAATTATGTACGTGAACATTTTTGTCTGTCATGTAATACAACTAATTTTTTAAATATCTGTTAGATTAGTGTTTATCACGAAATCCTTGTCATAATTCGGAATTAGCGCTCGTGTCTGGATTCCGAATTTTTCGGCCGCAGCGAGAGTTTCCTCCATTGTAATAGTTTCTCGCTCGGATACATATTTCGTAATTTTTCTTTGTCGAATCCTATGTTTTACTTTGAAGCGGTGTACCCAGACATCGAAAGCTTTGAATTCTAAATCAGGAAATTGGCTCGCAGCAGCTAGGGCCCATATCTGCAAGTTCCTCGTTGTGACCTGCTGGTTGGATTGTCGAGCTTCTGCGAAACAATCGTATGTCCATGAATGAATTATATTATATTTGTCTACAATAGTTCCACCACTTCTGATATGTTCATCCCATATTTTCAATTGGTCCATTCTCTTGAGGAGATTTCCTCCTTTTTTTTGGAGATTTTTTAATCTATACTTCGGATGCATTTTTGCCAAATTCACCACCTGTTATTTTATAATCCAGGGGAATGAACTCCTTTTCGTCTTTCATCTTTTTTTCTTGTGGCTCGTAATCGTCGTCGTTGTCCGATTGCGATGCGGATTCTTCGATCTTATCCCATACGCCTTGTTCCGCAACTTCTCCGCACATTATCAGTTCATCTTCCATCACAAGTTTGTTTACCGTTAGCGTTTCCATTATACTGCGATACATTTTTTCGCCAATTTCCATGTGTGCCTCCTTAATTACTGTGGATGGTTCCGTCGCGATGTGATTATTCTCCAAAAGAAGTTGTTCGCAATATACTTATGCAGTTTTTAATTGCACTTTCGATTCTTCAATATCTTGGGCCTCTGCATCAGCTACTGTTGGATAATCAGCTGGCACACGGCGATCGATATTCGCCGTGCGTCGACCTGTTGCTCTGCTCTAGCACGCTGCGTTCGGTTGGGCCGGAGATAGCCGAGCCAGGGCTTCGCGGAGCCGAGGCTGTGCCTCGTAGGCATACCGCGTTGAGCGGGAGGATGTCTCTCTCGCTTGACTTCGGCTTCGCTCACCGGCTATCTCTCTCAATTGACTTCAGCGCCTAACGACGCTTTCATATCCCACAGCCATGTTGGATATTTCGGCACTTACGTGAAAACCCGCATCGAACAGCGCATGCATTTGCAAGGCTCAGACAATTTTCACATCTCTCAACTGGATCTTCTCAACTTCTTCTTGCTCACCAGAACTCAAATTAAGGTAAGAGAACACCGTCATAATTTAACATAATTCACTGACGGTGAGGAGATTCATATATCGGTACATCATCATAAAAAGGTCTCACCGTGCTGCAGCGCGGGCTGCACCACGTTTTCACTCAACCTGTAGCATACTCAATTAATACAATTGCGTGTGTTTTGCCAATTCACTGTACTTTCCCCCAATCAAACTTGCTGGGAAAGTATTGTGAATTCAGTCAGATCATTTTGTGCATCCTCAAGCGAGCATTACTATGCTCTGCAGCGTAGACTGCGTCATAGCCTGTCACACTAGAATTATACTCAGTGGCCAGATTTGCATGTGCTAGCTCTCACTTGCTGTAAATTCCAATTCATTATCTCATTGAGTATTTGGTGACAGGCACTGAATTTGTCTACGCACTCATCTATCTCATTGCGTGGCATTTTCCGCAGCGCTGGCTGAACCGCGTACACGCCACTCATTAGACACAGCACACAATTAATACAACTGTGTGCCACACCATCTCTTTACAATGCCAGCACTCAATTAATATAATTGGGTGTTACTCAGATTTATTGATAAACTCAAGAATTCAATTTTAATTCCTGGTATTTAATTTTCATATTTGTTATTTTGGCTTCAACGAGAATTATGAAGTTAACTGATCTCGCAGCTACACAAAATTCAACATCATTTATTTTGTATTTATTTTAGATCCTTATATTTTCTAAATTAAACTTGTTTTTGTGACTGACATGCGGAAGGTACAATAAACCGCTTTCTCAATCTACCATCTACGTGTCTGGTTTATTTTCACCCTGTCTTGAGTGAAGTTTCATAATTTCCGATATATTTCCAGATCGTTCCAACAACATCCTCTGGAATTCTAAAACAGCTACACTTTATTCGGCCGTCGAAGGATCGGGCACTTTACTTTTATCTGTAGAGTCGGACATTTTACGAAAATAACGATACTTCTACCTCGAGAGCTAACAACCGAATGCGGCTTACATGGCTCATGAGACCCCGTTTCCTCCATTCCAAATCTTTTGTTCGCATGCAGCTGTTCTCGACAGGTCAGAACAGGCCCCAACGAATATTGCAGATCAAAACAGGATCCACAGACGAAATGGGTCAAAACTTCTTGAAATAATATAGGGGAAACCCCGGAATCACGAACTGTGTACCTTTTTTATAGTTTATTCATGTATTTATTTATTTATTTATTTATTATTCATTCCTTTACGGAAATATTAATATAATCGCATAGTAGTTGCCGTAGAAATGACTTAATAATAATAATAATAATAATAATAATAATAATAATAACAATAATAATAATAATAATAATAATAATAATTTTAAGTCCGAGCCGGGAATTGATCCGGCGATCCAGCGCTTACGAAGCGGAGACGTTACCGACTACGCTACGCGCCCTTGTTGAATATAATTTAACGCAGAGAGTATATGAACGCTCGGAAATGTTTAATATTTTATTTCTCGAAAACAGCTGAGAAGCGCATCCTATTACTTGCACTTATTGCACGCCTAGGTGCGACCTACCAGTAAAAAAAAATTAGGTCCGAATCGGTGTTGCACGTATCTGAAGGTACCCTTGTAAGACAAAAGGACGATGGATGCACGAGCTTATCCCAAATGTATCGGCATGGTACAGTAGGGCACACGGACAAACGGGGTATTATCTCACGCAGGCGCTTACAGGCCACGGATGCTTTGACGCTTATCTCGAGAGGTTTTACAAATCAGATAGTTCACAATGCTGCCGATGTGGCAATAGTCCAGACGACGCGCGTCATATGATATTCCTGTGTCCGGCATCGGAACTGGACCGATCCAACATGCAGGCGCTACTGGGAGGCACGAGATTAGAAGAAAGCAACTTGATGCAGGTAATGCTAGGAAGCGAGCAAGCATGGGGAGCTGTGGAAACGTTCATAACTCAAATTATGAAAGAAAAAGAGGAAGCTGAAAGAGCAGGTAAGGAACGCATGCAAGAGATGGCAAACCATCTAGAGCCACGAGTTGCATGAGAATACCTCAGAGGGAAGGGAAGAAGAGTCCCAAGGAAATAACGGAGGCCCAAGCAGGACGAAAACACACTACACCGAGAAAATACTGACGCAGGTCCAGTAAAGTGTGTGGAGAGGGATGAGGGGTTTTAGTCGGTAAATATCCGACACTACCCACAACACCAGGGAGTCTAATGTAAGATTTCCTCTCCTTCCGTAAACAACTAAAAAAAAGGAATAAAAAAAAGACAGACAGACAGATAGACAGACAGACAAACCGTCTGCAGAGGAGATACTGCTACACGGCGCGTCCCTCGGTGGCAGATAAGGGAATGCTCGTCGTTCAGAGATGGACAGAGGGTAGGGGTGAAATAAAATAAGCCCCGCGGACCAAACTCAAACCCAAGCTTAGGCGTTACACACCGTGCCGAGGGCTGCATGGCATCTGAGAGAGATGTCTTAAAAGGTTCCCTTGGGGCAACTAATCCAACCCCAGGTGTACTTAAGTGGCCTTATCCCAGTAATCAGGCTCTGCTGGGATGGACGTTTATCACCTAGGAACTCGTGGGAAAATATAGAAGATAACGGAAACAATAAACAAACTAAGGAGGCACAAGAAGAGGCAGAACTGGAAATGGATCTAAGATAGCTACTACTCCAGCTGGAAAAGGAGGAGACGGAGGCATTCATCGAAATAGGCAGACGCATTCGAATGATCGAAAAGGAGCAGGTAAAGAAAGCTGTAGAGCAAAGAGCTCAGCAACGACTCATGGAGAGATGGCAGGCACGATGGGACGCAGACACGTCGCACAGTGGGGCGGATTCCCGAAAAGCTGGTCAAAAGTCGGAAAATGAAGTTTCATTTTATAGGATTTAGAGTACATAGGTGGATAGAGTAATGTTTAAAGAATATAATGGAACATTTTATAAGGGCTAGTGAAGTATACCTGGCAAGTATAAGCCAGTACAAAAGAGACCTTCGCGCAAGTAATAGCTCGATCGTTCGAGCTCATATTCAAGCGTCATATTAAAAAATTCGTAGAAAATCGTAAAATTAGTGTTTCTTAATTCTGCAAAATGGAGGTTTCAGGTTGAAGAAAGTAGTTTATTATCATATGCGTCGAAAATTATAACAGATACATATAAATTAATAGCTAAACAATGTCTAAAGTAAAAAAAATGAAAAATTATGTGCAATCATTTTAGAAAAACAGGGAAAAAGTTCAAAGTTCCGCAGTGTTCCGCAACGAAACAAGTTTTAAATTAAAGTTTGTACTGTTATGTAACAAAATTAGTAAAAATCAGCTGCAGCTAGCTGCAACTTTGTTTTTAGTGCACATTTGAATATAAAAAATTACAAATTCACATTGACCACTTGTTGCACGTTTTTTTCAAATGAATATAATTTTGTGAAACTTGTTACTCGGGGGTTTTTGGGGTCGCTGAATACGAATCCGGTGTCAAAAAAACTAAATTCAAAATGGCGGATCCAATATGGCGGACGCAATTTTCAAAATCGATTGGATTCGCTTGAAACTTGTTATTCAGGGGTTTTGGGTGTCGTTGAATACGAATCCGGTATCAAAAAACCAAAATTCAAAATGGCGGATCCAATATGGCGGGCGCAATTTTCGAAATCGGTCGGATTCGCTTGAAACTTGTTACTCGGGGGTTTTTGGGGTCGCTGAATACGAATCCGGTGTCAAAAAAACAAAATTCAAAATGGCGGATCCAATACGGCGAACATAATTTTCGAAATAGAACCACCATTTTTAATTTTGTTTTTTCTTGGCTATGCAACGTGAATAGTTCCGTAGCGTAGTGGCTTACACGCTGGACTCGTACATTATTGTTCTCGGTTCAAATCTCGTATAGGTGATTTTTTCAAATTTTGCATAATAATTATTTAATAAAATTGTAGTTAAATTAATTCAGCAATTTTCATAATTTTAATAATTATTTTAATGTTATAAATAACTTATTTCGTTTTGGAGTATATATTGTTGGATTCTAACATTTATAGAGGATAACGGAACATTTGAAAAGAGTCGACTGTATACATAGACCTACCTGCAATATATAGGTCTACCTATACATAGTGGAAGAGATAGACTTTTTGCGAGGTGTTCAGTTTTCACGCTTACCAAGTACACACTCAACTCATGCACACGCTACAGTCACAATCATCTGACGCCTCGCGTCATATGGTATAGCTCGCAGGTATGCTATATCGATTTATCGACCGCGCACTCATGCATATTGTCCATCTGCTCACATCCTCGATCGAAGCTCACTCAAGCGGCCAACGCTGTTAGCGTGGCCCCATCGTCAAGACCACTCATAAGTCTCGCCTTCCATCGCTGACAGCAAATCACAAGCAAGCTGTGACGCACGTCCGTCTTCTTGATACTCTGCCGCGTGGTCGACGGATGTGGCCATTGTTCTCACTCGAGTCGCTCGCAGTACACGTTCCCGCGTAAACTCACAGAGATATTCATTCGTTCCAATCACTTTTGTGCGCATTCATTATTATAGTGTAGTACATTCTTGATCAAATCACCCGTGTGTAAATTCAGTGTCAGTGCGAATCACAGCAACTCAACAGGACTAGTGCAGCACTCACATAACCGTCAACGGCGTGGTTCGCTCGTTGGCAGCAGAGACGCCATTCTGCCTCGCACCGATCATCAGCGTTCGGACACTCATCAGCCTGCCGTGTGGCTTTACTCGAGCTCTACAACCAGACCGTATCACCAGGATCAACCACACGGAATCAACAAGTCAACTCAGAGGCCTGAGAACCTACTCACCAACAGTACATCAACACGCAGGCCAGACAAATCACAGTATATATCAGGAGTACAAATTGAAAATGCGGGATTTTTTTCTATTTTTGAACGTTTATTCTGAAAAAATGGTAACAAATGAATTATTCAAAGTATTGTCCATCGCTAGCCACAACTTTTTCCCATCTTTCTGGCAATTTACGGATACCGTCGCGAAAAAATTCGGCCGGCTTGGCTGCTATCCAGTCATCGACCCATTTTTGGGCTTCTTCGTAAGAATGGAAGCGCTGGTCAGCTAGGCCATGTGTCATCGATCGGAAAAGGTGGTAATCGGAAGGAGCAATATCTGGGCTATACGGCGGGTGGGGTAAGACTTCCCATTTCAGCGTTTGTAGGTATGTTTTGACCGGCGCTGCAACATGTGGCCGAGCGTTGTCATGTTGCAAAATTACTTTGTCGTGTCTTTGCTCGTATTGTGGCCGTTTTTCTTTGAGTGCGCGGCTCAAACGCATCAATTGAGTTCGGTATAGTGCTCCTGTGATGGTTTCGTTCGATTTCAATAGCTCATAATACACCACACCCAGCTGGTCCCACCAAATACAGAGCATGAGCTTGGCGCCGTGAATATTTGGTTTGGCCGTCGATGATGATGCATGGCCGGGGTAACCATATGATTTTTTGCGCTTCGGGTTATCGTAATGGATCCACTTTTCATCACCAGTGACAATGCGATGCAAAAAACCCTTCCGTTTTTGCCGTTCGAGCAGCAGTTCGCATGCAAAAAAACGGCGCTCGACGTCTCTCGGCTTCAGCTCATACGGCACCCAATGTCCTTGCTTTTGGATCATTCCGAGGGCTTTTATACGATGGGAAATGGCTTGTTGTGTCACTCCCAATGAATCTGCGAGCTCTTGTTGAGTTTGACACGAGTCTTCATTGAGTATTGCCTCCAATTCAGCATTCTCAAACTTTTTCACTTGGCCCGGCCGCTCTTTGTCCTCAACGTCAAAATCACCACTTCTAAACCGCACAAACCATCTCTCGCACGTTGAAACCGATGGAACATGACTCGGATAAGCCTCGGAGACCAATCGATGTGCTTCAGCAGCACTTTTCTTCAAATTAAAGAAGTAAATTAAAACTTCCCGCAAATGCTGTTTTGTTGGCACGAAACTCGACATATTGAGAGCTCAAAAAAACTATGAATTTGACACTGCGACGAATTGACACATACTGAAAATTAAAGCTATAAGACGTAGCTTTGACATGAACATAGTCACAGTACTGCCTGATGCGTATAGCGTTAGTAACGCCATCTGTTATCAAACCCGCATTTTCAATTTGTACCCCTGATATTTGTTATAATCACCAGGTATTTTTTATGCAATCACTGTTATATAATTTAAATAAACATTGAATTTATTATTGTTCATTACTGAGTGCTTTTAATTATTTATACTTGTCACCAGGATCCTTAATCTTACTATTCGCATCTGTCACTTGACATGCTACGTGTGAATGTATCGACTTGCTACCTGTCGACAGATTAAAAATAATTTCAAACTCAAACTCAGTCTCGCACTCATTATCATAACATTTTTTGGTCCTTCGAGCCGGATATAATGTACTCATACTCATTAACATACATTTTTTGGTCCTTCGAGCCGGATATAATGTACTCATACTCAATATCATACATTTTTTGGTCCTTCGAGCCGGATCCTGGTCAAGTATATAAATTTATGCCTCGATACTCACATAAATCACCAATCAACACATGTAATACACTACAGATTGCGCAACTCAGCATGCATCGATACAAGACAATGCTCAATAATAATAAAGAACTCACCCAAGTGCGCTAATCATTTATTGTAAACCATTCACCAGGCTCAACCAGTTCAAATCATGGCTGACGATAAGAAAGCGCTGTCAGACCAAAGCAAATCCTCGCAAGAAGGCGACTCACATGATGGTAATGTGGAAGCAACCGATGAAGCAACAGTCGTTATCGAGACACTCAATGTACCACCCACGGTACAGAGACCACGCACCAGATCACCATCACCAAGCACCAATCAAGCTAACCTCAGGGATTATAAGGTCGCATCACAGCATGCGAGGATAGCAATGATCAATCAGCTACACGATCATCTGCAAAACTCACCAGGCTGCGTTTTCGAAGAACTCAACGGCCATTTGGAGATTTTAAATCGCACTTGGGAGTGTTTTTGTAATGAACATAATCAAATGGGAGAAACATGTAAACGTGCTTTTCTCACTCACCCTTATGTTACAGATAAGGTGTACGAATCAGGCTTTGACAGTTATTTCAAGGCACTCACAATCATCCTGCGAGAGAAGGCAATCGCAAAAACTCGAGAGACCACATCAAACAGAGCTGATCAACAGAGTCAACCAAGTCAGCACAGATCGACATTGCCGAAAATAACGTTGCCGGAATTTGACGGTGATTTTACAAAGTGGCCGGCATTTAGAGACTTGTTTGCCTCAATGGTGGTCGACAATGAACAAATCAGTGATGTAGAGAAACTTCACTATTTAAAGATCAGCCTCAAAGGATCAGCCGCTCAACTGATCTCCAATGTGCCGATCAACAATGATTCATTCAACTCATCGTGGCAAATAATCAAAGACAGATTTAACAACAAGGAAAGACTCAGCCTGTCTTATGTTGAGAAACTCCTTAGTAACACTCGACCAGTGGCGAAATCTGCAGCCGCACTCAATACATTAATCAGCTCAACGAAAGAGATAATCAACGCACTCAACGTTCTCGGAGTTGATACAGAATCTTGGAATTATGTATTAATTTTCGTAGTTGCTCAACGCCTTGACACGTCCATGCGTGAAGCATGGGAATACAAAAGGAGTGCACACAAGCAGCCAACCTCGTTTGAAGATTTGATGGGATTCATCGAATCCAGAGCGAGAGCTTTAGAAGTCATCCCAATCAATCCAGATCAATCGGCTGACAGAGCCAGCAACACCTCAAGACACTCAACAAAATCTACACTTCTGCCAGCAAGAACGGCTCACCATGCGTCCACTCAACCGAGGACACACCAATATCCATGCGATCACTGTGGTGGTTCGCATTACATTGTGAGCTGCGCCAAGTTCAGAGATCTACAACCTGCAGATCGCCACAAAGTTGTGACTGAACATCGACTGTGTTTCAATTGCTTTGGTCATCACAACCTCCACTCGTGCCAATCAACCATCAACTGCAAGACGTGCGGTGCCAAACACCACACGATAATTCATTTGCCATCCACCGCAAGAATTACACCAAAGTCAAATCAACCAAGCACATCAGCTGTACCTGCCACAGCTCATCCAAGCACCAGTTCACGTCAATGAGAAATTGACGTGCCATTTTGCCAACTCATCAACTCACACGGTAGAACAGCAGTTCTACTAGCAACGTGTCAAGCATTACTCATCACATCTTTCGGCACTCACCAAGTCAGATTACTCATTGATCCAGGATCAGAGCTCACCTTCGTCTCAGAACACCTTGTATCGGATCATGGGCTTACTCGTCAACACTCATCAATTCCAGTCATTGGCATTGGAAACACGAGATCAACACAAATAAGAGGTACCACCACATTAACATTACGATCAATTCATTCATCACGTGGTGTTACCATCGCAGTTCACATACTCAATAAGTTGGCGAGTACATTGCCATCAGTACACATACAACCGAAGGAGTGGCCACACATTTCATCACTGCAATTGGCAGACCCTGACTTCTTAACACCACGGCCAGTAGATATCATCATCGGGGCTGATTCATACGGGCTAATCATCCAGCCTGGTATCAAGAAACACTCGGACGTCTTACCGATTGCACAATCAACAATATTTGGGTGGATTATTCTTGGTCCAGTCCCAGAGAATTATTCAACACCAAGCAACTCATACCACATAGCAGTAGAATCATCAAACAAAGAAATTCAAGATCTTCTCACGCAGTTCTGGGTTCAAGAAGAAACACCATCGACAACAGATCACAAGCTCACCCCAGACGAAGAAGCGTGTGAAAAGCATTTTCAAACGACTCACACTCGAGACGAAGAAGGACGATACATCGTGCGAATCCCGCTCAAATCATCACCATCGAGTCTAGGAGACTCAAAACTCACTGCTCAACGATGTCTACAACGACTCATGAAGAAACTCTCAACAAATAATTCATACACCAATTTATACAACTCATTCATGAAAGAGTATGAAGAGTGTGGTCACATGATACGTGTACCATCCTACCATCAGTCAACTCAAATGAGCGAATCTGTTCATGACTATTGTGAAACCAAGACGACCTTGGCACATGATGCTGTAGCATCAGGAGGGTTGAGGGTCTCGGGAGATCGATTGTCAGAACAAACTTACGCTCATCCTCCATATTATCTTCCTCATCATGGTGTACTGAAAGAAGATCGAATCACAACAAAGTTGAGAGTTGTCTTCAACGGATCCAGCCCAACGACGCCGCAAGTATCACTCAACGACATCCAGCATGTTGGAGCAAAATGTCAACGTGACATCTCAGACGTGCTCATATGGATCCGACAGCACAAACTCATCTTTTCAACAGACATCACAAAGATGTACAGACAAATCAAAATCCATCCGGACGATTGGGATTTGCAACGAATCATATGGCGAGATAACCAACTCAATATGGTGCCATATCACCTAACAACAGTGACGTATGGAACTCGCTCAGCACCATTCTTAGCAATCAGATCATTGCTTCAACTAGTTGAAGACGAAGGTCATCGCTTCCCGCTCGCAATCGAACCACTCATGAAAGGCAGATATGTTGACGACATATTTGGAGGAGCTAATCAGCTTGACGCACTCATCGAAATATCAAATCAAGTCACCCAGCTCTGCATGGCGGGCGGGTTGCCTCTAGCAAAATGGCACAGCAACACCGAGCAATTCATCGAGCATATCGACCACCACTCACCATCAAACTCACACTCATTCGAAGATAGCAGTACCAAGTTACCCGGCCTGTCATGGATACCTCGTGAAGACGTATTCAAGTTCCACGCAAAGCCTCCATGCTCAAGTTCCAAGCTCACAAAGAGAATCATCTTGTCTGAAACAGCACAACTCTACGATCCACTCGGGTTTCTCTCACCATTCATCATCAAGGCCAAATCATTATTACAAGAATTATGGCTGGAGAAACTCAGCTGGGACGATCAAGTTTCAGATCAGATACACACCAAGTGGACGTTGCTCAGACAAGAGCTCACTCAAGTCGTTCAAATCTCAATTCCACAATGGATTCAACTCACAAGCTCAACACTTGTGGAGTTGCACGGATTCTCCGACGCATCTCAAATAGCAATGGCGGCTGCTATCTATATCAAAACAACAACTCAAGGGGAAGAAACCAAGGTTACACTCATCTGCGCGAAATCAAAAGTAACACCACTCAAGCGACTCTCTATCCCTCGACTCGAGCTCACAGCAGCACTGATCTTAGCAAAGCTCATGAAGTATGTGCAAACAACCTTGGAACTCACCAACACTCAAACGTTCCTGTGGACTGATTCCTCAGTAACGCTCACCTGGATTAACTCACACCCATCACGGTGGAAGGACTTTGTCAGGAACCGAGTGTCAGCAATTCAAGAAATAACTCCAAACAGCGTATGGAAATTTGTTCCTGGCAAAGACAATCCAGCCGATTGTGCTTCAGGGGCATCAGCATCTCCCAGCTCCAGAAGCACCTCCTGTGGTGGACAGGACCACAGTGGCTCACAGGCGATCAATGTTCATGGCCAACTCAACACTATCAACAAGACTCACAGACTCATCAGGAAGAGCGACCGGGGCTCGCACTCACAGTGGCAACAAATCAAGCCGTATATCATTGGGAGATGATACACAGACACTCTTCTCTCACTAGACTACTCAGAGTAACCGCAATATGCTTTCGAGTAAGTCAACTCATCAAGAAATTGCCAAACTCAACGCTCTTTAACCCTCTCTCGCCACAAGATACTGAGAGAGCAAGAGTATTTTGGATCAAAGCAACTCAAGCAGCATATTTCTCAACAGAGCTCAAATTGATCACCATAGCTCAACTACCAACAGCTCATCCCTTCAATCGCCTGACTGCCTATATCGACACTCAAGGCATAATTTGGGTTGAAGGAAGATTGACCAACTCACAACTGGAACTTGAAGCAATTCACCCAGCAATACTCTCACGACATTCTCACTTCACCACACTCATCATAGCAGATGCACATCACAAAACCATGCATGGAGGCACTCAACTCACCCTGAACTACACAAGGCAATCGTACTGGATTATTGGCGGTAGAGCTCCTGTACGGTCGCATATACTCAGCTGCATGACATGTGCTCGACAACGTGGCGTCAGAGCACAACAACTCATGGGTCAATTACCAACCAAGAGAGTCACCCCAGCACGACCATTCTTCTACTCAGGTGTGGACTACGCTGGTCCGCTGACCATCAAAACCTGGAAAGGTAGAGGCGCCAAACAACATAAAGGATGGCTGTGCATTTTCGTGTGCTTCGTCACCTCGGCCTTGCATCTGGAGGCCGTGAGTGACTACTCAACTGACTCATTCATTGCTGCATTCAGACGGTTCACTGGACGCAGAGGCATCTGCAACACTCTCTATAGTGATTGCGGCACAAACTTCATAGGAGCAGATGCCATACTCACCAGACTCTTCACTCAAGGTACAACAGAATCACTCTCACTGCATTGCTCACTCACCAGCGATGGAACGACGTGGAAGTTCAACCCACCAGCAGCTCCACATATGGGAGGAAAATGGGAAGCAGCAGTCAAATCAGTAAAATATCATCTGAACCGAACAGTAGGAGACATCGCACTCACGTTCGAGGAATTAACCACGTTGCTCATCCAGATCGAAGCAACGCTCAACTCACGACCATTGGAACCACTCACAGAAGACCCTGAAGATACTTCAGCACTCACACCAGCTCACTTTCTCATCGGAGAGCCGCTCACAGCCATACCAGAGCCATCACTCACAGATCTGAACGTTACTAGACTATCACGATGGCAACTAATACAACAAAGGCTTCAATATTTTTGGTCCAAATGGTCAACTCAATATCTCCAGCGCCAACTGTCTACATCGAAATGGCATCATCCATCGAACATTATCAAGGTCGGTTCATTAGTACTGATCACTGATGAGAGGTCTCCACCATCAAAATGGCCTCTCGCCAGAGTCACTCAACTCCATCCAGGAAAGGATGGACTGACCAGGGTAGTGTCACTCAAAACTGCAACAACAACACTCGTTCGACCAATCACCAAGCTCGCCATCTTACCAGCTCAAACTGAATGAAGAACAGATCACACTTAATCATCAACACCGTTGCTGATGGCGGGCGGAATGTTCAGTTTTCACGCTTACCAAGTACACACTCAACTCATGCACACGCTACAGTCACAATCATCTGACGCCTCGCGTCATATGGTATAGCTCGCAGGTATGCTATATCGATTTATCGACCGCGCACTCATGCATATTGTCCATCTGCTCACATCCTCGATCGAAGCTCACTCAAGCGGCCAACGCTGTTAGCGTGGCCCCATCGTCAAGACCACTCATAAGTCTCGCCTTCCATCGCTGACAGCAAATCACAAGCAAGCTGTGACGCACGTCCGTCTTCTTGATACTCTGCCGCGTGGTCGACGGATGTGGCCATTGTTCTCACTCGAGTCGCTCGCAGTACACGTTCCCGCGTAAACTCACAGAGATATTCATTCGTTCCAATCACTTTTGTGCGCATTCATTATTATAGTGTAGTACATTCTTGATCAAATCACCCGTGTGTAAATTCAGTGTCAGTGCGAATCACAGCAACTCAACAGGACTAGTGCAGCACTCACATAACCGTCAACGGCGTGGTTCGCTCGTTGGCAGCAGAGACGCCATTCTGCCTCGCACCGATCATCAGCGTTCGGACACTCATCAGCCTGCCGTGTGGCTTTACTCGAGCTCTACAACCAGACCGTATCACCAGGATCAACCACACGGAATCAACAAGTCAACTCAGAGGCCTGAGAACCTACTCACCAACAGTACATCAACACGCAGGCCAGACAAATCACAGTATATATTTGTTATAATCACCAGGTATTTTTTATGCAATCACTGTTATATAATTTAAATAAACATTGAATTTATTATTGTTCATTACTGAGTGCTTTTAATTATTTATACTTGTCACCAGGATCCTTAATCTTACTATTCGCATCTGTCACTTGACATGCTACGTGTGAATGTATCGACTTGCTACCTGTCGACAGATTAAAAATAATTTCAAACTCAAACTCAGTCTCGCACTCATTATCATAACATTTTTTGGTCCTTCGAGCCGGATATAATGTACTCATACTCATTAACATACATTTTTTGGTCCTTCGAGCCGGATATAATGTACTCATACTCAATATCATACACGAGGGTAATGGAATATTTGAAAAATGATGAAGACTAATTTTTATGTCAATATTAGAACAATATTCTTGTTTATATAAATTTATTTTTTGAATTTGGCTTTGTACTGTATTTCTCAAATAAATATGTTAGTATTTAAAAAATCGTGTTCCTTATTACACTTTCTTATATATTTGAATTATACATTTTTCAATATTTTTATAAATGATTAAAAATGTAATTACTTATCTGAAATATGTACAAAATATTTCTTTTAAACAAGAAAATCATTACTCTGTAATCCAAATACATTTATTCTAAAACTGTAAATCAAATTTTTATACAGTAATCTTAAAAAATGTTTACTTAAACTAAAATAATTATAAATTAACTGTTTGAACATGTTAATTTTATTTCACAAAATCTATTTCGTTTCAGAAAATGATTTTAAGAAATATGTGCTTCAAAGAAAAAATTACTTGCAGGTAACTGAAGTACATTCACTTCAATAAAAAAAGGAAATGTAACTTGTAAATAGTATAAAATAAGTCTTTCAAAAGTGATTTTAATCAATACAATAATAGATGTAAAAGTAGGTGTTTTATTACTTTTTATCAAATATATAATTTACTTACAGATTTATAAAAAGTTAATAAATTTTTATAATCGCTATTTTGGATCTGCCATTTTGAAATTTGTCTTTTTCACATCGGATTCATGTTCAGCGACCTCAAAAACCCCCGAGTAACAAGTTTCAAGCAAATCCGGTTGATTTCGAAAATTGCGTCCGCCATATTGGATCCACCATTTTGAATTTTGTTTGTTTCACACCGGATTCGTATTCAGCGACCTCGAAAACCCCCAAATAACAAGTTTCAAACGAATCCGGCCGATTACGAAAATTGCGTATGCCATATTGGATCCGCCATTTTGAATTTTGTTTGTTTTACACCGGATTCGTATTCAGCGACCTCGAAAACCCCCAAATAACAAGTTTCAAGCGAATCCGGCCGATTACGAAAATTGCGTCCGCCATATTGGATCCGCCATTTTGAATTTTGTTTTTTTCACACCGGATTCGTATCCAGCGACCTCGAAAACCTCCAAATAACAAGTTTCAAGCGAATCCGGCCGATTACAAAAATTGCGTCCGCCATATTGGATCCGCCATTTTGAATGTTGTTTTTTTCACACCGGATTCGTATTCAGCGACCTCGAAAACTTACAGAAACCAAGTTTCATATAAATTCGATAAACATTCCGTATTATAACTGAGTATTTTCGGTTTACTATCGCCATTTTGAACCCGTCATTTTGTTTTTTTACAATTTTGACTTCAGATTCGTAATCAGCGACCCCAAAAACCCTTATATACTATATCTCAAACAGAATGAACTACGTTTTCGACTTTTGACCAGCTTTTCGGGAATCGGCCCCACTGTGCGTCGGGGAGGTGGACGCACGAACTCATTCCAAACATCACTGCATGGTGCGACAGAAATCACGGGCAAATGGGATACCATCTTACCCAAGCTCTGAGTGGTCATGGCTGTTTCAACGCCTACTTGCAGAGATTTCACAAGACTGTAAGAGCAGACTGCTATTAATGCGGCCATAGTCCAGATGATGCGAGGCACACCATCTTCAACTGCCCAGCAACAGAAGAAGAAGACCTCATCTTAAAGATCAGCTTGGTGGCCGGAAGCTAGAAGAAATCAACTTCATGCAGGTGATGTTAACAAGCGAACACACCTGGGAGACCGTGCAGACATTTATAACCAGAGTAATGACAAAGAAAGAAGAGGCAGAAAAGGAAGCTCAGGCCCGAAACAAGCAAACAAACGAAACGAGAACCCGGATGCGAAGCAAAAATACGTGAACCCATAAAGAGCCAAAAAGGAGAAAATAAACGGGAGAGAGAACTCGGAAAGAGCAATAAGCACACGATGCTGCGGTTATGCGAAAGCGGTACCAGTATGGTGTGTGGAGAGGAAGGAGGGGTTTTAGTCGGTAAGAATCCGACACTACCCAGAACACCAGGGTGTCATAGTAAGATTTCCCCTCCTTCCGCAAAAAAAGACAGACAGGCGGTGCCTCTGGAGCACTAGATCGAATTTCAGAGTAGTAGACCTTACCCCGACAATCGGGACTCTGTCGGGGTGGACCTCTTTCTTCCCTAGAGACTCGTGGAACCAAAAATGGAACAAAATAATCAAACATGAAGCAAGCAGACAGACAAACACGGAATGAAGCTGCAGCTGGACCAGCTAGAAAAGGAAGAAACGGAAGTTCTAGGGAATCTGAAGAAGATTCTATGGACCATAAAGGGAGTCGTGAAGGATTATACAAACATCCAGGAGGAAAAGTCCCATGAGAGAAAGAGGCGGGATTCAGCAAGAGCAGGCGCTTCTTAAATGAACGGAGCACCCGTAGCATAACCAGGGAAGCAGAACGTGCTGGATCAAAATACGGAAGACGCTGAAGACGACCAAATCTGGGAGACCGGAAGGAAAAGAAAGCCGTTAGTAAAGGCGATCCTGCACACTCCCAGAGGAAAAAGACACGAGAAAGGTTACCTGAAGGTTTGAAGGTCACCATCAACGGAGAGTTCTCATACGCCGAAGTGCTGCGGGAGACCAGGAAAAAGGTGGACTCAGACAAATATGGGGTGAAAATAGCATCGATCAGAAGAAATTAGGGTCAAGAACTACTGATAGAATTTAGCCGAGGCACCGGCAAGGCTGAGACGCTCAGAGAAGCAGTTCTGGGGATCATCGACGGCAGAGCGACGCTGCACACTATGACGCAAAGTGTGACTATCGCGGTCCTGGACATGGATGAAGCCACTGACGAAGAAGAGCTAAAGGAAGCGATCGAAGTAGCGACTGAAGAGACCGACGCACAAGCGATCAAGATCCGGGCGTTTAGAATGGGTTTCCGGGGGACAAAAATGGCCGTGCTGACCATGCCGGCAGAGACAGCGGACAAGCTTTTGAAGGAGGGGCGCCTCAAAGTAGGCTGGATTCGATGCCGAGTGAGAGAGAGAACCGACGTCACTCGCTGCTATCGCTGTCTAGGCTTTGGGCACGTAGCGAACACATGCAAGAAGGAAGGTCGGTCGAAAATGTGCCGCCTCTGCGGCCTTGAGAACCATCAGGCCAAAGAGTGTAAAAATCCCCCTCGTTGTGTTACATGCGAGGAGCAGCAAGAAGATGGTGGGACAGAGCACATACTCGGCAGTGTGAAATGCGAGTCATTCTGAAGGGAGCTGCGTAAAGCCCGGAAATGATCCGGTTCCTACAGATCAATTCGGGACACGGCCGGGAAGCGCAAGATCTTCTAATGCAAACGGCCGTAGAGAAAAAGGTGGATATTCTGCTAGTCAACGAGCAATATCGGAAGCCAGACATTGGATGCTGGTATGAGGATAAGACTTGTAGAGCTGCGCTCGTAATACTAAACTCCAAACTAGTGTTAAGATCAGTTTGTGAAGCGGCAAAAAAAGGTGTATAGTTGTTACTTCTTGCCAAATACCCCGTATGACGAATTTATCTTTCAGTTGGATGACTTGAAGGATAGCATTCGATTAGTGAATGCCAAAGTCTTGATTACCGGTGACTTTAACAGCAGGTCACCTGAATGAGGCTCCCGACGATTAGATAGAAGAGGCGAAGCGCTCTCAGAAATGTTAGCGAGACTGAACCTTATGGTACTGAACGAAGGTAACGCGTTCACTTTTAGGCGAGGAAACACGGGTACCGTGATCGATGTAACGCTTGCCTCTATAGAAATAGTTGGGAAGGTAATGAGCTGGGAGCTACTGGACGACCTTACTCTGAGCGATCACCAGTACATTGAGTTTGCTGTAGACCTGGAGCAGCACAGGGGGAATCAGGGTATATCCGAGCGAGAGACCACTCCTAAGGCCTGTGGCTGGGTGTTGTTGAAGTTAAACAGAGGGCAACACACCGCATTCTTCGAAGATGCAAAGCAAAGCGGCGACCTCACGCAGGTAACCGAGACAGCCGACTTGGACGCGCGGGTGATGTACTTTATGGAAACCATGATAGCGGCATGCAACACTGCTATGCCCAGATGTAGGACAGCTTCCCGGAGACGCAAGCCTCTGTACTGGTGGACCGCGGAGATCGCTGAGCTGAGGAGGAAATGTATATCGGCACGAAGGAAAATGCAGCGTGCAAGAAACATGCATGCTGACCGTACCCAAGCGTACAAACTGGCGAGAGCTTTGCCGATCGGTGGATAGTGACCCATGAGGACTCCCCTACAAGATCGTCTCAAAGAAGCTTGTTGGAAGGCAATATATCCCTGGCCTGTCATTCCTACCCGAATGAGTAAAATTGTAGAAACACTATTCTCAAAACATGAGAAAAGACCAAGAATAGGAGAACGACACGAAGAAGGCACCTCTGCTCCGTTTAGCCTCGAAGAACTCCAGACAGCAGCAAAACGTCTCCAACCTAGGAAGACGCCGGGGCCGGACTCAATACCGTACGAGATCGTCAGTGCACTCGTTGAAGTATAGCCGGAAATTCGTCTCGAAACGTTCAATGACTGTCTCAATAAAGGAATCTTCCCTGCACAGTGGAAAAAGCAGACTTTGGTCTTGCTGAGGAAGGGAAACAAGCCTCTGGAAGAACCGTTGTCTTATCGAGCAATAAGCCTTATAGACATGACAGGAAAGCTGTTGGAGAGACTCTTGCAATGGAGGTTGCAAGATCATAACACCGATAATGGAGTCAGTTGCATGAGTTGCCGAGCTGGCGGCTAAGGTGAAACGCGGACCATGGCAGAAAAAAGGCTACTGTGCTTTGATCACCCTGGACATCCCAAACGCGTTCAATACGGCTAGATGGGAGAAAATCCTGGCAGCGCTTGACGAGAGGAAGACTCCGGCATACCTTTTGCGGATCATGGGCGGCTACCTTAGTGAAAGCGTGCTCATATACGACACGGAGATGGACTCGGTCAAATACGAGATCACAGCAGGCGTAAAGCATGGATCGGTCCAAGGACCCTTCCTGTGGAACGTTATGTATGATGGTCTCCTCAAGCTCAAGCTCCCAGGTGAAGCGGAAATGATCGGCTTCGCGGATGACATCGGTCTAGTAGTTACTGCGACGACAATACGCATGCTGGAAGTTGGTGCCTCGCAGCGCCGAGGCAGTACACCGTTACAATTCATCGCAATTTAATGACGGTGAGGAGGGTAAATCTTAGCGGTACATTAACATAAAGTTCTCACTTTGTGACGTGCTCTGCAGCGCGGGCTGTACCACGTCTTCCTCGATATAATTTACCTGCTCGATTAATATAATTGCGCGTGTGCTTACTATTCACTGTGCTTTCCCCCAACTATGCTTGCTGGGAAAGTACGGTGAGTATATTCCACTCATTTGTGCATCCTCATACTCTCCCTTGCCGTGCTCTTCAGCACTGACTGCATCACGTTATTTCTCAATATATTACATACTGCTCTTGCTCAACTGGTATAACTGTACATGCGCGCTCGCATTCCCAGCACACTTCCATAATTAAGCATTCTGGAAAAGTGCTGTGAACTCATTATACCTGCTTGTGCAGTCTCAGCTCTCGTTCTGTGTCGTGCTCTGCAGCGCTGACTTCATCACACTAACCTCTTCACCTGTCAGCACACAATTAATACAATTGTGTGCTTTTCACATTAAATTGACTTTTATTCCATATTGTATTAGGTGCGCAACTAAGTTCCCGCTGTTTTTTTTTTTTTTTTATGAAAATGCATCTTTATTGTGAAAAAAATGTTTACAAATGAATCATTCAAAATATTGCCCATCGCTAGCGACAACTTTTTCCCATCTTTCTGGCAGAGCTCGAATACCGTCACGGTAGAAGTGTTCGTCTTTTGAGGCTATCCACGAATCAAGCCATTTTGAGATTTCTTCATATGAGCTGAACTGCTGATTAGCCAGACCATGTGCCATCGAACGGAACAATTAATAATCGGACGGCGCAATATCTGGAGAATATGGCGGGTGGGGTAGGACTTCCCATTTGAGCGTTTCTAAGTAGGTTTTAACGGGTTTGGCAACGTGAGGCCGAGCGTTGTCATGCTGTAGAATCACTTTGTCGTGCCTCTGCTCGTATTGTGGCCGCTTTTCGCGCAGTGCTCGGCTCAATCGCATCAATTGAGTTCGATACCGTTCCCCAGTGACGGTTTCGTTCGGTTTCAACAGCTCATAATAAATAACACCGCCCTGATCCCACCAAATAAACAGCAAAATCTTCGCAGCGTGAATATTCGGCCGAGCCGACGACGTAGAAGCATGACCGGGCAGTCCCCATGATTTTGTTCTCTTTGGGTTGCTGTAATGAATCCATTTTTCATCACCCGTAACGATGCGATGAAGAAAACCCTTCTTTTTTTTTGCCGCTGGAACAGTTGTTCGCAGGCGAAAAAACGACGCTCAACGTTTCTTGGCTTCAAATCATAAGGAACCCAAGTTCCTTGTTTTTGAATCATTCCCAACGCATGCAATCGCTTGAAAATGGCTTGACGGGTAACTCCTAATGCTGAAGCGAGCTCTTTTTGCGTTTGGCACGGATCCTCATCGAGCAATGCCTCCAATTCAGCGTCTTCTATACCACCAATTGACTTGCTAGTTATATGCCGGTACCGCGTAATTGGATTATTCGGTATTCGGTATAATATTAAAAAGTTATTATTTTTGGGATCGTTTGCCGATTAGGAGATGGATCTCGAGTAATTGGTGAAAACGCGTATTTATATAAATGGAAGTATTGATTATAGGCAAAGGTAATTTTCCGTTGTCTGTTTAAAAGTCAATAAAAGAATGTACAATAATTCGTTGTTTCGAGTAATTGACGAGGAACCAACCCATTCTCTGTTGAGTCTACTTTTAGAACTGATTTTCGTAAAGCAGTTGCTAACTGTGTTTGCGAAAATCCCATTGTTAGCAGTTTTTACCTTTAGCCTATCGTCGATCTTCTCATGTTGTTTCCCGTCTTGAACCATTTCTTAGTCTTAGCTGTGTTAGCTAAGGAATATTCCAGAAAATACTACGAGGTGGAATATTCCGCGGCACCACACTAGCATGAGAAAGAAGTGAGGTCTACCAGGAGACATGTCGAAACGATGGGATACCCGTAATAGAGGAATCGCGGGCAGAGGCAAAAAACCAAGCACGTAGAAGACTGCTGGAGCAGTGGCAGGAACGCTGGGACTCGGATACCAAAGGGCTATGGACCCATAGACTGATCCCTGATATAGCGACATGGTACCAACGACCTCATGGGCAGTTGAACTATGACCTTACGCAGGTGTTGACCGGGCATGAGTGTTTCAACGAATACTTGTTGAAATTCAATAGGAGAGACAGTGCAGGATGTAGTCACTGCAGCTGCAGTACAGACGATCCGAGGCAGACGATCTTCAGGTGTACATTAATGGAAGACGACAGGAAGAATCTCGAAGCGATCCTCCAAATCGGGGAAATCAACGAAGATAATCTTCCTTTATTAAAAAGATAATGCAAAAAAAAAGAGAAATCGTAAGAATCGAACGAAATAGGGCCGGAGTAAACGCGGGAGCACAAATAGCAGCGCAGCAAATCGGAAACTGACGAGCAGCTGGCAAAGCAGCGGAGCACCCCAAACAGGACTACCACACCCCACCCGAGTAATGCTAACGTGGTACAGGGGGACGGGATGGAGACTGCGGCGGAGTTTCAGTCGGTAGAAATCCGACACTACTCACAACATCTGGGTGTCTTGTCGAAGATTTCTCCGTCGCCGGTAATACGAGGCTCAATCAATAAATAGTCGGCTTGGTAAAGAAAGACGCATTTTTTTGGACAAAAATCTTTTTATTTCTCAACATAATCTACTTTTAGCTCGATAAACTTATTCCAATGAATTTCCAATTTTTTGATGCCCTCCGAATAATACGATTTCGGAAGGTCGTCAAAATAGGTCTCTGTTTCGGCGATGAGATCATCTCTGGAACCAAGTTTCTTTCCGCCAAGCTATTTTTTCAGGTTTGGAAACAGAAAGTAGTCGGAGGGATCCAAATCTGGAGAATACGGTGGATGCGAAAGCAATTCGTATTTAAATTCATGAATTTTGGCCATCAGCTACACGTTCTCTTTTATGGTCGACAGTGAGCAAACACGGCATCCGTCTTGCGGATAACTTTTTCATACCCAACCGATCACTCAGGATTGAAATCACTGAGCCATATGATATGCCTGTGGCCTCAGCAATCTCACGCACTTTTAGTCTCCGATCATTTAATACCATATCGTGGACTTTTTCGATTGTTTCTGGTATGACGACCTCATTTGGATGACCTGGACGTTCATCGTCAACAATGCTCATACGACCGCGTTTAAATTCTGCTGTCTAATATTTAATGGTTGATATCGAAGTTGCAAGGTCCATATAAACTTCGTCTAGCTCCGCTTTGATTTCATTGTTCGTTTTCTTTTTCAAAAACAAAAATCGAATCACTGCACGATACTCAATTTTTCCATTTTTGTAAGAACACAAAAGTTGTATGTCTTTCGACGCTGTCAAACGCAAACTAAACATCGCAGCGAGCTGAAACTTTGACAACAGTCATGTGAAGGATGGCACTACTAAACGTCGCTATTGATTTCTTTCCTCGACCAACAGATGACGCAAGGCCGACTATTTATTGATCGACCCTCGTACAAAAAAAAGAGTGAGAGAGACAGAGAGACAGCGAGGCTCATACTTACAAGGAAAGATACTTTGGTGTCCCCCTCCGATTTTGATGAAACTCACGTATGTTGTAGAGCATCGAAAACTAAAACACACGTATTTTTTTTATCGGCGGAAAAACATTTCTAAGGGGTGAAATCGCCCTTCAAAATTAGCATGTCGTGGGGTGATTTTGCAGTTTCACCCAGAAGGCGTCAACCGATTTTAATGAAACAAAAACCAAAATACTCCTCATTGAGGACAATCAAAATTTCACGCTAAGTTAAAGAAAAAAATTCATTTGCAGGGGTGGACAACCCCCTGATTTTTCTATTTTCCACCCTACACAAAAAACTAACCAACCAAATTAAACAGAACATGTACCATTTGGAAGGGCAAGTTAAAATTAAGTTGACGTATTTTTGCACATTCACAGGAAAATGAGTTTACGGGGGTAAACTACCCCTTATCCATTAGTACGTATATTTGTGCGTACATTCTTGCTTCTCGTTATTCAAATGTCCGAATTGATTCAAAACATTCTTGTTAGCCGAAGTCAACGGGGCGCACTTCAGATGATGCTTTGTTTATTATTAAGGGGGTGACCGGCTGTTACTTACAAGTAGAATGGTCCATTCACGAGTTTCGCGTTATTTACTGAAAAAAATAGCTTGTTCAAATACAGAATACTGAGGAATGTTGCTGGGGTTGAGTGGTTGTATGGCATATATGTATGGCTGTATTTCGAAACAGCGGCAATCAGCTGAGGACATAGGCGAGAAATAACAAATACCCGGCTTCGGCATGCGCATTTATTCGACTGTCGTCCTTTTCACGTCCCGTGTTATCGCTCTCCCCACTCTCCATTTTCTCACATTTATTCTTACCGCCTTGCGCATCTACATACACCACAGTATATAAAATAATGTATCATTCCTTTTACAATTCATCAACGTGCAATGTACACGTCATAATTTGCAGCAATCATGGTTCGTAAGAAGTGCAGAAATGATACTCTTCAAAAAAATGTTGCAAGCATAAAGACTTCTTGCACCATGATTATCTGATGATGGCCACATTATTACAACCTAGTACTTCACAGTGTGCTTGAGACGATTGACCGAAACCAAAACTCACTGGATTGTCGAACTCGTTTGTATTATCGGTTATATAATTACTTTTGAACCATGCATATTTGAAAAGATTTATATATCTGGGTGATGAAAGTTGATTGTATGCGAGCGATTGCAGTTTGATTATGTTGTTTCTCAAGTGTAAATTAATATCAGAATTAAGTAATAATACACTGTTGGAAAAATGTCGTACAAAATTTTTCCATATTCGGAAACCAAAAACGTCGAGTGGTTGGATTTTCCCTGTGGTGCCTTTAGGTATTATCTTTGTGATTGTTTTTTTGCCCCGAGGTGTTGCATTTTGAACAACTTCTGGGCAGTGTCCACTCCACGAGTCTATCAACAATACGCTGTCAAGGCCGGTGTTGGGGAAGAATACTTTTTCCAACCAAATTTGAAGTGCTCTATACATAGGATGATATTGGTTATCGATATAGTATAATTCATCATATGTTCAATATTTTCTGGCAATCATTTTTGTCCATACCTGAAGTAATTTTTCCGGATTTCGTTGCTGTTAAAAATACGTTTTCTGGCCTGAATAAATTTTTTTCCACGATTGGGCCGAACTCACCCTTTCCCTCTTTTAGAACGATAAAAAGGGGTGACAGTAATTTTCCATCTGCATTTATGGTTGGCTGGATAGTGTAGCTGTGAGTTGTAGATGATACGGATTATACTACACATTGCACTTGTTTAGTTCCTTCAGCCGTCAGAGTCCTGCCAGAGTGGATTTCCAGTTGAAAACCGCTCTGATCTGAATTATATATGTTTTCCGGTCCATATTTTTGAATATATGGTTTAATTTCATTCACGAAGTTTTCTGCATTCATCCTTAAAACTGGTTCGTCTTCTATAGTCTTTCGTGTTACGAATTTATCAATTTTCCTGGATACAATACGATACGAGAAGCTTTAAAGCGAATGTCTTCGTGACCTATCTCTTTTTGAGCTTGTAGAGCCCACTTTTGAAGGTCGATATCATGAACAATGAAACCAGCATATACTGCGGCTTGTATGTTTTTCAGAGTATATTCAGAGATTTGAGCTAATTTCTCCTTGTAGGTCCCACCTTTGTTCATTTGATTTGCCCAGCGTTTTAATTGTCGTACAGATTTGACTTTTTTGAATTTCTGATTGACGGTATCGACACTGTAATTTTTCTTTCTACCGGATCTCCAGTATTCGATTGCCTTGCGTTTGTAATCGTAGCTTATGTCTTCTTCGTCTTTAGAACAAGTATCAGAATCCACTGGACCTTCATCATGTTGCCAAAGAGTGTCCTCGACAGGGTTAACATCATATTGCTTGAATGGCTCTTGAAAATCTAGCGATTGTTCCTCGATAATTTCAACTCCGTTATAATCGTCCATGCAGTAGACCAGAACTTTTTCAAAATTCTGCTTTACCTCGATTTCTGCATTGTTAATCGGAGTTTCGGGAATATTCATGGCTTCAAATGTAACCAAAAGAAGTTTAATGACGTTGATTGGATTCACTTTCATGGTCTATTGATTTTTTTTGTCAGAAATTATAACTGACGCACTGGCACTCCGGTCAAATGAGCAACTGAAGATCGCTGTATGTATCGCGGTTTTTATATTTGAAATACTTGTTGTTGAACCACATGCGATATCCGCAGATAATACGCAGTCCCAGATAGCCGCCTATGTAGAAAACACCTCTTACTGCGTCGAAAGTATTTTTATCATATTGGCGTATGATTAGATTACTCAAAAAAATAAGATCATATTCATTTCGTTGGAATAATTGACAATGTTCTATAGATGGAACGACTGTTGCATCATCGACTTATTCCGAAATTTGCGCCGAATCGAAATACAATCGAATCGAAAGGTCGATAACATATGACGATAAATTATTGATAAGCACAAAATCAGCACAAAGAGTGAACGCAAGCAGCTCTTTAACATGTAAATAACGAGAAACAAAAATGTACGCACAAATATACGTACTAATGGATAAGGGGTAGTTTACCCCCGTAAGTTCATTTTCCTGTGAATGTGCAAAAACACGTCATTTTTATTTTAACTTGCGCTTCCAAATGGTATATGTTCTGTTCAATTTGGTTGGTTAGTTTTTTGTGTAGGGTGGAAAATTGAAAAATCAGGGGGTTGTTCACCCCTGCGAATGAATTTTTTTTCTTCAACTTAGCGTGGAATTTTGATTGTCTTCAATGAGGAGTATTTTGGTTTTTGTTTCATTAAAATCGGTTGACGCCTTCTGGGTGAAACTGCAAAATCACCCCTCGACATGCTAATTTTGAAGGGCGATTTCACTCCTTAGAAATGTTTTTCCGCCGATAAAAAAAAATACGTGTCTTTTAGTTTTCGATGCTCTACAACATACGTGAGTTTCATCAAAATCGAAGGGGGACACCAAAGTATCTTTCCTTGTTAGTAACGACGCTTAAGAAAAGAAAGAGCAGCGGAATTGCAGAAAAACAGAGAGACAAGCCTAGCAACACAAGAGTCCCCGGGCAACGGGAGGCACGAGAACCCAGCCAGCTCACAGTACAGCGAGATTGCGGAAGCCTCGAGCAAGGAAAGCGACACCCTATATACACCGCACAGTATAGAAGAGTACAGTCCGACTAATGTACGGACATAAGCAATACATGGGCGATTTAGTACTGCTCTACGAGGCCGTATGGTGTAAAAGGTTCACATTGAACAGGATTACATCCAAATCTCGGAAATTTTTTAATCTCGCGAAATACGCGTAAACAGATGATCGAAGGAATTGCAAAATCACACGACAACTCCAATTGTAAATAACCAGGGAGATAGCTTCACATGGGCCGTCACTTCAAACAACCTACACCTCGCTAAGGCAAGCTGTTGGATAATCAGCTGGCGCACGGTGATTGATATTCGCCGTGCGTCGACCTGTTGCTGTGCTCTAGCACGCTGCGTTCGGTTGGGCCGGAGATAGCCGAGGCAGGGCTTCGCGGAGCCGAGGCTGTGCCTCGCAGGGATGCCGCGTTGACTTCAGCGCCCAACGATGCTGTCGTATCCCGCAGCCATGTTGAAAATTTAGACACTTTTCGGAACAACCACGGAACAGCGCACTCATCACTGCATCTCTTGGACATTCTTCACCACTTTTCACCCGAACTACTCAGCTATCGTGCTCATCAGGACTCAAAATCAGGTACGAGTACATCTTTATAAGTTTCTAATAGATTCAATGACGATGTGGAGTGATAATCTCATCGGTACATCATCATAATTGTCTCACTCTGTGGCGTGCGCTGCAGCACGGGCTGCACCACGTTTTCCTCACTCTATTTTGCCTGCTTGATTAATACAGTTACGCATGTTCTCTATATTCACTGTAGTTTCCCCCAGTAAACCTGCTGGGAAAATACTGTGAATATTTTCTGCTTAATTGTGCATCCTCAGTCTATGTTTGTAATGTGTCACGCAGTGCTGACTGTGTCACTGTTCTCATACTTTATTCTCAGCACTTAGGCAACCAAATTGCAAGTGCTCTCATCTATTCACTGTGACTTCTCTCAGATAAATCTGCTAAAAACTCGCAGTGAATAATTGACATTCTACGCACTCATTGCTCTAATACCGTGGCGTGCTCTGCTGCGTTGACTACATCACGTTCACTGCTCGCGCACACCCAGCACACAATTAATACAATTGTGTGCTGCTCAAGATTCATAATAAAATTCAAGTTAATTTATTTATCTGTAAACTCTCTGATTTTTGTGACTATTTATTTTTATATCAATTTGCATTATTTCTAAATTTAACCTATTTTGTATTTATTCTCACTTCATATTTTTTCCAAATTATATTATATAATTTTGTATACCGAGTGATTGAAGGTTGAATAAACCGCTTCCTCAACATACCATCGACGCGTCTGGTTATTTATCACCCTGTCGTGAGTAAAGACTCATATTTTGCCAATATATTCACAGATCAGTCAAACAACATCGGACGGATTCTCAAACACAAGCTAAGGTCGAATTCAGCAAGAACGCGAAAGAACGAAAAAATTTCGTTATAGATAAGTGACGCTAAAGCTGGCAGACTGATCTGGCAACCGCCCAGCGGCAGTAGATCTTGAGAGGGTGTGTACACTCGCGCTACAGCATACGGCAGGCATAGTCGCTTCCTACTCGAGCGGGTTAAGGCATAGATGATAGTACTTCGGTTTATTATTAATGAATCCTACTCAACGGGATAAATTAAAGTCCGATTTGTTTACCTAAATCTGAAGAATATTTATGCTTTATAACGAATGGCCAAGATCGTCGCGCAATAGGTGTACAGAGTTCTTTGTACGTGCAGTACGTTACATGAGACGCATGAATATCCAAATCTTTGCAACTACGTCAAGGCGAATAAAACGGTATATTGCTTATTCCGTTGACGGCCTTCAATAATAATAGACAATTAAAAGCCAAGTTTAGGAAAAATATAGACTTGTAGCTCTTCTTGGTACATTTGGCAAACAAATATTCAGGATCCGGGAACTCAGCAGTACTTCTACATGCATGACCACACAGATTTGTAGATTTACACAGCCATTTTGTAAGGTAAGCTGATATGGTACATGCGGAGACAACGAGGCGTGGTTTCTTCCTTTGTCGGTAGGAGGCGCGCGGACGGTTTCGTTACCGACGACGCCGCCGGCTCCTACCGCTAGGTGTTGTCCTACATATATGCTAAATATTAAAATCCAAGAAATTCATCACTCATACTGCTACAACAGTTGTATTTGTATATATATACATAACACTTTTTACACACTGCAGTGTGTAAATTCATGCTTAGTTATAACAAATGATTCATTTCTCGCTCGAAATGCCAAGCAGTGGACTTCTCATAATTAATCTTGTGGTTTCTCAGTATTTCTGATTTATTACTAACAAGGAAAGGTACTTTGGTGTCCCCCTCCGATTTTAATGCAACTCACGTATGTTGTAGAGCATCGAAAACTAAAAGACACGTATTTTTTTTTATTGGCGGAAAAACATTTTTAAGGGGTGAAATCGCCCTTCAAAAATAGCATGTCGAGGGGTGATTTTGCAGTTTCACCCAGAAGGCGTCAACTGATTTTAATAAAACAAAAACCAAAATACTCCTCATTGAAGACAATAAAAATTCCACGTGGAGTTGAAGAAAAAAATTCATTTTTAGGGGTGAAACTGCATAATCACCCCTATTTTTTAAGGGCGACTTCACCCCTTAAAAATGTTTTTCCGCCGATAAAAAAAAATACGTGTCTTTTAGTTTTCGATGCTTTACAACATACGTGAGTTGCATTAAAATCGGAGGGGGACACCAAAGTACCTTTCCTTGTAAGTCTTATCTTGTGCTTGTGAACTATCATAACATAAGCATTTTTGGCAGTGTGCAGTACACGGTCTTCTTAATAAGACCGTGGTGCAGTGTGAATCGGCTAACCTCAACCAAAGACCATCGAAATATTCTTTTTCAGTTTGTACGTTGGGACAACACTTGGAGCGGCCTTCCAAGACTTTTACAGCTTGCATATTATAACAACAAATTGAAGCAAGCTTTGAAAACTCTTTCGCAGTTTGTAGACTATAAACACACTTGCATCGGTCTTTCAGTACTCTTTCACAGCGATACCAGTAAGGGTCTCCGAAGTCTATTTCACACTTGGTTCATGATGAAGAGAATCAAAAAGGAGATCAAAAGTTCTGTAAAGTCTGATTGTATCCTCTATTACACTGCCAATAGACTACACAGATTTTAGAAATCAACGATATTCAAGGAGACGATATCGAGCAGTCCGTTAGGAAATGGTTAATTATGAGATGTATGTATTTATAGATAAGACAGAGTGATTATTTATAAAGCTGAGGCTCGTTCTTTTACGATACTTAAATTCACTCACAAGGGGACCTCCAGGTACGTGGAATACCGATTCGGACCAAATTTTTTTTACAAGTAGGTCGCACCCAGAGGTGCAATAGGTGCAAGTAATAGGATGCAATACTCAGACGTTTTCGAGATATAAAATATTAAAAATTTTCGAGCGTTCATATACTCTCTGCGTTAAATCATATTCAACAAGAGCGCGTAGCGTAGTCTGCAACGCCTCCGCTTCGTAAGCGCAGGATCGCCGGATCGAATCCCGGCGCGGACTTAAATTATTATTATTATCATTATTATTATTATTATTATTATTATTATTATTATTATTATTATTATTATTATTATTATTATTATTATTATTATTATTATTATTATTATTATTATTATTATTATTATTATTATTATTATTATTATTATTATTATTATTATTATTATTATTATTATTATTATTATTATTATTATTATTATTATTAAATCATTTCTACGGCAACTACTATGCGATTATATTAATATTTCCATGAAGAAATGAATAAATATTTTTTATTGTGGATCATTTTGGTGTTATAAGGAAAAACGAGCAGCTTTTTTTATTAATTTATTTTTTGGTTGAAAGGTAGGGATATAATTGTGTTAAATAAATACACGAGTTTGAAAGAATAACCAATCTTTTTATTAACTTTTCATTAGTTATCACAACTACAAGAACTAGGGTAGTACTGATCATAAAAACATGGAAAACAATAAATTACTTGGTAAATTACTTCCGACCGTCTACGTTTGCTTGCAAGAGACCACCGGTAAATTTGGACCAGTGGTCCAAAAATCTATAGATAAATATGCGGAAAAATATACGAACGTCGTCATCACATCTTCCAAGTCCGGCACACTAAGTACAGCACTATACAGAGATTTTTTGACTGATGTTATGATGCCATACGTAAAGAAGGAGAAATTCCTGTTGCTCATTGATTCCTGGGGCGGCCAAATAAATCCATTATTATATAAAGAGATTTTTACCGATGAGGAGGGTTTACCAACGTGCACTCTAAAGATCATTCCACCAAAGTGCACTCCGTTGGTGCAACCGTGAGAAGTATATTTTTACCGCTAAGTTAAAAATTTTATCGAGAAACTTCAGAATTGTTCTTATATTATCGAACAGGATAGGGAAATTAATTCTAGGGAAGACTGTATCAAAATTAAATCTATTGTTCACCATCAACTTGTCAGAGTTTATTGGTACTATAATTTTGCATTTGTTCATCCTCATAAATCTCATTTCGTGGCGTGGTCTGCAGCGCGGGCTGCACCACGTTCACCTTAAATTTCAGCACACAATTAATACAATTGTAACAGGTGGGCTGAAAAGTTCGTAGGCTAACATAGAAAAAATCTTTTTTTTGATAAAATTTGATTTTACTATTCAATATAGTTGCCTTCGAGGGCGATACAACGATTATAGCGGTCATACAATTTTTCGATACCATTTTTATAGTACGATTTGTCTTTAGCCTCAAAATAGGCTTCAGTTTCGGCGATTACCTCTTCATCGGCGCTAAATTTCTTTCCAGCGAGCATTCTCTTGAGGTCTGAGAACACGAAAAAGTCGTTGGGGGCCAGATCTGGAGAACACGGTGGATGCGGAAGCAATTCGAAGCCCAATTCATACAATTTTGCCATCGTTTTCATTGATTTGTGACACGGTGCATTGTCTTGATGAAACAGCACTTTCTTCTTTTTCAAATTGGGCTTTTTTTCCGCGATTTCGTCCTTTAAACGCTCCAATAACGTTACGTAATAGTCGTTGTTGATGGTTTTTCCCTTTTTAAGATAGTCGATGAATATTATACCATGCGCATCCCAAAATACTGATGCCATAACCTTGCCAGCTGACTGTTGCGTCTTTCCACGCTTTGGAGTCGGTTTATCACATGCAGTCCACTCGGCTGACTGTCGATTGGACTCCGGTGTGAAATGATGGAGCCATGTTTCATCCATTGTCACATATCGACGCAAAAATTCGGGGTTATTACGATAGAACAGCTCCAACACTGCTCAGAATCATCAATTCGTTGTTGTTTTTGGTTGATTGTAAGCTCGCGCGGCACCCACTTTGAACAGAGCTTTCGCATACCCAAATATTCTTTCACGATATGTCCAACACGTTCCTTTGATATCTTTAGGGTCTCAGCTATCTCGAATAACTTCACTTTACGGTTATCCAAAATTATTTTGTCGACTTTTTTTATGTTTTCATCGGTAACAGCCTCTTTGGGGCGTCCACTGCGTGCATCGTCCTTGGTGCTCATTTCGCCTCGTTTAAATTCAGCAAACCACTTCTCAACGGTTGATTTTCCTGGTGCAGAGTCCAAATAATGTTTATCAAGCCAAGCCTTGGCTTCAACAGTATTTTTCTTCGCCAAAAAGCAATACTTCATTAACACACGAAATTCCTTTTTATCCATTTTTTCAAACTAACAAAAGTTGATTCACTCAAAATGCTATATCTCACAAACTAATAGTGCGACAGCTGTTAAATTTATACACGTGTCTTTTGAAGGTTAGGGCTAACTAAAAATCATATGGATTTAATACTAGTAGCGCCATCTATGTGTCAGCCTACGAACTTTTCAGCCCACCTGGTATCTGCTTCTCCCTCAATATTCACTCTAAATTCATTTGTGCTATTTTTTATATATATTTTTTTTGTAGTGTGACAGTCGACGGTAGAATAAACCATTTTTTCTACCTACATCTTTTGGTCTGGTTATTTCACGCCTTGAGTGAAATCTCATCCTTTTTCGATATCTTTCAGATTCAATCCACTAACACCACAGGAATTCTCAACCATATTATATATATACTAGCTGACCCGGCAAACGTTGTTCTGCCATATAGATTATTTCTAGTGAATATTTTGGTTGTTAAATAAAAAATAACGAATGTATTGTATCAGATGGGCTGAAAAGTTCGTAGGCTGACACATAGATGGCGCTACTAGTATCAAATCCATGATTTTTAGTTAGCCCTAACCTTCAAAAGACACGTGTATAAATTTAACAGCTGTCGCACTATTAGTTTGTGAGATATAGCATTTTGAGTGAAGCAACTTTTGTTAGTTTGAAAAAATGGATAAAAAGGAATTTCGTGTGTTAATAAAGCTTTGCTTTTTGGCGAAGAAAAATACTGTTGAAGCCAAGGCTTGGCTTGATAAACATTGTTTGGACTCTGCACCAGGAAAATCAACCGTTGAGAAGTGGTTTGCTAAATTTAAACGAACGAGGCGAAATGAGCACCGAGGACGATGCACGCAGTGGACGCCCCAAAGAGGCTGTTACCGACGAAAACATCAAAAAAGTCCACAAAATAATTTTGGATAACCGTAAAGTGAAGTTATTCGAGATAGCTGAGACCCTAAAGATATGAAAGGAACGTGTTGGACATATCGTCAAAGAATATTTGGGTATGCGAAAGCTCTGTTCAAAGTGGGTGCCGCGCGAGCTCACAATCAACCAAAAACAACAACGAATTGATGATTCTGAGCAGTGTTTGGAGCTGCTCTATCGTAATAACCCCGAATTTTTGCGTCGATATGTGACAATGGATGAAACATGACTCCATCATTTCACACCGGAGTCCAATCGACAGTCAGCCGAGTGGACTGCATGTGATGAACCGACTCCAAAGCGTGGAAAGACGCAACAGTCGGCTGGCAAGGTTATGGCATCAGTATTTTGGGATACGCATGGTATAATATTCATCGACTATCTTAAAAAGGGAAAAACCATCAACAGCGACTATTACGTAACGTTATTGGAGCGTTTAAAGGACGAAATCGCGGAAAAACGGCCCCATTTGAAAAAGAAGAAAGTGCTGTTTCATCATGTTGAGAATCCGTCCGGATGAAGCTTGACCGATCTTGAGCAATGAGTCCTGAAGAGCGAGAGGTTGAGCGAGTCCGATGAATAATGTCCGTGGAAAAAGCCTGAGAGTCCTATTGATGCGCGTGCTGTCCAGTGGATGTGTAGCGAAAAAGTGCCAAATTCTCAAGATGGCTGCGAGTATGAAAGTTTCGTTGGGCGCTGGAGTCAGTTGAGCGAGATAGCCGGTGAGCGAAACCGAAGTCAAGCGAGAGACAGATCCTCTCGCTCGACGCGGCGTGCCAACGAGGCACATCCTCGGCTTCGCGAAGCCCATGCCTCGGCTATCTTCGACTCAACCGAACAACGCGTGGTAGAGCAGCGCAACAGGTAGGCGCACGACGATTATCGATCGCCGTGCGCCAGCTGATTTTCCAACACATCAAGACAATGCACCGTGTCACAAATCAATGAAAACGATGGCAAAATTGCATGAATTGGGCTTCGAATTGCTTCCGCATCCACCGTATTCTCCAGATCTGGCCCCCAGCGACTTTTTCCTGTTCTCCGACCTCAAGAGAATGCTCGCTGGAAAGAAATTGAGCGCCGATGAAGAGGTAATCGCCGAAACTGAAGCCTATTTTGAGGCTAAAGACAAATCGTACTATAAAAATGGTATCGAAAAATTGTATGACCGCTATAATCGTTGTATCGCCCTCGAAGGCAACTATATTGAATAATAAAATCAAATTTTATCAAAAAAAACATTTTTTCTATGTTAGCCTACGAACTCTTCAGCCCACCTGTTAAGTGTGTGGGGATAGGATCTATGACAGAAAGAGGAATGGAGCGCTGTAGACCAGGGATGAGCAACACGCGGCACGTTAAACATGTTTATGCGGCCCGCCAAGCATTTCTAAAATTGAATTTATTTTATCGACTTTCTCCCATCAATATATTGTTATAAAATTAATTATAATAAAATGGTAGTACATACTAAACCAAAACAATTTTTTGTGACGAGTTACTCACTTGTCGGCGACTTGTTCAAACATGCAATACGAACGCGCCGCGTCTGTGCTTGTTTGTGTTTGCTTCTGCCACACAATCAGTCAGACTGGTATGCTGTTAACTAGCAATTTTAGTAATTCTTGTGTTTCTTGAGAGGCGTGAGTGCAATATTATTGTCAAAAAGGTAATGTTAGAGTTTTTTTATTCAAAATTAAGTTTTCCTACAAATTTTTTTAACTTTCAAATTTTTTATCCATAATAGCATGTCGGAAAAGCAAACAAAAAAACGGAAGGTTGCGGATGAGCACAGGCATTTCCAAGAAAAGTGGAAATTTTATTATTTTTTCACTTTCGTCAAAGATAAAGCTGTATGCTTAATATGCTTAGAGACTGTGTCGACGTTAAAAGAATATAACATAAAAAGACATTACGATACAAAACATGAACAACAATATAAAAACTTAACAGGACAACTCCGGGTAGATAAGTTTAATCAAATGGAGAAAAACTTGGGAAAAAACAGGCTATTTTTAAAAATCAAGCTAATTTATCAAATACGGCAGTAAAGGCTAGTTTTGTTATCAGTCTAATACTGGCAAAAAAATGAAACCCTTTGCGTATGGAGAAATGATAAAAGAATGTCTGACTGCTGTTGCAGAAATAGCATTTCCTGATAAAATAAATATTATTTCAAACATTAGTTTATCAAGATTCACCATTGCAAGGAGAATTGAAGACTTGTCCGAGAACATAGCAACAACGCTTCGTGAACGAATTGTAAAATTCGAATACTGTTCTTTGGCACTTGATGAGAGTTGCGATATTAGCGATACAGCACAACTGGCTATATTTTTACGTGGTATTGACACCAAATTTAATATTACCGAAGAATTGTGTTCACTGATTCCAATGCAAGGGACTACAACCGGCAAAGACCTGTACGATGAACTAAAGTCTGTGTTGGAAAATTTTTCAATTTTATTAGAAAAGATTATTGGTATATCGACAGATGGAGCATGAGCAATGTCAAGCATGGAGGTAGGAGTATCGGGAAGGCTATTTCAAGACATTAAGAAGGTCACAGGAAGGGAAATATTCGTTATCCACTGCATAATTCACCAGGAAAATTTGTGTGCGAAAAGATTGATTTTGCCAAATGTCACAGTACCAACAATTAAACTAATCAATTTTATAAAGTCGCGCGCGTTAAATCACCGTGAATTTAAAGAATTCCTGAAAGATTTAGAAACTCAACATGGCGACGTGGTTTTTAATGCCGAAGTACGTTGGCTTAGTAGAGGTGCAATGCTAAAAAGAGTATACAACTTAAAAAGCGAAATACAATTGTTCTTGGATATGAGGGGATATGCCTTTCCTCATTTTGGTAATAAAGAATGGATGTGCGATTTTGGGTTTCTTATCGACATGACTCAGCATCTCAATGATCTTAATGTAGAACTTCAAGGCAAAGGACAGTTTATTCACAATTTGTATGATAAAATTCAGGGCTTTGAGCGCAAATAAAAATTGTAGAAACAGCATCTTTTGCAGAATAATGTGTCTCACTTTCCACATTTAGAAAAAGAAAACGTTACTACTTCTCAAAAATACGCACAATATATAGACATTTTAATCAACGAATTTCAATTACGATTCCAAATGTTCAAAGCTGAGAAGACAGCAGTTTCCATGAAAATGTTTTTGTTTGAGATTCCGCCTGGTGATGTTATTTGACAGATCTGAAATATATTGAAAATGATGAGTCTTCACTCACGACAGGGTGAAATAAAACGAGACGCATAGATGGTAAACAGAGAAAGTGGTTTATTTTAACCTTCCACACAAGTATGTAATAATATACTGTAAAACATTTATCTTGATGCGACGCAAAGAACCAAAATAAGTGAAATTTAGAAAAAATACAAATAATGGAAATAAATGCACCAAAATTCCAAGAATAAGAAAAACGAATTTGATTAATTGAACTTGAATTGATTGTTTGAGCTGAGAACTAGCACACAATTATATTAATTGTGTGCTGTGAGTACTGAGAGCGGTGCACGCACCGCAGCCAGTGCTGCGGAGTGTGCAACGCAGTGAGATGTATGAGTGCGTAAGGTGGTATTATAATTTACAGCAAGCTCTCTGCAGCTTAATGCAGAGAGGTTGCAGTGAACAAATGAGAGCACTTGCAATTGAAATTGCTTGAGTGCTCTATACGTATAAGACAAGCTACGCAGGCAGCACTGCGTAGCACCATACAACACATAATGAGGATGCACAAAATGAGCAGTGTATAGCCGCTGTACTCTTCCAGCAGATATTCTGGGGAAAAGTACAGTGATTATAGTACACCTGCATAATTATATTAATTATACCGGCAAATTATGGTGAGAAAAATGTGGCTTGACATGTGCTGCAATGCCGCCAAAAAGTGAGGCCAAAAATGTAGATGTACCGATGAGCATGCAACTCCTCGTTACCATTGAATTTGCGGTAAATTATAGCAACATACTCGTACCTGATTTTGAGTCCTGTTGAGAGTGATGAGAGCGTCCAAAGCGAAAAGCCAACGAGAAAAGTCCAAGAAAGTGATGCGCTGTTCCTCGATGTCGTAGCAAAAGTGACTGAATTTTCAATATGGCTGCGGAATATGAAATTAACGTTGAGCGCTGGAGTCAGTTGAGCGAGATAGCCTGTGAGCGAAACCGAAGTCAAGCGAGAGAGACACCCTCTCGCTCGACGCGGCATGCCAGCGAGGCACTACCTCGGCTTTGCGAAGCCTGTCCTCGGCTATTTCCGCTCAACCGAACGCTGCGTGCTTGAGCACAGCAACAGGTCGACGCACGGCGAATATCGATCGCCGTGCGCCAGTTGATTATCCAACATTTCCGCCCGCCATCAGCAACGGGGTTGATGATTAGTTATGGTTTTGTCAGTCGGAAGAAACAGGCAGCACAGCCAGTTTTGAGATTGGCCTGGTGAGCGTGGTCGTAGCAGTTCAAAGTGTCACCACCCTGGTGAGCCCGTCTTTGCCCGGATGCCACGCCGTGACTCGTGCAAGTGGCCACTTGCACGGTGGAAAGCGCTCATCCGTGAGCAGAACCAAAGAACCAGCCTTTATGTTATTATTAGGGTGATGCCACTTTGATATGGACTGCTGCCGCTGTAGATAATGAGCGGACCATTGTCGCCAAAATTGTTGTACCTTTTGCTGCAATAATTGCCACCTTGAGAGCCGTGAGAGTGATAAATTCTCTAGCGTTGGCTCTGGGACCGTGGTAAGAGCTTCACCGATGAGAAAGTGTCCAGGCGTGAGTGCTGATGAGTCATCAGGATCATCGCTGAGTGGTTCCAGAGGTCTTGAGTTGAGTATGGCCTCGATCTGGGCCAGCAGCGTTGCGAGTTCTTCGAACGTGAGTGCTGTATCACCCACCGTTCGCCGCAGATGAAATTTAACAGATTTTACAGCTGCTTCCCATTTTCCACCCATGTGTGGTGCCGCAGGTGGATTGAACCTCCACGCAATTTGCTGATTTGCGAGAAAAGAAGCAATGATTTGATGTTCTTGAGAGGCCTTCCTGAACATCTGACGTATTGATTTATGAGCACCAATGAAATTTGTTCCACAGTCAGAATATAGCATGTGAGGAATGCCACGCCGAGCTGAGGAACGCCTGAACACTGAGAGGAAGCCATCAGCTGAGTAGTCACTAACGACTTCGAGATGTGAAGCTGAAGTGGTGAGGCACACAAAAACACAGATCCAGCCTTTGTGTGTTTTACTTCCTCGCCCCTTCCAAGTTTTGAGTGTGAGAGGGCCGGCGTAATCAACTCCTGTGTGAGCGAATGCGCGTGTTGGAGTGACTCGTGCTAGAGGAAGCTGACCCATCAATTGTTGAGCCCGAACTCCCCTTTGCAGAGCACACACGACGCAATGTAAAATGTGAGATTTTACAGGAGCTCTTCTGCCGACTATCCAATGTGTTAGCCTTATTTGGGCTAATGTGAGCTGAATGCCTCCGTGCAGAGTCCACACGTGAGCCTGATCAATGATGAGAGTTGAGAATCGAGAGTGACGAGGTAGAATGGCAGGATGTCTTCCTTCATATGTGAGTGCTGACTGAGCAAGGCGACCTCCTACTCTGAGTACACCCTCTTGGTCAATGAATGCTGTTAGTCGACTGAAGGGGTGAGAGGAAGGAAGAGAAGAGCCTGACTGCAGTACTTGTAACTCGTGTTTGAAAAACACGGCTTGTGTAGCTCGTGTCCAAAAAACATTTGCTGCAGCTATCTCTTCTGCTGTGAGAGGAGCGTTTCCTGCTGACTCTAACTTCTTCCTCATTCTGGCCACTACTCTGACACAAAACGAGGTGAGACGACACAATTTTGTGAGTGAGGAACAGCGATAAATGAGTTCCCAATGGTACTCTGGCGTCACAGTTGCCGCGAGCAGAGCTAACCCCGGCCGGGCTTCCATATTGTGCAAATCCTCAGAATCAGTTGAGGTTTTCGGCCAAAGTTCAATAGGTTTCACCATCCACGGTGGACCCGACCACCACAACTGATGAGAGACCAATTGAGCTGTTGAGATACTCCGTGATGCACAATCAGCAGGATTGCTTGTGCCTGCGACATGACGCCAATGAGCAGTGGGTGTGAGTTCTTGTATCTGTGATACTCGGTTTCGGACATAGTCTTTCCACCGAGCAGGATGTGCTTTGATCCAGGTGAGGGTTACCGATGAGTTCGTCCACAGGTGAGTAGATGAGACCTTGACCTTGAGCGTGGCTTGAACGTATGCAACCAATTTTGCTAGTAACAGTGCCGCTGTCAGTTCAAGCCGTGGTATGGTGAGCTTCTTGAGTGGTGCCACGCGTGTTTTTGAGCAGATAAGTGAAGCCACCTTTCCTGTGGACATTGAGTCGACAGTGATGTAGATCACTGCGGCCATGGCCAATTGAGATGCATCAGAGAAGCCATGCAATTCCACTATTGAGTTACTCCATGTATTGAACCAACGAGGAATTGAGAGCCTGGCCAGGCTTTTGAGATCTTCTCTGATTGCAGTCCATCGTGCTGTAACCTAAGATGGCAGTGGTTCATCCCAGCTGAGTTTGTGAAGCCAAAGCTCTTGCAAGAGTATTTTGGCTCTAATCACAACCGGTGAGACGAAACCGAGTGGATCAAAGAGTTGAGCTACCTCGGAAAGAACGAGGCGTTTTGTGAAATAATTTTGAGCTGAGTTGAACCGAGATGCGAATGTGAACATGTCTTCACTAGGAAGCCAAGTCAGCCCAAGAATTTTGGCTTCGCAGTCGTCCATTGAGATAGCTGAGCTTGACGATGATGGTGAAATATTAGCAAGGACCGTGCGGTCCGACGAGTGCCACTTGGCGAGCGGAAAACCGCCCGCCATGCACAAGTCCTTGAGCTGTCGAGCAATTTCAATAAGTTCATGAGTTGAATCCGCCCCTCCAAAGATGTCATCCACGTACCTGCCAAACATGATGGCTCGCACAGCGAGAGGAAACCGATGACCTTCATCTTTGGTGAGCTGCATGAGAGTTCTAACTGCCAAAAATGGCGCAGCCTTTGTACCGTATGTCACTGTTGTTAATTGATACGGCACAGGGTTGTCTTGAGCATCAATCCACAAAATTCGCTGAAGATTCCAATCATCAGGATGAACTTTGATTTGACGATACATCTTAGTAACGTCTGTGGCAAAGATGTGTCTGTGGTGACGGATTCAGATGAGAACGTCCGAAATATTGAGCAACAAATTAGGTCCGGTGTGCATGATGCCATTGAGAGACTTTCCATAAGATGTTGAGCTGGAACCGTTGAATACCACCCTTAACTTGGTGGAAACACTGTCTTGTCTCAATACACCATGGTGAGGCAGATAGTAATGAATTTCATTTGTAGATGATTTCGAAGCCTTCACCATGTAACCTAGTTGTTCATATTCGACCATGAAATTTGAGTAGAGCTGACCGTATTCAGCATTTTTTGAGATTTTTCGAATGGTGTGCAACAAACACTGATGTGCTCTACAGTATGAAGTTCCCAGATTCGCAGGAGAAGATGTAAGAGGAAGCCGAACAATGTATCGGCCTGTAGAATCACGCTGATGTGTGTCGCGAAAATGATCCTCGCATGCCTGCTCCTCTGGTGTGAGTTGACCGACCGTGTCCTTTGGTGGCTCTTCTTGAACCCAGAATTTTGTGAGCACGTTCTGTAATTCCTGATCATCAAGTTGCACAGCAGCATGATGAACAGTGAGTGCATCAGATTGACATGAGTTAATAGGTCCAATAATGAGCCAACCAAATATTGATTATTGTGCAATTGGCGAAGATGAAGAGCCCTTGATAATGTTAGGTTTGATAACCTGACCATAAATATCTGCTCCAACTACAATATCGATCGGTCGTGGTGTGAGAAAGTCCGGATCCGCCAGCTTCAGCTTCACTATGTGAGGCCACGTGCGAGATGGTGACTCGAAAGATGGAAAATGAGTTGTAACCGTGTCGAGAATGTGAGCCAAGACCGTGACTTTCTCTTTTGTGTGCATGGAGCACATTGTGAGTTGTACCGAACCACGTGTACGAGTTGAGTGACTACCACCGATCCCTGTGATCGAAATTGATGAGTGCTTACGTGTTATATTGAGTTTACGGACGAGCTCTTCCGTAATAAACGTTAATTCTGATCCAGGATCGATGAGAAGTCTTGCCTGATGAGTTGATGCCAATGTATGGACGTGTATGAGTGCAGTTGCTAATAATGTTGAGCATTTCCTTGTGAGCTGTACCGATGAGTAGACGACTGCGCCAACACCCTATTGTGTTGACGTTGCGGGCTGCGCAGGCTGAGTGCCGGAAGAGGTTGCAGGGGGCGCTGCCGGATGCAGCATGGTGTGGTGCCGCCCTGAACATTTCTTACAACTGCGTGTGGAACGGCATGCATTAGCATTGTGCCGCCCTGAACATTCCTTACAACTGCGTGTGGAACGGCATGCATTAGCATTGTGCCGTCCCAAGCAGTTGTAGCACGACCGCGACTTCTCCGCCATCTTGCGCCGCGCCGCCACGGAGAGCTGACGGAACTCCGGGCACATCACAATGAAGTGCCCAAAATTCCGGCAGCAGTCGCATGGATACGCGGACGCGTTGGTATTTGATGGCGGAGCGCCTCGGGCCGTGCCACCCGCGTGATGCGCCGATGCGCGTTGAGTCCCGGCCCTTGCGGGAGGAGGGCACGCGGAAGACGTCCGACCGGAGCTAATCGGTTTTGGAGTGGCCTTCGCCATCTCCAGAGCCCGAATCTTCGTCTCCGCGAACTCCTCAATCCTCGCAAAGGTCGGGAACTCTAATGAGCGTCCTAACGCCGTCTCCCAGGCCTCGCGTGTGGTCTGGTCAAACTGCTGACCAAGCAGTCATACCATCACGCAATCGAAAAGTTCCTCCTTTGTTGCCACCGAAGTGAGGACCTTGTAGGCCTCGGAGACGGTCGTTACGGTGGCTGCGAGCGAACGCTCAGCAGGCTCGAGAGCGAAGAGTGCGTCCAACCTCTCCTGCACCAGTAGCCGGTTGTTCTCAAAGCGGGACACCAGTGTGTCCCACGCCAAAGTAAAAGATTCGTCGGTGAGGGCGAATCCGTCAATGAGTGCGGCCGCCGAGTCCGTGACGCAGGTGCGTAGGTACACCAGCCGCTCGACGTCGGCTAACCTAGAGTTCCGGATGACCAACGACGAAAACAAGTCCCGGAACGCTGGCCACCCAGAATAGGCGCCTTTAAAGGTCGGCAGCTTGATGTCCGGCAGCTTCGTCCGTGACACCGGCGCCGTTACCACTGGTGCAGCAGGCTGGACATGACCGAGTCTCTCCCTGATCCTCCCCGCAGCCATCTTGCTGTGGAGGGTGAGCTTGGCCTCGAGGGTTTGCGTGTCACGCTGAAAATATTCGTGCTCCTGGTGGGCGAGCGGCCACGAAGCCTCAAGAAGCAAATGCTCCCTCCTGAATTCTCCGTGGAGCTCGTCCACCTGCTCAAGCATCGTCTCCTCCTGGTCCTCAATGGTGGTCATGATAAATCGCAGCGTAATTATATTAATGCATAATTTTATTAATTATACCGGCAAATTATGGTGAGAAAAATGTGGCTTGACATGTGCTGCAATGCCGCCAAAAAGTGAGGCCAAAAATGTAGATGTATGCCAACGAGAAAAGTGACTGAATTTTCAATATGGCTGCGGAATATGAAATTAACATTGAGCGCTAGAGTCAGTTGAGCGAGATAGCCTGTGAGCGAAACCGAAGTCAAGCGAGAGAGACACCCTCTCGCTCGACGCGGCATGCCAGCGAGGCACTACCTCGGCTTCGCGAAGCCTGTCCTCGGCTATCTCCGCTCAACCGAACGCTGCGTGCTTGAGCACAGCAACAGGTCGACGCACGGCGAATATCGATCGCCGCGCGCCAGCTGATTATCCAACAGTTTACCTCGCCATTTAATATCGATGTGGATACAGTTCCCGAAGACTTTCAAATGGAAGTGATTAACATGCAGAATAATACCGATTTAAAAAATGTATGTTTCTCAGTAAACATCGAAAATTTTTATAAATCGTATGTGAGCCCTGAGAAATTTACGCTTTTGATGAAAAATGCAAAGCAAATTATGTCTCTGTTCGGAAGTACGTATGTTTGCGAACAATTATTTTCAACCATGAAATTAATCAAAAATGACCACTGATCAAAACTCAGTGATGCACGATTAGAAAGCTGCATACGTGTAGCTACCTCATCAATTCCGGCTGATATTGATCAGCTTGTATCGAAAAAACAGTGCCAAATTTCTCATAAAAAATTCCAAGTAAATTCGTTTTATTGTTCTTTTCTTGTTTGTTTTTATTTTGCATTAAAATTTGTATATGAAATCTTTACTTTTTAAAAAATTTTATATTTTTTTATTCTAATGTTTATTATAAATAAAGTTTTGAAAATTATTAATAAGTGTTACTTTATGTGCGGCCTGCCAAAAAATTGTAAAATTTAAATTGGCCCGTTAATTAAAAAGGTTGCTCACCCCTGCTGTAGACGATGACCGCCGATAAAAACAAAAAAACACCAACCATTCATTTTCTCAATTCAATGTATTTCATTAACGTAACGGACATATTCATTGTTTGATCTCTTAAAAGTTAAATGTAAAGTGAAAAAAAGTAATATATTTTTTATCCTAAAGTAGGAAAATGAAATAAAGAAAATCAATATTAATTTCGAAGATCAATTGAGTGTACGATACTTTTTGTCAGTCCGTCTTTAGCCAACACAAATAAGCTCGATGGTTTGCCCACGCGAGAACATGCCACGTATAATTGTCCGTGTGAAAAACATGGTGTGTCCAAATCTAAGCTGCAAACAGACATCGTTTGGTCTTGCGACTTATTGATTGTCGTTGCAAATGCCAATCTAATAGGAAATTGAACGCGTTTGAATTCAATTGGCACGTCTGTAGGCGTCATTGGAATTCGTGGCAGCAAAACATTTTCGGCTCGTAATTTGCCGTTCAAAATGGTGGCTTCGATAATGTTTTTCATTAATTTTTTAATGACCAATCGCGTGCTATTGCTCAGCCGAGGTGGGTTCAAATTTAGAAGTAAAATAACCGGAGATCCAACTTTCAGTCGTAGAAGGTGTGGTGGATGCCTGGCAAATCCAGTGAGTTCAAAAACTCTGTTGGACAATTTACAGCTTCGTTGGCATCGCAAACTGTATCGATCGATTTGTATGATACCAAGTCGCCTGTCAACGATTGCTGTATCTTGAAGTTTAAATCGTCGACGTCCGCATTTGTTGCTGCCAAAATGGCTTTTTCTGCCAGCCACGCATGATGTATGTATTGTGTGCGTACATCGGGAAATATGCGGTCAATGAGAACATTTTGCGAATAAACGAATGTGCAGAAATTAGTGGGCAAATTTATGCATCCAGTATTTTCATAGACAACAACTTTTCCATCGCCGATATCTAACAAATGGTTCGAGAATGTGTCAGCGGATGGATCTTGTAGCATTCGGACGCGCATGTTTATTTTTAGCTGGACTTTATCAACATTACGTCACAGAGGCGATGATTTCAAGCAAGCGTTGATCTCATCAGCGTACGTTGAACGTGGAATGACGGGAAGTGTTTGCCTAAAATCACCTGAAAGGAGTATCAGAGTGCCACCGAATAGTTTATCGTTATTGGAACGAAGTTCCTTATCGCACGGTATACGCTTGGCAGGATGGGGGCTAGACCGAGAAAAGTGTAACATTTGGACTTCAGTAAAACGTCACGATAGTTTTGCTATAGTACGTTAGCACGCTCTCTCTCTCTCTCTCCACCGCTTAGAGAGGGGCGGGCCGCACTAGCGTATACGGCTATACTATGCCTCTCTCTCTCTCTCTCTCTTTCTCTCTCTCTCTCTCTCTCTCTTTCTTTCAGCGCTCGGAATGGGGACAGGTAGCTGCGTACGGCACTCTGCTATACAAACCACGCGGTGTGCGCGTTATGTATAGGTATATTACTATAGCCTGAAAGCCAAGCGGCGTGCGCGTCAGTTGTATTCTTGTGTGCGTATGTAGTTATTGTTATTAATAAATAATGAACAATGAATTGTGAACGTGATTCAGTGATGATAGTTGAGGATAGTGATGATGGAGTCAGGTAAGTACCAGTGTTATACTGCAGGCATTATACTCTGTTCTTCAATAATGAGAAATACTACATGTACAAATGGAGTTAAAATCAGCTTCAATGTGTTATGTTTTTTATCAACAAAATTTAATATTACTAGTCTTGTTAAAACACAAGTTATTGCTCGGTTATCTGTATTCGTATATGCGTATGTGTTTACAAAAAGTGCGCGTCCTAACCTATCTTCACTATTCAAAGTTTAACAAGCCGTGCGCGTCAAAACCTCTATATGAGGCATTCTTAATGAAAATGACCTGTTTTTTCCCTCGTATTTTTTTCTTCCTTTTAGTATGTTGTAGGGCAATATAAAAAAACACTGTAAACAAATTTTTAGATTTTTTTCGTCATTAGTTTGGTCACAGATAGCAAAATAGTGATTTTTCAAAAAGAACGTTTTTTTTTCGGTTTTAAATTTTACCGTAAATTCTTGGAAAAAAAACAAAAATTTTCCATATTTTTTCATGATGGGCAAGCCCATAGGTAAAGACCTAAAAAAATAATTAGATCTACGGTAATTATGCCGTTTTGTGGCTTTTCCCAAATTTTAACTTTTTTATTTACCAAAAGCTATATTTAGTCATAATAGTGAGTAAATAGTAGAAAAAAGTTGGAAAAATGTGAATTTAAAGTCAATTTACCAGAAAATTCGAAAAATTGAAGAAAAATCGTAGGAAAAAATTTTTTTTATATAGTTTTTCTACTTTTTCTGTAATATTCTTCAAATTGAAGACAAAACGCATTTGTGTGCAATGAAAATTCAGTGAATTATAGTTAAAAAGCTGAAATTAGGCAATAATCACTAAACTCGATATTTAATTAAATTAATAATCAATACATTAACTATAAATTTTCGACAAACAGACAACAAAATACACATATACATATACATATTTATATACATATCATATCCTCATATATATATTTATATATACATATACATATTTTATTTCAATAGCGAAGCAACAAAAGCATCGACTACTCAGATACAAGCTACAAGATAAAAAAAAAAACAAATGCGCAAACATGTAAATAATATCGTGAGAGAAAAAAAAACGGGATATAAGAGTACAAAACATCAGTGCACAAAGATCTGATGAATGTCGTGAGAGAGAAAAATTAGAAGAAATTAAAAAACCTAAAACGCATAAGCAAAGATCTAAAGAATATCGTGACAAAAAAAAACAAACTAATTGAAATACAGCTGAAAAATACTGACCATCTTCGACAAAGATCTAATGAAGAAATTAAAAAACCTACAACTGATGCACAACAAACATTACATGATATAACAATTGTTGGATTTGCTTAACGTACTTGACGCAACGTATGTGTGTGTGCAGCCGAGGCTTCTAGATAAGCCGAGTATCCCCACTGTCGATGCGACGTGCAATACCGCGATCTCGGCGAACAAAGCTGATTAGTCTGTAGTTGACCGCATGCAAGATAGTACGCGCGTCATTCTGTTCAATAAACCGGAACAAAGGTGTATCTTAAACAGTGTTCTGATAATTTATTATTATCCCTGCTCTCCTTCCTTTCTAGTAATTCACACAGGTTCCAAAGAATCGCTAAGATTCAACAGGTTATGGGCCCAGTAGCGAGTCCGGTGTGAAAAGTTTGCTAGAAGGATTGAGAGAGTCAGGCGGGAACAAAGATTCACGAGACAAAGCCGGTCGTTGTTTAGTCGCGAGTGATCTACAGAATCGATATAGTTACGCGAGCGAGAGAAAGGCTGCAGAGAAAATGCTGGACGAATTCACAGTGGGGCACGTGCCGAAGTTCGATGGGACGAATTTTCTCGGATGGAAATTTCAAATAGGAGCGGCGTTACGAGCGAGCGGGGTTTACGAGATCGTCGACGGGACGAAAGTGAAACCAGAACCGCCTGAAGAAGAGCCGGCGAAGACGTGGGTGAAGGACAACGCAAAGGCGATGTACATCATTTCGAGAGCGATGGAATACAGACAACTCGAGAGTTTGTTGGTCTGCACCACTGCAAAGGAAATGTGGAACACACTCACAAGGATTCATCAGCAAAATTCAGAAGCGAATAAGCTCGTTTTAATGCAGAAATTTCTGCTAGTCTCACGCCAAGATTCAGCACGTTACAGACAGCCTGGGATAGCGTCGATCCTGCTCGACAGACCCTGGAACACCTGGAAGAACGGCTTATCGAAGAGGAAAGTCGACTGGAAGCTGAAGGAGGTGAGATAGCAGCATTTGCGGCAATGAGAATCAACCATGGAAAAGCCGGAAACTCGAAGAACAAAGAAGACTCAACGGACAAAGAAGAAGAAAGGAAAGCACGACGCGAGAAAAAGAAACTAAATAGTAAGTGCTATATCTGTCAGAAGAAGGGGCATTATGCGAGAGCGTGCCCGACTCGTAATCAAAACAAAGGAGCCGGCAACGAGGGTGAATCATCACGTCCTGTCGCGTTCATGGCAGTGGGCCCAGAAAGTGGGAGAAGCGATCGAGGTTCGAGCCAGCAGAGTGGGGTGTCGACAGAGCTCAAGAATAGATGGCTACAACTGGATAAAAAAGAAATCTGGTATACCGACAGTGGAGCTTCAAGGCACGTTACTTTCCGACGCGAGTGGTTTATAGAGTTCCGTCCGATCAAAGGTATGACAATATCAGTTGGCGACGATGGCGTCTGCGAGGTGGTCGGTGAAGGAACTATAATAATCGAGAAACTCGTGAATGGCGTGTGGAACGAGGCAAGACTTGATAACGTGCTCTATGTACCGGCCGTGCGTAGTAATCTGTTTTCCGTTGGTGTATGTACCTCGAGAGGTTTCGAAGTGAGATTCGCGGGTGATTCGGTGGACTTGTTGGACAGAGGCAAGGTTGTGGCGACTGGCGTCAAGCAGTCGAACGAAATCTTTCGAATGTTTTTCCGCGTAAAAGGTGCACGAAGTGTCGGCGAAGTTAACGTGACGACAACGAGTCTAAAGGTTTGGCACGAGCGCCTAGGACATTTGAATCAACGTGCACTATGCGATCTCGTGAGAAAAGAGCTCGTAGAAGGAGTGAAAGTGATCAACGAGAAAGATTTCTTCTGTGATGCGTGCCAACTAGGCAAAGCGCATAGATTGCCCTTTAAAACACAATGGAAGGAAGTGGACACGAAGCCGGGTGAACTCATTCATAGCGACGTGTGCGGGCCGATGTCGGAGACCTCGCCTGGAGGAGCGCGTTATTTTATAACGTTTATCGACGACGCGTCCGGGTTTCGGTATGTGTATTCCTCAAGCAAAAGTCGGAAGTATTCGAGCGTTTCAGAGACTTCGAGCGACTGGTCGCGAACAAGTTTGGGAGGCCGATGAAGACGCTACGTTCCGACAATGGTCGCGAGTACGTTAACGAGAAGATGCGCCAGTACTTATCGTCGCGTGGGATAAAACTCGAGCCGAGTGCACCGTACACGCCAGAACAAAACGGCAAATCCGAGCGAGATAATCGCACCATCGTTGAGTGTGCGCGTACGATGCTGAAGGCAAAGAGCTTACCGACGTTTCTGTGGGCGGAAGCCGTAAACACGGCCGTATATCTTCAGAATCGCTTGCTGTCATCGGATAGACGAGGAAAGAAAACGCCGTATGAGATCTGGACGGGGGAAAAGCCCAATTTGAGCCATACTAAAGTGTTTGGGTCCGAAGCTTTCGTACATGTGCCTAAACAATTCACGAGGAAGTTCGACGCAAGGTCGAAAAAGGTGTTATTCGTTGGGTACGAAGGGAATTCCGCGAACTACAGAGTGTTCAATCCCGAGACGAAAGCTGTAACGGTATCGCGTAATGTCGTGTTCAATGAAAAACGAAGTGAAGTGAAGCCGTCGCCGGTCGACACAAAGATCGATGAGCTGACGTTTTCTGTGGGAGGACTCGGCCTAGACAATGAGGAGCCAGCGCAGGAAGATCGAGCGCAAGACGTGTTAATGGAACCTGCAGTCGATAACGCACCGGCGGTGCCAGCAGTCGGTAATGAAGGGGCGGAAGAAGCTCCAGACGATGCCGAGGAGCAGCTGCCGCTTGTCGAGCCTCGTCGTCTCCGAGACCGAGCGACTTTGAAACAGTCAGTAAGGTACGGTCCAGAGTGGGAGTTAAACTTAGCAGTCCACGAAACACCGGCAAACTTCAGAGAAGCGATCAGCGGCGAAAACGCGTCGAAATGGATTGACGCTGTTAAAAAGGCATTGGCGGCTCACAAGAAGAACAACACTTGGACGATTATTCCAAAGGAAGCCGACAAGAAGACTATCGACTCAAAATGGGTTTTCAAGAAACTGGTCGACCCAACGGGATGAGTGTATCGATACAAAGCTCGCCTGTGTGCGCGAGGTTTTCAACAACGAGAAGGAATAGACTACACCGAGACGTACTCGCCGGTGGTGAGGTACGACTCTCTACGCGTGCTGCTAGCACTCGTCGCCCAGGAAGACCTCGAACTTGTACAGTTCGACGTGAAGACAGCGTTCCTGTACGGCAATCTCGAAGAGGAGATTCACATGGAGGTTCCTGAGGGGTTCGACGGTAATCAGAAAATGAAAGGTGCTTCGAGTGTAGTATGTCAGCTTAATAAGTCTCTTTACGGTTTGAAGCAAGCACCACGGTGCTGGAACCGTAAATTCAGTGGTTTTCTGAAGCAATTTAATTTTAACGAAACGAGCGCAGACAAATGTGTCTATACCGGTCAGTATGAGGGATCGAAGGTACATCTCGCGTTATTTGTAGACGGAGGGCTTATTGCGTGCAAAAACAGAAATGTTCTCGAGGAAATAACATCGTTGTTAAGTCAAGAGTTCGAGATAACTTTGGGCGACGGAAGCAGTTTCGTAGGTTTACAAATAGATCGCGATCGAGCTTGAAAATCGGTGTTTATTCATCAGAGTGGATACGTCGGTCGTATCCTTGAGAGATTTAACATGAGCGAAGCGTACGAGTTGAGTGTACCGGCGGATCGTCATGCGAAATTGTATCCGGTAAAAGCGAATGAAGATGTGAATGATGTGCCTTATCGAGAGGCTGTGGGTTCACTAATGTTTCTTGCAATCGTGTCAAGACCAGATATCGCGTTCGCAGTGAACAATGTGAGTAAGTTCCTGAACAATCACGATCCTAGTTATTGGGAAGCTGTGAAAAGAATATTCGCGTATCTAGTCGGTACAGTAGATCTAGGGATCGAGTACCGAAGCGGCGGAAGCGAGTCTAAGCTAGTCGGTTTTTCCGATGCGGATTATGCAGGAGATCTAGAGATGCGAAGATCAACGACCGGCTACATGTTTAGCCTTGCGAACGGACCGGTCACGTTGTCATCTCGTCGTCGAAAGATGGTCACTCTAAGTACGACGGAGTCCGAATATGTTGCCGCGTCATCTACAGCCAAAGATGCCGTGTGGCTTAGAAATATGTTAAGTGAGATCGGACATCGCTGTAACAGTGCCACAGTATTATACGTTGATAATCAGAGCGCTATCAAATTAGCGAAAAACCCAGAGTTCCACCAAAGAACTAAACACATCGATATCCGATATCATCACATACGCGAAATGGTCGAAAACGCCGAAATTAAAATCGAATATATTCCGTCAAAAATGCAAAAAGCGGACATATTAACCAAAGCTCTACCAAAGGAGGATTTTAAGCGTCTTCGTGAAAGCATGGGTATGCGTGTGTGTGTGGACAAGCACGTAAGCGGCGGAAGTGTTGGATTTGCTTAACGTACTTGACGCAACGTATGTGTGTGTGCAGCCGAGGCTTCTAGATAAGCCGAGTATCCCCACTGTCGATGCGACGTGCAATACCGCGATCTCGGCGAACAAAGCTGATTAGTCTGTAGTTGACCGCATGCAAGATAGTACGCGCGTCATTCTGTTCAATAAACCGAGACAAAGGTGTATCTTAAACAGTGTTCTGATAATTTATTTTTATCCCTGCTCTCCTTCCTGTCTAGCAATTCGGACAGGTTCCAAAGAATCGCTAAAATTCAACAACAATAAAGAAACAAAACATTGAATTACAGCAGCAAAATACAGACCATCTTCCAAGGTAAAATACCACATTATAAATATTTACATTTACCGCTTATTAATTTTATTTATTAAAGATTATCATCATTATTGGCTGATATATATTTATTAATATTTCTTTAATTATTTGATTTTATTGTTTTATTTTATGTTGATATTATAGAATCTCGACTACAAGTCGTACTGAATATATGAAGGAATATCGACGGAAAAGAAAATTAAAAAATCAAAGTATTCAATTAAATACCTTGCTAGCAAAACATCATTCAGATGCGTAAGTAATTTATTTATCTTTCTACTGTATATTCTCTGTGAAATATGATTTATATTTGTTCGATATTTTTTTGTATGGTTATTTTTAGATCTTCCGAGAATTCCGAGAATTCACAAATGCAAATATGTGACCATCCAGAACAAATACCACAGAGCAAAATAATTCATTCCAAGCTCCATATCAGCAGTGTAGCAACTGTGCACAGCCACAAGTTTTTTTTTATCATGATACGGAGATTCCTTCAGATGGAAATTGTTTCTTTTTTTCTAAAATAAAAATTATGAATCTCTCAATGTCGCCTTTACAAATTCTACGGCAGCTACTTGCTTCGCCCTTCATGAACTCGTGGTTGGATAATAAAGAGGAATGTGAGGTACCAAATTTTAATTGTATTACTCACTTTAAACGTGATTCTCTTCGTTTAGGTGGAGTTGCAATATATCAAAACAAAAGTGATACGGCTAATGTTGTAACACCAAATATGGAGGTAATAATGAACCATATTCGGGACTTGCACGTAAAATCTACAAGTGCTGCAGATTTATGTGCAGCAGAGTGTGTCATGGAAAACGGTGTCACCTTAATCATGGCAGTCATCTACGTATCACCAAATAACAAAATAATAGATATTCAACAATTCATTCATAGAGCACTGTTAGAGTATTCTAAAGATGTATCTCAAATGCTTAGCAGATACAACAAAAATGTACATAAACTTCCACTCATTTTGGCTGGCGATTTCAACATCAACTTTTCTGGTAAAAAGTCAAAGCCATCGTTACAATTTCTTTTCGATGAATTTGATTTAAGAATTAACAATGATCCAGCAGAATCTACAACAAGATACAATACCTCTGTCGATGCAGTTTTTTCGAGACACTTACATAACATTCAATCGCAAACATATGTGTCCTATTTTAGTTATCACAAACCAATCATTACTACGATTGACTGTACAGATGAGGTTTATATTTAGTTTATATATTTTTGTACAATAATTAGTAATAAAAAGTTTATTCCTAAAAAATATATTAATTACAATTTTATTACCATTCCTTCATTTATTTTATTTTTTCATCTGATTACTCTCCAACGCTGTTAATTTATTTAATTGTGCCTCTTATTTAATACATAATATATAGTGAAAGGAACTTCGTTCCAACCGGGTGTACCACCGACACCTTTTCTTTTTTTTTATATCTTTGAGTGTTCTGTTCAACGCCGCAAGAGAATGTTTGTGTGCTATAGTGCATTCATCCCAGATGATAATTTTGCATTGTTTCAGCACTGTGGCCATGGACGATTGTTTTATTATGTTGCACACTGTGTCTGGGTTATTTTGAATATTCAGTGGCATCTTAAATGCTGAATGAACTGTTCTGCCTCCATCCAATAAAGTTGCTGCAATGCCAGATGATGCAACGGCTAATACGATGCCATTATTGGATCGTATTTCGGCGAGTATTAGCGAAATGGGAAATGTTTGCCAGTTCCACCTGGTGCATCCAAAAAAAAGAATCCACCTTGTCCCGCTGAAACTGCCAGCATAATGCGGTCGTAAATGATTTTTTGTTCATGAGTCAGTAGTGGGACATTGCGAGTAACAATCGCTGCCATTTCTGCAGTATCGTACTGCAGTTCACGATTCATTTCGGTGTCCATTAAATCAGATGCACTTCGATTTGGGGAACTCATACCGAAATGACTGAGTGGTAAATTGGCAATGACAACGCAAAGATCCTCGATAGCAATCAATGCTTCATTGTACATAGCGTCGCCGAATGTAATCGTTAGATCGTTGCACCATGTACGAATTCGATGCAATGTATCGTCAGTCATTGAATCTTTGTGCTTATCCCACAACGTGTCTGCTCGTCCTGGGAAACATGTAGTCAACACTATAGCGAATAGTAGACGAATTTGTGTTGCTGTACAGCCCAATGCTGCTTCAGCAGGCATATCGTCCAAGTGATTGTCGTCTTCCAGCAAGCCGCGTGCAAGGCATGCATCTTTATATGTTGGATACTGTTGTCCATTCACTTTGCGTATATCTTGAAATGACAACAAGCCGGTAACATTAACCAACAACAGTCGCAGATAGAAGCACTCAATTTGCCTTGGAGTGACTGTATATACTCGGCGCAAAATGTTTGATTTGAATAGGCCGGGGCACGCATCAATTGGTGTGCCTTGCTTGCGGGGCATCCATTTTTTTGTTTGATTCCATGTGAAATAGCTTGGTACTTCGGAATAGTGTAGTGTTCGTGCATAGGCACCGAAAGTATCCGCACGATTACACAATTCGAAAAATTCACAATTCGAGTGCAGTTTTTGGTGGATTTATGGCACGCTCAATTGCTGTCTCGTTGGTGAAAAATACGCGCTGGCCGTTTTCAAGATGGACGGCTAAATGTATAACTGCTGGGTCCCGTTCATGAATTGGGAAACTAAAGATACGCCAGACAGCTTCATTGGAGCTGATGTACCGGCCAATTTGGTAGCGCATTATTTCGTCGTTGTCATTCAATCGAGGAGCATTCACATCGGTATTTTGAATTTGAAACACAGCCATATCGCTGCCTTTATTCACATACTTCCAAATGTATTTGATGCTCTTCACCGAACTGCAGAACTCAACATTAATATGAGCATTAAATGTTGTGCTCAGGAGAGGCGAATATGGTACTACCCAACGATTGTCAATGTCAATGTCTGCGTTGTTGATATTTAGTGTAAATGATTGTCCGCCATTATCAGTATTTCTGCGACGATATATTGGATATCCGTCGACATTGGCGAAAACGCTTTGTACATTTTCCATCTTCCATACAAGGCGATAAACGATTCAGATCACCGCATGGGCCGTGAATCATGTTTGTGGTAACAATATCGAACAGTAGTTGATCAGTAGACGGATCTGGAATTTCCGCGGAAACTGATTTCCTCAGGGCGTATTTTGTCGACTAACCAAATCAAAATGTGTGCATGAGGTAATCCTCGCTTTTGCCATTCAACCGAATACATCCAGCAACGTGTGGGACCGAATACGTGTCATTTTGTAATGAAGCTCATTAAAGACATCAATTTTTGTTTGAACACACGTGCTGTAATGTCATGACGATGTATTGCATTTTGGCTTGGCAATAGTAAAGATGTAATCTCCTGCTACTTTGGATTACATGTAAACGTGATAAATAAATACGGTCGTCCGTACTCGCGCACGAAAGTCATAGCATCCTGTATATATTCTTGCATATGACGTGGACTGCCTACGTACGATGATGGTAGAATGATAGAGTTACCAATTTCGGCGGTGTCGGCGTTGCTCATGATAGCGTCTCGCAAGTGAATGTATTCTTCCACACGCAGCTTCTGTTGATTGTGTCGTAGGAATCGCAGTCGTTAGATCTCTACCTTCGCGTACATGTCGACAATGAATTGTTGGCACAGCTTACGACATCGCAGAATGACATCCTGACCGCGTCGAATTATCATACGATACGCATAAAAATCCATCGAGCTCACTTTCTTGTTTGATTCGGCTCCTGTAACAACATATTCATAAATATTAATTCAAAATGAGTAATGATGTTCATAATGAATGAATTGTCGGTGACGGGATCTTGTTGTTTAATGTTTATGCAATATCCGTCTTGTCCCTTCCAGAAAATTAGCGGATATTGGAGAGCGTCGTATGAACGGTGTGTGTCGGCGATGAACTCCAGATTATTGTTTCTTCTTCGAATCACGATTTCTCGCGTCGATATGCGGTCGCCAACCATGATTCCAGCAACGTCATCAACAACAGGCGCATTGAATCTACGCACATGCTCTCCAGCTGGTGTTTTATCAGGACTGATGACAATAGCGTGATTGTCACTTTAAAATTCGTGCATGTGTGATTTGAAGAATTTCAATAATTCATTGTGCTTATTCAATAGGGCCTCGAGTTCACTGACGATGCGCTTGGCATTAGGCGAAATGAGGTTATTGTAGCCGCAACTTGCATCCACACGATTGATGTCCTCACCGCCCATGAAGTAGATTTGTAAAAATGTATGTGGTTCGTTTGGCATTAGCAGCAATGAGCCTACTTTGTGGTACACTTGGCCTTTGATTTTGAACGTTGAATTCAATTGTTGACCATTTGCCGCAGTATTGTGAACTATTTCTGTTGCTCCGAACGAAGTCATTTGGAAGCATGAATTGAATGTGCGAATGGACTTCAGGAACAGGTTTGAATCTGGATCCGTGCCGATGAGCAAGCCGTTCAATGGTTCTGGTGGTGTCTCAATTTCTGGTAGTTGCACTTTTTCTGATGCGCAACATATCCCGGCAGACTCATGTTTGAATTTGAGCGCATGACAATAAGGACATTCTTTGTCCATAGCACCAATCAGCACTTTCGGATGAGCGGAATATTCAATATCTGGCTCGTACTCGAATGCGAGACGAAGGAATGAAGCGGATATAAATGCTCGATATACTTGTTGGCGTTGTCGGTCATTTGCTCTGCGTGTGTTAACTACGAACCGGCGCGCTTGTCTCCGTTCCAATTGTCGTTGTTGATTTCGTTCAGCTCGTGCCTCCTGTGATTGAGATGCACGCAATTGCGACATGCTCACACGCACATTTTCGTTATCTTGTTGGATTTGCTCGTCTGTTCTTTCTGCTCTACTATTTCGCATGTTTGTTGCTTTATTCGTTCAACGGCCTAAATGGGCCGCTTTGCGTCTTGCTGGCATTGTTCACTGTAATACACACACACAAATAGACAAAATTGTTGTACTTACTGATGAAAAACGGTATACCGATAATGTATGTGTTCTTTTAGTATTTTACCAACCTTTTTACAATCATAAAACACGTATATATTTCTTATAAATAAAAATAAATCGTACATAATTTTGCACGCACTGCGTTGTGATACATAACAAACGCAGAATGAAGTGTCAAAATGACGCGACGCTTCTCGTGAATGACTTGCGCATATGTGGATAAAAGTTCGATGAGGCGGACGTAGCGTCATCTGTCATTCAACAACATAAATAATTTCATTCTGTTTGAAATACGAACGACGGTTAAATTATTTGAATATTGTTCATACAAAAATACTAAAATCGCGATTAAAAAATGGGAGGGTGGAGGTAGGAAGAAAAAAATGTTCTGGATAGGGACACCTTAATCACCTAGCGGTATGAAATGTACTTTACGACCTATTCTCATACCTAACAAATATACATAAAAAATTTCATAAAAATCGGTCGAGTCGTTTCGGAGGAGTGCGACCACAAACACCGTGACACGAAATATATATATATGTATTATATATGTAGATTATTTAAAATATAGATATTATATATCTATTATGACAGAATAGCGCTTCGTTATCAGGATTGTTTTATGCAGAATAGGACATAAACACTTCAAGAAAAAGGAACTTTATTATAGTCGACACACTAGACTTGTGCCGTTCAGGCGTACACAAGGGAAACAGTACAGCGGCCTCTTTAGCGAGGAAGAACATAAACATAAAAAACTCAACCTAGCTAGGCAAACTCACTAGAACGAACAGTCAGACATAGAACGCAGGCGCGCTGAGTTTTAAAAAACACAAAGACATTTTAATATATTGCCTATTTATCACTCCGCCTCAATATAACACGAAAATGTCGTACCTACATAAACATTTTAAACAAAACAAAAATATATATTTTTCTTACTTACATTTCCGTAATACCCAGAGATTCACGCAATTTTATAAAGAGCTCACCAATCGAACTTTTCGTAAAAATATCCGCAACTTGTTCTTTGGACGGAACATACTTTACATCAATCACTTTATTAGCAAACAGTTCTCTAATAAAATTATACTTTACATCTATATGTTTGAGTCTACGATATTCCCATTTGTCAAGCAAATGAATGCAAGACTGATTGTCTTCAAAAATTACGGTGGGACCATCAAACATTATACCAAAATCATGCAATAAACTTTACAGCCAAACCAGCTCTGTTAGAGCACTCGCCAGTGCCACGTACTCCGCCTCTGTAGAAGACAGGGCTACAGTGGATTGTTTACGCGTTGCCCATAACACTGTAGCGTTGTATACCCGAAACAGGAACCCTGACGTCGATTTTCGATCTGCATCTCCTGCCCAGTCCGCGTCAGCATATCCCATCAGTGCTGCGTCGTTTCCGCTTCCAGACCGTTGATAGAAGATACCATAGTTGAGCGTGCCTTTTATGTGACGTAAAATTCGTTTCAAACCATTCCAGTGCTTTATAACGCTCGATATCTCCGTTTTCGTCTCTTTTAATTTTAAATATCCATCTGTTATCGATCACTCTCTTTCCAGGAGGCAATTCCACAAGATTCCACGTTCCGTTTTCCAGTAATGAATCTATCTCATCATGTACAGCCTTCTTGCAGTGATCTTTGTCCTCTCGATTTTTCATTTCGTTGAGATTTTCAGGAATTTCGTCAAGAAAACTTTCCGCGCTGAGTGCCATAGCACAATAATCATCCAGATGTTTAGGCCTGTTTCTAACTCCGGAACACCGTCGATAACCTGTGTTGCTGCCTTTTTCCTTCTGTCGAGTTGCTTCTGACTTTTCATCGGTCATCTGTTGATACTTCACTTTGATTTCCAGTATCGTCGCTGGTTTCTGGAACTCCTGCGCCTCCGCCTTGATCCCGCAACTTCTCATTATCTTCAGTTTCCGCTTGACTCGGCCGACTTTTGTCATAGAAGTTGTCAGTTTCGAAACTAAATTTCGTTTCATTGAATATGACTCTCTACCAAAGAGTAGCTTATTGTCCTCAGGACACCACAATCGATATCCATTCGAACAATATCCTATCATGTGACATTTCTTCGAGCGAGACTCAAATTTTCCTCCCACAATTTCTTTGGGGATGTGTAGATAAACTATGCTTCCGAATACCCTCAGTTTCCGAAGGTCTGGTCGCTCACCGTACCATAATTCTGCCGGTACTTTATCTTGCAAGGCACATGTTGGACTACGGTTGATCAGGTATACAGCAGCCAGCACCGCTTCCGTCCAAAACCGTTTGTTTGTGTTTGAATTAAGTATCATACATCGAGCCTTTTCTATAATTATCCTATTCATACGTTCTGCGGCCCCATTCTGCTGTGGAGTATACCTGATTGTAAATTCATATTGTGTACCGTTATTCTCGAAATATTCTCTTGTTTCTTTGGAGATATACTCTCGGCCGTTATCGCATCTAAAACGACTCACCTTTTTGTTAAAGTGCGCATTAGCCATTGCCTTGAACATTTGAAAGTGTCTAAGTACTTCATTTTTCAAACTCAAAGTGTAAGCTACTGTTATGCCGGTACCGGGTAATTAGAGGAACCTACCGAGGAATTTCACGAGGAACCTACCGTTCTCATTTGAGTCTAAATTAATTCTGCTTTTAGTAAAGCAGTTAGCAACTGCGTTTCCTAAAATCCCTTAGTTGGCAGCTTTAGCTTTAGCCAATCGTAGAACGCCTAACGAGTCGCCGCATGCCGCGTCGGCGTCTACCTCGCATCCTGTCTTGTATGACAGCTATCTTTCAGAATTCCATTTCTAGCTGTGTTCGCTAAGGAATATTCCTGAGAATACGTGAAGAGGACTATTCCACGACACAACATCCCTCCCCCCTTAAGAGGAAAAATTTTCAAATAATTTTTTCTTCAATTGGTTTCCCTTACCTTACAATTTAAATACAATTTTACGGTTCGATGTATAATATATAATATATGTGTAATAGTACGTAAAATGTTTCATTTTTTGTTTGTTAATGTCGCTCGGGCCGAGCGAGTCGTTCTTGGTTGGGGGGACGATTGCATATCCTGGCCAGCTCGGTTCGCAGTCGTTCCACTGGCTGTTGTCGTCCGAGTGGCTCGAGGTTGATGGTTACCTCGGCGGCTGCCGGGGTAGTTGCTTCTCTAGTGCTCGGTAGTGTTCTGTTTCTTTTGTACCTGTAACATTTAAACAGAACGTAGCCTACCAAGGCTATCAGCGCTATAGCGCCCAAGGAGTAAAAGCTCAGGTTGTGGATGTACTGCATCCCGTCTCCGGCGGTATTGAGGGTTTCCGTGATGTGGTCGGCTCGAGCTCCGAGCTTCTGAAGCTCTTCGGGGTCTCGCAGCACGCTTTGTAGTGGGATGGTCCTCTCAGTCTGCGTCGGGGGCGCCTGAGCTTCGATCTCCGTTAATGTCAAATTAAACGACGGAAGGTAGTTTTCCCGTATGATCTGCGACGTTCGCCCGACGGTTTTGATGCTGAAATCTCGGGCGGTTACTATACATACGCCTACCAAAGCCAGTATTCCCGCATTATTTAGTATTTCGTGCTGAGTGGGATTTTTCCCACAATTTATTCCTACGGGAACCGGGGTTGGCGCGACGTATAACCATCGTCCTTGCTGTTGCATTGAAACAATTAAGGGATGGGTGATTTTGATAACCCTTTTCGCGCAATTTTTTCCGTTACCGGTGTCCATTTTCGCATAGATTAGGACTTCGCAGAGTGCGTCGTTTGTGACCGGAATAGTAGGGTGTGTTGGTGGGCAAATGTATGATTTGCCCAGTACCTTGCAAATTTTTACGTCATTGGATATCATCCTTAGGTACTTGCGATTCTCTATATCTATTACCAAGTGGGTCTCGGTCGCGTCTATGTAGTAGTGCCTGCCGTTGTCAGCTCGCATGGGTATAGGATATACTTTTTGCATACTATATCGTTGCTGCCCGATCAGCGGTATTTCCAGCACGAGTACCACTGCGTTGCCTTTGTTGTAAGCCCTGGTATCTGCCAGTCGCATAAGTGTTGACACTTGGTCGTGTGCTATTGCGACTGGGAAGCTACTGCCCGACGGTAGGTGTGGTAGTGCTTCTACGAGGTGCCTAGCGAGTCTGCGTGGCGGCAGGGACGTTGCTCGGGCCTTACCGCTAGCTATATCGTCCACCAGCCACACTAGCTCCTGTACGTTGCTGAGTAATGCTTCTACCGCAATACTTATCGCGTTGAGCGTCTCGTCCAAGTGTTGGCGTCTCTCTATGTAGTATACGTCGCCGTTGAGCGTGCGGTTGATATGCTGCATCAGGGACAGCAGGGTCTGTTCGTTAGCCTGTATGTGCTGCGCGCTTTCATTAAATAGGCTAAGCGTGGTTTTTATGACCTGTATTTGATTTTTTAACCCTTCCTTCAGGGTCTGGTGGGACGCCTCCAGGCGTGTTATCTCTTCATGTAGTTCCTTTGCGTCGGCGGCTTCCATGTTTCCTGTGATGGCCTTGATTATGCTTCCAAGGTCGTCTACCAATCCTCGGCGCTCTCTGACGGGGCGCGTCTCGAGGAGGTCGAATATGGTCAGTATCCCCATCTCTATTCTTCTCTTCATTCTCAGAACTGAGTCGCTTATGACGGGGCATATATCGTTGACGCGCGTTTCGCTTTGGCACAGCTCCGTCAGACGTTGTAGGCTTTTGCTTATCTCCCCTTCTCGGTGCCGTAGTGCGAGGTCCAGCCTGATTATCAGTCGCCACGTCGATTGAATTATCGTAAGGCTCCCGATGTTCTCATAGTAGATGCCCGGAGTGCTGGCAAAAGTGCTGACGACGTAGTCGGCCGTATGCGGTGTGGCTGTGGTTTGTCCACTCCTTGCTGCGATCAATCTGCAATCAGACGAGGGGAGGAAAGCGTGAGTTCTCCCTCTTCTGTTGCAGTCTCGCGGATCTCGTCGCACGAGAGTTTCTTTGCTCATTATTCACTTAGCGTTCTCCTTGCAAGTATGTCTATTGTTCTTTTTCGCGTGTCTGGGGCCTCGCGCTACGGAGCTGTCCTCTGCAAGGGGATCGATTTGACCCCCGAGGTGTTAGAGGTAACTGTAAGTATTCTCCTTACCTCCTTGGGTTTTTACAATTGCACATTTTTTCAAAAATCTTTTCGTTTGTTCTTTCCAGAGCTGTCTGGTCGTCGTACCGGGAAAAAGTCGGCAATAGCTGTCCAACGAGTTTCGCGCGCGCTCGGTCATACGTAGCCGCCGCCGAGACAATCGCCGAGCCGTCTATTGCTTGTGGGGCCTTGGGCCCTGGCTCGGGGACGAGGAGCCTTATCCCGATTTCATCGGGCTACAACGCCTGTTCGCAGAAGGGGCTACCATCATCTGTCCCGCATGCGGGACCGTTTGCGACTATATAATCTTCGAATTTATGCCTTTATAACTACTTTTATCTACTTTCAAATAATTATTATGTACGTATCTACTATCAAACGATTATTTTGTTTTTTTATAATTAAACGAGTTTGATTTTACCTCGTTGTTCATTGGAGTTCCCACCTTGCGCTCCGTGGAGCTCCCTACCCTCATTTATTTAGTTTTTTAATGATTGATAAATAGCTTCAGGCGGTTGGCATGTACTGCCTGAGTTTTCCGTCCCTTCTGGACGACGTAGATGACGGGGGGTCTTGCCTCCACTATCTCGTGGGGTCCCGTCCACTTGGGGGTCAGCTTTGCCGACCTCTCTCTGCGCAACGTCTCATTTCGGAGGAGTACGCGTTCGCCTACGCGGTACTCCTGCGCCTGTACGCTGTTGTCATATGCTTCTTTCGATCGTCTTTTCGCGCCTTCTAGGTTGTTGCGCGCTATAGTCCATGCGGCACGTAATCGCTCCCTTAGTTCTTGGACGTAGTCGTCGTATGCGTAGGTGCCGCAGGGCTCCTGCCTTACGGCCGTCGGTAATTCAGCTTCCCTACCGTACACCAGCACGTAGGGAGATAGTCCGGTCCCCGTATGCGGAGTGGTGTTGTACGTAAACATAGCGTACGGCAGCCACTCGTCCCAGTCTCCTTGATCTTCTCTTATGAAATTTTTCAGGTATTCTGCGAGAGTGCGGTGCGACCTTTCCAGGGCGCCATTCGATTCTGGATGGTAGGCCGTTGTCTGGATTTTCTTAATTCTCAGTAGTCGACACATTTCCTTAAAGGTCGCACTGAGGAAATTGGTGCCCTGGTCCGATAGTATTATTTCCGGCGTTCCGTGCCGGCAAATTAATTCTTCAATGAGCGCCCTTGCTACTGTCGAAGCCCTTGGTTCGGCAGGGGGATCGCTGCACTGTATTTGGTAAATGCGTCCTGAAACGTAAGTATGTATTTCTTTCCCGATGCGCTTCTTCGAATGCCCTCGATGGGGTGTCCGTAACCACCATCGGTACTCGTTCCTTTTTCCTGATTTTGTTCTTTTGGCAAGACTCGCATGACGAAATATATTCCTTCAAATCTCTTCTAATGCCGGGCCAGTCGTACTTGGTCCGGATCCGGCGTAACGTACGCTTGATACCCTGATGCCCTCCTATGGGGGTGTCGTGGTATTCTTTTATTATCTTCAGGCGGTCGTCGGTCAAGGGGGTGGCTACGCCACTGCGGCAGTCGCTGCGCTCTTTCATAATGCTGTCTTCTTCTGTGCTGCTGGAGGTTTGCGAGCTGCGGCCCCCGCCTTGCCTCGCTTCCTCAGCAGGCTTGTGCGGCGCTTAGCCTGCAGTTTCTTTGCTCGGTGTGCCCACCGGTAGCTCCACCGTTGCTGCGCTCGCTCTGTCCCTTTTAGTGATGCTCGCAGTCTTACTCGTGCCTGTCTGTACTAGCTTGCGTGGTCTGCTCCTTCCCCGACCACTCGGCTTAACGGCAGGGCTGTTGGGCTCAGTAGAGCGACCCGCATGCACGCTGCGGATCTCTCCATCTTCTTCTGGCGTATGGCCTGCGCGGCCTCTCTTTCTGCCGCGTTGCTGGGCCGGCCCGCTGTATTCTCGGCTCTCCGCTTTGTGCGGCTGTCCGTACCCGGGCGCATGCTGTCCTTTTCTTTCTTGTGGGCGAGTTCGATCTTTCGCTCCAACGAGCTACCACGGCTGTAAGGGGTATCTTCGGCTCTCCGCTTTGTGCGGTCCTTCGTTGTGCCTACTTGCCCCGTCGCGCTGTCCTCTTCCAACTCACGGGCTTCGTTCTTCGCTCTCGCTTGGGCCCTCGTAGTGAGGAATATTCGACTTAGCGCATCTGCATTCGTGTTGCGCTTTCCTGCCTTGTACTCTACGTTAAACTCATGTTCCGCCAATTTAATTTTCCAACGCATCAATCTCGAACCTGAGTCCTTTACTCCGAACAGCCAGGTGAGCGGTTGGTGGTCCGTCACTATAGTGAACCGGGTACCATAAATATATGGCTGGAATTGAGCTAGGGCCCATACTATCGCGAGTAGTTCCTTTTCAGTAGTCGTATAATTCAGCTCGGCTTTACTCATGGTGCGGCTTGCATAGCATATCGGCAAATCGTCCCCGATCTTGCCTTGCAAAAGTATCGCGCCGAGCGCCCGATCTGATGCGTCTGTTGTCACGACGAACGGCTTTTCGAAGTCAGGATACTGCAATACTGGTGCCGTGGTAAGTGCCGTCTTTAGTTCTTCGAATGCGGCATCCCTTACTGCTGCCCACTCGAATTTAACCCCTTTCTGGGTTAATTCTGTGAGTGGCTTAGCGGTTTTCGAGAAATCTTTAATGAATGTCCGGTAATAACCGGCTAGTCCGAGGAAGGATTGAACTGCCTTTACGTCTCTCGGCACCGGGAATTCCCTCACCGCTTCTAGTTTCTGGGGATCCGCACGCACTCCCTCTTCGGAAATAATGTGACCGAGGTACTGCGTTTCCTTTCGCAAGAATTGGCACTTGCTAGGTTGCACGGCCAGTTTTGCCTCTCTCAGCCGCTGTAGCACCTCCCGCAGCCTGTCGTTATGTTCCTTGAAGGTTTTTCCATGTATCACGATGTCGTCGAGGTACACATAGCATTTAACTCCCTGCAGTCCTGCCAACGCGGAGTTTATCAGCGTCTGGAAGGTCGGCGGCGCGTTCTTAAGTCCAAATGGCATGCGGTTGTATTCGAAATGACCCTGCGGAGTGGAAAATGCAGTTTTCTCCTTATCTTGCTGCGCCATCGGAATTTGGTGAAATCCCGAGGCGAGGTTCAGGGTCGTATAATATCGGGCTCGTCCTAGCTGGTCCAGTATCTCTGTGATGTTGGGCAGAGGGTATGAATCCCCGATGGTTGCTCCGTTTAACTTTCGAAAATCCACCACTACTCTCATTTTCCTTACTCCGGCGGCGTCTGGTTTCTTCGCCACAACCAACAGTGGCGCGTTCCACTGACTTCTGCTGGGCTGTACTATGCCTTCTGTAAGCATTTCGCTGGTCTGCCTTTCCACTTCCTTTTTGTGGGTTTCCGGCAGCCTATATGGGTGCACCTTAATGGGCTGCACCCCTTCCTTAAGGGGAATCACGTGCTCCACCATGGGCGTGCATGGCAGCTTGTCCCCTGGCAGATGGAATACATCTTCGTATTCCCTTGTAATCTCATCGAGCGCTTCGCGCTCCTCTTTATTGAGGTTTTCCGAGTCAAGCTCTTGAGCTAGTCGCGCTAGGCGGTCGGCCCCTCGCTCCGCGCTGACGGTGCATACCTCGGGCGTCGCAGCCTCGGGACCGTGACCCACTGCCGTTATCTTGAGCGGCTCGAGTTCCACCACGGGGTGTTGTACCTCAACAGCCTGCTCTGTGGTGTTTATCAGAATTACTGCCCAGCTACTACCATGGGGCGGCGTGATGCAGGCTCCCATAATTACCCCGTTTCCGAGTTCCATTTTCGAGAGTAGTCCGATGAATTTACTCTTTGTTGTGGCATACGCGACGGTCTCGCTGCGTGGCGGCAGGGCCATCTTGACTGATCCATCCAAGAGCGGCATGCAGTGTCCGTACAGTTTAAGCATTTCGCCGTGCAAGATATCTGCTTTATGACGTTTAATGAAGTCCATTCCGAGCAGTCCGTTGACTCTCAGTGGCACGGTGTTCGGAACAATGTAAAACCAATGCTCTACATTTAGAGCCGGTGTCTCGAGCACGATTTTAGCGATTCCTAGTGGCTTACATTTTTCGCCCGCCACCCCTTGCAGCTCGACTGTGCAATCCTTCACCATGGTTTCTGGTTTGAGACAGTCTTCTTTGATAATGCTGCATTGCGCTCCGGTGACTGCCTTAAGGGTGAGTACCCCAGTCACGGCCAATGGTGCGATGATATCGAAGTCGCTCGCAGTGGCACTTGACGCCGGCAACGTTACCTTTAGTAGTTGTAGAGTTGTTTTCTTTAGCTGGGGTGCAGGTCTTTGCTGGGTTGTTAGAGTATTCAGTCTCATCGTTCCCAGTGGGCGGATGTCTGTGTTCGCTCGACTAGTTCTTGCTGTTACAGTTGTTTTTTATATCTTGTCCCCTGAGTCCTTCTGACGTTGGGGCTGCTGTGACGTCTGAGCTGGCTCGCTCTTGTTTTGTGCCAGTCTCTTTCTGCAGTCCTTCCACACGTGGCCCTTCTTCTGACAGTAATTGCATATGATGTCTAAGTTGTGTATGGACTTGTTTTCACTAGGCATTGGCAAACTCACGCTTCCCGATTTCCGGGTGCAGTCTCGGGCCATGTGTCCAGCTTTTCCGCAGGTGAAACAATTTTCTCCCTGCCGGGATGGTGCACCTAGGGACCTTCTGGGGTTGCTTAGTGCTCCACCTACCCCTCCCTTTGGTTGCATCATGTTGGTTATCTCTATAGCCCCTGCCACAGAGTCATGCAGAGTTTGGTAATTTCTTGCACGTACCAGCACTTGCACCTGGCCATGCAGGCCGTTTTCGAAGTTGGCCTGTGCGCTTCGTCGGCTGACACTCTCGACGGTGATCTTCTGATCCTCTGTTTTCAACGGTTCGCATAGTATTTCGGCGATGTTTACTGTAATTCTTTCCGTTCTTGCCACGTAGGCGGCGATGTCTTCGTTCTGTCCCTGCCGGAGGGAGCTGAACTCCATTTGCAACGCGGCCAGGGACTTCCGTTGTTCGTACAACGCTTCCAACTCGCTCCTGAGTTGCGCCATGGTACTGATGGTTTTGTGCTGCAATTGTCTTGCTGCCGCACCTTCTAATTTGCTCATGATGATTAATTCGAGAAGGGTGTCATGCTCCTCCTCGGCTACCCTGCGAAAAATCGTCTCGCAGGACTTTAAGAAGAGCGGCAGTACCTTTGCGTCTTTGCCGTCGAACGTTTTCACCATTTTTATTCCGAGGCTGAGGCTGAGCATATTTGAGGGCCTCTGCGTCTCCTCAAACCGCGTGCGTCTCGGGTGCCGTACGGGGGGCGGATGGTCTTCCATGCCCACTCCTCCTAACCGTTGCTGGAACTCAGCTATTTGCTCTCTTAGGGAGCGGATGAGCTCGTATTCGTCCGCACCTACCTCGTTTAACGTATCCGCCAAATTTCGTCTTGCTGACGGTGTTTCAGCCCCCTGGAGTTCGCGATCGAGTTCGCGTTGACTTTGCTCATGCTCGCGCTGCAGCCTTTCGCACTGCCGTCGAGCTCTAACCAAATCACGGTGGCTCCGATCGATCGCCTCTAACCGATCTTGTACTCTCGAAGTCACCGACCGTGCTGTCGCACAGTGGGGCCGATTCCCGAAAAGCTGGTCAAAAGTCGAAAACGTAATTCATTCTGTTTGAGATATAGTATATAAGGGTTTTTGGGGTCGCTGATTACGAATATGAAGTCAAAATTGTAAAAAAACAAAAAAGCGGGTTCACAATGGCGATAGTAAACCGAAAATACTCAGTTATAATACGGAATGTTTATCGAATTTGTATGAAACTTGGTTTCTGTGAGTTTTCGAGGTCGCTGAATACGAATCCGGTGTGAAAAAAACAAAATTCAAAATAGCGGATCCAATATGGCGGACGCAATTTTCGTAATCGGCCGGATTCGCTTGAAACTTATTATTTGGGGGTTTTTGAGGTAGCTGAATACGAATCCGGTGTGAAAAAAGCAAAATTCAAAATGGCGGATCCAACATGGTGGACGCAATTTTCGTAATCGGCCGAATTCGCTTGAATCTTATTATTTGGGGGTTTTCGAGGTCGCTGAATACGAATCCGGTGGGAAACAAACAAAATTCAAAATGGTGGATCCAATATGGGGGACGCAATTTTCGAAATCAACCGAATTTGCTTGAAACTTGTTACTCGGGGGTTTTTGAGGTCGCTGAACATGAATCCGATGTGAAAAAGACAAAATTCAAAATTGCAGATCCAAAATAGCGATTATAAAAATTTATTAACTTTTTATAAATCTGTAAGTAAATTATATATTTGATAAAAAGTAATAAAACATCTACTTTTACATCTATAATTGTATTGATTAAAATCACTTTTGAAAGACTTATTTTATACTATCTACAAGTTACATTTCCTTCTTTCTTGAAGTGAGTGTACTTCAGTTACATGCAAGTAATTTTTTCTTTGAAGCACATATTTCTTAAAATCATTTTCTGAAACAAAATAGATTTTGTGAAATAAAATTAACGTGTTCAAACAGTTAATTTATAATTATTTTAGTTTAAGTAAACATTTTCTAAGATTACTGTATGATAATTTAATTTACAGTTTAAAAATAAATGTATTCGGATTACAGAGTAATGATTTTCTTGTTTAAAAGAAATATTTTGTACATATTTCAGATAAGTAATTACATTTTCAATCATTTATAAAAATATTGAAAAATGTATAATTCAAATATATAAGAAAGTGTAATAAGGAACACGATTTTTTAAATACTAACATATTTATTTGAGAAATACAGTACAAAGCCGAATTCAAAAAATAAATTTATATTAACAAGAATATTGTTCTAATATTAACATAAAAATTAGTCTTCATCATCAGTCGAATTGTCTGTATAAAAATCTGAAGAATCTGACGACATCGAAAAAGAAGAGATAGAATCATCAGTAGACGCATAAACAGTTGGTGAAGTAAGCAAAGCAATTGTTTCCGGAAATAAGGATTTTAATTTCTTATGTGGCAATTTCTTTAAGCTTGATATATACGGATCTGATGCCACTAGCAAGCGCAAGAAAAGATCTTCCATCGATTTTGTTCTGCTGCATTTTCGTGCAAAATCTTCACGGTATCTTTTAATATATTTATCACAAGTCTCCTGTGCATCTTCAGACATTTGCCCGATTGGCAATAAAGCAGATTGTATTATTTCAGAGCCATGAATTAAAAGTTTGTGAACAGAAGTAGGCATGTAGAACCAGGGATATAAGTCGACGAATTTTCGAGCTGTTTCTATTGTGTATTCTTGGAAATGTGGTACATTAATTTCATGACCACTTGAAATAGCTTGTAAAATAACATGGAACGTTTTAATAACATCTTCGTCAACGCCCGTTATAAAGGGTGGTTAAATTTTAAGGGCCGATGTTGATTTTGAATAAAACACAAATTATTTAGGAAATTATTGTCAATTCTTTTTATTATGATAATATGGTATGGTTCAATTATGTATGTAACAAAATATCGGCCAAATGGCCGCCGCGACCTCGGCGGCACACCTCCATCCGATGGTCCAAATTTTCGATGACGCTTGGGCATAATTGAGGTTCTATGCCGTTAATGTGCCGATATATCTCATCCTTTAGCTCTTGAATTGTTGCTGGCTTATCGACGTACACCTTTTCTTTCAAATAACCCCAAAGAAAGAAGTCCAACGGTGTCAAATCACATGATCTTGGCGGCCAATTGACTCGCCACCACGTGAGATAACACGGCCATTGAATTTGTCGCGCAAAAGAGCCATTGTTTCGTTAGCTGTGTGGCAAGTGGCACCGTCCTGTTGAAACCACATATCGCCCACATCCATATCTTCCAATTCGAGCCATAAAAAGTTCGTTATCATCTCACGATAGCGAACACCATTCACAGTAACTGCCTGACCGGCCTCATTTTGGAAAAAATACGGCCCGATGATGCCGCCAGCCCATAAACCGCACCAAACAGTCACTCTTGGTTTTTCGACAATCACTCTTGGATTATGATTCGCCCAAATGCGGCAATTCTGCTTATTGACGAATCCACTGAGGTGAAAATGTGCCTCATCACTGAAGATGATTTTCTTCGAAAATTGATCATCCACTGTTGCCATTTCTTGCCACCATTCTGACCATTGACGACGTTTGGAATGGTCAAGAGGCTTTAGTTCTTGAGTCAATTGCACCTTATAAGCGTGTAAATGCAAGTCTTTATGCATAATGTTCATCAACGACGAGCGTGAGAGGTGCAATTGTTGGGCACGACGACGAGTTGAGGTGGACGGCTCTTCAGCCACACTATCGCGAACAGCAGCAATATTTTCTGCAGTACGAGCTATACGAGCATGCACTGGTGTTTTGATATCTCCTACAGACCCGGTTTGCTTAAATTTTTGCACGATTTTTCCGATTGTACGCACATTTGGACGATTAAATTGACCGAAAAAATCACGAAGTGCACGATATACATTTTGATTTGAACGCCCATTTTCATAATAAGCCTGAATAACTTTAACGCGTTGTTCGATTGTGTATCTTTCCATGGTTCAAATTGAGTTAGTCTGAAATTGAGAAATGTCAAATGAAATGCAGAAAAAAACTTGACGTTTAGGTGTGGTTCACATTCAACATCGGCCCTTACAATTTAACCACCCTTTAGTAGCGGAAATTGATGCATTTTCGAAAAATCGTCGAGCAGTGTTCCCATCATTCGTACTACTATATCCAGGCTTTGGTTGATCCACAATAAGTCCTAACTGTTGGCGAAAACCTTTTTGAATATTATTGGATCCGCCATTTTGAATTTCGTTTTTTTGACACCGGATTCGTATTCAGCGATCCTAAGAACCCCCGAGTAACAAGTTTCAAGCGAATCCGACCGATTTCGAAAATTGCGTCCGTCATATTGGATCCGCCATTTTGAATTTTGTTTTTTTGACACCGGATTCGTATTCAGCGACCCCCAAAACCCCCGAGTAACAAGTTTCAAGCGAATCCAATCGATTTCGAAAATTGCGTCCGCCATATTGGATCCGCCATTTTTAATTTAGTTTTTTTGACACCAGATTCGTATTCAGCGACCCCAAAAACCCCCGAGTAACAAGTTTCACAAAATTATATTCATTTGAAAAAAACGTGCAACAAGTGGTTAATGTGAATTTGTAATTTTTTATATTCAAATGTGCACTAAAAACAAAGTTGCAGCTAGCTGCAGCTGATTTTTACTAATTTTATTACATAACAGTACAAACTTTAATTTAAAGCTTGTTTCGTTGCGGAACACTGCGGAACTTTTAACTTTTTCCCTGTTTTTCTAAAATGATTGCACATAATCCTTCATTTTTTTCTACTTTAGACATTGTTTAGCTATTAATTTATATGTATCTGTTATAATTTTCGACGCATATGATAATAAACTACTTTCTTTAACCTGAAACCTCCATTTTGCAGAATTAAGAAACACCAATTTTACGATTTTCTACGAATTTTTTAATATGACGCTTGAATATGAGCTCGAACGATCGAGCTATTACTTGCGCGAAGGTCTCTTTTGTACTGGCTTATACTTGCCAGGTATACTTTACTAGCTCTTATAAAATGTTCCATTATATTCTTTAAACATTACTCTATCCACTTATGTACTCTAAATCCTATAAAATGAAACTTCATTTTTCGACTTTTGACCAGCTTTTCGAGAATCGGCCCCACTGTGTGTCGTACCAGTAGCTGTCGGGAAACCTACGCGATCTATCGTTTGCATGCTTTCGAATTCCCGCTCATCCATGTCTTCGTCTAAGTGTTCGGGCGTTCGTTCACTAGTAGCCATATTGAACACGTCGTCGCTACCTATACTACTGTTACCGCGAAACGCCGCACCCCTGAGTGGGTTTACGCCGAACTCAGCGTCCAGTCGGCCTGCGACGGCCTCTTGCCTGTCAGCGGGGATTCGACCCGGCGGCAAGAGCTCTGTTAACGTCCTGCGCGCTTCGTACACGATTTCCCCTACGGCGGCAGCTAAACCGGCTGTGGAGTCTACCCCTTGGCTTGGCATCGTAGTTCCTAACGAATTGACTCTACGTTTCGGTTTCGCTTCCCTAAATATCGGCATGTTGCTAATTTCGCGGCGAACAAAACTCTAAAATATACCCACAAAATCTCGACAGAAATATCTCTAGTGGAATATATATATATTTTTGGGATTTTCAAATATCTGTCCTAACTGGCTTTGGTTTATATCGGCAATGTATTAGTATAACGTAACCGCTACTTACAGAAGGATGATCTGGTAGATGGTCCTCTCCATGGCGATGTTTTCGGGCGCTGTCGACTTGGTGTCCTGCAGCTCCTTTCTGTTGATGGTCTTTGGCGTCTTTCTTGACGCTGTTGGCGTGCTTCTTCGCTGGTTCCTGGGTTCGTCCTTAGTGTGTCGCCAATGGTTGCACGACGGCTTCTGCTCGAATAGCTGCTTCGCGTACTCGGTTGCACACTTTGTGCGGTTCTCCGCGACTTGACGTGATACCGTCAATCGGGACTTTGAACGGTTGACCGATACGTCACCCCGCACCGACGTTCACTTCGCGTCTTCGCGTTAGATTCGTCGGGGTTTACGAACTACACTGGCGTCCTTTGCACGAGTCGTAGTCGTCACTTCAGAGTATTCTTAACTTTGTCCAAAACACTTTTTGTCGAAATAAATCATGTATCACTTAACTTCAGCAGATCCCACCGCTGCCACCAAATGTTATGCCGGTACCGGGTAATTAGATTATTCGGTATTCGGTATAATATTGAAAAGTTATTATTTTTTTTTTGGGATCGTTTGCCGATAAGGAGATGAATCTCGAGTAAAAGATGAAAACGCGAATTCATATAAAAGGAAGTATTTATTATAGGCAACGGTAACTTTCCGTTGTCTATTTAATTGTCAAAGTAAGAAGTACAATAATACGTTGTTTCGAGAATTTCACGAGGAACCAACCATTCTCTATTGAGTCTAAATTAATTCTGCTTTTAGTAAAGCAGTTAGCAACTGCGTTTGCTAAAATCCCTTAGTTAGCAGCTTTAGCTTTAGCCAATCGTAGATCGCCTAGCGAGTCGCCTCATGCTGCGTCGGCGTCTACCTCGCATCCTATCTTGTACGACAGCTATCTTTTAGAATTCCATCTCTAGCTGTGTTCGCTAAGGAATATTCCTGAGAATACGTGAAGAGGAATATTCCGTGACACAACACTACCGTGAAATGCGTGAAGTCATCTATAAAGGTCAATACGTATTTCTTTCCGTCATATGAAGTAGTATCCATCGGTCCACAGAGATCGCTGTGAATTAACTGCAACGGACGTTTAACACAACATCGAAACTTTATCTTCTTTGTCGATCTTGATTCCATCAGTGATGTTCAAAACCTTCTTCAGCCCGTTGTTACTGATATGACCCAACCTCTTGTGCCATAGTTTCGCATCTTCTGACACCGTACACACATTGGCACTTTCCATTTTCTCATAAAACTCAAGTTTATACAGTTTGTCTTTCCGATACGCAATTGCCACGACTGTATTTCCTTTGCGAATCACTCCCTTACTGTCTCCAAAATTTACAATAAATTTGTTCATGTCCAACTTCCTGATTGACAAGAGATTACACTGCAAACCTGGCACCAACAGAACCTCTTTAACCGTGATTGAGTTCACTTCTCCATTCACCAGAGTCTGTTTAGTTCGCGAAATTCCTTCGCCGTTAGAATTTGACCGGATTTTGCCACTTTTATTTTTAATGTTTTAGGCAACAGTTTTACATTATTCAGACGAATGTGTTCGTTCGCCATGTGTTCCGTCACACCAGAGTCCAGATACCAGTAGGAGTTCTTAATAAAGTTTCCTTCTCCTGCACAAAAAGTGTAGCTTGGATCCCTTTCAGTATTGGCTTCAGCTGCAACGTTTGCAACCTCCGAGTTTTTGTTCTTCTTTGGTTTCTTCTTGCAATCAGTTCTTTTATGACCAATCAGGCCACAGTTGTAACACTTATACGGGAAACGATTTAAGAGTCATCGAGCGAGGGCATACGAAGCGCCAAGTGGCCAAATAGCAAACTACGATTTCGTAGTTTTCGGATTTCGTCGAAAATACAATAGTATTATATAAAAAAACATTAAAAATGAATTCTTTCATTTATTATGATTTGCGGTCTGGTCCGTCTCTCCATGCAATTTTTTTCGCATAGACACAATAAATTATCGAAAATTCGTGGCAGCTGTCGTTAGCCATGACGCTTTTCTCGCGAACTCATTAATTCATTTAACTACAATTTTCACGCATATCTGCTACACTTCACTGGACCAGACCGCAAATCTTACCACTGCACTGCACTTAAACAAAAAAATTCTAACTTGTTTCATTGCAAATCCAAGTGATAATCCGAAAAGTACGAACGGATATGTCAAAGTCGTGTTCGCGGCCATATTGCAGTCTATGCTATCTAATTGTTAGTTCCAGCTCCTGACGGTAGATTCGCGATTCACGGTTGTCGGTATAAGCGGATAAGCGGGCGTGAAGGCATAAGCGTAAAGCGGGCCCCGAGACAAGACATTTTTTTATTCTGACTCAATGTTGCTGTAGAATCTATGTTGGTTTCTCGATTGAAAGTTTATTTACTGTACCCGGCCACATGGATCGGTGGGATACGACTCGGCGCAGAACCAACGATACTTGGGAGTTGGAGGCAGAGCTGCCAGAAAGCGGCCGCAGCAGCACAACGCACACAAGCGCACGCCCGTGTACGTGTGACCGCCCGAGCTCGTGAAGAATCGGACAATAGAAGGAGACAGATATATGACTGTCTGTCTCTTTCGCTCTCGCTCGGCTCGGGCTGCTCGCGCTGCTTCTGCTGCTAGTGCTCGGGCTGTCGCGCGATACATTTAACTCTGACTGAGACGAGCGCGTAACGTATGTTAATTTGCGGTCGATGATAATTCGAATCCACGCAGTGACAAATTTTTTTTTCACTAATTATTGCATTTTACGATTAATTAATTATTGTTATTTTATATTTTACATAATTTTGCTATTTCTTGTTTTATTACGTATGTGATACGGGCCATGTTATACCTCATAAAAACCGTATCAGTACTATTGCTGCAAAGAATGGACTATAAAATGTAATGGTTGCTTAAAAAATTTGACAGAACGAGAACTCGAACTGTCATCGGCCGCGGATGAGAGATATAACGCGCACGCTTCACTGATTATCGTTGTTAAGCTGCATTAGCAAATTAAGATACACAAATTTGATTCAAAGCTTCTGAAAACTAAAAATATAACAGTTAATCCAACCAACCGCGTTAACGATTGTTGGAAGAATTACCAAATGAACGCAATCCACTCTTGGCCAACGTGTACGTTATTTTCTTCTTTAGTATATATATATGTTTGGCAATATACTTAATAATTTATTAACACGAATTAAATGAAAGCAACGTTATGTTCTTTTTAATTATATACATGCGTTTGTTATTATAATATCGCATAAATGTACGACGTACATGTTGTTGCTCGACGGAAACCGCGAGAAGGTGGTGGTTTCTTCTTTTAATAATAGAACACCAATCTTTTAATTTCCTACTCAACAGTGTAAATATAACGTATATAAGTATCACGTATAACGTTGTGATTATAACGTATATGTAACATCACATTATCGAATAGGAAAGTATGACATTGATGCTATTACTCTTATTTGATGTTCGCTGGAAATTGTAATGTATATAAAGGGTGATACATATATACATTGAACTGGAATATATTCAAGTATCAATAAATGAAACAAACAATTATTTAATATTTTCTTACGTTAGTTCATAGAAACGCGAAAGTTATGCAAGAGCACGATAGAGTTCTCATTACTAACATTGAATAAAGCGTTCATACTTCACGTACTATATCTAACATGATACTTTAAGTAATAACAGGACATTAAGCACCAGATTAGCGAAACACATTACATAAATAAAATTGACTGAAGACAACGGAGATGAAATACAATTTATTTAACACGTATCACTATGCATTTATTCATTACGCTTAATAATCCGTGCAAAATAAATAGTTTTTTATTTTTGGTTTCCAGAAAATTTGTTATGTTTGTATCAAACACTTTTGCGGTGAATTTGTGGTTTCTTTGCGGTAAATAAATTGCATCACTAGGTTAGACATGTGGGTTGAAGTCATGTTATTGATTTATAATCCGATGCGTTTTGTGAATATGTCAATTCACTTTATCTGAATTAGGATCAACCTGAATAAGTAAAGTAAAAAGAAATCTTCACGAAACGTCGGTTGCAAAAATCATGTACACACTGGTCCAACTCGGACGTCATACCTAGTTTTTAGGTGTATGTGTGTGCTTCGCCAATTATTCTTTTTTGCTTTAAATATTTTTTGATACATGTAATCAAATGCTGTTTCCAGCAAGAAATATTATATTTGTGTACGTTTTCATATATGAAAAAAATTAACAATTCTCAAGAAGCATTTTTAAAAACTAAGTTTGTATTGTTTAGTGTTTTTATAATTACGCTTTCTCCTCATAAGACTGCACATTATGAAATAGGAGATTCTTCTCCTACAAAAAGTAGCGTTTATTGCACATTCTTATTGAAAACATTTTCGCATGATATGCATTGCAACTAAGAGAAAAGTTGAAGATTGCGATTTCAAATATTTCTTTTAATATGTAAACATTTGATTTAGAAAAAATTGAATATCTTTTTAGCCAATATCTTTTTAGCATAAATGTATGCCACTAAACGTTACGAAATCTATACACTTCACGTTGCTCGATTTAGTTATATCGAGTGTCTATGGATGACAATAATAGGGTGTCCCTTATTTCTTGAATGAAACGTCGTGCTTCTTTTCATAGCAATCACGTAGTCCTAAGGTTGTTCCATGTTTTCTCGAAGTTGTTTCCTTGGGTGTTTGTATAACGTTGCATGCGATTTTTGTGCAAGTTTATCGTAGGATATACATGCATAATTCTTCATGGTTCTTTCTTATGCTATTTCTTTTCTTGTCACATACATCCAATGAGATTATGCAGCTGTTTTGCTTGACAAAAGTGCTACAATAAATTAAATCGCACCAAAAATAGTGTATATCCTCACGTACAATATGTATGTATCTGTAATGTATCTTGATGTTGGCCTCGCTGTCTTACATTATGAACTGTATGTGCAAACTACATTTCATATAATCTGCGTGCAGGTTGTTGTAGTCTTTATTTTTGCGTAGTTATCCGTCTTCTTATGACAAATCCACACGGAGCGATGATTACAATTGTTAGTCTTCTTGGGCGCTTCAATTGAAATAATTTCCATTGTTACTCCCTCTTGTTTCTTGAAGAAACACCAATGCACAAATTGCGGATTGGGTGATAATAAGAATTATCTATACAAAAGTAATGAATGACACATTTCTACGTTGATTCTTGTAAGTTGTGTTAAGCGACAGTGCGAACAGATCCTCTTCTTTTAATTAACTCTTCAACTTCTATTGTTCATGCAGATAATATTATATATTCGATGTATCGTCTTGATAAAATGCTTACTCACCACTACATGAACGTTACAAACGCGCCCTGGCAACATATCAGCATCAACAACAAACATAATACTTTTTATGTGCATTATGTCGCATGCATCTCTCCATTAAAGCGAAGTTTGTCGAAGTAATAGAGTTTATTCCGTGATGCGGTCCAATAGTTGATAGAATATTTAATATCCTAGGCAATGCAACAATTATCGTTCATTTGTATGTTGTTGTATTCGTAGTGTCCGTATTAACGTTTTAAAAGGATAACAATAACGATGGCGATATACATTTTATTCGCTAAAAATATCTCAATAATTGTTTATAAACATAGAGAATTCTTCCAATTTCCTCTTACTTACAAAGCAGTTGTCGAAAAAGATTTATTAAACATCACATTTATAAATTATCATTTTTTTAAGAATATTGCTGATTTTATTTCATATAATGTTCACTTTTATGAGGGAAAATATTTATTTCAAAATAAGCTATTTAAAAAAAACGCTTGAGAAACGTTCAATTAAAAAGTGCTATATAACAAATTGTTCCATGTAGTTTTTTCATCACATTATTGCATTTTAAAATATGATATTTCTTGTTAGGAACAGTTTTTTGCATTTTTCTTAAAATATTTTTAATATTTATAAGACGTATTATATAATTTATAATACTTGTGTGAACCATGAAAAAATGGTTTAGAAGTGAAACAATTCTTTAAGTATATATTTCAACAGTATTATTGTGCGTGGATATACAAAGTCCTGAAAAATACTAATCTCTAAATGTCATAAAAAAGTACTAGCCGGAATAGTTATTCTATACATTTATATTTAAATTGAGATACTGGCGTGCAAATATGTTATAATAATCTGTTTGTCATTTCTCATCAATATTGCCCATGCTTTTATGTCACAGACTGTAATGCAATGTACACCGAGAAACATTTGCATTTTCTAAATTAGAGTACCTATTGTATATTCTACAAGCTCTTTTAATATATATTCCTTCCAAGTAACGATATTTTTTGTAGAACTTAATGTTTATGGAATTTTCTTACTTTTAGTATGCACAACTTAATCACGAAAACTCAACTTCTGCAAGGAGAATTAATTGTTTAAATAGATTTCCATAGACTTTATGTCAACAGTGCATATACCCAAGGAATACATCGCAGTCTAAATGACATCATTTTGACTTCAAATAATATAATTTTGACAGTTAAGTGTTTCTTAGGTATTCCTTGGGTATACGTTTAATGTTTGTTCTGTGTATTTTTTCTAAAAATGGCTTACAAAGTGGCTGGGTGCCTGAAGGAAAATTTGACTGATATGATAGCAACATTTTTCTATTATACTTTGTTTTTGAACTAGAAATATTCCTGCTTGAGTTTTATCTTTAGAACGCCTAACAGCTTATGATTTTTGGCTTATGAAATTTGACTCTAAAACTATTTTTTGAAAAAATATACTTCGTACACTTTTGTTTATCGTAATTACTTTTCTTTTCGTCAGGGAAGCTCCTAAAGGATAAATTAATCTTTTATTTTCAATATAATTCAGATCATTGTTTTACTATTTTGCAATTTGTTTCAGTGAAATAGTAATAAAACAGGATTTTATGTGGTTAAAAATAAACATGTCGTTCATGATCCTGAAAGAAGAAAATTCTGTTTTTATTGATAAAACTTTACACATCTTTGGAACAAAACATAATTTAAATGTTTCATTTGATACGCAGATCCTGAGACAATAAATATTCGCAACTTGTAAAATTGATCAATATAAACGTGAAAGATTGTAGTAAAGTTAATACCATGGATTGAACTGTCAAATATGAATATAGATCTCCTTTTTCAATATTGTTACTATCATACATAACGAGAACTGTACTGGTGGCTTTGATGAAGAATGAATAAGAACAGCAATTTGCGTTACCTGTCAATTTTACTGCAAAGATCATTTCTAAATTTAATTTCGACGATATGTGGAAGACAATCTTGCAGCGACACATATCAAGTAAAAATTCCATAAAACTCGATAAACCTTTTTTGTTAACTTATTGAAAACAAAAGGAAATTTAAAGTATTCTCAATGTTTATGAATGGCTTATTAATATACTTTTCAAGAGAAAAGAGATAAATGTATATAGACTCACCGTTATCCTTTTCAAATAAATGCAAACAGCACAACTTAAAACGAACGATCAATTATCGTTGGGTCATTTAAGATAATAATTCAGTCAAGTATTGGACTGCATTACAACGAAGTCAACTGCGTTACTTCGGCAAACTTCGCTTCTATGTACATTCTGCACATATATTGTAAAAAAATATATATACTAAAGAAGAAAATAACGTACACGTTGGCTAAGAATGGCTTGCGTTCTTTTGGTAATTCTTCCAACAATCGTTAACGCGGTTAGTTGGATTAACTGTCATATTTTTAGTTTTCAGAAGCTTTGAATCAAATTTGGGTATCTTAATTTGCTAATGCAGCTTAACAACGATAATCAGTGAAGCGTGCGCGTTATATCTCTCATCCGCGGCCGATGACAGTTCGAGTTCTCGTTGTGTCAAATTTTTTAAGCAACCATTACATTTTATAGTCCATTCTTTGCAGCAATAGTACTGATACGGTTTTTATGAGGTATAACAAGGCCCGTATCACATACGTATTAAAACAAGAAATGGCAAAATTATGTAAAATATAAAATAACAATAATTAATTAATCGTAAAATGCAATAAGTACTGAAAAAAAAATTTGTCACTGCGTGGATTCGAATTATCATCGACCGCAAATTAACATACGTTACGCGCTCGTCTCAGTCGGAGTTAAATGTATCGCGCGACAGCCCGAGCACTAGCAGCAGTAGCAGCGCGAGCAGCCCGAAAGAGACAGACAGTCATATATCTGTCTCCTTCTATTGTCCGATGCTCCACGAGCTCGGGTGGTCACACGTACACGGGCGTGCGCTTGTGTGCGTCGTACTGCTGCGGCCGCTTTCTGGCAGCTCTTGTTGGAGGATCAATCAGGGCGACCAGGGCCCACATGTACCATGGCCCGCCACTGAAATCCTTACATCCTGCAATACCGATAACTGTTACTTTTCGCTGGATGCTTTGGTTGACACACTTGCCACAAGCGGCGCTAGCTATAATGTGTATTTTTTCCGCGAAAGGCGCTACCCTCGATTCCGAGTTGGTCACGTGTGCTCGATGACTCTTAACGCCGGTTGTTTATTTCCACGAGCCTTGCTGTGATTTGCCGCAGTCACAAACGCCGTCGAAGATTTACTATCGTTCTGCGCTCCCTCTACTGATCCGCTTCGTTTCGCTTCTTCGTCGAGTAGACGATTTTTCACAAAACTAAGAGTCAGCTTGTCGGTCGATAACGTCTCGATCGCTGTTACCACTACGTCATATTTCGTAGGCATAGTTAACATTAGATAGCACACCACGTCCGTGTCCTCTAGCTTCGCCCCTGTAGAGCGCAACTCTCGTATCAACCTATTAAATTTCAGGAAGTGACCTCCCATTGTTTCCGACGCCGAATATTTCATGTTTAGAAGTAATTTTCTGAGTCTAAGTTGGCTAGCTATGCCTTTCCGTTCAAAGGTGTTCGACGAAACTGTCCAGATTCCATGCGCTATATCTTCATCTTTCACGTATTCAAGATGGCTGTCCGCAATCCGCTGCACAATCTGCGATTTACACGTTCGATCATTCCTTTTGAACTGTTCCAACTGTTCCTCTTTTGCAGAACGCACTGCCGCACTATCGGCTTCCTCAATGGTGACCATTGACGTATACGCATTTTTTACGTATTCGAGTAGTTCATGTTCCTCTAATAACGTTTCCATGCGAAATTTCCAATTGTCGAAGTTCGTCCCGTCAAACAAAGGGACCTTGAACCTGTCCTGTTCCGCCATGACTGATAGAGAAATCCCGTTCGATATGACGCGTCACTGTTGAGGTATGAGTTATTGCGTATGAGATATATATATATATATATATATATTGTTGAGGTATGAGTTATTACGTATGAGAGATATATATATATAGATAAGTTATTATGTATCGAGTATATGAGCGGACGAGTAGTCACGACGTTAGCCGAAGCGAGTCGAGCGGTAAAGGCAAGACGACAATGAAACGGTTGCGTAGCGGCAGTCGACTCAAAGCGTCTGTTCAAACGAGAAGCAAGCTATCTACTTATATTAATAAAAGCATTCATACTATTTTCTAATACATCAGAGATTGACTACATTTATCAAAGAATAAACCTCCTCTCCTCTCTCAAAGCATCTGTGGCTTAACAGTCACCAAGGATTCGCGGTTGCACACATATTTACCCGAACAAACATTTATTATCAGTCTGGGCCCATAACCTGACAGAATAGCGCTTCGTTATCAGGATTGTTTTATGCAGAATAGGACATAAACACTTCAAGCAAAAGGAACTTTATTATAGTCGACACACTAGACTTGTGCCGTTCAGGCGTACACAAGGGAAACAGTACAGCGGCCTCTCTAGCGAGGAAGAACATAAACATAAAAAACTGAACCTAGCTAGGCAAACTCACTAGAACGAACAGTCAGACATAAATGCAGGCGCGCTGAGTTTTAAAGAACACAAAGGCATTCTAATATATTGCCTATTTATCATATTAATATAAAGATATATTAATAATAAATCGACGTACTACCATCTATGCCCTAACCCTAGTAGGAAGCGCCCATGCCTGCCGTATGCTGTAGCGTTAGTGCGAAACGTACAGTCCCTCTCAAGGCTTACTGCCGCCGGGCAGTTGCGTCTGCCAGATCGGTCTGCTAGTTGCAGTGTTTTAAGAGATAAGGTATCGCTGAATGACGATAACGAAAGACTCGGTAGCCAAGTTAACGCCAAAATATACTGGTCTTCGTGAAGTAATTGAAAAGCAATCGCACGTTAATTACGCAATTAAAAAAGGTCGAAAAACCACAACAGTGTTTGGGAATCATCTCAAATATACCTTCGAATATCAATGCCGATGCGGAATGGTATTAAGTGTAGGGAATGGAGAAAGCTATGTAGAGTAAATTCAAGACATGAAGCCTCGTAAGAGCAACAAACGTACTTAATCTCGATAAATACGTCAATGTGGATACTCTATTCAGTTGATACATGCATGGTTATTGGTAATTCGATTTCTGCAATTACGGTGACTCATGTGATATTATGATATTTTATTGATTACCAACGATAAGATAAAAATAACCGATTAAAAGATTGAAAAGAGATTTCAGAAAGCAAGATTTGTACACTGATACACCCGTTCATGCCCATCGCAGGTGCAGCAACATGCGAAGTGCTGACGTTCGCAAAAAATTTAATCAGGCAGCGGGCTGCAATGCCCAAAGCGAGTTATGAGCCTCACTCATACTATAATAAAAGCGATTCATGGCGTGCGATGGGAAAGTCGCACGTCATCAAGTTTCAGATGGAGTAGGCATACTGGCTTTGGTAGGTGTAAGGTAACGGCCCTGCACTTCAGCTCACGAACGATCTGACATATCACGTATCACGTGGGGTAATATTAATGAATATTAGATATTGACTTAATGTGGTACTTTATTATTGGCAGCTTTAGAATCGCTAGCATTGGTCTGTTATGAAGTATATTAATATTAAATGCAGAAGCCTAAAACCACTTGCGCCACGACCACCAAGATTGCATGCACAGCTGGTATGAAAGTATGCTCACCGAAAAAATATATCTATATAAATATATCGAGTCAGAAACGCATAATTGGACTAAAGCTAGAAGTAAGCTCAACTTTTATTATATAGATTGGGACAAATAATTGTATAATAAAAGCGCTATTTGGAAGATTGTATAAATTAAAGAACGGGTCAAGAATAATATTAATGTAGTGCTTGAGTCATGAATCAGTTGCGCAATGAGACGAGATGAGACACATGAAAAAACCAAAAAAGTCTACAGTAAGGAACTAACAAGTAAAAAATTCTTATTTCCAAATTTCATATTTTTTCCTTTTAAGGGGGGAGGGATGTTTTGCCCCGGAATTTACTGTGGAGATAAATTCTATTTCCTTTCGTGCGATCGCGAGACCGCTCACCCTTGTACAAGAATGTGCTGAGGTAGCTTACATAGGACAGCTGCCTTACGATTGACGATCCTAACTGCTTAAGCAACGCAGAAGGTTAAATGCCAATTCAATGATTTTCGGCAAACGTAGCTAGCAACTGCATTTACAAAAATCATTCTAAGCTTTCAAATCAACCTAAATGGCTGATCTTCGCTCGGATTCGATCAGAATATGAAAAATTTTGAAGTAAAACAGAACGGTTGGTTCCTCGTCAAAGACTCGAGAACGCGAATGTATAAATAATTATTGTTGATTATTGTAATTCTTTTGATCTGTTAAAAATTGAATGCACATTGACCCATTAATTATAATAAACTAGAAATACGTTATTTTTGTACAGTACTCGTGTTTTACTTCGCTCACGCGAGTTCTAGTTCTAACTCCTTATCGGCAAGCGATCCCGATACTAACTTGTCTTAAAATTACACCTACGATCGTACAATTCTATTTACGCGTCTGCCAACATAACAATAAATATATATAACATCCAGATTGCTAAAAACGACAACAAAAGGCTGCCTAGAATTAAATATGTAATCATTTTGTCAAGAAAACTGAGATAGTCAAGTTTAACCCGTATCTGCTATTCAATAAATTATTCGTTATGTTCATTAAAAGTTTATATTGCCTTGCCCTTATGTTTCTCTTTTCAATTTAAGCGATGAGCGTAACATTTGCTGTCTAAGCTCATATCTTTTACGACAAGTAAAAGGCTAAATATAAATATCCGAGATAAAGCATTTCAGACTTTAAACTAGCTTGTCCGTTTTTCGACAGTCCCTGCTGATTCGGCTCGTCGATATTATTCCCTCCGAAGCTCCCTGCCGCCGGAAACGTGGACTCGTCGGTTACCGGCATCTGCAATCAGTTCGTATAAGGAAAAACTGCTTTTAGCAAGTCTTCGAGTTATCAGATTACAGAGAAATGCTAAAACTCGAATCACACAAAGCAATAAACTATTCATTTATAAATAACATCATTTTGAATCATGAATGAAAATAGTTTTTAAAAAATATCAAACACGGGTGATTCTAATAGTAATTATTGGACTAATAATCTGTTTACCTAGAATATTAATTTAGTTTATTTTATATTACCTGTAATAAACTATTTTTTAATTTTTGAAATAATTAATTTATGAATAAAGCATTTCATTATTCATTTTTGATTTAGGGCTACAGTACATCATCATATAATTTAAAGTAAAGATATTGCAACTTACTAATAATTTTAACAATATAAAATATGATTTTTCCCGCATGAATTTATCATACGGACCTATTTACTAGTTGGAAAAATATAACAGTAATGCAGTTAAACTCAATATTTTCCTCCAAGTCGCTATTTTGGCGATGTCCATATACGATTGGATCTATACGATGTCCATATACGATTGGTATAAGCCATATGCGATTGGATCTATTACATATTTAACTTTATATATCAGAGTGTTCAGTAAGTGCTTTTTTTTCGAGGTATCTACAAAATCCGGCAACACCAGGGAATATTTAAAAATATGAATTATGTATGCATCTTATCCCTAAGTACATATATTATTCTTTGAAATGTCAACCACTGCGATTGACCCATAAGAAACAACATTACAACTCTAGACTTTCAGGATCAATTATTCCTTACAAAGTGCCGGTAACCTCACCAGTTTTTTTCGTACACATACTCCATATTACTGTTTGTTAAATTAATTTCATTAAATTCAGGTACTTATGTAATACTCATTTTTATGAAAGCACTACCTTAATTGAGTGTTCATTGCGAATTTTCACCTGATTTGACGTCAACCAAGTGCTGGTTGCCCAAGGTGGAATTTCCGATGACGATTTGGGTAATGGCGATGTCCATGACATACCTCTCCCGTAGTTAGAAGGTCTCTGGCTCACCACAACTGCTGTAAAATATAATTAAGCTAGTTATGCTAGTGAAGCAGAATCGAAGGAACATAGGAATGCATTTTTTATCGATACCAGGTTCCTCCTGCGTTTCAGCGGCTGTACGGGTTGTTGATTTAACTTCGATCTTCCTGGTCGATTCGGTAGAGATCTTTGGCTCCAGATGGGGTTCCTGGGTTATTGAGCTTTTTCGATTTTCAACGTCCGATGACCGACCCGTTGAGGCCGCACGATTATCGAGGATGTCGCCGTCTGGTTCCGTAACTGCGTTACCATACCAATTTTTCGTCATTACCAATTCTTAACGAATTACTTGCAGTGTAATTGTTTATAAGCCAACTTTTTTCCATTCTCGTTTCCGTTGGAATGCAATCATTGTGTTATCTCTTTAATCAGCGGGAGTATCCATTATTTTTGTCTTCTACAGTATTTGCTAGTTTATTTATGGATCATTCCACCGATTATCGAAGATACTTTTCTTTAAAATCATTAAGTTGAACTGTTTTTCTATAACGTTTCGATATGATCCCGTGCCTATTTCATTCTGCAAAATTCAGTTCAGAAAAATAAAATTTCGTTCAAAGATTTTGGAACACAAAAAACAAATTTGTGTGTCGAAAACCCGTTTATTTAATGCTAAAGAACTTTTTTATGTATAATAGGGCATAAATATTTAGTTTTTTTAACAGATTTAGAACCCTTTGACGCAATGAAGGCGTTTTTACATGTCTTTCAACTAATTTATGTACTAGTTAAAAATGATACATCTAAATATGAAAAAGAATAAATCGAAAAAGTTGTAAGTTCATCATAATTAGCGATTGAGCAATGCGAGTCGAAAACTAGAAAAATCTTTACCTTTTAGCCTTTTTAAATATGAAGAAACAAAATTACCAAGTGATTACAGATTTAGTCCAGATAGGTTGGACGATAAATTGTGGAACGATTTTACAGTAATGAAGTCATAAGCCGAAATTTTTATTTTAGCAGTTAAGCTATAAAAACTGCGTAATATCAACGCCAAAAAATATAGAGTACTTTCAAGATTTTTCGCAGACTGCGCTGGAATCTAGTCGGTCTCCGCGATAAAGCTCTGTAGTTTTTTGTCGACATTTTGAAGTAATCGCTTAATCGCTCAAAATTTTCAACGACGAATGCAAAAAAGTAGACATAAAATCATTTATTCACTTGGAAATGTATAGAGAGCTCGACCGCTGCTTCTGAATGCCGACGGATATGCGGTGTTTTTACTAGCTCCATAAAAAGTGCTGGCTTGACTGTCATAATTATCCGGAGATACAGTCCGTAGGTAAGTTCGTCCCTTTATTTCCTGCCGATTTCCGAGTGAGCCATCGTCGAGAGGATTCACAGACAGGGGCAGGGAGGAATCCGTCGCCGAGTTTGGACAGTCTGTATTATTTGGGCTGGGCCAATACATATTTAGAACGAATGTTATCACCGCTAGGAAATCGATACAGAAATTCAGACTCAGAGGCTCACATATAATCTTGACATTGGTCTTGAAGAAAGCTGAGAGCTTTGTCCAAGACTTGTCGTGAAAATCTGGTAGCCGCACCACCCGATTGACTTCCGTCGCATTTCTTCTTTGTCTCGAATATAACGCAAGAGCGGAAGTGATAGTGCGAGCTACAACAAATGCAATTAAAATGAGGAATTCCGCCTTAAGGTGTAATATAATGTCCCGATTCTTTTGGCTCACCAGCAAAGACTCGTTCTCGCCATTTCTCCTTTCGAGACTTCGTCAACGAGGGCTGCATACTGATTGCCGCAATGCTCAGCATCGATTACCGTCGCTTTCAGGCAGGTAGCATACTGGAGGTATTCTGAGGAGCGGATTGAATTAAATAAAACGCAACATATACAAACAAAATAATATTGAAAGACGAATGTCAATAAACAAAGTAATGAACGAATAAATATAAATTATATAATTTATATAGATTGGCAAAACTATTGACAACTAATAGCTCTAATTAAAATTACATTTTCGTCTTTGAATAGTGTTTTCAGTTTTTTCAGTAATTGTGCATCATTACTCTTAAAGTTAATTACCACTTTGATACGTCGAAACCGAGCACATCTGATGCACCGAAGCTATAGGTATCTCAACGGCCGAATTAAATTGCTCTTGCCTTTTCTTGGAGAAGCAGCTATCAATGTATCTTTTGATACAATCGACGAAACTTGACCAAGTCCTATAAGAGAACCGAGCACATATATAGTATATAGGAGGTCGGTCGATTTGATGTTCATTAATTATTAATAATATAATAGGTCATTTTACCGGCAAACCATATCTATGTCCTTCATATTATCCGGGAATATCAAATGAGGGTCTTTTAGCAGAGGGTCAGCCAGGGCAATACATTTCTGATGGTCGCCCCGTGAACAGTGTGACATCCGAACTATACTCGCCTGTGCTGCGCTCTTCCCCGACATCGCGCCTGTAAAAAAATATAGAAGTAATTGCCGTTTAAATTACGAAGAGATTAACTATATACAGGTATTCACTGTTCAAACTTTTTACAGACTTTTGTAGGTCAATCGACAGTAACGTGTGTATTTATGACATAGAAGAAGAATAGTGATTTGGTATGATATATAATCTCATTACGATGTTTGATACAGAGAAATAAGGGTGATTCATTAAGTATCAAGGTGGTTTTTGATTAATTGTTTTGTAAGAATAATATACACTGCGTGTTTAGTTTTCATTTTCTATCTACTTCTGTGTGTTGAAAGATGTTCTACTAATGTGTTCAATTTAATATCCGCAGTTACGTTAATCAACGTTTATAAACCATATGATTGCACAAAAATAATATAATCAAGGTCAATTAAGGTCGTTATGATACTTGTAGTGTGATAGCAACTACATCTCTAGAAAAGGAGGATAGTATTTTTCGTCACGTTATAGAAAACAATCGCAATCAATAATGATAGTTGTCCCTTAACGATTTACGCATCTACGTACATATATAAACACCAATTTTTCTCAACACTGTTTTTCACTCATTGGTTCGTAGTATTCGAATTTTCTTATAAGTTATAAATGCATAAAGATTTTGATGAAATGTTTGTGAAAATATATTCATTTTCACAAACAATTCTCCAGTTTTTTTGCTTAAATACTTTTTCACTGTCCTTGTAATTGCATTTTTTACGCAATCTGAATGGTTCTATGCTAATTTATGCGGCTAAATTTTATACAAAATGGCTACATTATAAAATATATTGATTTTACTCTGGAACATTATCTTAAACATAAGATTTTTTTTAAGTACGACATCTGTCATAAATCTGTATTAAATAATTAATATACTCTCTTGCAACGAATATAACGAGCCATCGAATACTCTTATTGAACCAGTAGCACCAATTCTTTTATTTTTTAATCGAACATAAATAAGTGAAACAATTTGCATAGAATTTGCTATTAATGGATATGAGCATACGCTGCTGAGCAGGCAATATCTCGTTTCGATTATGTTGTCAAAAATATAGAAGTTTTATAAAATAGTGTTTTTTTTACTTTTACCACTCGGTGACCAGTGCCTAGTGCCGTAACTACCTTAAAGTGTGACATATACGATAGAGCCCCAGTGTTAAACGGTACACAAAAAAGTTTTACACCCACAGTATATTTTTAATAAATTGTTTTTTGAATCTCGAAAATCCTGTTTTTTTTCTTAACCTGTTTTGAATGTCACAAAACAAATATAAATAATACAAATATCGTTATAATCACGTAAGTGTGCTTTATCAATTTTAGCAAAATATCCCGAACGGTTTCACGATAAACCCTGATAAAGTGGACGAAAGTATTCAGGTGATCGAGTCGACCGATGACTCGGTAAAAGATAACTTTTATAGATACAGATGTATTCTTATAGTAAACTGAGCCGCAACAATCACTAGAAGTTCCATATATTTTGCTTACATAGTGTCGTAGTTGTAGTTCTTATAAAAATAGGATTTTAAATGGTAATTCAACTCGTACGTATATCTTAAATATATCGTCAGACTCGACTAAACTCACCGATCAGGAGAATGCTCGTGTAAAGCGCCTGCAACTGCACCATCGAGCTATATCTACGCAAAAAGATCGAAAACTCGTTGAAATACCTGGAATATTCTGCTGTTCAAAATAGAGTTGAGGATGACCCGGTTCGACGTGAGTGCGTTGGAGAACCGCGCGCGACCGCGTCGAGTCGGGTCCCATTGGTTCCGGCCATTTCCGGACTTGCCACAGGAAAGCACAATAAAGACCACACCTGAGTGCACTTAGGGGGCCACTGAACCATAGCACATTACATGAAAACCCCCGTGTGTTTGTAGAGTTATTATTTTACGTACATATACCCAACAAAATTCATGAAGGAACTGTGTCTGTGTTTCTAATAGTCTTTTGCCTTGTAAATCGCTCCAATTGAGCAATATAAAGGAAATTTACGTTGTTAAATTACCTACGAAGCATTATATATCTTATGTATCATTTACTGTAAAAAAAACCATAACTATTAATAAAAATAAATAACGGGGCTATACAGTATGATGCACAATAATTCTGCACGGTTCCGCTTCTTGCACCCAAGACAAGTCAATTTCAGACTTTTGTTACTTTCGCTTTTTATATATGTCCACAACTCTTTCACAGACGGATAACAGACTTTTGATTATTAAACTTACGTTTAGAAATGTACGATTCAGGGGATGTCATTGTAGTTATTACGTAGACACTACACAATTGATCCATAGTTTACATTCATATATTCTTATCGGTTCATGAATTAACGTATTCACCTGCCCGAGTTCTTGTCTCTACATTCTTTACCCATAACCGGTGTCGTTTTATAAATAATTCATTGAATTATAGAATCGATAGAGTATACCACAGCACCAAATGAAACTTGGTGTCCGAAAAAACGAATTATCAGGATATGTTGTGGAATACGAGAAACAAGATCGTGTTAAATCATTTTTCGAAAAAACAATGAATCTCGAAATTACTCCATTCTTTAAAATATGTGGTTTTTAGGTAATATGTGAAGACTACATGGAACAATAAAGGCTTTCGACAACTTTTTTTAAGCTATTAATTCAGGCTATCATAAACTGACAACATTTATTTTCTGTTAAGTTTTCAATGTTTCTTTAAGTTTAAATATAGAGTTATCATTGCAAAAAAAAATCTTTCTTCGATTTTCTTAATTATTTTATATCATGTATAGTATTATGCGATTAAAAAATCATTGCAAAAAAAAATCTTTCTTCGATTTTCTTAATTATTTTATATCATGCATAGTATTATGCGATTAAAAAAGGTTTGTGAAAGTATTAATTAAAGGACAAACAAAATTAGTAGATGTAATTTTTTGTAGATTTTTTCAATTTTGCGACCGTTTATTTTTAGTTTTTGAGGGACAAAAATGTGGTATAGGAATTGTACTTATGATTAGCAATTTTCAAGACATGGATTTTGTAGGTCAAGAATTCGCATATTGAAAAAATGATATCTGAAAAATTACTCGTTGTAGGATCTAGAACTATAGAACATTTTTCATCATAGTTAATTTCATGTTCAAAAAAAGATTATACTTGTAAGTCCTACAACCAAACATTTTTTACATATTTCTTTTATGGCGTCCTTTCTGAATTAACAAAAATTATATCACGAAAATTAGTAACTATAGATAAATTTACTATTGAAACTTTTCTCTTAAAAAATAACTGCCTTAAAAATATATTTGCCAAAAAAACAAAAAAGACCTTCTTAGTACTTTTTAATAGCATCAAACAGAAGTACCTTATATAACATAAACTTTTTCAGCGCAGTTTAAGATAGCCAGTACTTTCTTGAAAAAGTTCTACTCAATCTCGTTTTGTTCTGGACGACAGCATCCTTTTACTTTAATCAAAATCGGAGATATTAGGAGTAAATATTTTTTTTTTTCGAAATTAACTTTAAAACATACAAAATTCTTTAAAAAAAAGCCAAAAAAAATCGTAATGTACTGGCAACATTTAAAAAAATGTATTATTTTACACAATGTAGATATGACAATGAGTGTAGATCTTCCAATATAAAGATGAAATAACTCAAGGGCGCGTAATTAGATAGTAAAGTTGTTGGGCTTATTGTGTAAAGCTCATGCATCGTCATTACCCCATTGAAGCGTATAATTAAGCTATAGACTCACTAAGTATCTAGGGAGTTGTCTAAACTCCGGGAAACTTGACTAAACAAACTTTGTACACATGTTCTTCTCGTGTTTAAATGCGTATCAAACTCAACATGCGTGTTTCAACATAAAAAAATCCTTAAAGCGCTTATTTTTCATCAAAAAATGCTTGCTACTCAGCTGGGAGACAGTGAGAGCTTGAAATGGTTTTTAGATGAAGCTCTGTTATTTAATTAAAGAAAATTACGATTTGTGTTACTTGAAGTAAAGGTGATCAATGAACAAAAGCAAACCTTGGTGATTTCACTGATTGTAATTAGTAGATTACGTGGTAGTCGGCGATCCGCGCTTCTCGGACTACGCTGCAGTACTGACCACGACCAGTGTGGCCACCCGGTAAGGGTGTCGGCGGATCTACACACCGTGCTTCTCGGACCTCATTGTGCTACTATACCACTCGCACACAGAGCATAAATGCTAGGTAAAACGTCCTCTACACTCGTAATAAGTTTCGCGGTCATCTATTGTAGTATCAATCCTTTCTAAACGTCGCCTGATGTGTCACTTCGTCGTAAGACATGTAATCCAAAAGAAGAACTAAAACAATCATCTTTTACTTATTGACCCTCGACTTTCGATTATCCGAACTTAATGCGATCAATGACGGTTTGGATAATCAAAAGTTCAGATAACTGAATAGTGGTATTTCGTGGAAGACAAAAAAAACGTTTACCCGTTTGATATGACAAAAATATTTGCTTAAAAATAAAACATCCATATAAGTTGTCTTTAAAAACAGTTGATATCAATATATTTGATAAATAAAATAGTAATGATGATTTTTTTCTCTTTTTTGGGAAAAAGTCGAGGGCATTCTTCTATGTTCTGACAAGGACTTATTTTTTTGTTGTTACTTCTCGCATTCCAACATAATCGTTCAGATAACTAAATTTTGGAAGATATTATAACTAAAATTGTTGTATCTCCTAATATAAACCGTGAGTTATTTATTCTTCTAAACCAACTATATTTTAACAATTCCATGTATGGTGTTAAAGGTTCATTTACAATCAGATTTTAGGTACCCAATAACAATCCCGATATTTTAAACGAAGTACGGTTGTATGTCTAAAATTTGAACCGTAAAGCAACTTTAGTTAGCCAGGGTTACGTACCGCAGCAACGTCCTTCTATACACACCTATTATGTTGATATTCCTCATCCATTCGCTCACCCTTGGTCGTACGCTCTACATATCAGTAGTGCTGCACAGCGTGATAGATAATACCTTGAAGATTAAACCAAATGGAAGTACGGTGTAGCCAAGGGTAGAGAATATATCCTCGATGCGATTTTTGTATTGCTGCACTCCTTTGACTCTCTAGTATTCAACGCATATCTCTGGAGTCCGCTCTCTTCTTCATTCATGTTATTACGAAGGAAATAAGATGATTTATACTCTTCATGCTTTCGACCACTTCATTTTTTCCCATTTTACTTTTCGAACAAACGAGCTTGCATTCCCACCGACAATGTCGTATTGTGTGTTAGGAAATACAAATGATTTGGGATGCGATACTGATTGCGCTATTCTATTTTTCTGCTACAAAGACCGAGATATGACTGCGACTAAAGTGTTTATTCGATACTTTATACCCTCGCATTTTGTACTGACACATTATTATTATTATACCCTATTGCCATTAGATTTGGATTTTTATTCAAACAACAATATTTTTGCACTGGTAGAATGTCATTCATGGTTTTATGATTTTAATTATCGAATGTATTTGTTCAAATATATTACTGTATGATTATCAGGGTTGAGATTATATTCGAATGTTGTGCAATATTTTGCTCCTTCATTGAGGAAGCTTTGTTTTCAGAACAACATTTTTTTTTAATATACATGACCGAAAACTCAAAATAGTCGAAAACGTCACGAAAAATGGTTTAGGAAAAATGTGCAAATGGATGTTTGTGTGTTAAGGATATTGGGGCCAAGAACGGTTTCTGTTCGATAGCCTTGGAATTCAGCCAGTTTGTAAAAAAGTACGCTGAATTTTACACGATTTATTAAAAAATTATTAACTGTTGGTGACTTTTTGCAACGTGTGCGCGAAGTAATATCTTACGTAGAAAGAAGTTTACCTGGAAAGTCAGGAAACTGGCCTACAACAATGTACCCATTTTCTCCGTTATTTTCTGTTGACTTGAGACATGTTGTGTCTAAATTTGAAAATAATTGACTGTTTAGTCTTTGAGAATCGTCGAGTAAACGAAAAACGTGTTCAGCGGCGATCTCTTTGAGCTTACTCAGGCGGTGTAGACTTCTCCCTCGCAGATTGACTAACGCGTTCAGCGCAGTCCCTTTCCCGTTTCTCTTCTGCATCTTTGACCCATGTATCCTTAAGATTTCAGACCAAAATGTTATACCGTCAAACGGGTATTTGAAAATAATACGGTCGTAGATACAATATTTAATTAAAAGTTAGTAATTGAGATCGATGCCGAATGGAAGTTCCTGGATTCTCGGCCACAGATTCCGTTACTGTGGCTATATTTTCGAGTGACCGACAAGGACGACGACGAACAATGATCTCCTGATCCATCAGCGTAAATTTCGTCTCAAATTTTGTAATTAAACGCCTCACTGTCGATTCATTTGGCGCATTATTGCGACCAAAAACTTGACGTAATTGGCGAACTGTTTTCGCAAAACTTTCACCATTTTTGTAATGTGTTTTTACAATAATTAAACGTTGTTGGTTTGAATACTTCTCCATATTCTGAAATCGCGTGGTCTGTACGTGACAAATGTCAAAAAAAATCACCGTACAACTCGTATTAACAAAATGGCGGCAAATTAAAATCCGGCGCTCTTGCTGGGACACCCTTTACATTGCATTTATATATTCACGACTGTCGAGGCTCGGTAAAAATAAAAATATATGCATGTAAATCGTAAATATGACTTGAATAATTGATCTAAAATTTGTTACATCAGTTACACAATAAGTTCTCGTTAATGGATAACATTTTCGTTGAACTTCAGTGTCTACAATTTTTTAAACAGACGTATATGCAAAGCAGAACTTTGCACATTAAAACCTCATTCCTCATTATTTCATATTTCTCCATACAGTTTCTCTACGAGTTAGCCAAAAATGATCAACAGACTTTCTCATAGAGGTAGGCTTGAGAAAAATGGAAAAAGTGAAAGCAATGTGCAAGTTTTTCCATTGCATTCTTCCCATATTACTTTGTGTTTTGTACAATCAACCAATTAATGTAGAAATCTATTCATTAATAGTGGCGCAATTTGAATTATACGTTACATTGTTTATTAACCAATCTATAGGTAAATTGTTTATTGTATTCGAATAATCAATCAAATGAAAGATTGTTTAATTTATATTGTGATATTAGTAGAATAAACAGTATTCCCAGAAATCGAGGGATACCATTTTAAGGGTTTGTATTAAAGGTTTGGATGGACGGACAGTATTTAAATATGCAATATTGGGTCCGCATAGATTTTGAGGCGAAGTGTGTTACAATGCTGTGGAGTGTAAGTTAAGACGGTCAAGGAGGGTCGATAATCTCTTACCATGAGTCAGCTAATGCTTGACATGCGACGGGGTGACTACCCCCTCAAACCACCAGCCCTTAACGCCTCACGACTTTTACTACTCCAAGAGAAGGAAGCCATCAGGAGCGTAAGTTAAAAAATGTAATAATTATTGTAATTAACATTTTTTTACCTTTTAGCATTTTCGACCTGATTGTGTTATGCCGGTGGATATGCAAATGGACTTGTACGATCCACGGTATAATATTTTAATTGTTAATATTGGGATCGTTTGCCAACAAGGAGTAGGAACTCGCATGAACGAAGTAAAAAACACGGAACAAGTTAAACGATTTTATTATAATTATCTGCCGAATGGCCGTTACATTATTATACGAACGAAAGAATTATAAAGGGTGATTTTTTAAGAGCTTGAGAACTTTTTTTAAAAAAAAAACGCATAAAATTTGCAAAATCTCATCGGTTCTTTATTTGAAACGTTAGATTGGTCCATGACATTTACTTTTTGAAGATAATTTCATTTAAATGTTGACCGCGGCTGCGTCTTAGGTGGTCCATTCGGAAAGTCCAATTTTGGGCAACTTTTTCGAGCATTTGGGCCGGAATAGCCCGAATTTCTTCGGAAATGTTGTCTTCCAAAACTGGAATAGTTGCTGGCTTATTTCTGTAGACTTTAGACTTGACGTAGCCCCACAAAAAATAGTCTAATGGCGTCAAATCGCATGATCTTGGTGGCCAACTTACCGGGCCATTTCTTGAGATGAATTGTTCTCCGAAGTTTTCGCTCAAAATGGCCATAGAATCGCGAGCTGTGTGGCATGTAGCGCCATCTTGTTGAAACCACATGTCAACTAAGTTCAGTTCTTCCATTTTTGGCAACAAAAAGTTTGTTAGCATCGAACGATAGCGATCGCCATTCACCGTAACGTTGCGTCCAACAGCATCTTTGAAAAAATACGGTCCAATGATTCCACCAGCGTACAAACCACACCAAACAGTGCATTTTTCGGGATGCATGGGCAGTTCTTGAACGGCTTCTGGTTGCTCTTCACTCCAAATGCGGCAATTTTGCTTATTTACGTAGCCATTCAACCAGAAATGAGCCTCATCGCTGAACAAAATTTGTCGATAAAAAAGCGGATTTTCTGCCAACTTTTCTAGGGCCCATTCACTGAAAATTCGACGTTGTGGCAGATCGTTCGGCTTCAGTTGTTGCAGGAGCTGTATTTTATACGGTTTTACACCAAGATCTTTGCGTAAAATCTTCCATGTCGTCGAATAACACAAACCCAATTGCTGCGAACGGCGACGAATCGACATTTCACGGTCTTCAGCAACACTCTCAGAAACAGACGCAATATTCTCTTCTGTACGCACTGTACGCATTCGTGTGGTTGGTTTAATGTCCAATAAAGTAAACTGAGTGCGAAACTTGGTCACAATCGCATTAATTGTTTGCTCACTTGGTCGATTATGTAGACCATAAATCGGACGTAAATCGCGAAACACTTTTCGAACCGAACACTGATTTTTGTAATAAAATTCAATTATTTGCAAGCGTTGCTCGTTAGTAAGTCTATTCATTATGAAATGTCAAAGCATACTGAGCATCTTTCTCTTTGACACCTTGTCTGAAATCCCGCGTGATCTGTCAAATACTAATGCATGAAAATCCTAACCTCAAAAAAATCACCCTTTACTTTTACAATAATTTCATTAACTCACGCTGTTGAGTCTTCTGGACGAGAAACCAACCGTAACCATATGTAAAAATTTAGACTGATTTTCGTGAATGCAATTGTCAGCTGCGTTTGCCGACGATCGATAACTTGGCATTTAACATTCTGCGTTATTCCAGCAGCCGCAGTTAGAATCGTCGATCGCTAAGCAGGTCGCCTTATGCTGCTTCAGAGAGAGAAATAGAAACTATTTCGACAGAAAATTCCGGGCGCAACAATTGATCGAAAGTTATTTTTAAGTTGTACCTATTTTCTTGTCTGAATGAAATATTCTTCGATTTTTTTAAGTACACCCAAGGGAATGAAGTTACCTAAAAATGATGAACTGAAATAGTATCGCAATTGCACTTACCAAATGGTATGACATTTTGCCACTCGATCAAATACACCACTTGACAAGCACATAAAGACGGCAAATTCTCATAAGTGAAATGTAGTAGTAGTAGTAGTATTTTATTGACATAAGGTATGTACCTATTACAAGAAAAATAATTATTAAATAGGCTAAATGTTAATTATCTCCAGAGGTTTTTTTTAGACTGAAAAGTTATGTGTTAACTTATGAGCTATATTCTTGAAAGGTTATCTTAAATACATATGTTCTTGCTTCGACAATCGCTCAAGTTGATTGTTGAGGGACTTCGTTCCCCTTTTACGGAAGCACGCAGTTTGCAGCAGGTGGATACATAGTGAAATAGTTTCTGAGCTTGTTCATTTGAGTTAATTTCGAGAATCTCCGGGTATTTAGATTCAGTGGAATATTGCGTCCTCATCGGTGCGTAAATAGGACAGTTTTAATACATTTTTTATTTTAATAATCAGGAAAAATTGCCCTGCCAGTCTACATTGCGTGACTGGTCTGAACCATATGATCGAAACACTGTATTTCAGATACTTTTCGCACCCAATACCATTAAGTGCTTTAATGTCTCGAGAGGCAGAGCTGAACTATGATGTCAGCGTTCTGACGGCACCCTTTTGATATTGTTACAAAGGACATTACAAAGGGACACAAGCGGATCGAGACTAATACGAGGATATCTACTCGGAGGGCATCCTTGGTATTTTCACCAGTATCCCAGGGCTCTCTTTACTATTTGGTTCTCCATGGTCGCACTACCTGTTTCTAAATGAATTAAATACCCTGCTCGCCAGCCCGAGTAGTGATTTGAAAAACTGTCTCTGTATCTTGTCAATTTTGTCGTTGAAATTCAGCCCCCAGATTCCCGCACTGTATAATATTGTTCAAGTTACTATTGCTCGGAACAATTTTATTGTTGCCTCCCAGTTGTGCATTCTTGACCCGATCATCGGTGCTCAATTATCCCCAGCGCAAGCTTCGCATTGCTCGCAAAATGTTTCAGAGCATTCCCAAACCGACAAGAACTCGCGATTGGCACTGCCAAGTAGGTATAGTTTTCAACCACTTCCAAGTAGTCTCCCTTATATTTTGGTTTTTGCATTTTCTTTGTGCACCCTTTTTGAAATATCAAAACTTTTGTTTCATTTGTATTTCCTTCCAAATGACTTGTTTCACAATATGCGGCTAAGTTGTCTAACTTATGCTGTAATTCTACTATATCATCTGCTAAAATTATCTCAAATCATCCGCAAAGAGCAGTAATTCCATCTTTTCTTTGATGTTTGTGTCCATGCTCTATAAAGAATGCCCCTATGTCCAGTGGCAACAGGGAGAAGAGCATTGGGCTTGCTGAATCTTCCTGCAGCACTCCTTGTGTTACTTTTATTTCCTCTGTTGTGCATACTTGTCCCACTCTCACCCTCACACGAACATTGCAGTAATAGTTTTCAAGGACTCGAATTACCTGTGTACTCACGCCAATCTTATAATTTTTTCCAAAGAGTAGTGTGCGCGACCGAATCGAATGCTCTTCGAAAGTCTACGAAGGCGGTGAAAAGGTTACCTTTGTGTCGTGCAAACGCAATCGATATTCTGGCATTTAACGTAAAGATATTATCTTCGCATGATTTGTTCGCTTTGAATCCGGCTTGATCTTCTGGAATTATGTTATACTGATTACCCCAGGTATTTGATCTTTTCACCACAATTTTCGGTGGCGATCCAATAGTGAATCTTGCGCGACATCCTTTTTAATCAATAGTACAACTTCCGCTTTACCCCAGCTGCAGCCTGTGGATATTTCCGCCGTCTGTAGTACTTTGTTATATATAGCCACTATAGGAGAATCAATTTATGTAGAAGTGTTTTGTATTCGCTATTTGGAACGGCATCGGGTCCTCGTGCTTTAGTCTCTCTTATTTCTTTAATTACCTTAAGTGTTTCGCTTTCCGATATGAGATCATCTAAGATCGGATGCCGACATCTAATAAATGTTTTGACTCTCGGGTTTATTGGAAACATCATTGAGTAATAAAACTCTTCCCATTCCCTGCTTGCAATCGGACCAATCTCAAATTTTCGTCTCTTGAACTTATTTACTACCTACCAGAACAAGCGTGTATTCTCGATGTCCCTCCATACGAAATCTATATATTGTTTCTTTTCTTCTTTTATTTTGTCCTTATATATTTTTCGGTAGAGCTTCAATAAATATTCGTACCTTCTGCTATTTAGATGCCTCCACTCTCTGTATGCTCGATTTATTTCTTTGTTCATAAGCCTAAGTTGCCCATTAAACCACGGTTTATCTCTGCCATTCGATTGCAATTTTGTGTACGAGTATTTTCTTGACAGTATGCCTACTTCTGCATTAGCAATTCGAATTGCGGTGTCCAATTCACTATTAAGTGCGCCAACGCATTCCGATACCGGACATATTTTATTCGCCATATCTGTTTCGAACTCCTTGGCTTTTTCTGGGTCCAGTATTATGACCAGCGAAGGGGGATTGCAAGAGCCAATCTTCGATCCACCTTTAGTGGGAGATGGCCTGAGTTGCATTATTATTATTATTATTAAGTAGCGCTTCGTCTTTTATCAAATCTATGCCCAACGTATAGTTTACCCATACGTAACCTATACTGGTACTACTTTTTCCAATAAACGTATAGTCCCGTTCTGTGGTGGGATAATTGCGAACCTTCTGTTATATCTTCGTCTATTTGAATCCCGTCTCTAATCCGCGCATTAAAATCACTCCCTACGATTATACAATACTCATATACGTCTCTGATAAGCAGATTATCGCAGTATTCCATAGATAGTTATGAAACTTTTACGCTTTTACTTCTAACAGATTCTTCACCCCATGTACGTTCTAATATTAGTATACGTTTTCCCCGTGCCTTTATTCTCTATCGAAATCCTTTCGTTTTCCTAATCCTTCCCCATCGTATTTTGCACTATATAACCTCATTGATCTTTAACACGGCCCTGTAATCTAAATTCGTCTCTATTATTGCTAGTCATTTTAGGGTCTATCACTGTTTTTTCTTGTTGTTAATTCCGATCTGGGCATCTCTCTCTAGCTCCCTGCTGCTCGGTGTGTACTTCGGTAGATGTGCTACTGGTGCTTCTGGGTGTACCTTGGACCTCCACTGCTGGCTTTCGGATCCGCGTCTCGAAATGTCTCCACCAAGCCCCTTGCTTCTTTCCAGACGTATTGTGTTTATTTGATTCGCAACTTTTTGAATCCTATCTTAGTTCTGTTTTTCTTCTGTTCTTCCTCTTCGCCGATCTTCACGATTTTTCTCTGGATATCACGCTCATAGTTCGGCCTATCGTAATTATTGTATACCGTTGAGCCTCGTAGTATTTTTTACGGTCCATAATTTGATTTTTGGTTGCGTAATTCGGAAGTATTAGTTTGACGAGGCTGGAGTTTGCATTTGTCCGCAGCGGGTATGCTTACTAAACAGTTAATCTTAACATCGTTGTTAGATGGCTCCAGACCTTGAATTATCACATTGTTTCTTCTTTCCTCCCGGTCGCGCACGGGCTCTCTTTTTTCTAGTTCGAGTATCCTGGTTTTCAGACCTTCGTTCTCAACTTTGTTATGCCGCGGAATATTCGAGTATTTCTGTTTCAACATTATTTCGACATTATTCTGCTTTCGCTCGGTTGCGAGGCCGCTCGCCTGCGAAGTACAGGGTGTCCGCCGGGAAGGTATACTACTTTGTTTTGCCGCCATTTTGGTAAACGTTAGTCTTGACAGTTCATATTTGGCAGTCGTGAAGTAGACACGTGGCAAATTTATTATGGAAAAATATTCGATAAACCAACGTGTTTTAATCGTTAAAACATTTTATCAAAATCAATCATCGATTACTGTGACGATGAGAAAGTTACGTGAAATTTTTGGGAGAAACAAATGGATATGTGAATAAACAGAATAGTCGGTTCTGGGCAATGGAAAACCCTCAAATTATTCATCAGTCACCTTTACATCCATTAAAAGTGACAGTCTGGTGTGCAATTTGGTCAGGAGGAATCATTGGACCTTACTTCTTTGAAAATCAAAACGGCGTAACGGTAACTGTGAATGGGGAGCGATATCGTGATATGATTGAAAACTTTTTAACGCCACAACTGCATGCTCTGGGCTTGATTAACATGTGGTATCAACAAGACGTATGCCATCGCATACAGCCAGGATTACAATGGAATTACTCCGAGACCTCTTTCCACAACAAGTTATTTAAAAAAATGATGATGTTGATTGGCCTCCACGGTCGCCTGATTTGACTGCTCCGGACTTCTTTTTGTGGGGATATCTAAAAAGCAAGGCTTATGCAAACAAACCAGAAACGCTTGAGCAACTCAAACAAAATATTCGTGATGAAATTAATGAAATACCGCGTGAAATGTGTGAGAATGTAATGAAAAATGTGCTCAAAAGGGCTCGCATTTGTGAGGCTAACAGAGGCGGACATTTATCTGATATTGTATTCCATACATAATTGCCGACATTGAATAAAACATTTATCAATATATGATCCATTCTCTTTCATTTAATCAAAAATTATAAACAAACAAAGTAGTATACCTTCCCGGCGGACACCCTGTAGAAAGAATGTGCTGATCTACGAAACAAGTACAGCGCGAGTAGCGACCGCGCTATTGCACAAACTGCAAATTCATCGAAATTTCGCCAAATTTCGCCAAAGGTAGTTGATAACTATTTTACCGAAATTAGTCTCAACTTTAACATCAACCTGAACGGTTGATCCCGAGTCGGACTCGCCCCAAATATTAAAGTCTTTTAACAGATTCGAACGAAACAGGTTGTTTCTCTCCTTTAACTCGTCTACTTTGGCTCTCTTCATTATCCCCCATACTACATTTATTGCTTTTTGTGCTTTCCCTGCCACCTTTTTAAGATGTATCCTCATTTTATTTTTGGTGGAGAACCAGAAGCCTAGATATTTAAATTCGTTTACGACTTCCAAGTCTTTACCCATATATTCCCATTTTTCCCTCTTTGGCCTTTTCCTTCCCTTCCTAAATATCATTACCTTAGTTTTCCCTGTGTTTACGTCCATTTTAGCTATTAACACAAAATTTTCTAGTGTTTTCAACATTTTTTTCAAATCCTCCGCTGTCTCGGCCAGAATAGCCACGTCATCTGCGTATTTAAGAGCGTATGTCTTGGCCGTACCAATTCTTGACCCTCCCTCTTTTTTATCCTCCCATCCATTGTCCACATCATCTATAAATAAGTTAAATAATATTGGGTTCACTGGACAGCCTTGTCTGACCCCCCGTGTTGTTTCAAAACTTTCCTTGACCCCCGCTTCTGCAATTACTTCGTTTTTAGTCGTTTGGTATACACCCCTGATAAATCGATGCATTTTTTCTCTTATACCCTTTTCCCATAGCTCTCTTAACATCAGCGTTCTGCCCACATCATCAACAGCTTCCCCCTTTTTTCTTTAAATTTGTTATTGATTTGCGCATTAAGCACGAAGATGTGGTCACGTGTTCCGCGTCCAGGTCTGAATCCCGCTTGGCTTTCTTTTAAGATTCCCTCTTTTTCAATCCACGTATTTAGTCTTCTAGCGATTATGCTTGTTATTATTTTATACCCTATATCTAATAGAGAAATCCCTTTGTAATTATCTGCTCTATCCTCATCCCCCGCTTTATGTATCGGCATTATTCTCGTGGTCTCCCATCCCTCTGCTAGTTCCCTTTTTTCCCATATCTCATTTAACATCTCCCTAAATTCTTCTATTCTCTCTTTCGAAGCTGCTTTCAGGAACTATATGACTAACCCATCCTCACCTGGCGCTTTTTTGTTTTTGCTATTCTTCAGTTCTTCTGCATCTATTTCTTTATCTAATTCCTGAATGGCGGGCATTGACTCGTTTTCTCTTTCCAACACTTATTTCTCCTGGCTATTTCCCCCCGCTACTTCACTTGTTTTGGCTTCCAGTAACTTTCCAAAATGCTCGACCCACTGTTTACTTGTTATATTCTTCCCTGCCTTCTTCAGTTTTGGTCGGAAGCCTCTCACGGCCTGCCACCATTTTTTCATATTCTTACTTACCTTCACTTTCCTCCATGTCTCATCGAACCAGCTTTTCCTCGCCTCTTTGTACACTTTGTTTAGTCTTTTCTTCTCTTCTGCTACCCTCTTTCTCGTTTCAGGACTTCTGTTTTTTAGAAACATTTTTAGGCTGCTCCAGACTTTCCTACGCTGTTTTTTACATTCCCCGTTAAACCACCCCCAATTGATGATTCTATTTCTTACTTTTTTTGTCATTTCCATTTTTTCGCAGTTTCCCAAATGGCTTCCTTCATTTGTTGCCATCCCCTCTTTTCCCCCCTTGATTTTTCAATTTCTAGCCATATTTTATCTAGCTCAGACCCATATTCCTCCTCCTTTGCGCAGTTCCAAACTAATTTTTCTCTTTCTTTTCTTTTACTGGTGTCTATTTTCCCAATAGTTTCTTTCCCTCAGCTTTGTATTATATTAAAGATATCGGGCAAGTGGTCTGACTCGATTCTTAGAACTATTTTCATGCTATCAGCGATATCTTCGTCATCCTCTTCCAGAATTATGAGATCGAGGACCAAGCTTCCGCCTGGTCCGATATATGTTATTTTTTCCGATTCGTCCCCCTTACATCTGCCGTTTAACACCGTTAGACCGTTTCCAATCACTCTCATACCAACATTGTTATACACTGTTATCATCCAGATCTCTCGTTCGTCGATCATTCTTCTTATTTTAATTATTAGTCCAAAATCCCATTCATCAACGCTCCAGTTGGTCCCCGCGTTTTTGCGAATTCCCACGAGGTGCTCTACCTTTCGCGCATTGTCTCGTCGCCGCTTTTGTCCACCATCGAAATTGCTTATTAAGTTTACTTAGTATTCTCGCTTCGTTCTCTTCTCTATCCACGACTCTTGAATTATAATAATATCACAGGTTTCTAAGAAATCCCACGCTTTCCATACGTTATTTATTCCCGCACAGTTACACGACACTGTTTTCCACGTTCTTGCACACTTATCTACGAAAAAAATGGTTTCTTATTTCTAACTCGCCCTTCAACTCATTCCACCGCCACCACACACCTTTCACACACATTTTTTAATAGCCTACCCTAACTATTTGGTTCGCTCTTCTTGCCGTTTTCGCTTCTTCTTCTATCCACTCTTGTATTTCCCTCTCCCTTGGTGTGTAGTCTTCTCGGATCCAGATTCTTGAGCCTTTCAATTCCGTTGCTTGCGACATCATCGCCTTCTTTATGTTTATGTTTTCGGTTGATACCACTGTACCCCCGCCAAGCAATTGCAGTTTTCTAATCCTCGGGTCAATCCCCAGTCTCTCTTTTATTATATGCGTGATTTCGTTTCGGATGCCTCTACCAACCGCTTTTACGCCTGTGACCACGATATTATTTTTCATATCCTTCTCTCTTTTTTTTTCGAAGTCTCACTCTGCTGCCGGCGGTGCAGAACGCTTTGAGTGTTCGCGTAGCGCTTCCTGGCTGGAGGCTCGTTTCTCCCCATGTCTTCCCGATTCTTACTGTTCCTCCCTCCTGTTGGTTACTCTCTTGCTGTTGTTCCGTTTATTTACCTTTTTCGTCTGTCTAACTTTCCAGCCGTTATTATTGCAATCTGATTGCACCTCTTCGCTAATAGTGCTATCTCTTTCCACTGTCACTGCTGACGCCAAGGCCGCCGTCCTCATTTATTTTTCCTTTTCCAAAAGTTCATCTTTCTCTTTTAGTTTTTCTTTCCGCTTTTCTTTATCCTTCACCAGCTGTGCAATGTCGCCTTCGAGGCATTGGATTTGCCCTACGAGGCCTTGCATTTGTCCCTCGTACCAATCACATGCATCCTCGTGCGCTAATTTCTCGTTAGCTCTGAGTATTCTTTCATCTTCGGCTTCTGTTACAAGAGCCTGTACTATTCCACTCTTTTTCTTCCGTTTCTGCATTTCCCGCGCCGTTGCCGATCCCCTCGTCGTCTGCTCCCGAGTCATCTTCTTGCTCGTCATAACCGTTGTACTCGGCCCCGCTTTCTGCGCCTACTATCCTTGCTATCTCTGACGTCACTTGTACCTCAGATGTATGGACGGCCACTGCACTGAGACTATTTAGATTGGGCTTCTCACCGGCTTCGCTTGCTCCCCCCGCCATTATTCCTATTAGTTCTTGGCTAAACTCTTGAACACCTTCTTCGTCTTCGCTATTGTCCACATTTTAATTGTTTTTGGTTAGGATTTTTTCGTTACCTTGTGTCGGCTTCGTCGAATCACTCGTTGATGAACGATTGACACTGCCTCCCCCCTTGAATGGGGAAACCCATACTCTAAGAAAGTACATGTCGATTTTTTGATGTTCTGATTTATCTGATTGATCGGCCAGGACCCCCTTTGGACGGCCTCTAAATTTTTTCTCAATCTTCTGTGGGTCTAAGGCACCTTTGCTATCTGTCGGCCCTTCCACGACCCCCCCCCCCCCCGTACCTTGGTTCTACAATTTTCCGCCCGCCACCATGCTGAATCTTCTCCAACCTCACTTTTCAACGACTCGCCTTTTCGACGTAAAAAGCAAAAAAACACGACGATTGTGTTTCCCCGCTGTAGTCAAACACTTTCAACGAGGCTCCTCACTGTCCTCTATCTTTACGTATGGTTTTTGTACCCGGAGATGCACACTTGCACGAAATTGATTAATAGAGAATTCAGCTTACGAAATGGTGTGTCTACCTTGCTCAGCGCTCCCATCACCTTCTACAGCCTAGTAGTAAAAACCAAAGCCAGTAGGTCATGCTTGTTTGGGGAAAAATCCTATTTAAAGACACAGAAATATTCGACAAATACTCGAACATAGTTTAGAGGGGATATTTTCAAAGTAAAGCCAATCGCGAAAGTCGCCACATGCTGGAAACTAGTAACTCGAGACCGAAGCGTAGGGAGAACTCGTTAGATACGTCGTTACCTGGCGAGGGTGTGGACTCCGCGGCCGGGATAGCTGTAGCAGTTGGGGACATCGCGTTCAGGACGCGCAGGGTATTGTCACAGATCTCGCCGTCGGGACGAATTCCTGCCGAACAGCAAGACGCCCTCCCGGGCCGACTGACTGCACAGTTTGGTATATATCCGTTCAGGGGAGCGTCATTCAGAGATCACGATAATATCGTAAGCGACGGTCCGTTCAATATGGCCACCGCCCAGCAGACAGCAGTCAACGGCATCGAGGAAATGATTGAGCAGGAAATAGAGCACCTACGTACCATAGAAATCCTCCATATTCACCAAGAGGTCAAACCCAAAGAGGCTACAATATCCAACAGAAAATTAAAGTCGTTTACACGAAAGGTGCATTACAATTTGTTGAATAAAAATAAATTGTAATGCTCTACTCATGTCCCAGGTCCTAGCACGTGGAGGTCACCCACCCGTGGGACCGTTGCTCTGTGTGTTCAGCAAAGCAAGTATGGACATAATGAAGACCACCCACTCCCTCGCGCTATCGGGATTTGGTGAAATCCTGAGGCGGGATTCAAGGTTGAGTCGTATAGTGCTTTTCCCAGCTGGTCCAATATTTCGATAATATTGGGCAGTGGGTATGAGTCACTGATTGTGGCCTCGTTTAACTTCTGAAAATCCACCCAATATGCATTCTCTTCACATTTCTAAAGGCTGATATTTTTGCCACGTTACAGTACCTAAATATACAGTATTGTTTGAGAATCCTGATGTTATGATGTGTGTGAGCTGCAATATATGGAAAAAAGTATGAGTTCTCACTCGTGACAGGGAAAAATAACCAGATGAACAATGTTGAAAGAGAAAATGTTCTATTTTCACTCAAAATAACAAACTACAAAGATAATAATAAATAAAAACTCAGCACTGAATTTACTAGGTAAGCTGCACGTACAATTGTATTATTTGTGTGCCGTGTTAGTAAAGGGTGAAAGAGCGTGAAGCAGCCCGTACTGCAAAACACGCCGCGAGGTGAGACATTTGAGGATGCACAAAATGATAATTTTCTATCTTACTTTGATTGAAATTGTGTAAATTGTCAAGGTGCCACCTTACCGTTGAATTTGAGTCCAATTGAGCACGTTTTGGGTTGAGAATATCCGAGAAAGGCAGTGAGAATATGTCCAGTCGTGTAGAGGCAGGTGATGCGTACTTATCGGTTTTCACGAGAGTAGCGAAAATGACAAGATGGCTGCGTTATTCGAAAGCATCGTTGAGCGACGCTACTGCCAAGCGAGAGATAGATCGTCGTCTCTCGCGCGAGTTGAGTGTCCATTAGATGCTGCCCCTGCATCTCAGGTGCTGCACGCACGGCAGCCGAGCGTAGCGAAGCACCAGCAGCATCGAGCTACCGCACAGCGATCATAGTGGCCGCGTGGCAGCTCATTTCTAAACAAGTATAAATAAATAAATAAAAAGAAATCGATAACATTGTCACGTCCGGGGTCGAGTCTTATATTGAAACAGCGATACTAACACCCCATAAATTATCAAATATGGATTTTAACCAATAGACACTCTTCATACCAAATAACTATATTTCCTATACTATGTATATAAGAACGCCAGAATAGTGGAACGAGCCGTCTATGAGAGTGCTGAATCAGCAGCGCATCTTCTTCAGGGCCACACGGCAACGCGAGGTGAATAACATACACTGCGCTTATCACCAGGGTATACACCCTCGCTACTCTCGCTACTTGATAGCCACCTTTCTCTCTCTTATCCATTGCAATATTACGACCAGAAGGAAATTCTCACTAATTTTGTTCCCCTAATACTTTGCCACTTTCTGCTCTCAATTAAAAGCCCTTCTGAGGGAAACCAATAAAATAAAATCTGACTAATATATAGTAGAAGTAGAGTTATATGCTCGGCAATAAAATTCTCAGAGTTCAAGTCAACCATTATAATTAATAATACCTGCACGTATTGCGCTTCATACATTCAACACAGAGACAATTCGTTCCACACACACACTCGAACTCTCATCGACAAGAGCCCCACTATTCTGTGTATCCATATGTTAGATTTACTCTTAAATGTTGAGTTAATGTTTAGTTACCTAGCAACCTCGATTATTTTAAGCTGAGATCAGCTAGTTTTATTGTATTAATACGAAGGCCAGAGCGTCAATCAGGCAGTCTTCGATAATTTCTTGAACTACGAATTACTAATTATCTCCCAGTAGACGCCCATTAAAAACTAGAATCACCAGTAGCAAACACTCTGCGTGAACCAGTGGTAAGTCACCACAAGGTGAAATAAGACGCTATTCGTGACAGTCACGAGATCCCCTCTCAGCACCGTGATTAAATTTTTTTGTCTCTTTCATCGCCACTGACTTCCCTTTTCACATATTACATGCACATTATTATTTCTCATCAAGACTCAAATGTATTTTCCTTTTTGCATTCGCTCACTATCCTTCTTCTGAATAAATTCTCATTTGTTATAATTTCAAGAAATCGTGTAGTTCCACTCAGTTCACTACAAACAATCGGCCATTCTCTTGCAAAACCCACCTGAATTTCTCGTAAGGACGGAGCCCCGAGAGCCTCACACATTTCCCATCTTTCCTCGTGAGGACGAAGCTCTGGAAGGCTCACTTCACTCACTTCTTTATTTCCTTGTGAGGACGACGCCCTGAGAGGCTCACTCATATTCTAATCCTCATTCAAACGACGGCCATGCCCAGAACGCGTCGAGCTGGGAGGAACTTCCAGCTAAAGAAATTAGAACGACTATACTCAAGCTCAACAAGCGTGGGTTATCATCCAACAGTGATGGGTAGGGCACGGAGCGACAGTCAGCACCCACAAATTCTGAGCGATAAAAGAATTCTACACAAATACTTCATTCTCAATCCTGAGTATAAATTGCATCCCATTCAATTTAATTCATCAGCTCCACCCTTGGCCGCAATCGACATCCAGGACCCGAGATTTTGGGAATATCGCGAACAGCACTGTAATGACAATTTGTGCCTCAACGCACCACGTTACTTATAACTGGTCCGAGCTATTTTTCCTTCCTTTTTGTTTTCTCTTTCGAGTTGGGCACCAGGCGCTTTCGCGCCGGAACACAGTGGGGCCGATTCCCGAAAAGCTGGTCAAAAGTCGAAAAATGAAGTTTCATTTTATAGGATTTAGAGTACATAGGTGGATAGAGTAATGTTTAAAGAATATAATGGAACATTTTATAAGGGCTAGTGAAGTATACCTGGCAAGTATAAGCCAGTACAAAAGAGACCTTCGCGCAAGTAATAGCTCGATCGTTCGAGCTCATATTCAAGCGTGATATTAAAAAATTCGTAGAAAATCGTAAAATTGGTGTTTCTTAATTCTGCAAAATGGAGGTTCCAGGTTGAAGAAAGTAGTTTATTATCATATGCGTCGAAAATTATAACAGATACATATAAATTAATAGCTAAACAATGTCTAAAGTAGAAAAAAATAAAAAATGATGTGCAATCATTTTAGAAAAACAGGGAAAAAGTTAAAAGTTCTGCAGTGTTCCGCAACGAAACAAGTTTTAAATTAAAGTTTGTACCGTTATGTAACAAAATTAGTAAAAATCAGCTGCAGCTAGCTGCAACTTTGTTTTTAGTGCACATTTGAATATAAAAAATTACAAATTCACATTAACCACTTGTTGCACGTTTTTTTCAAATGAATATAATTTTGTGAAACTTGTTACTCGGGGGTTTTTGGGGTCGCTGAATACGAATCCGGTGTCAAAAAAACTAAATTCAAAATGGCGGATCCAATATGGCGGACGCAATTTTCGAAATCGATTGGATTTGCTTGAAACTTGTTACTCGGGGGTTTTGTGGGTCGCTGAATACGAATCCGGTGTCAAAAAACCAAAATTCAAAATGGCGGATCCAATATAGCGGACGCGATTTTCGTGTTCCTTATTACACTTTCTTATATATTTGAATTATACATTTTTCAATATTTTTAAAAATGATTAAAAATGTAATTACTTATCTGAAATATGTACAAAATATTTCTTTTAAACAAGAAAATCATTACTCTGTAATCCAAATACATTTAGTTTAAAACTGTAAATCAAATTATTATACAGTAATCTTAAAAAATGTTTACTTAAACTAAAATAATTATAAATTAACTGTTGGAACATGTTAATTTTATTTCACAAAATCTATTTTGTTTCAGAAAATGATTGTAAGAAATATGTGCTTCAAAGAAAAAATTACTTGCATGTAACTGAAGTACATTCACTTCAATAAAAAAAGGAAATGTAACTTGTAAATAGTATAAAATAAGTCTTTCAAAAGTGATTTTAATCAATACAATTATAGATGTAAAAGTAGATGTTTTATTACTTTTTATCAAATATATAATTTACTGACGGATTTATAAAAAGTTAATAAATCTTTATAATCGCTATTTTGGACCTGCCATTTTGAATTTTGTGTTTTTCACATCGGATTTATGTTCAGCGACCTCAAAAACCCCCGAGTAACAAGTTTCAAGCGAATCCGGCCGATTACGAAAATTGCGTCCGCCATATTGGATCCGCCATTTAGAATTTTGTTTTTTTCACACCGGATTCGTATTCAGCGACCTCGAAAACTTACAGAAACCAAGTTTCATACAAATTCGATAAACATTCCGTATTATAACTGAGTATTTTCGGTTTACTATCGCCATTTTGAACCCGCCATTTTGTTTTTTACAATTTTGACTTCAGATTCGTAATCAGCGACCCCAAAAACCCTTATATACTATATCTCAAACAGAATGAACTACGTTTTCGACTTTTGACCAGCTTTTCGGGAATCGGCCCCACTATGCGGAAGGAAAAACAACGAGGTGGATGACCAGACTCAGCCCAGGCTAGCTACAGCCGTTCAAGACAGAGTGGGTGGTTCGGTCTGTTAAGTTAATAATAAGTCAAATAAAAAAACACAAACAGAATCAATTAAGTAAAATCAGACACTAAAATCCATAAATAAAATCCGTCAATAAAATAAAGTCCATGAATAAACAAAACAAGATCAATAAACAAAATCAAATTCATAAAATAAAACCGATAAATAACACGGACAACAATCGCAAGTACGGGGTTTACAAATGCCGCTCGGGCAACTTATTTATTTCTTGGCAGACAGTTATTAATTTCCAATAAAACAACAAAGAATTCGAATAAAATATCCCGTAAAACTATCTCTAGGAGTCCACAATTCGGTACTCTTAACCGTTAGAATGCTACGCGGCGCAAAAGCGCTGCGATCGTTTGTATCGAAAATTAAATATAATTAATTAATAAACATTTTATCTTTATAATGCAAAAATAATTAATAAAATTGATTGATATTTGTCTAAGTTAGAGTGTTTTATTTGACACCATTATTTTTTCCTCTAAATTAATCAATATGTGTATAGCAATTTTCATTTATTTTTGCCAAAATTGCTTAGCACTAAAACGGTTAATTAATCCGATACTACGGGTTATCCCGACATTCGCATAGTCTCTCTCTCACTCTGGTATTTCATCGACAGACACACTTAAACCCGGTAAAGCCACAAAAAAACAAAGGTCGTTTCAACACTCCGCTCGCGATACTGACTAAACCGGACAAGACCCCGCAATACACAACAACTCTAATAACGGACGCCGGGAGGTCATGTACGCGAAGCCTTTATCTGTTTGAAAGTTTTGACTAGCAAATCATAAGAAGGCAGAACAAAGAATAAATCAGCAACGGGATAATAAAGTATCCGTATCAATTAAATAACAAGACATCAAAAGCTATAATCCAATCTTCCGTGTCAAAATAATAATCCTACTATTAATAATTCAGACGGTTGTCCAATAACTCATTAAAAGAATAAATAATAAATAAATACTAATAACAGACAATTCAACCAAGCGAGACACGCCTCGGACCGTTCTCATCCCTCGCAATCAAGTACAAAATACGGGACGACGGCCAATCACGCACTGCGTTGATTTACCACAAACAAAAATAAAATAAAATACCGTCAGAAGTAATGAAATAAACTAGGAGAATAATTATAAGAAAATAAATAAAATAATATAAAACACGCTAAGTTAAATAAATCCCACAGATACTATCACACAACAGGATAACATTCTTACGCGCGCACGGTTTGTCAGATAACGATTACTATACAAAAAGAATGACAAAGAAATGAAGTGACTTATTCCCGGCTCCAACCGCCAACCGATCTCGATATTACAGTTTATCTAATACTCTTTAACCCGATACGATGTCTACTCTGCGCGTGGTATACAGAAGTCGCAGGCACGACCAAGCTCTAGTGGACTAATCAGTCAGCAAATATAAAAGTAATGACGAAAGACCGCAGAAGGAAAAAGAGCTCACTGGGACGATCTTGCAGCGATGTTTCCAATCGAAAGACTTTTGATAATTCCCCAAAATTGCCTTGGTCAGGTTCCTCCTTGACTTAGTGTTAAAATGTTTCGACGTCTTTCCGGGATGAAAGTGTTGTTTAAACGTTGTGAGGACACCCACCGGTACTACACGACGGTACAATACTCGACAGTCGGACCAAAAAGAAAGAAGTAGAACGGAACTAAGGCAGGTACTGTTACGTCTTGCGAGATCCTTCTCTTTTGCTTTATTATTCTGCAGGTATAAGCCGGTCACGATGAGTGAGCGAAGTAGCCAGGGTAGCTATCTTTTCTATTTGAGTCATCCTTGTGTTTGACAGTAAGAAGGCAGACCCGACCCCTCTTTGCGGCGGATGGCGCCTAGCTGGCATTAGTCATAATAGATAAGCTCTATGATTGCCTCTGCACCTGGTCTTCTGCGAACTCCCTAATCGTGATACTCGGCACTAAGGGTGAATAGAGATATGATAAGGAATAGGCTCAAAAGGAAAACTCGTTAACAAAGATAAACAAGTTGAGTCATGCTAATACAGAGGGGAGAATAGTTAGTCATAGAACTAGACCAATGACTCACGTCTCTCAGAAAAGGGAATCACCTTTCGCGAAGGTAGATAAACTGAGTCATAAGAACATGGTGGGGAGAACCAACCTTTGAAGAAAGGGGTTCGTAACCCAGGATAGAGTTTCATCCTAGTTCACGGGGTTTTCCTAATCAATACTTCTATTACAATCTAGGATATATAAGGAAGAGTTTTCACTGCACGAGTGCTCAGTTTTCCATCACTATTGCCCGCGGTCGCGTCGCGTAACGTATTAGCGCGAATAAACGATTCTATTTAACCGCAACAGGCCAAGGTGCCTCTCCTACGATACCGTTCTGAATATTGTATATCTATAACTTGTGTTTTGTGGATTGCGTACGGTGTAATTGTCTGGCAATATATAAACTAACGTGTGCCGCGAATGAGCCATTCTTCGGAACTGTAATATGCCAAGTTGCCTTTTCTTTTGACATTGTGTAATACTTTGTGTATATTTAATTTGTGTTTCGTGGATTGCGTACGATACGCTTTGGAATAAACATTACAATCAACTAATCAATTACGATCGGCAAATATTTCTTCTTCCATCACCAACAAAGAAGTACGAGTCAAAGAGAACCACCTGCAACGGAGATCGGGAACGCGACAAGGAAGAAGAACTACTACAAAGAGGACAAGTGTCAACAATACACCTTCGAGCCCAACTCTATCCGAAGCTCACCAGGTAAAATTCTCCTATTTCTAATTGAATTTCGCCTTCGCTGAAGAAAAATGGCCGAATGATGGTTTTGGCGCAAACGCCAGCCCAAACAGTCACTTTTTGGTCATTCAATGGCGTTTCATGGATCTCGTTAGGATTTTCCGTTCCCCAAATTCCAGAGCATATAAGATCCTGACATGTAAACGATATCCCTTGTAACGGTATTTTTCGTTAACATCACCCTTAAAGGGTTTTAGTTCGAACTCGAGCAGGGAGGAAATTAATATAGGCTTCTGTATTAGGTAAAAGTATGGTTTATTAGACACATTTAATAAATAATACAAGTAAAAGTGAAATAATTTTTGTAAAAATTAAATATACTCCTTTTTCCTTAATTTTGGTGATTATGCACCTTACAACAAGAATTTAACCCGGGCTTACGCATGCCTCTATAATCGCATCCGCATGAAGTAGGAGATTTTATCTTGAATTAATAAAGCATTTCTATAGTTATTTGGTGGTATTGTATCTACACATAGAACGCGCTTGCTGGGCTTGCCATCGTTACTATATCTATATCGCCTCTGTTATTATTTCTCGGTGTTTGGAGGTAGCCTATTCTATATCTACAGCGCGTGGACTGTAGTGGGAACGGAGCTCTCACTCGAGCTCCTCTGGCTGAGCGATCTACTCGCTGGTTCCGCCGCTGTTCCGGTGGAGGCGTTAGCGCGGTGCATCCTCGGTGCATCGGCGCATCGGAAATGCTACAGGAGCGGCTCTAGCTAGTTTCTATGGCGTTTTTTAGTCCCTATGGATTTAAATATATTTTGGATCCATACCACTTGTTATAATTTCGATGGAAGATCTTGTAGGCTGGGATGCTGGACTACTTGGATGACTGGTGGCTCTGGATTTGGCCTTGGAGATGTTCGTTTTTCCCTGGGCCAGCGGTTTCAGGCCTGATCCTTGGAGATGTTGCAGTTGAAGATGCTTCTCCTTGGGTTGACTAGGTGATCCTTCTTCTAGTTGGATAACTGGTCCTCCTTTGGTCGATTAGCTGGTCTTCCTTTGGTTGTTTAGGTGGTCCTCCTTTGGTAGATCCGGATGTTGGCGAAAGTCTGTGAACAGAATGCTCTCCGACTGTGGTTTGCCGTGCCCTTTTATACCGGCTTCCCCGCTCTTCTTTCCTTTCCGTCGGTATAGCAGGGTATTACTATATCTTCTAGTCGTCCTGTAGCCCATCTCCTGTAGCCCATTTGTCCCGTCAATATCCTCTTCTTGATTATACTAATTTAGCGTGTTCCTTATAGATGCTTCTTCATACGTTAGTTGAGACTATAATCTTACTGCTGGTCAGTATAACTATATTTTGAGTAACGGTAGTTGGTTTATCGGTGTGCATGCTGTGTGGTATGAATCTCTATGTTGGTGTGTGTGGATCTAGTTTAAGCTCGTCATTTCGGCGGTATATAAGACGAGTATTACGTCTTACGTCGGAGATGGATCTCGAGTAATTCGTGTAAACGTGAATTTATGTAAAAATGGAAGTATTTATTATAGGCAACGGTAACTTTCCGTTGTCTATTTAAAAGTCAATAAAAGTATAATACAATGAATCGTGGTTTTAGCCCGTACGAGGAACCAACCTCTCGCGTTTGAATCTACTGATGGAATGATTTCAGCAAGTCGTAGCTCGAGCTCGTAGCAGTCATTGCTGGCAGCTCGTTGCTTATGTTTGCACATTTTTTCTACTTTGGTGAGTAGGCCTCACGCAAAGAAGGAACAATGGCGAAATAATATACAAAGAATTAGCTCGCGGCACAACACTATGTTTTACTTAATCGCAGATTTGAGAGCGTCCATGCTCTTAACAACAGCGTTACCACCGGTTTCACTTATTAACCGTACAGCATACGCTCTTTTAAACACGTGTAATTTCACTGCTAATTCTTATACAAAGAGATGAAAATGTTCAATAAATTTCAGAGTTATCGGGCTCTTGTTACATTTTAGATCGCCGAACATAAAAAACTCCAAATAAAAAGAAAAGATATTCATTACGCAGAAACAAACCCGTACAAAGTCACCTGGCACATAGCCACCACGAGGTTATCGCAAAATAACGAATAAAGCACGAAAAAAACAGAAAAAACCCTTTTTGTACACTAGAACAAATACAAAAACACGAAAACTAATCTGAACTAATGATCAGAGTACAAGAAAGTCATAAAGTTTTGTTGCTGCTCGATCATCTATTGTGCATGGACCAGTGGTCGTCAAACCCATATTCTATACTGATACCACGGCTAAATACCAAGTAAAAACATCAATCGTGACCTCCTTAAGGTTCTCGATGAGTATCTTGATACGTGGAATTATAACGCCTCAGTATCAGGAATACAGGACTCGTGTTATGGATAAACACTGCGAACCCCGGGCAGTACGTGAACAGAGAGCTCGTAAAATAGAAAGTTAAGAAATAACAAAGACAAGGACCGTCGAGTAGGCTTACTCAGACCCGATTCGACGATAACAAGGCTCGCTATTTCATGCCTGTAGTACGAGACATTCGATTCTTCACATAAAATCCTAACAGAATTATTTGAGGGACGACAATATATTACCACCCCTCAATAAAAAATACACAGCTAAAATAATGTCAACGTTGACCAATGATTATACAAGAATCTCGAGGTAAATTTTATGATTCGCCAGACCGAGACCAGGTATGAAGACTAACAGGCGCAACCCAATTAGATCTCAGGATAGCGTTGCGAGGACGGAGCTAAACAAACGCGTTAAAAGCAAACCGCGATATTAAGATTTTTTTAGTTAAATTGAGTGCTGAGCTCTGGACAGTGACACCATCTCATTGTGTGAATATGTAATCGTAAAATTAATGAACAGGAGGAATCTCGCATACATAGGCATTAAGAGATAATTGCATAAAGAAATGCGACATTAATTTGTTTATTTACACCGATAAAGTCAAAGATCAACAAATCAACAATAATTCATGTAAATTCTCATAGTCTGGGTGACTGGTTCCTGTGCAATATTCGTATCTATCAGCCACCTCGAGAACTCTCAGCAGAACGAAGCGGTCAGCGCACGTGTCAGCCAACGCCCTGTCTAAATTTGTGACAGGTGCAAAAATACCCTGTCACAATTCCTCCCCCCTTATTCCCCAGGACGACCTCGTCTGACTCAGGCCGACGCTTCTCTGGGACATTTAACCAAGAGCTTCTCTCTCATGACCGTCGCTCTCGTGCGAGGATATCCAATAAGTAATTCAGGGCATAAGAAATAGCATACTAATTTGAACTAAAGCGATTTTGCATGCATCCAAAACCGACCAGAATAAAGTATAACCTCAACCGTAAATAACAACACATATTTGGGTAACTGTTACGTCCTGGATTTATAGGAACGCAATTTATTCTCCATTTTGAGACAGAATGCACTGCCTCGGGATTGGAGGACGGATGGTAAGGGGCGATTTTCATATAAATAATTAATAAGCACAGGATAAACACCAAAAATGTACTATGTTTATTAAAACAGTTAATCTAATCTTAATATCTAATAATTAGATATTAAAACGGTATTGAAACAATTACCAATAAATGTATCAGGGGTACAAATTGAAAATGCGGGTTTGATAACAGATGGCGTTACTAACGCTATACGCATCAGGCAGTACTGTGACTATGTTCATGTCAAAGCTACGTCTTATAGCTTTAATTTTCAGTATGTGTCAATTTGTCGCAGTGTCAAATTCATAGTTTTTTTGAGCTCTCAATATGTCGAGTTTCGTGCCAACAAAACAGCATTTGCGGGAAGTTTTAATTTACTTCTTTAATTTGAAGAAAAGTGCTGCTGAAGCACATCGATTGGTCTCCGAGGCTTATCCGAGTCATGTTCCATCGGTTTCAACGTGCGAGAGATGGTTTGTGCGGTTTAGAAGTGGTGATTTTGACGTTGAGGACAAAGAGCGGCCGGGCCAAGTGAAAAAGTTTGAGAATGCTGAATTGGAGGCAATACTCAATGAAGACTCGTGTCAAACTCAACAAGAGCTCGCAGATTCATTGGGAGTGACACAACAAGCCATTTCCCATCGTATAAAAGCCCTCGGAATGATCCAAAAGCAAGGACATTGGGTGCCGTATGAGCTGAAGCCGAGAGACGTCGAGCGCCGTTTTTTTGCATGCGAACTGCTGCTCGAACGGCAAAAACGGAAGGGTTTTTTGCATCGCATTGTCACTGGTGATGAAAAGTGGATCCATTACGATAACCCGAAGCGCAAAAAATCATATGGTTACCCCGGCCATGCATCATCATCGACGGCCAAACCAAATATTCACGGCGCCAAGCTCATGCTCTGTATTTGGTGGGACCAGCTGGGTGTGGTGTATTATGAGCTATTGAAATCGAACGAAACCATCACAGGAGCACTATACCGAACTCAATTGATGCGTTTGAGCCGCGCACTCAAAGAAAAACGGCCACAATACGAGCAAAGACACGACAAAGTAATTTTGCAACATGACAACGCTCGGCCACATGTTGCAGCGCCGGTCAAAACATACCTACAAACGCTGAAATGGGAAGTCTTACCCCACCCGCCGTATAGCCCAGATATTGCTCCTTCCGATTACCACCTTTTTCGATCGATGACACATGGCCTAGCTGACCAGCGCTTCCATTCTTACGAAGAAGCCCAAAAATGGGTCGATGACTGGATAGCAGCCAAGCCGGCCGAATTTTTTCGCGACGGTATCCGTAAATTGCCAGAAAGATGGGAAAAAGTTGTGGCTAGCGATGGACAATACTTTGAATAATTCATTTGTTACCATTTTTTCAGAATAAACGTTCAAAAATAGAAAAAAATCCCGCATTTTCAATTTGTACTCCTGATAGTTGTAATAGTCTCTTGATATATACTACGCAATGTTTATTGGGACGCGCACAATATCATTGGTTGCGCGGACAATCACTATTTACGTATATATTTATACTTTAACACAATCGTAGGATTATTAGATATTAAAACGGTATTGAAACAATTACCAATAAATGTAATTGTAACAGTCTCTTGATATATACTACGCAGTGTTTATTGGGACGCGCACAATATCATTGGTTGCGCGGACAATCACTATTTACGTATATATTTATAGTTTAACACGATCGTAAAATTGAGTGTTGCAAAAGAGTAGCAACAATATATATTAAACAACGCGCAAGAATATAATGGGTTGCGCGAACAAATCTACGTCCTATTGGATATTAAAAATAAATGATAGAATACAGATATAGTATTACGAGGACGGACGATCGTGGTCGGCCCCCGGAGAAGAACTAACTAATTGGTGTAGTGCTGAAAGTACATGGACAATAATGGATTTGCGGGGCGCAGCGCGTCTTGCCGATGCGCCGCGTCCCGTTAGTCAGCGTGCGAACGCTGACGTTAGCAAAAGGTATCGCAACGCGTCTCGCCGGTCAACGTGGGAACGCTGACCTACGCAAAAATGAGTCAAATATGTATAAATCATAAATGGATGAAAATTTTTAAATTATACATGTATCGGAAGACCCAGGACGTAACAGCAACAAACAACGAAAAGATGCTTACGTGGTCTTCTTCTTCTTCCACCTGCTTTGTCAGTTGACCGGGAAGCGATTAGGAAGGAAAGGGTATCTAAATAAAGAACTCCTAGTTAACATTAATCCATACTTTTTTATTGGAGCTATCTGTCTACGTTCCCCTACGGGAACGACCTCACTGTCCCCGAGCAGTTTCGGCGTCACAGGGGCCTCCGCGTCCGCCTCGCCTTTCTCCGTGGCCATGCGCTCTGATCCGTCCAGCGTCCGAGTCGTCAAGGCGACCTTCCTCTTCGAAAATCTCGTCCAAATGATAAGCGCTCACTCCAAGCGCTCCCCGTCCTCGCTCCAGAAAAGGGGTGCGATTTCTTCAACGGTTAGCAGACCTGCTCCATCCTGCAAGGGTGGAAGGAGAGGTTTCAAATTTTCTATTGATACTTTGGACGCCCGACTTCCCCGAGGATCTTCTATCTCATAGACCCCTGGTGAGAGCACTCGTCGCCCACGGAAAGGCTCATGATACTTAGTGGCCAGCTTCGCTGCCATATTCTGCACGGCATTCGAAAGAATCCGCTGTCTTTTTGACACAAGATCCCTGACTTAGAATTCCTTCTCGCGACGATGCTTGTTATATTGAGCGGCCTGTCATCGATACGTCTCCATAAGATCGTGAGTCACCCTCTCGCGCACGAACTCTAAATCTCGCATTTGTTCCGACCATTGTTCCCGCGGCAACGGAACAATCTAACGATGCCCCTCTACACGACGCCGATAGAAATTATGCGGCGCCGGCTCTCAGCCGAAATTAAGATATACAGGCGAATTCTGTGAGGACGAGTGATGCGCGGTATTAAACGCGAACCGAAACTCAGCTAAATGCTCATCCCACACGTGATGATTTCCCTCGAGGAACGGGCAATCATGGTTTTCAACGACCTGTTTACTCGTTCCACTGGATTAGCCTACGGATGGTACGGCGACGTAGTCGCGTGATGAATACCGCGTTCCGTGGCTAGAGCACGTAGTTTCTGATTAACAAATTCGGTACCATTGTCCGTTAACAACACCTGGGGAGTTCTCCATCGCGAGAATACTAACTTCTCCAGCGCTTCGCTAATCTTCTTTCCGGTGGTTTTGCGCAGGGGACAACATTCCACCCATTTCGTGAACAGATCTTGTATCACAAGAACGTACGCAAAACCCGCTTTACTTGGCGGAAATGGGCCCATTATATCTGTTGACTACGACCGTCCATGGTTCTTCCACGATTCGACGCTCTATAAGCCCCAACAGTGGTCTCTGTTAGACCTTTGCACACTGGCATACTCCAAAATGCCGGGCGTAGCGAACTTCATCTCGCATCATACCTGGCCAGAAATACAACTGAAAGATACATTGATACGTCTTTTTGATACCCAGATAGCCAGCGTATGGGGTGTCGTGATTCTGACTGAGAGCTACTAAGCGGTCACCACGCGGCACCACCAATTTCCATTCCGAATTATTTTCTCTAGGTAACTCATAATCTCTATGTGACCCATAATCGAAAATTCGACAATTATAATGATTCTCGAGCGCGCATTATTCAACGAGCTACACGAATACGCCGCGAGATCAATGAAAGCAGTTGGTAATGCAGGTGGATATATTCCTAAGGAGGGCGGGATCACCGCAGCTCCTACTGACTCCCCCGGAAGCGTTTCTCGAACAATTGTAAGGAATGCGCGTCGTCACATCCTGTTTCCCGCATTTAAAACAAAACCATGTACGAGGTGCGTTACAACCAATGGATAGGTAACCTATCCATTCCAGCAAACAGTCTTCTTTACAGACGTGCCTCATCTCGCTCGCGGCAAAACTGGATTTGCCGCCGGAATCGCCAGCGACGGGGCTACTCGGCCCCTTTGGCCTATCACGAGTAGAAGGACGAGGTGGAGCATCCCACGTTCCAGAAAACGTCACCCGTGGTTCTCTAGTGGGTACACCGCCCCCCTCCCCCCCAGCCGATTGCCGAAATGGGGAATTATCCCGACGCGGGGTTCTTCCACCGGACTCGCGTGGTGGGGCATTCACCGCCACTACTTCCGCTCAGCGAGGCAAAGCTCGCCCGCTGCGTTGCCGACGAACAAACTGGTTCAAGATATGTGAGATCCGGGAATAATGAACGCTTTAATCGCAGCGACGGACGGTAATATTCTTCCGTTAGATAGATGCGTTCAATGCGGGCCACGACCCGTTCCAATTCCCTGAATGAATTCACCTTATACCGCTGTACCGCGATCTGCAGACAAGGCAGCATGTTACGATGAGCGTCGCTCAGCTGCTCGCCTGCCGAGAACGGTGGTGTAACGCAATCTAATGCTCGCAGACACTCAAAATCCAGATTCTCAAAACGCTCGCGACATGTTAAACGAAACGATTCAAAATTGATAAAGCGAGGTCTTTTGCATCGGAACTAAACTAGCGCAATACCTGACAGAAAGAACGGTAAACAGAAGAAAAGTTGCTCGTCGGTAACCGAAACTGAAACACCACTTTCCTGCAATCGAATGATAAATTCTTCAGCGTCCTCCCCGCGCGCACCGGGAATAAAAAAATTATTTTCAGCATAACCTCATACTGTCCTGAGGCAGAAGACCTCCCCCTCTAGGATTATTATGACTTGGGGTACGCGGCGAAGAATGAAAATTCGGTATCGTCCGCTCACCCCGCGGAAACAACATAGTTTCCCCAAAATTCATGGTAGAGAAGTCGTGAGAGGGTATCGGAGGGGGATCCTTCCTAGAACGAACCCGACTGGACACCGGTGCACTCTGTGCGGCTATCGGAATTGACACCTCATATCTATTGCTTTCAATGGCAGCTAACTGCGTAGCGGGAGGGTGGCCCTACGAGACTCCCTCACCCAACATTCCCGTACGAAGCGGGTTTGTATCAACTGCCGAATGTGTCCAAGAGCTAGCACCTCGAACAATAATGATTTTAATTTAACCGTTCGAGCAAGTCAAACGAGGCCCTCCGCGTGGATAAGCTACGCTGTCGCAACGCGAGTCTGTCCGAGTCATCTCCTAACGTACCTCTTCTCTCATCACGCGAACTTGCTATCCTGCGCGATAAATCGTGCCGTACCAATACCGACCGTATCTACTACCTGCACCGCTTCGCGTGAGAATATTAACATTCTTCCTCTTTCTCGAAGGTTTCAGGTTTTGAGAGCTTGTTAAAGGCTTCTTGGACAACTGGCTACTTCAGAGATCAAGTTGTTTGCAACGTGCTGGGTTCCCGTCGACCCAGTTCCTCAACAATATTTAACAAAATATATCGGATTAGTTACGACAACAAAGAGTACTAGGGTCCCCGACAATACGTTGACTTTTGCTGTTTGAGCTGACCAACCCGCCCTTTAGATCTTGGCTACCAGTAAAAATGAAATTTCCCCAATGGTACTGGCGCGTGACTTGAATTTCAGGATCGTCAACGGCACCAATGGGAGCCTACATTCCTCGAGCGTAGCAGCAGCATGCTGCATCATGGACTTGGCAGCATAGAAAAGATCGAGTGCTGCTGAGGATGGTTGGAACCTCTGGTCCCGACCAGATGATCTGGTTTCGGAGGCTCGAGATCTTTCCTTCGGCAAATAATGTAGTCTCCTTCCATAATCGTTCTGTTGCCTTCCAAGTGGTCTCTCGGAATGCGGCAATAAGGTCGCCGCACGCTGCGGAGTAACATATAAAAAAAAAACGAAAACCCAATCGAAATCAATTTTGTGTGACGGTACGCCCTAAACAATGCCTTGTTGGATCGCCTCGTGCAGGACTCTTGGACAAGCGAGAAAGTCACCACACGCGACAGCCAACCCTGTCTAAATTTGTGATAGGTCCAAAAATACCCTGTCACAGTATATGGGTGTACGAGGTTGGATCAATAACTCAGTGACTTTTTTAATCTCCCGCGTTGTAACTTGAAAGGCAACACTGATTCCGCCAACTGTCATGTGTCGATAGACTGCTCGGAAGTTTTGAGCAAGCTGCATTATTTAGTTTGTGTTTGACAGCCATTGAAAGCAGACAACCCCGTGAATTTTTGCGATAATGGAAAAGAGTGAATTTCGTGTGTTCATCAAACATTATTTTTTGCGGAAAAAACTATCACTCAAACGAAGGATAAGCTTGATAAATATTATGGGGACTCTGGACCATCAATTTCAATGCTAAAGAATTGGTGTTCTGAATTTCGTTGTGGTCGCACAATCACGAGTGACGCCAAACGTTCTGGACCAATTTAGGTCACTACACCCAAAGCAATTGAAAAAAGTCATAAATGGTGTTGGCCGATCGGAGATTGAAAGTGCGCGAGATTGTATAGCAAGATTGAAGCTATAGACATATCACATGGTTCAGTGGTTTCGATTTTAAAAGATCATTTGGGTATGAGAAAGCTATCCGCAAGATGGGTGCTGCGTTTGCTCACACTTGACCACAAACGCAATCGTGTGACAACTTCAACGGTGTGTTTGGTGTTATTGAACCGCAATTCGGACGAGTTTTTGCGATGTTTCATAACCATGGACAAAATATGGATCTACCACAAAACAGCGAAGACCAAACAGCAGTCGAAGCAATGCCTTTCTCCGGGCGAATCAGCGCCGAAAAAGGCCATAGTGGGTCTATCGGCCAACAAGGTCATGGCGACAGTTTTTTGGGATGTACGCGGCATAATCCACACCGATTACCTTAAAAATGGAAAAAAAACAATCAACGGAAAATATTATGTCAACTTATTGGACCGGTTCAACGTCGATTTGAAGAAAATACAACCGAATTCCAACAAAAAGAAAGTGCTCTTCCACTAGGACAATGCACGCGTGCGTAGTCGCCATGGCAAAATTCCACGAATTAGGATACGAATTGCTTTCCCGTCCGCCATATTCTCCGGATTTGGCCCCCAATGACTATTTCCTGTTTCCAAACCTGAAGAAATGATTCGACGGAAAGGCATTTGGCTCCAACGGTGAAATCATCGCTCAAACAAATACCTATTTTGAGGACCTTGACAAATCTTATTATTTGGAAGGGATCAAAAAATTGGAGAAATGTTGGACGAAGTGTATTGAGCTCAAAGGACACTGTGTTGAGAAATAAAATGTTTTTTTGCCGAAACAACTATCTTTCATTCAAAAAGTCAATGAGTTATTGATCCACGCTGGTATCTACTGATGTTGACGCTTATACGGAGATTAATTAAATGATTCACAACAAGTTAATATTAATAATTGTATAGTGTTATATGTTTTGTAGTTAATTTGCGTTAACATACGCAAGCTGATTTTCGCATAAATCTCCTGTTTGTACGAATATTTTCGTTGAGTGATGATTTATTCTAGTCGTTATTGGATGTTCGTTTAACTAGTAATTAATGAATTTATCGTTGCGCTTTTTACTTAAATAACCTGATTGTAAGATAATTATTCTCATGTCATGGAAACGAGATAGAAAGAAAGAGCCTATGTTGCCTGCGAGCGACTCGCCCGACTCCGTTAATCGTATATTTCATCCGTACGCAAGTCTGTTAGATCGCTGTTCAGCCTCAGCGCAAATAAGTTTTATTGAAACTCGTTACAGGATCACCTCTTTCTTGTTTCGTCTACTTTTCGACATGTTACTTTAAAATAGTCTTAAGGTCCATTTATCCTTTTTATATATATGTTGGTATTTTTGCTACAGGTTCCAATATTTTACAAGAGAATTATCAATATCATTGCAGAAGAAAAAGAGATTAATCCTTTTTATCGATCTTTCTTCTATTACTCCGATACAACTGAAAATACTATTAGTTCAATATTGGTTGTATTCATATTCAAGTGACAGCTGTGGGTGATCTCCATATGTAAAGCATAATTGTTCTTTTTGCTGTCGATAATTTGCATAAACTGTTCGTGTGAACATTTTAGTGGTTGATAAATCTTTCGTTTATATCAATAGTTCCTCTACTTTTGTTAATTGTTTCGAAAAGATAATAATTAGGCATAAATGTATACGAGGTGTGTTAAAAGAATAACGGGAATTTTGTAATTTCACGTGTTGTCCGATTCGCGCGATTTTTTCGTTGTGTTGGTAAACTTTTCTCAAAAGTTGCTGTGCTATGTGAGCCATATTGGATATGTAGTCTTTTGTCAGCTGTCAAAAAGGTAACATGTGTTTTGGCAAGGTCGGCGATTTTGAAAATGGATCAGAGAACTTGTATTAAATTTTGGTATAAGAATGAAATAAAGTGCAGCAAAGTTTTAGAAATGTTAAATATTCCTTTTAGCGAGTCGGTTATAAGTAAAACAAGAGTTTACGAGTGGTAGAAGAATTTCTAAGATGGCCGTGATGACGTTGAAGATGACGAGCGCCCTTGACGCCCCAGCACATCACAAGCCGATGAAAACGTAGACGAAGTGAAAAAAATTATTATGAATGATCGCCGAATCACAATAAGCGATCTAGCTGATAATGTTGACATATCAATTGGCTCATTTTATGACATTTTTTTGGAGGTTTTGGGTATGAGATTTGTTTCAAAATTGTTGAATTTTGGACAAAAACAGCGGTGAATGGAAGTTGCTCAGGAGTCGCTAAATGAAGTTAACAACGACGCAGAACTACTGAAACGTGTCATACTAGGTGATGAAACATGGGTTTACGAATATGACGTCGAAACTATGGCTCGATCGTACCAGTGGAGGCATTCTGAATCGCCAAGACCGAGAAAAGCTCGACAAGTGCGGTCGAATGTGAAGGTTATGTTCACTATGTTCTTCAATTTTAACAGCATAGTGCACTATGAGTTCTTGCCACAAGGTCAAATGGTCAATAAGGAGTACTATTATAGGTACTAATATTATACTTACAAGTTCAACGCTGCTTGCGTAAAGCAATCCGAAAAAAAACGCCTGGATTTGTGGCGAAACAATTCATGGCTTTTGCACCACAATAATGCACCTGCTCACACTTCATTTCTTGTTCGTGATTTTTGCCCAAAAACAACTTTGTAATGATGCCCCAGCCTCCATATTCACCAGACATGACTCTGTTGGATAATCAGCTGGCGCACGGCGATCGATATTCGCCGTGCGTCTACCTGTTGCTGTGCTCTAGCACGCTGCGTTCGGTTGGCCGGAGATAGCCGAGACAAGGCTTCGCGGAGCCGAGGCTGCGTCTCGTAGGCACGCCGCGTCGAGCGAGAGGATGTCTCTCTCGCTTGACTTCGGCTTCGCTCACCGGCTATCTCTCTCAATTGACTTTAGCGCGCAACGACGCTTTCAACCCGCAGCCATATTGAAAAATTAGACACTTTTGCAACGCATCCGCTGAACAGCACACGCACCAAAAGGACTCTCGGACCGTTTCTCTTTGCCACAATACATCGGACTCGCTCAACTTCTCGCTCACCAGGACTCATATCTCAAGGTAAGCGTACACTGATATAATGCAGAGCAATTCACTATCAGTGAGGAGGAAAATCGCGGTACATCAACACTTTGGTCTCACTTTGTGGCGTGCGCTGCAGCACATGCTGAACCACGTTCTCCTCACATTATTTTGCCGGCTTAATTAATATAATTATGCATGTGCTTCATATTCACTGTAGTTTCCTCCCGAAAATCTGCTGGGAAAATACAGTGACTATACTGCTCTGCTCATTTGTGCATCCTCAGTCTATGTTGTATTGTGCTACGCAGTGCTGACTGCGTAGCTGTTCTCACATCCATTCACAGCACTCAAGCAATCAAATTGCAAGTGCTCTCATCTATTCACTGTAACTTCTCTCCGACAAAACTGCTGAGAGCTTGCAGTGAATAGTTTACACATTCTACGCACTCATTGTTCTCTTAGCGTGCCGTGCTACGCAGCACTGACTGCGGCACACGCATCACTTTCAATACTCACTATTATACTAATTGTGTGCTGGTTCTCAGTTCTTGCATTAAATTCAATTCAGACATTTTTGGTTATAATTATATTTCTCATTATTGGTGTGTTTATTTTTTATAACAATTTTGTATTTTTCTACATTTATTTTAACACAAATATTTTCTAAAATTTGACATTTTCTTGTAATAAGTGCAAGGTAGAATAAACCGCTTTCTCACGATAATAACAATGTGTCTGGTTTATTTATCACCCTGTGTCGAGTGAGGCTACATTTTTTTCCAATATATTCGCAGATCTGTCAAGTCACACCGGACGGATTCTCAACAGAATCCGTGTCATTTTTTCTTGTTCCCAAAAATAAAGAGAACCTTAAAGAGCCGTCGTTTTGCAAGCATAGATGAGATTAAAAACCCATCACTGACAGAGCTAAAAGCTATCCCAAAGAACAAGTTCCAGAAGTGTTTCGGGGATTGAAAAAAGCACTCCCATAAGTGTATAATACCTAATAAGGATTATTTTGAATGGGATAACATTGTTGTAGACGAATAAATAAAATTCTTTCCAAAAACAAAAGTTCCCGTTATTTTTTTAACACACCTCGTATCTTTGTGAAGAAGGAGGGAGAGAGACAGAAAATTTCAGAGAGAAGAAAGAAGAAAAGGTGTGGCCGCTTGGGCACGTGACAGCGTTCATGCTAACCGCTCCCTTTTGACCAACTTCGCCCCGGCGGCGACTAGCCGAACCCCTGGTCTAGGGTTAAGGGTAGGGCCGGGTTGAATCGTAGATCCATAAATAGCAGTCGATAACCGAGTCTACGTAGTAGATCCCAAGCTTCAAAAATTGCCATTTGACCAGCGGCGCAGAAAAAATATATCTTCAAAACATTAATTTTCCTAGGAAACGGTCAGTTTAGCTATGCATCCACTTTCCTGCTCTTTTTGTTTGTAAATATATGCGCAACTCCGATGTACCGGGGTTGTCGATTTCACTTTCCCGTTATTAAAATCGCTCTACTTTCCTCTTGCAAAATTTGAAATAAAAGAAAAATGTTAATAACTATTTTTAATGGAGCAAAACTAAAACACAGGAATTCAATCGTGAATGAAATGAAAGTAAAAATACGAGGTTATGTCAGGATGTAACACCTCTTCCGTTTTTAACGATTATTAGGGGAAGCCTAATAATCGAAACCGTGGGTGAAGCCAAAAAATTTTTAATTATGATTGTCGTACTATTCTCTTCTTTTTACGACTTGTCTCTTGCATGGTCTATATCTATATAGATTCCAATATTGGGTCTGGGAAAAAGTTCGTGGCGGTTTTCCCGATAGATGGCATCAATTGCAAGTAAGTCAGGAAACACAGATCGCAACAACACGACTAAACGCTCGTTGGAAAGGTGACCCTTTGAGCGTTACTTTGAGTGTATAAACATCAAAATTGGTGCAGTGGTTGGAAAGTTGTTGGCGTTTGAAAATGAAGAAAAGTAATGAAAAATTGTGCAATATTTTGCAATATTATTACGACAAAGAGAAGAACGCCGCGCAGGCTTGTGAAAAAATTTGTGCTGTGTACGGTGAAGGTACTTTATCAAAATCTGATGAAATTCTTCACCGATGGCATCATGGCTCTACCCGAAAAATGGCGAAACATTGTTGATAATAATGGAGCATATTTGGTTTAAATAAATTCATTTTCACACTATAAGAAAGCCAGTTGAATTTTATTAAAAAAACGCCACGAACCTTTTCCCAGACCCAATATGATAATAGTTAACCTTCAATAGAGAAAGGATACTTGATTCGCAACGGTTTGACCATGTTGCTATTCCTGCCTTAATTACTTAAATATTATTCCCCTCTAAGGTGTATGCGTTGTAACCACTTTTCCCACCTTCTTCGCCCCAGCTCCCGCGAATGGTCACAAAAGCCCATGATCCCGCGTGCTGGGCGGCAGTCTCGAGAAATAAATTATTTCTCGAGACAAATTTAATTCACACGCGGAATACACGGAGCCGGCTCGGCTTTGCTGCAGCCTTGGCAATTGGTAGAGGGGATGGTTCAGTTAGTGGTGGTTCGTACGGAAATAAAATCTCGACACGGCAGTCAGGGAATTAAAAATATAATAACAATTTATTGGAGTGATGAACAAAATGATTAGCCGAGAGTTAAAGAGGTACTCTCGGAAGCACGGTCGGAAAGCGACAAACGGTAACGTGCTAGATTCTCCTCAATTCTATCTTTTCGCACAATATTTAACAAGAAATTTCGGACTGGCGACAACTTTCAAACAAACTCAGCGAATCACACAAGATAAATAAAACCAAATAAATCATTGGCGACTCACACAGAGTCAACACGAAAACGAAATTAATGATCGCCCCGAATTAATGACTGGAAGAAATAATTAACTAAGTCAGAAAGACTAACAGAGGATACGATAAATAAAATCAACGCAACCAAACCGAATAAATAAAATCGCATAAATCGCCTCGAATAAATAAAATAGAGTAAAGTGCACAGATTAAATAAAACAGAATAACTCAAATAGAATAAATAACGCAGAAGAAAGGAACTACAATAAATAAAACCGCATAACGTGAACAGACTAAAGACAATAGAATAAATAAGCTGGAATGAAACAGAATAAGTGGCACGAAAGAACTTTAAACAGAATAAATGCCCCGGACAATTAGACGGTCAAAAACCCTCGACGCACAGTTCTTCCACACACCATTGCTCTCGACCAATCAAACAAACGCATAAGACACCCAAGAACTCTGATCACGCTCGAATTTACAATAAATAAATATTTAACAATAACAACGAAATGGAACCCTTTCGGCGATCCTTCAATCCTCGAGAAACGAGTTATTGCAAATTCGAAATACCGAAGTTGGATTTTCGACAGCGTGCCGTCACGACAATATCGCTCAGGTTTTTTCTCAACAAAATTACTGAAGCTAACTCCCACACTCAAACCAGAGACGAACGACGGCCTTGCCGAATGGTTGCAGTATCAGGATCCTCTCGAGTAATAATCTCCCAGCGTCCAGAATCGCGGGGGGTAGGCGTCGGTTCTCGTCCTCGTTGTACAAAATACGGCGCCAGAGTCCTCGACAATACGTTTGTTCTCGTTGTTTGAGCCAATAAACTCCCTCCCCCCAAATCGTAGCCACCAATAAAATTGAAAGTATGGTAACGGTACTTGCGACTGGGGTTATTATCCGAGCCAGCAACGGCTCTAGCGAGAGCTTCGATGCCTCGTACGAAGCAGCAGTCAGAAGCGAACGATAATAGAAATACAAAGACATCGCCGCGCAGCAAAAATTCAAAGGCCGCCCGAGATCGTTGCACCTTCCGGTTCCCATAAGATGCTGCGGGGATGGTCTCCGCGTAGTTCTCTCAAGGAGAACGCTGACGTCATAGTCGGGGCTACGGTTGGTTCGCGTGACGACGACGGAGACTCGAGATCGCTCTTCTCGCTGTTATCATAGCGTCCTCCAGGCTCTCGCAGCTGACCTTCCTGTTACTGCTGATAATTCCGTGCTCGGGCCATCGTCCGCTCGGGAGAATTATATAAAAAAACAAAACAAACGAAACATGAAATGAATATTAGTCGCTTCGTATGCTATACTTTTGCCCTGTTGGATCGCCTCGGGGAGACTCTCGGCCGAATGAGCAGGTGTATCGTGGTCAGTCCTGCTTGGTCCGACTTTGTGACGGGTTTCACAAATACCCCGTCACAGGGTATATGAGAGTATATTTCCTCGGACTTGGCCGTATTACGCCTTGTAGGTATATTATATGTTCCTGATCTTTAACTTAATTATTTCATTGTTTCAAATATCCCACAAATAGATGCAATGTTGGTTTCGCAGTCGTCCATTGAAATAGATGAGTTTGATGATGATTTGAGATACTAGCAAGGACCTTGAGGTCCGACGAGTGCCACTTGGCGAGTGGAAACCCGCCCACCATGCACAAGTCCTTGAGCTGTTGAGCAATTTCAATGAGTTGATGAGTGGTATCCGCCCCTCTGAAGATGTCATCCACGGACCTGCCAAAGGTGATAGCTGGCACAGCAAGTGGAAAGCGATAGCTTTTAAGTGGTTGAGTGCTTGCCTGCGCACTTCTTGCAGTTGCATGTTGAACGGCATGACGAGGCGTTGTGACGTCCTAAATAGTTGTAGCACAGCCTAGATTATTCCGCCATCTTGCGGCGGGCAGCCACTCTGAGGTGCCGGAACTCCGGACACATCACGATGTAATTCCCCAGAGTCCAACAACAGTCACAGGGATACACCGTCTTGTTGGTGCGAGATGGCGGAACACTGTGGTCTGTGCTTGCCAACGCATGGCGCACAGTCAATCGCTGAGTGCCGACCTTCGCAGAAGCAGGGTTTGCTGAAGACGACCGTTTTGAGCTGGTAGCTTGTGTTTAAGTAGTCTTCACTATCTCCAATGCTCTTACATTCGTTTCAACAAACTCCTCGATCCTGGCAAAGGTCGGGAACTCCTGTGTACGCCCCAGAGATGTCTCCCAGGCTTCTCGTGCGGTTTGGTCCAGATGGCTGCTGAGCTGCCTCACCAACACGCAGTCCCAAGGTTGCTCCTTCGTGGTCAGCGAAGTTAAAACCTTGTTGGCCTCAGACACGTTCGTAATCAATGATGCGAGCGACTTCCCATCTCCCACGATGGGTGTCATGCCAAAGAGTGCGTCCAATCACTCGTGCACCCGCAATCTCTAACTCTCAAACCGAGACATTAGTGTCTCCCACGCCAATGAAAATGATTCGCTGGTGAGGGCGAACCCTTAGATAAATTTTGCCGCCGGATCTCAGACGCAGCCGCACAGATACATCAGCCACTCAACGTTGGCCAATCTGGTGTTCAAGATGACCACTGACGTGGACAAATCACGAAACGCTGGCCATCCTGAGTATTCGCCCTTGAGGATTGGCAACTTTATATCTGGCAGCTTTTTCTGAGATCAAGGCGGAGTTGTTACTGGTGCAGGTTGATGTGGTTGCGCTAGCCTTTCCAAGGCTTGCCTTACTGCAATCTTGCCGTTAAGTGCCAGTTTCACCTCAGTCATTTACAGGTTGTTCGCAAAGTACTCATGATCGAGGTAGGATGCGGGCCATGAACTTTCCAGGAGCTCCTGCTCTTTACGAAAATCCCTATGGACCTCGTCTATTTGCTCGATCAGCGTCTCTAGCAACGCCAACGTGGTCGGTTGAACTTCGTCAGCCAGCGTAGTGAAGATATGGTGGAGCGCTTCGATCTCGTATTATGCTGCGACTGAACCTTCAGCACCACCTCGGTTGCTAGGCGAGCTGGTGTTCGGGTCCTTTTAGCAGTGGTGGTGCCATCGGGGACCAATAATGCCTTTTTCTCATCGCCGGGCGCCATCCCGGTGTCTGATGAGTTGCGTTCAAATATTGTTGTCCTGACATTCCTTTAAGCAGAAAAAAACAACGAAGTTGCTCCGCAGAGTGCTACTTTACCAAAATCTGCGTGGCTAATGAGTACGAGAATGAGCCGACGAAATGAGCGTCGAAGGTGGAAGACCCTGGTCTCCTCCTTTGCGTGAGTCGGAAATCCGGCTCGAAGAACCAAAATGTTGCAGATTGCCTTGCCTTATGAATTTCTGATCTAAAAGATATTGAAGAAGAATGAGTTTTCAGTCACGACAGGTGCGAAATAACCAGACGAAAGATGTTGGCAGAGAAAATAGTCTTAATTTTCATCTTGTCTCGCTCAACTACAAAAAAAAATAAAATAAAATGAAAAATGAATTTAAAGCGAATTGAATGAGCCACACGTACAATTATAATAATTGTGTGCCAAAATATGAGTGAAAACGTGAAGCAGCCCGCGCTGCAAAGCACGCCACGAGGTGAGACTTTTGAGGATGCACAAGTTGAGATTTCTCCACCTCACCGAGATTGAAATTGTATAAATTATGACGGTGCACGCTTACCGAGTATTTTGAGTCCTGTTGAGCGCTTCTGAGTTGAGTAGGTCTAAAGAAAGGCAATGAAAAGTTCCGTGCTGAGAGCAGTTGTTATAGCTGTCTTGGCGGTTTTCACGAGAGTAGTCGAAAATCTCAAGATGGCTGAGCTTTATGAAAGCGTCATTGCGAGACGCCGCAGTCAAGCGAGAGATCGATGATAGTCTTTTGCTTGAGTAGCATGCCTTACCTGTACGCATGGCAGCTGAGCGCAGCACAACACCAGTAGCAACGAGCTGATGCACGGCGATCATCGTGGCCAGCTGATTTCTCAACACTTTGGATTATTGAAGTTCTTGGAGCTCTCGAAAGTTTTGATGGTCTCGGTAGTTTGTTCGTGTATGGTATGTTTCATATGGTCCGGATTAGGTACAGAATTTTTTCTTCTGGTGTTGCAGGAGTACTCAAGTGTTGCTCGTTCAAGGAATTCAAGAGGTTCGATATTGGGTTTTTGAATTTTGACTGGTTTGGAAGGTTTTTTTATATCTCCTTATAGATAAGAATTCACCCTTTTCGGATTCCTTGGTTGTTTCGTACTGGATTTTGGGAAGATTTTGGTTTACAGGGGTCAAAGTGTTACTTCGCCAAATGTACTTTGTTTCCCCTAATTCAATGGACCTTGGCTTTCGTAGTGCAACTGTATGTGCCCATTCTTGAAGTCGTTCCTTTCATAGGAGTCCCTACTCTGGGGGAACCCATGCTGTCGTCATTAATTTCTTGGGAGTATTTATACGTAATTTCCAATAGTGCGTTAATTTTTGTAGGTTCAATACTTCGTCCAACGGTTTTCGATTGAGGGGTTATACGCAGTTAGAAATTTCGAAAAATCGACTTTTTATTGCATTTTCGGAATGTACATATATTTGAGTATATTCTCTGAAAATTTCAAATCGATCCGGCAAATATTCTTGAAGAAACATGCATATTTGTAAAAAAATGTTAACGATATGTAAACGACTGTTGAAACTTTGAACGCGTTTTTCTCAAAACGACGTTTTCAAAGTCGGTGAGCACGATTTCTCAAAAACGGCTCAACCGATCGGTTTGCAATTTTAACACCACCTTCTCAGATATATTCTTCAGGTATTGATTGAAGGAATAAGATTTCCGATAATTATTTCTATTTTTTTTAAATAATTCAACGAAAAAATTTTGTTTGAAAATTGGAATTTTTTCTTTTTGAAGCCACCATTTTGTCAAACATTGAAATTTCGACTATTTCTTTGATCAATACCTAGATTTATCTATCCACTAATATAATCTTTTTGGATTCTTTATTTTAGATAATCCAAACTGGAGATATCGTGCGCACCGCTAGACACCTTTTTTTGGAGGACCTCCAGGAGATCTCACTTGAAGCAAAAAGGAAAATCAAACCAGACACAAAGATGTTATGTTGAGAAAGTGGTTTTATTCCACCTTCCGACAGGTAGCCCAAAATACAATTTAAAATATATAATTTATAGAAACAATATAAGTGACAGTAAATCCAAATTATGTTAAATTTAGAAAGAATACAAATTATGAAATACATAAACAAATTGAGTTATAATCTGAGATAATGTGAGCAGCACACAATTATATTAATTGTGCGCTGAGTGTTGACATGAGAAAGCGGTGCATGCAACGCAGTGATAGCTACGCTGCACGACACGCTCAGACTGGTGAGTGCAAAAACATAAATGAGCTAGTAATTAGAATTTGGCATTATAATGTGAGCAGCACACAATTATATTAATTGTGTGCTGAATATAAACTTGAGACAGCGGTGCGTGCAACGTAGTAATATCTACGCAGCACGACACGCTGATGCCATTGAGTGCGAAAATAGGTGTGCGTAACTCACTGCAAACACTCAGCAGTGTATTGCAGAGTGGTTGCAATGAATTAATAATGAGAGCACTCTCAGTGTATATTGCAGGAGTGCTTTTCTTATGTGTACTTAGCTACGCAATCAGCACTGCGTAGCACAATGCAAACAGATATTGAGGCTGTACCAGTGAACCGCGTATAGTCACTGTACTTTCCTAGCAGAATTTCTGGAGGGAAGTACAGTGAATAGACCACACCGGTATAATTGTATTAATTATACCGGCTAAAGCAAGTGAGAAGAGCATGATGCTGCATGTGCTGCAGCGCATGCCACGAGTGAGCCAAAGTGGTGATGCACCGTATTTCTCTTCTCACTGACATTGAATTTTTACTAAATTATGCCAGTGTACTCTTACCTTGAGCAAATGAGTCCTGGTGTGCAAAGTTGAGCGAGTCCGATGTACCAAAAAGCCAAGAAAACTGTCCGAAAAGTGGAGATGCGTGCTGTTCGTGCCGGTGTGTGCGAAAAAGTGTCAAAATTTCCAATATGGCTGCGGAATATGAAAGTTTCGTTGGGCGCTGGAGTCAGTTGAGCGAGATAGCCGGTGAGCGAAACCGAAGTCAAGCGAGAGAGACATCCTCTCGCTCGACGCGGCGTGCCAACGAGGCACATCCTCGGCTTCGCGAAGCCCATGCCTCGGCTATCTTCGACTCAACCGAACAACGCGTGTTAGAGCAGCGCAACAAGTAGGCGCACGACGATTGTCGATCGCCGTGCGCCAGCTGATTTTCCAACAAGTATAAATAAATATTTTTGAAAATAAAAAATGCCGATATAAAGTTAAAAGCTACCGCTACATTTATTAATACTTCTTGTATTTGTCAAATATCAAATAATCTTCAGAAAAAATTTGTAAAGAAACGACTTTTTTTGGCCGTGCAACTGCGTATAACCCTTTGATACTAATTCGTAACTTTTTGGTAGATGTCTTAGTATACCAGGTCTATAAATATGAAACCGGAATTTGCCCATAGATAGCCCTAGCTGTCAATGTAGTTACCGTCAAACCGCGTTATTGGCGCCATTTCCTTGTTGACATCTCTGACAAAGATTTTCAACTCACAACAATACAAGTTTTATACAACAGCATAGTTTGTAATAGCGTTGAACATGTCGAATTTTGTGCCTGGAAACTACGATTTGCGAACAGCATTGATTTTCTGTTACCAATTGAAGAAAACTGCAGCAGAATCGCATCGAATGCTTGTCGAAGCTTACGGTGAGCATGCTCTTGGTAAATCACAGTGCTTTGAGTGGTTTAAAAAATTGAAAAGTGGCGATTTTGACGTGAGAAACGAAGAACGTGAAACACCACCGAAAAAGTTTGAAGACAGCGAATTGCAAGCATTGTTGGATGAGGATGACGCTCAAACGCAACAACAACTCGCCGATCAATTAAATGTGACACAATAAGCCGTCTCCATACGTTTGAAAGCCATGGGAAAGATCCAGAAGATGGGAAAATGGGTTCCACTTGAACTGAAAGAAAGACAGCAGGAAGACCGAAAAACCACTTGCGAAATGCTGCTCGCCAGGTACAAAAGAAAGTCATTTCTCCATCGAATTGTAACTGGCGATGAAAAGTGGATATCTTTTGAGAATCCTAAGCGTAAAAGATCATGGGTAACTCCAGGCGAACCATCGACACCGACTGCAACGCCAAATCGCTGTAGACGGAAGACAATGCTATGTGTTTGGTGGAATCAGAAGGGTGTTATCTATTATGAGCTGCTAAAATCTGGCGAAACCGTTAATACTGAACGCTACCGACAACAAATGATCGATTTAAATCAAGCTTTGCGTGAAAAACGACCAGAATATCAAAAAAGGCAACACAAAGTGATTTTGCTTCATGATAATGCACCATCACACACAGCAAAACTGGTCAAAGAAACGATTGAGGCGTTTAGTTGGGAAATACTTTCGCATGCGGCTTATTCACCAGACTTGGCTCCGTCCGATTACTACTTATTTGCATCGATGGGACACGCACTTGCTGAGCAGCGCTTTACTTCTTACGAAAATGTACGAAAATGGCTCAATGACTGGTTTGCCTCAAAAAAGCAACAGTTTTTTTGGCGTGGCATCCACAAATTGTCAGACAGGTGGGAAAAATGTATAGCGATGGGCAATACTTCGACTAAAATATTTTTTATCATTTTCATACAATAAACGTGTATTTTCTATACAAAAATTTCGGTTTCATATTTATAGACCTGGTATGAATATGTTGTTGTACTATGATCTGACCACCCATGCTGGCCGGATATATTATAGGTATGAGGGTCACATCTTGCCATGTGGGAACCAAAACATTGTTGGTCCATTGGTGAGGTGCTTGACCGTCCAACGGTCCAAGATCGTTAAGCTAACTGATCTCCATTCCGGAGGGACGTAGAGTTAAAAATTCCTCTTCGCAATATCCATCCGAATTACAATCTGCCAATAGCAAAGTAAAATCTCAGTGTTTAAGAGTCATCGAGCACACGTGACCAACTCAGAATCGAGGGTAGCGCCTCTCGCGGAAAAAATACACATTGTAGCTAGCGCCGCTTGTGGCAAGTGTGTCAACCTAGGCATCCAGCGAAAAATAACAGTTATCGGTATTGCAGGATGTAAGGATTTCAGTGGCGGGCCGTGGTACATGTGGGCCCCGGTCGCCCGGATTGATCCTCCAACCAGAGCTGCGAGAAAGCGGCCGCTACAGCACGACGCACATAAGCGCACGCCCGTGTACGTGTGACCGCCTGAGCTCGTGGAGCATCGGACAATAGAAAGAGACAGATATATGACTGTCTGTCTCTTTCGCTCTCGCTCGGCTCGGGCTACTCGCGCTGCTACTGCTGCTAGTGCTCGGGCTGTCGCGCGATACATTTAACTCTGACTGAGACGAGCGCGTAACGTATGTTAATTTGCGGTCGATGATAATTCGAATCCACGCAGTGACAAATTTTTTTTTCAGCAATTATTGCATTTCACGATTAATTAATTATTGTTATTTTATTTTTTACATAATTTTGCTATTTCTTGTTTTATTACGTATGTGATACGGGCCATGTTATACCTCATAAAAACCGTATCAGTACTATTGCTGCAAAGAATGGACTATAAAATGTAATGGTTGCTTAAAAAATTTGACACAACGAGAACTCGAACTGTCATCGGCCACGGATGAGAGATATAACGCGCACGCTTCACTGATTATCGTTATTAAGCTGCATTAGCAAATTAAGATACCCAAATTTGATTCAAAGCTTCTGAAAATTAAAAATATGACAGTTAATCCAACTAACCGCGATAACGATTGTTGGAAGAACTACCAAAAGAACGCAATCCATTCTTGGCCAATGTGTACGTTATTTTCTTCTTTAGTATATATATTTTTTTACAATATATGTGCAGAATGTACATAGAAGTCCAATACTTGACTGAATTATTATCTTAAACGACCCAACGATAATTGATCGTTCGTTTTAAGTTGTGCTGTTTGCATTTATTTGAAAAGGATAACGGTGAGTCTATATAAAGGGTGGTTAAATTTTAAGGGCCGATGTTGAATGTGAACCACACCTAAACGTCAAGTTTTTTTCTGCATTTCATTTGACATTTCTCAATTTCAGACTAACTCAATTTGAACCATGGAAAGATACACAATCGAGCAACGCGTTAAAGTTATTCAGGCTTATTATGAAAATGGGCGTTTAAATCAAAATGCATATCGTGCACTTCGTGATTTTTTCGGTCAATTTAATCGTCCAAATGTGCGTACAATCGGAAAAATCGTGCAAAAATTTGAGCAAACCGGGTCTGTAGGAGATATTAAAACACCAGTGCATGCTCGTACAGCTCGTACTGCAGAAAATATTGCTGCTGTTCGCGATAGTGTGGCTGAAGAGCCGTCCACCTCAACTCGTCGTCGTGCCCAACAATTGCACCTCTCACGCTCGTCGTTGATGAACATTATGCATAAAGACTTGCATTTACACGCTTATAAGGTGCAATTGACTCAAGAACTAAAGCCTCTTGACCATTCCAAACGTCGTCAATGGTCAGAATGGTGGCAAGAAATGGCAACAGTGGATGATCAATTTTCGAAGAAAATCATCTTCAGTGATGAGGCACATTTTCACCTCAGTGGATTCGTCAATAAGCAGAATTGCCGCATTTGGGCGAATCATAATCCAAGAGTGATTGTCGAAAAACCAAGAGTGACTGTTTGGTGCGGTTTATGGATTGGCGGCATCATCGGGCCGTATTTTTTCCAAAATGAGGCCGGTCAGGCAGTTACTGTGAATGGTGTTCGCTATCGTGAGATGATAACGAACTTTTTATGGCCCGAATTGGAAGATATGGATGTGGGCGATATATGGGTTCAACAGGACGGTGCCACTTGCCACACAGCTAACGAAACAATGGCTCTTTTGCGCGACAAATTCAATGGCCGTGTTATCTTACGTGGTGGCGATGTCAATTGGCCGCCAAGATCATGTGATTTGACACCGTTGGACTTCTTTCTTTGGGGTTATTTGAAAGAAAAGGTGTACGTCGATAAGCCAGCAACAATTCAAGAGCTAAAGGATGAGATAATTCGGCACATTAACGGCATAGAACCTCAATTATGCCTAAGCGTCATCGAAAATTTGGACCATCGGATGGAGGTGTGCCGCCGAGGTCGCGGCGGCCATTTGGCCGATATTTTGTTCCATACATAATTGAACCATACCATATTATCATAATAAAAAGAATTGACAATAATTTCCTAAATAATTTGTGTTTTATTCAAAATCAACATCGGCCCTTAAAATTTAATTACCCTTTACATTTATCTCTTTTCTCTTGAAAAGTATATTAATAAGCCATTCATAAACATTGAGAATACTTTAAATTTCCTTTTGTTTACAATACGTTAACAAAAAAGGTTTATCGAGTTTTATGGAATTTTTCACTTGACATGTGTCGCTGCAAGATTGTCTTCCACATATCGTCGAAATTAAATTTAGAAATGATCTTTGCAGTAAAATTGACAGGTAACGCAAATTGCTGTTCTTATTCATTCTTCATCAAAGCCACCAGTACAGTTCTCGTTATGTATGATAGTAACAATATTGAAAAAGGAGATCTATTTTCATATTTGACAGTTCAATCCATGGTATTAACTTTACTACAATCTTTCACGTTTATATTGATCAATTTTACAAGTTGCGAATATTATATTGTCTCAGGATCTGCGTATCAAATGAAACATTTAAATTATGTTTTTTTCCACAGATGTGTAAAGTTTTATCAATAAAAACAACATTTTCTTCTTTCAGGATCATGTACGACACGTTTATTTTTAACCACATAAAATCCTGTTTTATTACTATTTCGCTGAAACAAATTGCAAAATAGTAAAACAATGATCTGAAATATATTGAAAATAAAAGATTAATTTATCCTTTAGGAGCTTCCCTGATAAAAAGAAAAGTAATTACGATAAACAAAAGTGTACGAAGTATATTTTTTCAAAAAATAGTTTTACAGTCAAATTTCATAAGCCAAAAATCATAAGCTGTTAGGCGTTCTAAAGATAAAACTCAAGCAGGAATATTTCTATTTCAAAAACAAAGTATAATAGAAAAATGTTGCTATCATATCAGTCAAATTTTCCTTCAGGCACCCAGCCACTTTGTATGCCATTTTTAGAAAAAATACACAGAACAAACATTACACGTATACCCAAGGAATACCTAAGAAACACTTAACTATCAAAATTATATTATTTGAAGTCAAAATGATGTCATTTAGACTGCAATGTATTCCTTGGGTATATGCACTGTTGACATAAAGTGTATGGAAATCTATTTAAACAATTAATTCTCCTTGCAGAAGTTGAGTTTTCGTGATTAAGCTGTGCATACTAAAAGTAAGGAAATTCCATAAACATTAAGTTCTACAAAGAATATCGTTACTTGGAAGGAATATGTATTAGAAGAGCTTATAGAATATACAATAGGTACTCTTATTTAGAAAATGCAAATGTTTCTCGGTGTACATTGCATTACAGTCTGTGGCATAAAAGCATGGGCAATATTGATGAGAAATGATAAACAGATTATTATAACATATTTGCACGCCAGTATCTCAATTTAAATATAAATGTACAGAATAACTATTCCGGCTAGTACTTTTTTATGACATTTAGAGATTAGTATTTTTCAGGACTTTGTATATCCACACACAATAATACTGTTGAAATATATACTTAAAGAATTGTTTCACTTCTAAACCATTTTTTCATGGTACACACAAGTATTATAAATTATATAATACGTCTTATAAATATTAAAAATATTTCAAGAAAAATGCAAAAAACTGTTCCTAACAATAAATATCATATTTTTAAATGCAATAATGTGATGAAAAAACTACATGAAACAATTTGTTATATAGCACTTTTTAATTCAACGTTTCTCAAGCGTTTTTTTAAATAGCTTATTTTGAAATAAATATTTTCCCTCATAAAAGTGAACATTATATGAAATAAAATCAGCAATATTCTTAAAAAAATGATTATTTATAAATATGATGTTTAATAAATCTTTTTCGACAACTGCTTTGTAAGTAAGAGGAAATTGGAAGAATTCTCTATGTTTATAAACAATTATTAGGATATTTTTAGCGAATAAAATGTATATCGCCATCGTTATTGTTATCCTTTTAAAACGTTAATACGGACACTACGAATACAACAACATACAAATGAATGATAATTGTTACATCGCCTAGGATATTAAATATTCTATCGATTATTGGACCGCATCACGGAATAACTCTATTACTTCGACAAACTTCGCTTCAATGGAGAGATGCATACGACATAATGCACATAAAAAGTATTATGTTTGTTATTGATGCTGATATGTTGCCAATGCGCGTTTGTAACGTTCATGTAGTGGTGAGTAAGCATTTTATCAAGACGATACATCGAATATATAATATTATCTGCATGAACAATAGAAGTTGAAGAGTTGATTAAAAGAAGAGGATCTGTTCGCACTGTCGCTTAGCACAACTTACAAGAATCAACGTAGAAATGTGTCATTCATTACTTTTGTATAGATAATTCTTATTATCACCCAATCCGCAATTTGTGTCATTGGTGTTTCTTCAAGAAACAAGAGGGAGTAACAATGGAAATTATTTCAATTGAAGTGCCCAAGAAGACCAACAATTGTAGTCATCGCTCCGTGTGGATTTTTCATAAGAAGACGGATAACTACGCAAAAATGAAGACTCCAACAACCTGCACGCAGATTATATGAAATGTAGTTTGCACATACAGTTCATAATGTAAGACAGCGAGGCCAACATCAAGATACATTACAGGTGCATACATATTGTACGTGAGGATATACACTATTTTTGGTGCGATTTAATTTATTGTAGCACTTTTGTCAAGCAAAACAGCTGCATAATCTCATTGGATGTATGTGACAAGAAAAGAAATAGCATAAGAAAGAACCATGTAGAATTATGCATATACCAGGTGTATGCATAAGTTTTTTCCGGTTTTTTGGTAAAAAAAAACACGTAATTTTCAAGGGAAATTAATTTTTGTTTTATTCAAAATATTGGCCATCGGCTTCTACACATTTCGCCCATCTTTCAGGTAACTTATGAATACCATGCCAGAAAAACTGCTTGTCTTTTGCGGCAAACCATCCGTCGAGCCATTTTCCAACTTCCTCGAAATTGCTGAAGTGCTGCTCTGGGAGCGCGTGCCCCATTGATGCGAAGAGGTGATAGTCAGATGGCGCCAGGTCTGCCGAATACGGCGGGTGCTGAAGGATGTCCCATCCAAGCAATTTCAAGGTGTCTTTCACTGCTTTTGCTGTGTGAGACGGCGCATTGTCGTGTAACAAAATCACTTTGCCATGTCTTCTGGCCCATTCCGGTCATCTTTCGATTAATGCGTGGTTCAAATTAATAATTCGTTGGCGATAGTGTTGTGTATTAACGGTTTCGCCGGGCTTCAAGAGTTCACAATACACAATACTGCTCTGGTCCCACCAGACACAGAGCATGGTCTTCTTGCCGAAGCGATTTGGCCTTGGTGTTGAAGAACCGGCTTCGCCAGGTAAAGGCCACGATTTTTTCCGCTTCGGGTTCTCAAAATAAATCCATTTTTCGTCACCCGTCACAATTCGATGCAAAAATGATTTCCTTTCGTGGCGTTGAAGCAGCACTTCACAAGTGACTTTGCGATTTTCTATTTGACGTTCATTCAAATCGTGTGGGACCCATTTACCGAGTTTATTGATCTTCCCCATTACTCGTAAACGTCTGCTGATTGTTTCTTGTGACACATGTAATGCTTCTGCTAATTGCCGTTGAGTTTGAGTTGGGTCATCATCCAATAACTCCTGTAATTGCTCGTCTTCGCATTTGTGTGGTCCACCAGAGCGCTCACTGCCTTTCACATTGAAATCACCACTTTTAACTTGTCGAAACCATGTCTCACATGTTCTCATCGATGGAGCGTGTTCACCATATGTTTCTACCAGCAAACGTTGACTTTCAGCAGCCTTTTTCTTTTGATTAAATAAGAAAAGCAATGCGTGCCGCAAATGTTCTTTTTCAGGCACAAAACTCGACATGATCACTGAACGATAAAACAAAGACGCTAGTTTTTGGCGGACTCAACTTGTGTGTGTTTGTAGGTTAATGTCAGACGAACAAAATGACGTATGAAAAAACTTATGCATACACCTGGTATATCCTACGATAAACTTGCACAAAAATCGCATGCAACGTTATACAAACATCCAAGGAAACAACTTCGAGAAAACATGGAACAACCTTAGGACTACGTGATTGCTATGAAAAGAAGCACGACGTTTCATTCAAGAAATAAGAGACACCCTATTATTGTCATCAATAGACACTCGAATATAACTAAATCGAGCAACGTGAAGTGTATAGATTTCGTAACGTTTAGTGACATACATTTATGCTAAAAAGATATTGGCTAAAAAGATATTCAATTTTTTCATAAATCAAATGTTTACATATAAAACGAAATATTTGAAATCGCAATCTTCAACTTTTCTCTTAGTTGCCATGCATATCATGCGAAAATGTTTTCAATAAGAATATGCAATAAACGCTACTCTTTGTAGGAGAAGAATCTCCTATTTCATAATGTGCAGTTTTATGAGGAAAAAGCGTAATTATAAAAACACTAAACAATACAAACTTAGTTTTTAGAAATGCTATTTGAGAATTGTTAATTTTTTTCATATATGAAAACGTTCACAAATATGATATTTCTTGCTGGAAACAGCATTTGATTACATGTATCAAAAAATATTTAAAGCAAAAAAGAATAATTGGCGAAGCACACACATACACCTAAAAACTAGGTATGACGTCCGAGTTGGACCAGTGTGTACATGATTTTTGCAACCGACGTTTCATGAAGATTTCTTTTTACTTTACTTTTTCAGGTTGATGCTAATTCAGATAAAGTGAATTGACATATTCACAAAACGCATCGGATTATAAATCAATAACATGACTTCAACCCACATGTCTAACCTAGTGATGCAATTTATTTACCGCAAAGAAACCACAAATTCACCGCGAAAGTGTTTGATACAAACATAACAAATTTTCTGGTAACCAAAAATAAAAAACTATTTATTTTGCACGGATTATTAAGCATAATGAATAAATGCATAGTGATACGTGTTAAATAAATTGTATTTCATCTCCGTTGTCTTCAGTCAATTTTATTTATGTAATGTGTTTCGGTAATGTGGTGCTTAATTTCCTGTTATTACTTAAAGTATCATGTTAGATATAGTACGTGAAGTATGAACGCTTTATTCAATGTTAGTGATGAGAACTCTATCGTGCTCTTGAATAACTTTCCCGTTTCTATGAACTAACGTAAGAAAATATTAAATAATTGTTTGTTTCATTTATTGATACTTGAATATATTCCAGTTCAATGTATATATACCTTACAATTTCCAGCGAACATCAAATAAGAGTAATAGCATCAATGTCATACTTTCCTATTCGATAATGTGATGTTACATATACGTTATAATCACAACGTTATACGTGATACTTATATACGTTATATTTACACTGTTGAGTAGGAAATTAAAAGATTGGTGTTCTATTATTAAAAGAAGAAACCACCACCTTCTCGCGGTTTCCGTCGAGCAACAACATGTACGTCGTACATTTATGCGATATTATAATAACAAACGCATGTATATAATTAAAAAGAACATAACGTTGCTTTCATTTAATTCGTGTTAATAAATTATTAAGTATATTGCCAAACATATATATATACTAAAGAAGAAAATAACGTACACGTTGGCCAAGAGTGGATTGCGTTCTTTTGGTAATTCTTCCAACAATCGTTAACGCGGTTGGTTGGATTAACTGTTATATTTTTAGTTTTCAGAAGCTTTCAATCAAATTTGGGTATCTTAATTTGCTAATGCAGCTTAACAACGATAATCAGTGAAGCGTGCGCGTTATATCTCTCATCCGCGGCCGATGACAGTTCGAGTTCTCGTTGTGTCAAATTTTTTAAGCAACCATTACATTTTGTAGTCCATTCTTTGCAGCAATAGTACTGATACGGTTTTTATGAGGTATAACATGGCCCGTATCACATACGTAATAAAACAAGAAATAGCAAAATTATGTAAAATATAAAATAACAATAATTAATTAATCGTAAAATGCAATAATTACTGAAAAAAAAATTTGTCACTGCGTGGATTCGAATTATCATCGACCGCAAATTAACATACGTTACGCGCTCGTCTCCGTCAGAGTTAAATGTATCGCGCGACAGCCCGAGCACTAGCAGCAGTAGCCGCGCGAGCAACCCGAGCCGAGCGAGAGCGAAAGAGACAGACAGTCATATATCTGTCTTCTTCTATTGTCCGATGTTCCACGAGCTCGGGCGGTCACACGTACACGGGCGTGCGCTTGTGTGCGTCGTGCTGCTGCGGCCGCTTTCTGGCAGCTCTGCCTCCAACTCCCAAGTATCGTTGGTTCTGCGCCGAGTCGTATCCCACCGATCCATGTGGCCGGGTACAGTAAATAAACTTTCAATCGAGAAACCAACATAGATTCTACAGCAACATTGAGTCATAATAAAAAAATGTCTTGTCTCGGGGCCCGCTTTACGCTTATGCCTTCACGCCCGCTTATCCGCTTATACCGACAACCGTGAATCGCGAATCTACCGTCAGGAGCTAGAACTAACAATTAGATAGCATAGACTACAATATGGCCCCGAACACGATTTTGACATATCCGTTCGTACTTTTCGGATTATCGCTTCGATTTGCAATGAAACAAGTTAGAATTTTTTTGTTTAAGTGCAGTGCAGTGGTAAGCTTTGCGGTCTGGTCCAGTGAAGTGTAGCAGATATGCGTAAAAATTGTAGTTAAATGAATTAATGAGTTCGCGAGAAAAGCGTCATGGCTAACGACAGCTGCCACGAATTTTCGATAATTTATTGTGTCTATGCAAAAAAAATTGCATGGAGAGACGGACCAGACCGCAAATCATACTAAACGAAAGAATTCATTTTTAATGTTTTTTTATATAATACTATTGTATTTTCGGCGAAATCCGAAAACTACGAAATCGTAGTTTGCTATTTGGCCACTGGGCGCTTCGTATGCCCTTGCTCGATGACTCTTAAGGCACGTATGAAGTCTTGCCCATCCGGTATTGAAGAGGAATGCAAGTGTCGTCTTTTCACGTAGATGGTTGCTTTCATATAGTTAATGGAGGATGGTGTGTTTGTTTTAGCTGAGTCTCGCCGTTATTAGCATGTTTTAATAGGTCTCGGCCAAATTCGCATTATTTGTGTTGTTCTGAGCAAAGTCCACTCCCAGACCACTGGTGATGGAATTTTTATGAGGATGTGGGCTCAGAAGGGATTCGTGCTCTGGGCTGGACTTGGAGGCGGTTCTTGGAATTAGTCGTGATTCGGTTTTATTTGTGAATTGTTATTATTATTGTGTTTTTTTGTGAGAGACCACAGGTTGCTTATTGATTTCGCATGTGTCTGTGGTAGACGTGCGTTTTATAACCCTTTCATCATTAGTCTTCTTGTATTTTGAGGGTGTTCCTTAAACTGTAGGAATTGGGTCTAGGTTTGAGGGTAGGTGGTATGGTGGACGATAGAATTTTAACAAGGCGTTTGACGGCCACCGCGCAATGCGTGGGAATCAGCAGCCTATGCTAGGTGTTTATTCTTTACATGACTCGTTATGCGGGATATTTCCTGATTGATCTGTTTGATGTGAATTTAATATTCGCACGGTGATCGGTTGTCACTCGTACGGAGCTTCACACTCAATTCGTTACAATAATGGGTTATCGCGTTTGCTTTACGCGATTTCTTAATCAACGCACACGGAATAATTTCCGATTTATCTTTTAAAGATAATGTTTGCACGGTGATTGGGTGTCACTCGTATGGAGCGCAACACTCAATTCGTTACAATAATGGGTTATCACATTTGTTTTACGCGATTTCTTAAATCTATGCATGCGGAATCACTTCCAAATTATTCTTGATATGATTTTAATATTCGCATGGTGAGCTGGTGCCACTCGTAAGGAGCTCAACACTCAATTTCTACAGTTGTTCGTGATTTGGACCACTTGGCTTCATTTTTATTTGGCCGCTTTTGCTCGTCCTCATATGTGGCTTCCCTTGGTAGAGTCGTGAGATTTACCGGGTGGCTCGAGAATAATCATCGGACGACGGCTCGCTATTGGTGTGTATTTTTCTTAATGCGTTATAACGTGTGACGTATTGGTATATTCTGCCTCTCGGGAATTCTTATCATTGCGTGTTCATCGGCGAGTTTCGTATCTTTGTCTTACTAGCATAGAGTCGCAAGTGTTGTTACATCGAGTCGGGTATGTAAGTTTACCTACCCAACGTACTCGGCTTTGTTATTATTTTGGTTCTCTAGCTATAAGCTCTCTGCTCGCGCAACACACGAGGTTCGCAGTGTTAACCAACTCGCGCAACCTGTACTCCTGACACTGAAGCGATTAAACTCGTTATATTAAGGTACTTTATCGTTGCCCTTAAGCGGCCTACGACTTGGTATCTTAATATTCGAGTTCTGCCGAAGTGTCAGTGTGTGACAGGGGTCTGTTGATCACTGGTCCTTGCATGGTGCTACCCATGCAGGCACATCCTCCGAATCGAGCGCGCGCGATTCAGAAATCCGGGATGCAATTCCTCAAGTTGGTCTCCGTGGGGACCCGTTAATAGGAGATGCCCTGACGCTGAGAGTAGGGGCGGCCAAGCGCAATGCAAGGGAATCTTACTACTCACAGGGTTTATCTATTTAGTTCGTTCGATCAACCAACGGCCAAGCGCAATGCAGGGGAATCGGTTTATCGAAAGAACACTATGATTTAACAATTTTTTTGCAAAACGTTATTAGATTTAATAATAAAATGTAGATTGGTGTCGAGCAGTACTTCGTCTTGCAGAATAGGGTTCGACAAGAGCCCTGAGGCTTGTCTTGTCGTGGTTTATATACTTTTGCCGATGACGGGGTGTTTGCGGGTAGGTCATGTGATGTTTGTCACATTTTAATCACTGGGTGAGAGCGGTGCGGGGTGGTAAGTATCCCATTAGGTCTTCGAATTTATTCGTTTGGCCAGTTTTTGCTTTTCTGGGGTTTGAACCGAGGTTCTGGCGAGTTTTAATTTCTTGCTTCTGATAGTTTTCTACCGGCTGTAGGTTTGATCTTTCTTGCGGCGTTTTTTTGTTGTAGTTTTCATGTTTTTTTATGTTTTCGTTTGATGTCGGTATTTGACTTCTTTCGTCAGACTTCGTTTGCCTTGAGTTTCGATTAAGTTTCCTTAAAAACTCGTGTTTTTGGAGTTTTTTTGTGTATTCTTCGTTTATTTTGCGATCATCTAGTTTTTTGTTTGGTTCTAGGTGTTGGTGATGTGCCAAAGGTTGACTATCTATTTAATTTGTTAAGAAATGTCTTTGTTTAGGGTCTTTTCCTGGTTTTAATGTTTCGTCTGTGCGTGGGGGTTGTCTGTAGAATCTTCATGCGATGGTACCCTTTATCGTCTGGTTGATTGAGTTTGTGGAACCTCGGGGGTTCCACAAGTTGTTTTTGCCTTTTCCCGCTGTGTGGCGGTCTTGGTGCACTGGGTTTGTGTTTTAGAGTGTGGCCTAGTGGGAAGGTGTGTGGTCTCGCGAGCGGTTCTACCTACGGCCTTTGCTATCTCTTCTCGGGTGATGCTCTCGCATGTCGCGCTTACGTTGCGCGTATAGTCTTAGCGCGATGGTGAGGCCTGCTACGTTAGGTGTCCGCTTAGCGTTTATGTGGCTTTACCGAGCGGTTGTTAAGCCTCGCGTTTAAACGAGAAGACTTTGCTTTCGTATTCGTAGAATAACATCATAGGATAATATTTTCTTCGGCGAACGTGACTCGGGAAGTTTTGTCTGCCGGTACTCTGGTGTCGCGCTCCTCTGCCACAGATTTATTTCATAGGACATATAATATCTCTCGCTGCATTCGGTCTGCATACGCTGCGAATTATCGGCTCGCGGTGAGACACCGCCTCGTGGAGAAAGGGCCGAGATTTATCATTTGTCTCGTGAGATGCCACCGTCGCCTCTCTCCCCCTGCATGCTGCAGCGAGATGCATTGCGAGGCGAGGAATAATCGACAGAAGTCGTTGTGATGCGATAGAGTGCGGAGGTCCTCTCTGCCGCAATTAGCTGCTGCGATAATTGCTACGTATTAATAACGGAATAATAGAGACTCTAACTAATAACGCGGTACACGTGCTACAATATTCTACAAAGTGTTTATTCCGAGAAACTGTTATGTGTATCCAATAGCAAGTGATAATCGACGTGAATAAATATCACCATTCGCTTATAAATCGTGATCCTCTCCTTTACGTCAAGCCCGAAGAAGACATCTTCCTGATTCCTAGAAAGCTCTCATTCTTTGCCTGTTTCGCATCGTAATCATCGAGGTTCGTTACTCCCTCTCTGAAGACATCGTTTGTTTGCTGTAACGGAAGTCCAAGGAAACGAGACCTTTGATCAACATTTAGATAAGTATATTCATACGCACGGCGTTCGACTCGCTTTTCATATTGATCCTGACTCTGAGAACCGAAAGAAGACTGCGCCGTCGATAAAGACACCGTTGGGCTACAGACCTATTGTTACGCGTATTACCATCTGACGACGTAATACAGCCTTGGAAAGGCTTCACCAAAAAACTTAATCTGGCGATTCGAAAACCTTAGGTTCTTTATTATGACGGGTTCCCTTGTGATGTGTATTTTGCACAAGGACAGAGTTAAGGGGTAACACCACTCTAGAATTTTCCAAAAATCAATTTTTTTTTTTTCGCTTAAAAGGTGCCTAAGGGTCTCAAGAATAAGACACAACATCATTTATAAGGTGTGCAATCGTTGAAGTGCCTGAATTTTGATCCCGACCGTAGCCACCTGCTGCGCGCTCGGAGCAGGTATAAGACTCGGCGCGACGCGGCATTTGGGACGCTTGTAGTATAGTTCAATCTTCAGTGTTGGTGTAACCATTGAACTATTCGCACGACACGTGGGTTTTTTCGCTGCATTTCGTTAAATGTTGTGGTTTTTTGTCGCTATTTTTTTAGTGTACTAATAAAAATTTGCATCATGAGTGGCGGTGAAGTGAATCGTATTCGAAAAGGGACCAAACTTAGCAGTGGACATGAAAAAAGACGAAAATCATCAAGTAGGCGACCGTTGAACCGATTCGAATTGGAGACGCCGAACGATGCGAGAGTTAGTACAAGTGCAAAAAAATTGAAAGACTCCTGTGATGACTACAACATTGAAGTCGATAATGCTATTAGCTACCGCATCATAAACTTTCCTACAGTTTTTACTGATATTTCGAATGCTGTTGTGTGCAAAGAGTGTAAATCAAATGTAACATTTACAGAAAATGGAAAACGTGGCTTAAGCTTTAAAATCGTCATTTCTTGTGCAGACTGTGCTAAAAAAGAAGTGCCAAATTGCCCATTTGTTGACAAAAGCTACGAAATTAATCGCAGAATTATTCTGGCAATGCGGATGCTCGGCATCGGTTTGAATGGAACGATGAAGTTTTGCGCGTTTATGGATTTACCAAGGCCGATTTTTCAATCATTTTACGACAAAGTAGTAACAACGATTTCGATCGCAACAGAAGCCGCTTGTAAGAAAAGTATGAATATTGCAGCTAACATTGAAAAGAACAGATCAATTGAAAAAGGACAAGAACATGGAATAAGTGTATCTGGTGACGGAACGTGGCGAAAACGCGGGTTTTCATCGTTATTCGGCTTAGTAACTCTAATTAGCTGGTTTAGCGGAAAAGTAATCGATTTCGTAGTAAAATCCAAATATTGTAAACAGTGCGAATACTGGAAAAAAGAATTACACACCGAAGACTTTAAAGACTGGCATAAAAAACACGCAGACGAGTGCAATGCGAACCATGACAGATCTGCCGGAAAAATGGAGGTCGACGCCGTGATCGAGATGTTTCATCGTTCAGAAGAATTGTATAATGTTAAATATGCCAATTATATAGGAGATGGCGATTCCAAAACTTTTAAAGGCATTTTAGATTCTGAGCCTTATGAAGATTGTCCTGTTACAAAAAAAGAATGCATTGATCATGTGCAAAAGCGCATGGGAACTCGTTTACGCAATTTAAAAACAAAAACAAAGGGCCTAGGAGGAAAAGGAAAATGAACCGGAAAATTAATTGACGAATTATCGATTTATTACGGCCTGGCGATACGTCGAAACCACGACTCAATCGAAAAAATGCGGAACGGCATTTGGGGGACTCTTTATCATAAGATGTCTACGGACGAAAACCCGCAGCACGAACAATGTCCGCCCGGTGAAGATTCGTGGTGCTCGTGGCAACGAATGAATGCCACCAATACATTGGAAAATCATCATCATAAAACACCACTTTCCGAATATGTATACGAAGCAATAAAACCAATATATGAAGAATTAAGCAGTGATGATCTTCTCACTCGGTGTATCGGTGGCTACACACAAAATAGCAACGAGTCCTTCAACGCAACAGTGTGGGCGATGGCTCCTAAATCAAGGTCTAGTGGTAAGACAATTCTGGATATCGTCACACATATTGCTATTTGTGTATACAATGACGGAATGATCTCAATTATGGAAATTATGCAAACACTCGGAATCAAAATCGGACCAAATTGCTACAATTTCTGCGGCGAAGCCGACGAACACCGCGTATCAGTGGCTGAAACGAGACTGACTGACGCAGCAAAATTGGCTAGGCAGGCTGCCAGATCGACTAGAAAGGACGAAGAACAAGAGAATACCAATTTAGGAGGTCAATCATACGGGGCAGGCATCGCAGATTAAGGTATACAACAAATTTCTATGATTTTTTCATAAGGGAAACTTTAAACGGGTTTTTCTCAAAACTACTTTTTTTGACACGGCCGGAAACATAAGTCGCTCAATTCTTTACCGATCGACTCGAAATTTTGACAGTATCTTTCTGTTGGATAATCAGCTGGCGCACGGCGATCGATATTCGCCGTGCGTCGACCTGTTGCTGTGCTCAAGCACACGTCGTTCGGTTGAGCCGAAGATAGCCGAGGCAGGGCTTCGCGAAGCCGAGGATGTGCCTCGTTGGCACGCCGCGTCGAGCGAGAGGATGTCTCTCTCGCTTGACTTCGGTTTCGCTCACCGGCTATCTTGCTCAACTGACTTCAGCGCTCAACGTTAAATTCATATTCCGCAGCCATATTGAAAAATTCAGTGACTTTTGCGACGACATCGAGGAACGGCGCACCATCATCTTCGACTTTTCTCGTTGGCTTTTCGCTCAGGACGCGCTCATCATGCTCACCAGGACTCAAAACTCAGGTAAGAGTACACCGTTACAATTTAACGTAATTCAATGACGGTGAGGAGTGAACTACACATCGGTACATCCTCATAAAGGTCTCACACTGTGGCGTGCTCTGCAGCGCGGGCTGCACCACGTTTTCACTCAATTATTAGCATGCTCGATTAATATAATTGTGTGTGTTTTTACCAATTCACTGCACTTTCCCCCAATTAAACTTGCTGGGAGAGTGTTGTGAATTCAGTCCAATCATTTGTGCATCCTCAAGCTCACACTTCTGTGCTCTGCAGCGTAGACCGCATCACAGCCTGTCATAATAGAATTCCAAGTAATTGTCAGAATTGCATGTGCTAGCACACACTCTCTTTAAATTCTATTTCACCATCACATTGAGTATTTGCTGACAGGCAGTAAATTTGTCTACGCACTCATACATCTCACTGCGTTGTATACTCCGCAGCACTGACTGCGGTGCGCACATCACTCTCAGTACTCACAGCACACAATTAATATAATTGTGTGCTGGTTCTCAGCTCATGCACTCAAATGCAGTTCAATTAATCAAATTCATTTTTATTATTCTTGGAATTTTGGTGCATTTATTTATATTATTTTGTACTTTTTCTAAATTTGGTCTTTCATTTATCTATTCTCACTTCAGTGTTTTATTCAAAATTATATGATTTGTTTGTAGTTAAGCGGAAGGTGCAATAAACCACTTTCTCCAAATTCCATCTACTAGTCTGGTTTTATTTCACCCTGTCGTGAGTGAAGACTCATCTTCTTTCCAATATATTCACAGGTTCAAGATCTGTCAAACAACACCATCAGACGGATTTCTCAAACACTTTCAAACAAGATTATCCGGAGAAAGACGTAGGGATTTTTTTTTATGTTGCATATTTCATTTGTTATAAACATTTTTAGTGCATATTTTTAGGCAAAAAAACAATTTTTTTTGCAAATGTCCACTGTTTCTTAAAAAAAGTGATTAAAAAAAAATCCCTACGTCTTTCGCGAGCTTTTTGTATGTGAAATTGAAAAAATTTTGGGTTTTTGTTCCAGAGTCATAATTGGAGGAGAAACTTTTCCGGCCGCGGCGCTCTACATTGATGGTGGACGTTCAGTCAACCACCTGCTCAGCCGCCATTATGTTTTAGATTGCCATAAAAAAATTTATATACGTACTTTAATGTATAGGCAATAAAGAACCTTACACATAATTTTCATTTTTTTCGTTGTTTTCCCGGAAAAAAATCTTGAAATTAGGTAATTTTTCGACCTCCTAGAGTGGTGTTACCCCTTAATAACGAACGCTAGTTGGATTCGAGTCATTTTCTGAGCCATATGTGTAACACGATCCTGCCTGCTGTTTTCGTACTCTCGTTCTTAAGGTGGGCACTCGCTGTTGCTCGCGGTGTACTACTGACTCTTCTTGGTTCCCTGGTCTGGCGGGCGCCTATTCGTGACTTTGTTTATTGGTTAACGGCAATAATTTATCACTTTCGTGATTTTTATTGATGGGGAATCTATTTCTCTATTATGTTTTAGTGTACTTTCTTAGTTTGTTCTCGTTTGTGTGATTTTCTATTTTGGGCTAATTGGCATATATAATTCTTTGTCGTGGAGGTTGATCCCCTTTTAATTCGTAGCGGATCGCTTTGATTGCATTCCGTTACAATATGTATATTTTGGCAATTTGAATTTTAATACTTGTATATTATTATTCTAAGTGGGGGAAGAATGAGGGATTGTTGAGACTAGATTTTCTCTTTCGTGTATCATTCCAATAACCAGAGGAAACATCCATTCTTAATTTTCTCTTCGAATTTCTCGATATAGATAAGAGAAAATAAAATGTGAATTTAAGGATAAAAAAAATATAGATCTAAGGGTTAAGAAATAAATAAAAATGCAAAAATAAGACTCTTAATTCGCGTGTGCTTTGTTTCTTTTAACGCCTAGGGGGGATGCACATTAGAATGTGAGTCACTTCTAAATGGCATATATCGCATGTTGTTTCATTTCTTTGCACCTGGAGCACATATTAGGATGCAGGTAAGGGATAAATATAGACTCACTAGGCCGCAAACGGCAGCATCGACATAAGTCAAAGTATTTTACTGTATCGTTAGTGGTCGTTATAGACAAAGATGATAGATCTAGTGTTTCCGACCAGGGAGTCGGGGGTCTAGAGAGATCCTTCTTGTCAATAGAAGATGGTCGTAGGGTGATAGGACTACGAGGCAACGGACTAGACGTGGCCAGAGGCCCACCTGGATATTGAGTGGGTGGGGAGATCCTCAAAGTCATGTGCAAGTAGCGACAACTTGGGTACCAAAAAGGGTGCTGTTCCCGAGAATCGTCCGTGGTTTCCCAATTTCCCATCATAACTCCACAATGAAAACTCGTTACTTCGTCTTCCTTTCCCGAGAAGAAAAATCCAGCGAAAGCTGATCGTATATGATCTGATTCGTAGATCTCGGGCCAAAACGTGAAACTTTCTAAATGTTTTCGATAATTTTCGAAAGCTGGATATGATGGGGTCAATGAACTTTTTATCGGAGGTCTTTCGTCCTGAGAGTTGGAGGTCGCGTTGACTCTTACTTCGAATCGAGAGTCGAAACGTTCCTTATTGCAAGGAAAAGGAACCGTTCGTGGGTCTGTCCCGATGGGTACGTTTCCGCAGGGAATACCTCATACAAATCGGCACTGATCTTGCCATCTACGATGATCCTTCATAGGAATATCACCTCCTTCCAATTCTTTAATAATCACCCTACAGTCAAAGCAACTAACTTCGTCATGTATTCCAGTATGATAAAACCCTGCCGCAGCTAGTCTAGACGGATTTGTTGAAACTAAAATTTGCCACGTGGCCGTTTCCTTGACATGATTAAAGTATAAATATACACAAGATTCGGAATTTATGTTTTAAGAGTAAGAAAACGTAAAAATTATTATTATTATGATTTTCGTTGCAATTGCCGCTGTTATTATTAGTCATAATAATTTTTTCCCAATGTTCAATTATGAGCATTTATTTATCTATTGATCCCCAAGAAACTAGGGTATTTGTTATGTTGCAATTATTAATATTGTATGATAGGGTTATCATTACTGTCATCATATTATAGCACTATCTGTATTATTATCTAGCAAAAATTATCATTATAAGTCTATCAATACTATCATCACATTACTATAGTATTATTATATAATAGTATTTTCAGTATTATTATTACGTACTTTTTATTAACTTTTCTTCTGTTTTTCACGGTGGGTCCGGGAATTTATTATTCTTTTGAGTGCAATGTAATACTATTAGATACTGGTAGATGTGAATGATTAATTTTATAAAGTAACATAATGATACAAATCTTTATTATTCTTAGTTTTGTTAATATGACGATAATACTCTACTAATTAATTAAGTAATTTAGCTTGTTTATTTACTTATACATTTATTTACTTGTTTATTTCTATAGCAACAATCACTAAAGATAGAATCTTCAATGGAATTTTTTATTTCCTTAATCTATTTGAATGTATCACATATTTTTTTGGAAGTTTAATATGTACATTGCCTTTTGTTAATATAGCTGTTTTTTCATGTGGAGCAGTGTAGTGATCACCAAGTTTTCCAGGTTTAGATCCTTTCAACAAAAATACTGGTTCGCCGATTTTAAATTCAATTTAATTTATTTTGCGATCTTGATATTGTTTTGATATTTCTTTAGATTTAATCAAATTTTGTTGCCCAATTTCTTGTATATCGCGAATTTGCGTGACTAACTGGGTTAAATAGACGTCATATGTGACAATTTTTTCCATATCCGATGGTGACATCCCAGAGGGGACTCGGGCTATTTTTTCAAACACCATTTCATAGGGTGTGTGCTTAGTACCTTCGTGTACATTCGTATTGTAATTATAAATAGCTATTTCAACCCATTCGTCCCAATCGCTTTTCTTGCTCACCAAGTGCGTGATGAGACCTTTTTAATGATACGTTGTATTGGGGGTGAAAAGCAGTGGTTCTAACTTTCCGAATTTGAAACAACTTCGCTATTTGCTTTAAAAATGTATTCAAAAAGTTGCTATCTTGGTCAGTAAGCACTGCCTTAAGCGATCCAAAATAACAAATGAAGCGTCTGACAAATATTGGGTCTGGGAAAAAGCTCGTGGCGTTTTTTTTAGTAAAATTCAACTGGTTTTCTTATAGTGTGAAAATTAATTAATTTAAACCAAATATGCTCTATTATTATCGACAATGTTTCGCCATTTTTCGGGTAGAACCATGATGCCATCGGTGAAGAATTTCTGTGGTTTCTGGTTGAAAAAATGAATCGAGTGGTTTTTACAGGCTTCTTTTGAAAGCAGCTTAATTCCATTTAGAGAGTTCTGCAGAGATCGGAATAAGTGATAGTCAGAGGGTGCTACGTCTGGACTATACGGTGGATGCATCAAAACTTCCCAACCAAGCTCTCGCAATTTTTGACGGGTCATCAAAGAAGTGTGTGGTCGGGCGTTGTCATGATGGAAGACAGCACCTTTCCTATTAATCAATTCGGGCCGTTTTCTTTCAATTGTTTGTCGTAATCTCTCTAGTTGTCCACAGTAGAGTTGAGAATCAATCGTCTGACCAACTGGAAGTAGCTCATGGTGGACGATTCCCTTCCAGTCCCACCACACACACTGCATCACCTTTTTCGCCGTCAATCCTGGCTTCGCGAACGCTTGTGACGGCTCACCATCCCTTGTTCACGATCTTTGACGCTTCCGATTGACGTACGTGATCCATTTTTCATCACCAGTTATGACACGTTTCAGAAATAGCTCGATTTCATTGCGTTTCAGCAGCTCATCGCAGATTTTAATTCAGTCTATCATGTTTTTCGCGCTCAACTCATGAGGAACCCATACATCGAGCTTATTTTTGTAGCTAGCTTTGTATAAATGGTTCAAAACTGTTTTGTGGTCAATGCCTAGCTCCATACCAATATCGACACTGCTGATATGCTTATCTTGCTGGACTTTTTCAAGAATTTCATCAGCTTTTTCAGTGATTGGACGACCAGAGCGTGACTCATCTTTCACATCAAAATTACATTTTAATAAAAAACATTAAATTTTAATAAAGTACCTTCACCGTACACAGCACAAATTTTTTCACAACTTTCCTTTGTCGTAATAATATTGCAAAATATAGCGCAATTTTTTATTACATTTCTCCATTTTCAAACGCAAACAACTTTCCAACCACTGCACCAATTTCGATGTTTATACACTCAGAGTAACGCTCGAAGTGCCACCTTTCCAACGATCGTTTAATGGTGTCGCTGCGATTTGTGTTTCCTGACTTACTTGCAATTGATGCCATCTATCAGAGAAAACGCCACGAACTTTTTCCCAGACCCAATATTTCCGCAATGCTTTTGCATTAGATTTAGAAATGGCCACAGAATATCTTGTTAATTGGTCTTGTATGGTCAATATATCCTCGTTTTCTTGCTTGATTGTCGGTAAAGGGCCTACTATGGTATATCCGTGGCAATTTTATCAAAAGCGATGGTAGGAGTATCCGTTATGATCATCGGCTGTTTAGTTTTTACGCGATTTAGTTTTCTTAATTGCCCTTGTAAACATCGTTGAATATATAATTGAACGTCGGCTTTTAGATTTTTCCAATAATATCCGTGACGGATTCTATTGTATATTTTGCTGACACCTCTGTGTCCGCTCATAGCTGAAGAGTGCATTTCCTCAATAATTTTTACTTGATTTTCTACTAGCGTTTGTCTAGTTAGCCCAGAACAAATAATAACTTTTACTTCACTCTGTACAAAAATGAATCGAATTTGTGTAATAACATCTTTCCAAGGTACATTCAAAGTAACATCTGATTTTGCGATACTAATAGTTTGGAGCGATAATTTGTCGATTAAAAGCCAAGCATCTTTCAATGCTTCTACTATGTTTCCAAACATTAATGTGGGTTCTTTACCGGTACCGTCGGTGATTGGTAGGTGATATATTGAATCTATTACTTCTTTTTTCAATTGATTGAGCCTTTTTCAACTTAACATTTTTTAAATGTTAAGAATCGTTATTAACGCGGAGTGCTATAGTTCCTGTATCAATAGGTTCACACTTGGTAGAAACAAAATGAACCAGGTTATCTCTACAAGTATGGAATAAATCGCGTGATTGTTTAATGTTGGAGGCTATAATCCTTCCTTTGCTGCTCATGAGTGGTAGATGCGGTTAATAGTTTAGTTTTCGTTGCTTCGAGTTCGAGTTCCTCGTCGCTCGAGGAGTTAGTATCGCTTACTTCGAGAGGCTTAGGGGTACTCAATGTATGATTCTGGTATATTTCCATAATATCCTCATCATTGTCAGGTTGTTCTTCTAATAATCGAGTTATCTCTGCATTCGTCAGTTGATGCTTAGGCTTCGTACGATTGCCAGTTGCAGGATTTATTTGAATAATGAGAATACCGTCATTCGCAGTTGTTAATAATTAGTGTAAGTCCTTTCTTTCTTTTGATTTGTCTTTCATATGTCACACGGTTATGTACTATGTTCAGCTTTCCCGAGGCGCCATTAGCTGCGAGAGGGCGCGGAAGTAAGTCTCGATCAGTAGTCTTGAACGCGCAGTGTCGAAGAGATGTAGTGACAACTTATTCGTGCAGTTATATACGATTAATAAAGAATGTATATTAACACTGTGTGGCCTCTATTTACTCATTACAATTAATACGTGTATCTACACCGATCCTCGATTGAGGATACAACATAATTGGTCCTTCGAGCCGGATTATTCTGGCCATTGTCTCGCAAGCTTCTCTACGTGGGACGCCGAGGCAGAGCAGTCCGCACGGCGGTTCAATCTAGTGAACATAAGAGGCCGTATCAACAACACACGCAAGCAATTACCAATAACAGTGAAGACCACCTGAAAGTAAAATAATAATAGTGTAAAAGCATTAGAAGGTGAGTCAATCGATCGCTTAAGCATTCGTGGCGCATCACAGCATAAGTGTCCGCCATTGCAAGAACACGAATATCGATCGGCATTGTTTGGCGTCGATCAGTGGCGCGTCACAGAAGATAGCATCGCGCACGCGCGGGCTGGTGTAGTGCTGTTGCTTCGGCAAGCATTGTTGGTGTGGCAGCTACGCTATAGAGTCGCGCTCAGTCACGCGCGTCGAAGCTTGTGGTGAGAGACGCGAGTGGCGCTGAATCGCCGGTTAGCATCAACGTAGGTCTCGAAGAAAGATAGCAGAGGATGCTGCAGTTGTTGCGCAGCTCAAAGGTTTAAAAGCGAAGCGTGCGCAAATTAAAGCACAATGTACGCGATTTCGTGCGTACTTAAGAGACATAAACGTGCCGGAGACGTCTCTAATAGAATTGCGCCAACGTCAACAAAAATTCATCGAAAATTGGCAGGGCTTCGATAACGTGCAATCGCGCATTGAAGAAATCGAGGTAGATGAGGCCAATTTAGAGAATCATCAAGAAGAGAGAGCCCAATTCGAAACAAGGTATTTTTCTATCACTGTTGATTTAGAAACGTTGATCGAAAGGAAGCTAGAAGAAATGAGGCCTACCCAGAGGTTGACAGCTGGTCATTCGCAAAACACGGCGAATGGAATCGATGGCTCTCATGGAAGTAGCGTCACAAATGATTATTTGAAGTTACCCCGCATAAGTCTACCAGAGTTCGCAGGCAAGTACGATGAATGGGTACCGTTCAAGAATATTTTCACTACAATGTTTCATGATCACCCTACACTTCCAAAGGTTCAAAAAATGCAGTATCTGATCGCGGCTTTAAAAGGCGAAGCTAAGGACGTCATAAGCTCGTTCGCGACATCGGAGGATAATTATGAAGAAGCCTGGAAAACTCTGAAAGAGAGATATGACGATGACAGCCTGATCATTCAAAAGCATATCAGAGCGCTATTCGAGCAACCAGTCATAACTAAGGAGAATCATCTCGCACTTAGAAAATTGCTGGACAATGTATTAAAACATTTGCGAGCCTTGAAAGCTCTAAAAAGACCTACCGAACATTGGGATGACCTAGTAATTCATCTCGTAACAAGCCGACTAGATTCAATAACAAGCAAAGAGTGGGAAACGTCAATAAAAAGAGGATTGACACCGACGTTTGCTCAGTTAAACGATTTCATGGCTCAACGCTGTAGAGCATTAGAAGCCTCGTCGCGCACCCAGCGATCTACGGGAACTTCGGCGAGTCAAGGAAAGTCTGAGTACAGCAAGAGTGCCTCAGTGCACGTAGCCACGACGAGTATCCTGTGCGCCTATTGTGGAAAAGAAGATCACGCTATTTATCGATGCGGCGAGTTTGCCCAACTCGATGTCGATCAACGGATAAAGGAAACTAGAGCACGCAAATTATGCTTAAATTGCTTGAAGTTGACATCGCATCGGGCTAAGCAGTGCAGTTCAGGATCGTGTCGAAAATGCGGAAAACGTCATAATACCCTGTTGCATTTGGAACAAACTCCGAAGCGTCATCGCGCAAATCGCGCGTCACGCCAGTCAAGACGATTTCGATTCCAAGAGCGGAGTTGTGTGGCGCTCAGCTGTTAACGCAACTAATGAGCAAAGTCAAGAGCGCTGTCGAGCTCACCATTTCAAGGACCTATTGCTGGACTGATTCCTCGATTGTCATTCATTGGATTGAAGCAGCGAATAAAAAATTGCCGGTATTTGTGGCTCATAGGATTGGTGAGATCCAGGAAGCAACTGCCATCGAAGAATGGAACCATGTAGGTACAAAGGAAAATCCCGCGGATTTGGTGTCACGTGGCGTTTCGCCGAAGGAGTTAATGAGCTCGCAATTTTGGTGGCACGGACCTCTATGGCTACAAGAGAACGAAATTGTAGTAGAAGCCGCGGCAGCACATGAGGTGGACGAGGATCAGCTGAGCGAAGAGGGAGACACCAGGGGGGTTGCTACGTCAGTGCAAAGAGAGGTTGATGAACTGGATAAATTCTCGACTCTCAATAAACTCATTCGTGTTACAGCGACGTGCATACGCTTCACGCATATTTGCAAGAAGAAATACGCTCATACGTCGAAGGGTCCGCTGTCCGTCGAGGAATTAGAACGCGCAAGGAACTGTCTAATCAGAAGGGAGCAATGGACGGCGTTTGCAGACGAATTAAAGGCTCTGCGAGGGAATGAAAACATCTCAAATAAGAGTCGGTTAAAGCACATGAGTCCGTATCTCGATGAAGAAAGCCTATTGCGCGTCGGTGGCAGGTTGCAAAACTCGGAACTTCAGCAGGATGCAAAACATCCCATCTTACTTCCATATGACTCAAAGTTCGGTACGCTGGTCATAAGACACGAGCACGAAAGGATGATGCACGCGGGAGCAGATGCAATTCTTGCTGCTGTTCGATTGTCCTTTTGGCCTATTAGGGCGCGCGGCACTGTCAAGCGAGTGATTCATCGATGCGTCACTTGCTTCAGATCAAGACCTCGTATCTCTCAACAGATGATGGGAAATCTACCTGCTCAGCGAGTGACGCCTTCTCGGCCGTTTACAAGTACGGGCGTCGACTTCTGCGGACCTATATACGTCCGCGAAGGAAAGCGAAAAGGTAGCAGGCACATTAAATCTTACGTAGCAGTATTCGTCTGCCTGGCCACGAAGGCAGTACATTTAGAGGTGGTGTCAGAAATGACAACTGACGCATTTTTGAACGCATTCAAACGGTTCGTCGGCCGCAGAGGAAAACCAGCCAATGTATTCTCGGACAACGGAACCAATTTCGTGGGCGCCAACCGCAAGTTAGAAGAACTTCGAAAACTTTTCAATCAAAAAGAACATCAGAACGAGATTTGCAATTGCACTTCAGCAGAACGAATAAATTGGCAGTTCATACCGCCCCGAGCCCCGCATTTTGGTGGATTATGGGAAGCGGCGGTAAAGTCGTTCAAAGGTCATTTCTACAAGGTGGCTTCAGACGCAGCTCTGACATTTGAAGAAGCGTCAACGTTCGTGATTTAAATCGAAGCTATCCTCAATTCGAGGCCGTTGACGGCGCTATCATCGGACCCAAACGATCTGAGTTATCTAACGGCTGGACATTTTCTTGTTGGCAGCTCGTTGATCGCTTATCCAGAGCCAAACATAACTCACCTAAAAGGCAATCGCTTGTCAAGATGGCAACGATTAGAGCAAATGCGCCAACACTTCTGGAAAAGATGGTCGTCGGAGTATTTGCTTCAGCTGCAAAGACGCCCGAAGTGGCACACGAATAAGGGTGTTCAACTCCAAGTCGGACAACTAGTCCTCTGCCGAGAGCAAGGACTACCGCCCTTGAAATGGGTACTTGGACGAATCCAGGAAGTCTGTCCCGGGAAGGATGAAATAGTCAGGGCGGCTGTAATAAAGACAGCAAAGGGCACCTTCAAGAGACCAGCAGCAAAACTCGCTATTTTACCGTTGGAGGCTGATCAGGACGACGCGAGCATGACTTGATACATTAGAGTAGCCTCGATAATGTTCTAGCTCATTAAAGTGTTGGCGCGAATGCATAATCTTGGCATGCGCATAGTTATCATTATTTGCATTTTAATCCCTTATTGCATTAATTCATTCTAGAGCACATTGAATAATTAATAGTATTTCACAAATTTTTTATATGTGACGTCATGCCCGGTAATTGCGACGTTGATAATCAGAGGTTATCAAGGCGCGCGGTATGTTAATAATTAGTGTAAGTCCTTTCTTTCTTTTGATTTGTCTTTCATATGTCACACGGTTATGTACTACAGTAGCGGACAAAAGTTTAAGACGGAGAGGAAAAAAAAAGTAATCGTTGATTTTTTTATGAAAAGAATTGACTCAGTGGATTTTTTTTTGTATTAGCTAATTAATCATTAATTCATATATTTATTACATAAATTCTATTTTGCGCGTAACAACATTAGATACAATAAACAAAGAAAACATAAATTTGTTTGATATCTTCGGGGACAAAAGTTTAAGACTATACGTAAAAAAATATTTTTTGGTAGAAAATATACAGATATTTTCCTCCCTTCAATACTTTGTCCACAGTCCATTATTTTTTATCACATCAGCATCAATAAATTATTTGCAGTCGTCCACAGTTGTTTCATTCCACGTTTTTTCAACCAAAGAGTACAAATCGTCAAAATTTTTTGGTTTATTTCTTTGAACCCTTCTTTTTATGGTACACCATAAGTTTTCAATTGGATTTAAATCCGGCGACTGCGACGGCCACGGTAATAAAGTGATTTTTTCATCTTGAAAAAAACTTTTCACTACTCGAGCCGTATGCTTTGGGTCATTATCTTGTTGATAAATAAAATTATCACCCATATTTTCGTAGGCATACGGTAACATAGTATTTTTCAATATATCCAAGTATTGAAAACGGTCCATGATTCCATTAATTCGGCGTATTGGTCCAGGACCATTGCGAGAAAAACATGCCCACACCATTACGTTTCCACCTCCATGCTTAACTGTCGGTAAAACACATCGAGGATTTAAATCTTCGCCAATTCGATGTCTTACATACAGTATCCCGTCAGAACAAATTCGGTTGAATTTGGATTCGTCCGAAAATAGCACATTTTGCCAATCCTCACTTGTCCAATGCCGATGAGCCTTAGCAAATTGCAGTCGTAATTTTTTATTCTTTTTACTGAGCATCGGCTTCTTCCGTGGCTTTCGTGCTTTCAAATTGAATTCGTCTAATCGTCTTCGGACAGTTCTTACACTAATTTGTGCATTATTATTACTGGATATTTCAGCTCTGATATCGACTGCTGAACGAAAACGATCTCTCTCGTTTAATCGATGAATCCGACGATCCAGCGTTGGCGTGGTTTTCCGCGGTCTACCGTTTTTTGGTCGATCAAAATAGTCCCCAGTCTTCACAAACTTGTACCACGCTTGCTTACAAGAAGTTTCTGATCGATTCATTTGAGTTGCAATTGAAGAAAATGTCTTATTTTGCTTCCGTGGAGACACGATTAGTTTTCGTTCAGTTGATGACAAATTACGAGCTTTACCCATACTCTTTTCGTACGTAATTAAACTTAAGACACTGGATGATACACCACAAACTATTTACAGTATTAATATATCAAATTATTGCGTGGATCGACTACGGGTATCTTGTTCGACAGATCGTCTTAAACTAATGTCCGCTGTTTACAGATGGTTGGAAGAAAAAAAAAATTGTATAATCTATATTGTTTACATTTGACGACCGAGACTTCTACATTATGAAGGTCAAACGTACACATGTATTGTAAAAAAACAACAAGCCGAATGAAACGTTAGTACTTGTATGACAGATCTATGAACCAAATTGTAATTCATCGTCTTAAACTTTTGTCCGCTACTGTATGTTCAGCCGAGGCGCCATTAGCTGCGAGAGGGCGCGGAAGTAAGTCTCGATCAGTAGTCTTGAGCGCGCAGTGTCGAAGAGATGTAGTGACAACTTATTCGTGCAGTTATATACGATTAATAAAGAATGTATATTAACACTGTGTGGCCTCTATTCACTCATTACAATTAATACGTGTATCTACACCGATCCTCGATTGAGGATACAACAGCAGTTGTTTCTTCGACTGCATTTCTCGAAAGTGCATAAGCGTTAACATTAGTTTTCCCGGCTTCATATACTAAATCGTACTCGTACTCCCCAAGGTTTAGACTCCAACGCAACATTTTTGAATTACCGTCGGTTGCCCGTCGAAATCATAGCAGTGGTTTATGGTCGGTTACTATTGTAAAATAATGCCCATATAAATACGGCCGAAAATGAAATATAGAATATACTATAGCTTCCTTTTCATACGTATCGTATCTTTCTTCGACCTCACTCAAACTCTAGAGGCGTAGGCGCATGGACAGTCATTGTTAATTTCTCCTTGTGAGAGAATGCTACCGATAGCATAACCCGATGCGTCCGTAGTTAAAATGAATGGCTTAGAAAAATCAGGATATTGCAAGACTGGAGCTCTACAAAGTTTTTCTTTCAATATTTCAAATGACTCTTGTTGGTCAAGTCCCCATTAGAATTTATTTTCTTTACGTAAGACAGATGTCAGGGGTTTCGTGATTTTGGCGTATCCTTCTATAAACCGCCGATAATAACCCGCTAGTCCCAATAATTGTCGAATATTTTTGATATTTTAAACACAGGGTATTCACGTACTGCTTCTAATTTCTTAGGATCGGGACGAACTCCATTGTTGTGCCCGAGTTATTTGATTATAATTATTTTGCTATTATTCCTCTTTCGCGTGAGGCCACTCACCCGAAGTAGACAGAATGTGCAAACATAAACACCAAGCTGCGAGCAATGACCGCTCGAGCTACGACTTGCAGCAACTTGCAATCGATATTCTTGCAAATTCATCGATTTCGCCACAGGAAATGAATAACTCCTTTGCCGAAATCAGTCTAAAGTTTAACATCAACCTGAACGATTGATCGCGGGTCGGACTCGTCCGAAATATTACAGTCTAACAGTAGATTCGAACAAGAGAGGTTGGTTTCTCGTCAGAGGCTCGAAACAGCAAATTATTGTAACACTCTTTAAATGTAATTTAAAGAAAATATTATACCGATTACCGTAATGATCCGATTACGCGGTACCGGCAGAACACCATTGTTCCCGATTATATGCCACAAACACGCGACTTCCTTTTTTAAAAATTCACATTCATCAAGTAACAATTTTAGATTTGCGGCTTCTAGTTGTTTAATCAATGCATGATATATATTCTCATGTTCTTCGACACTGCAAGCATAAATAACGATGTCGTCCAAATAAACAAATACGCCTTTCCCGAGGAGCCCACTCAACGTCAGGTCCATTTCTCTTTGAAATGTAGGAGCGGCGTTCAGTAGCTTGAATGGTATTCTAACGAACTCATAAGGACCACGCGGTGTAGTGAAGGCCGTTTTATGACGATCTTCCACTGAAACTTCAATTTGATGGAATCCCGATGCTAGGTCAAAAACTGAAAAATACTGTGAGCCTCTCAATTGGTCTAATATATCGTTAATATTCGATATGGAGCACGCATCAGCGACTGTCTTTCCATTCAGTGATCGGTAGTCGAATACTACTCTCCATTTTTTAGTACCTTGAGAGTCGACTTTCTTAGGTATTACCCATACAGGGCAATTGCATGTTAAGGTGGTTGGCATGATTACTTCTTTTTCGAGCATATCTTCAATTTGTTTCCCGATTTCATCTTTAATGCACTCAGGCCACCAATAGCTTCGGATATTTATAGGAAAATCGTCTATTGTAGGAATTCGATGTCGCAATATAGTAGTACACGTTAACATATCTCCCAGTACTTGATATAAATGGGAGCTTTCTCTTAAAACGGTTTCAATACTTTTCCTCTCTTCTTTACTTAATTGGTCGAGTCTTAATAATTCTTTCATCCGATTAAATCGATCTTGCATTACAGCTTCAGATATCATGTAACACGATCTTTCGCGTATAAAAGGCGTAATTTTGCCAGAAATATTTGATATACTGAGTTTCTGTATTACAGAAACTTGCATGAATTTATACCACTTTGAATTATACTTCTGGCTTTCGAACCTAGTTTTTTATTTTTATCATTCTTAATACTTTCTATCTCCTTTGACGATTCAAGGATACAGATCGTTTGTACATTCTTTAATGATTCACAAATTTTTAAACTGGTATTTTGATTTGATTCGATTCTCTCTATCGAATTCGTCTCTATCGAATTCGGATAGACAACGCGTTCAGGAATAACGCAATTATTAATTTTTGCACTAGATTCTGTCCTTTCCGTAGGCACAGCTTTCCTAAAAAATTCTGAATTCCTTTCTATCTGTATCGAAATGGGATAGACAACGATTTTCCCATTAATACAATTAATAAAATCTTCCAGAGGTTCTGTTCTTTCCATAGGTACAGTTTTCCCCAACAATTCTGAATTTCTTTGCGTCTATCGAACTTAGGTAGACAACATTCGAATGTTGTCTCATGAATGCACTTATTAAAATCATCATTATTAAACCTGTTATACCCCATTGGTATCTCTGCTTTTATTGAATCTAAAGAAACAACACTTTTTCACTGTTATTACAATACTGAAGGTATTCTGTCCTTTCCATAGGCACAGTATTTCGCAACAATTCTGAATCGAGCTCCCTGAGTCCTCCACCGAGCGCTGCCTCTTTTGTCGGTACAGTCACCCCTGTGAAGCGTAGGCGAGACTCGCAGTTACTACAATTTCTTTCCGTCTCTATCGAATTCAGATGAACAACGTCTTCTTTAGGTACAATTATCTTTACAGGTTCCATACAAGTGTTATTTTCAGTTAAATTTGATGTGCAAATTTCCGTAAGGCTTTGGGCTTTGGTCTGCAATCCCTCAAATTCTCCTTTTATTTTACTTTGCAATCCCTCGTACACAATATCTATTTTTTCCAAAACAGTTTCATAAGTAATTTTGATTATTTCCACGCAATTTCTTATTTTTTCTTTTACATTTTCCAAAAAATATTCTCTGAAGAATTTTCAGTATCTCTGCGGGGAATTGTCTCTGCCGGGAGCTCATCTTACCCGACAGAGGGAAATCCTCTTGATCGTTTCCTTTTACATTGTCTTTACCTATTTTTTAAATGATCCGATCCCTCAGAGAGCTCGAGATTCTTTTCCCATTTACTTGAATCGTAACTAGGATTCTTTTTTTTGCGCTATGAATTAGTGCCTCCGATGACACTAATTCTAGTACTGGTACTTGGACTTAAACCGCATACCTGTTGCTATTAGTTGCGTAAATATAAGCTTTACCATTATCATGAATGACGAACCCGCTTTCTATGTTTATACCTTCACCTGCATCCAGAGGAGGCAAATAACCTTGCCGTAAATGCAATTTTTTTTACTCTCACGAAGCACAATTTGGTGGACTCGGTAGGGATAGTTTCCTGAGTTGCATACGATATTCCTACATTCTGCATTTTCAATTGTCTTTTTTCGTAATCAATTTTTACGCGATTGCCGTCGAGGTATTCCGAACCAAATATACCAGCTACCTTTATTGGGAAGTTATTATCTACAATATGGAAAGTAGCGAAACGTCCGAAAGCTTGTATGGTAATATAACCCAAAGTAAAAATTTGATTTGTTGTGAATCCATTAAGTTGCGGAATTTCTCTGTTACTTATAGAGAAGTGTTCACTCACAAATTGTTTCTCTAAAATATTCGAACCGGCTCACTTTGGGCCAGGAACCCGAAAAAGTGGCCAAAATACTAAAAGTGCTCCAATTGCTATGAAATGTGGGACTTTGAAGTTTTTGGGGTCGCTGATTTCGAATCCGTGCACAAAATTCAGAAATTCAAATGGGCGGTGTTACGTCCTGGGTTTTAACGAATGGACGCAACGACGGAATAATATTTTATTTCCCCCATTTTGAGACAGAATGTGCTGCCTCGGGATTGGGGCACGGCTGGTAAGGGGCGTGTTTTATTAATAAATATTGACGAACACTGATTCGCTAAAATGTCTGAATTATTTGGTATAAAAACAATCGGATCACACTACATTAAATGTGTATTGCAACAGTAATGGTTTATATTAACACAATTTCGAATGGCACCGAATAAAGTTATTTGATATTAAAACAGTCAAATCACACAACATTAAATGCATATTAAAACAGTTAACACAATTCTATGTATAATAAGAGTCTTTAGCACCGCTATATACAGGGTGATTCAAAAAAAGTGACCGACCCGCAGTATGCCGATAGCTGAGGTAATTTTAAGCACAATTACTTAGCGGTTTTCGCAAAATCTCAAAAGTTTATTAATGAGATGCAATTAAAGTCAAATAATAAATGACCAATCAGGAGCACATACGCTTCCCGCGCCGGAAGTCGGCAAATGTTCGATGGAAACCGAGACCTCGGTCTGCGGCAACGTCGGACGGGATAGTATAGTAGAATGACGCATGTCATTTGTTCATTCGCATGGGTTTTTTTATGCGCGATCGAAGAAAATAATTGAAAGGTGATGTGCTCGTGATGTGTTCCAAAGTGAAAAAATGGGAATAAAATGTTAATAATACTTTAACCAGATGTAATTATTTATTATGTCTTAACCTTTAAACGTTCCAAATAGTGTTTGTAATTGTGTTTTGTTCTCTTTAAATAAATAATTGTACATTGAAATGTGTGGCACTCTATAACTGTTATCTCTATGATAATAATTAAAATGCAATGAATCTCCTAGGCCATGGTTCATTTAATATAGTATTTAATTATGATAAAAATTATGATGTGTTCATGACACAAATTATAGCGTATAAAAAGTCACAACTAGCGAATGCCTTTCGCCACTAGAAATGAGATATGTAGTAGGTATGCGTGACAAATGTCATATTTCGTACCTGACAATACAACTTGAAGCTTCAAATTATTAACGACAGCTTCATTAATATGAGGAGATGTTTTTACCTTTATAAGAAAAGTTAAGTAACACTTGATACATCGATGCATGGCAGAAGGCGGATATATTATGACGGCTAATATGTATTAATTTTGTCCGGATTGATATGAAAAATTCATATTTTCCAATGGCGGATCCAATACGATGACAGTAGTATGTGTACACCTTTGCTCCATTCCACTCCTATCCCCACTCCTTCCCCGAACACGCAACTACCCCCACCACCCCACTTTTCCACCGCAGCGCTACCCATTCTGCTTAACTAGTGTCGGTAATGTGGAGACGGTAAATTGAGGTGGTGTGGGTACTCTGGTGAACAAGGAAGAGTAGAGATAAGAGCAGGATGGAGCAAAAGTGTACACATACTTGGAAAAATGAATAAAATTATGTACTCATCACCCCAGCTGTTGTCGGCATCTACGCTCCTGTCTCTCGAATATACTCTCACACACACACACACACACTCACACGCACATACGCACACTTAGAGCACCGTGTTTGTAATTTCTTGCTACGTCCGCGTCCGAGAGGGTCTCCTCGGCAAAGCCCTCATCCACAGCATCGATATCGTCGCCGATATCTGTCTCATGACCGAGGACCTCTATAATACCCGCTGTCACATTCGCGTGTTCCCCGTTCATTAAGCGAACCCGCGGAGCGTTATAGCCGGCAAGTGGCCGCATCATGACAGCGATCAAGGCATCGCTACCGCACGCTTCTTCGATGAGTTGCTTAATACCTACAACATCCACGTGTTCGAGCCCGTATATTGAAGACTCCATGACAAGAGCCGGCAGTATACTTGCTAGAGGCTCCGGATGAAATAGGTGAGACCAGTCAATGTAAATGGTCTCGCCGCAATCGACTAACAACACCTCGCAGTACCTATCAAAGTCGGATAAAACACTTTGCCGCGGACAACTCTATTGAATCGAGGCATAATACAGAACATTCCGATATAGAGTTGGCCAAGGCTAACGGGCCTTCCTCGACTCTCCACTAAATACATGCTGCGTAGAAGCTCATCCAGCTCGTCGTACGCATCGCACATTTCCTGTGTACGCAGGAACACGCACGTCACACTCTCGACTAAAATTATCCGGTACCAAAACGCGTCGCTTAAAATCTCCTTGCTGTATCGCGGATACACACTGCTTTTTATTGTTTGCGTGTAGGATGCCAAAGACAGACTAAATTCTCGAGATGCTGCTAGAAAGTAAATCGGGAATAAAGATAACAACCTCCTGTGAATCATAACTAGGTGTCGAGCACTTTGAACGCAACGAAAGCGGATTTTGAGCATGTATAGCCGTGCGCTGTGCTCCTCGTCAAACCCTTGCTCTGCAGTAAAAGACATTGAATATGATCCAATGATCATCATTGATGAGACAATGAATGTGAGAGACTTCAATTATATTTCTCTAATTATAACGCTATAAAAATAAGAGACACAGAAAGATCAAGTATTTTTTAAAAAATAATCAATATTTTATGGAAAGCACTTTACACATTTACCGTCGTATGCAACAGCTCTTCAAACACGGTAATCTGCGCTCGGAGATTCCTCCACCGTTATTTTTATTTTTATCGCTATACGGAATTCATTTGTATTATCACTCGTAATATTGCTTTTAAATTATTTTTCGCTGTGGGTGTTGTCATCACAGTGTACTGCTGGAAAAAAAATGGAACAAGTATTTAATTGAACGCACTGGTCAATAAAAACAACGTGCGCAGAACAATCGATACTGCCTTACCTGATATGTCACGACTCGTTATACAAAGTTGGCAGCGTTGATGATCTGCTGCCACCGACGTCAACTGCGGATGAGGATGGCGGGTGAGACTTTTCTTTCCCGAAGCTAGATCTATCTGTACAGTGTATGTATTCTCCTCCCGCTCTCCATAACACGAATAACGATCCCTCTGTGGCTGTTTATCTCTGTGGTGGCTCAGCAAGACATTATTTGTTATAATTAAAAATAAATATTACATGCTTTTAAATCACGATTTAAAAATTATTTTTTATTTTTACTTACCAAGCTCCGATGCTTCGCTGCTAATCGACATCGGCACGTATTCCATGATCTGATGTATTAATGAAACAAAGACGAGAGCTTCGTCTTCTTTCTGTCGCAGACCTTTGCTGATGCTTCGGTTTTAGAACTGTGACAGCTCACATTCTCTCTCTCTCTCTCAGAGTTCAACTCGAGCCTGGCGAACTTTTCGAATGAATCGTCGCCGGTGTTCATGCTCTCTTTTATACAGATTACCCCGACCATCTAATTGCATCGCCCCTTCTTTTGATACTGCAAATCATACGACTGAAAATGACTCACCAATATCCTTTGATATTTGTCGCATTCTCCTTAACAGCCTAGTAGCAGCAGCAGCAAATATATCCCAAAGCACTTGCATACTCTCGCACACATATGTGCAAACTCACACCTTGACATACAGATAAAATGTGTCATGAAAACTAAATAATATTCGTCGAGGAAATTTGCTGATTTTCCTCATGGCCGAGTGCCTTGAAATTAGATGAAAACAATATGATATTCATCAGCGAAACTCGATAACTTAGTACATGACGGAGTCTTATATGTACATCACCATCGCTAAATATTTTCCTGCGTCTTGGTTTTGTAAAGTGATCGTATGTGGCCATCTTCTTGGTTAGTAGTATTCATTACATCGCTGCAGTATATGCAGAGAGAGAAAGAGCGTATTGAAGACATATATAATGTAACAGTAATTTCTATCGTTAGCATTAATTTTGTCTTCTGAGGGAAAGAATTCGGACTCGAACACAGGGATAATTAATTTAGATTTCGAGGTAGGCAAAAGTAGGGTTTATTTACCAAAATAATCAGAGGAAAATCGATGATCGGTTTATTGGCACCTTTGGCGAGTATATTGCATTTCAAACCGTAATTTCTGCGGTTATTCTATAATTCTTTTCGTATACCTCGTTCACGTAGCTCCTCGATACACCTAGTAATGTAGTCTGTTATTGTGTTGTTCGTTGGTAGTAGGCCTGTCACCCGACATACACTCGCAAACCACGCGCGTCAGACTTGCTCTTTAAACGCGATATCTCTATTATACTTATAATCCTCTCGATTTACCACACGTTCTACTTCCTTCCTATCCGCTTTAAACCGCCTCGCTTACACACTACTCGCTTATCCTTCCTATTTAAATACTACGCACTTAAATGCTACTTGCTTAAATTATATTTGCTTAAATATTATTCGTTTAATTCTATTCAATCAAAGACTATTTAATCCTATATCACTGTGAATTTCTTTCAATCTCACTAATTATTTTTCTTATCATTCCATTCACTAGCCTGTCATTCCTCTTTCCGCTGTCTTCGTTTTCCACTTCACAGACTCGATTTTCTTAATGAAAGAAACACGTATCTCGATAAAATGTAAATGTAAACGCTATGAACTGATGCTGTTAGATTTGGACACTTTCCTTCAAAAACACGTAAAACAAGAGTCAAGAGCTAAAACTCCAGTAAAAAAATGCTCGTATTATCCAAGAAGAGCGCCTTCGACTAAACAAGGATTTTCCCTCCTGCAGGCTCTTTTACACCTTGCCCCGCTGCCCCATTCCCCTCTACATTATTTTCAATCTCAATTTTTAAATATAACGCTTTCCTAATTTTTCGGATTACCGCTGCCGCGCCACCCGCCTTCCCCTCACCACCAAGCGAGACCAGCTGGTCGCTGACCTGCTGTTTACGGTAGCGATGGAATTCCTTCCGTGTGACGTAGCCCGTTTTTGTCCAAATTCGTCCGGATTTGGTAGCCTGGTGTCCGCAGACCTCGGTGTGCTCAAACCGTTTTTATATTTCACGCGTTTTTCTAAGCTCTTATTTTCGACGTCGCGCCACTCGTCTCTCCTTCGCTATCAAGCGAAGCCAGCTGGTCGCTGACCCGCTTTTTTTTAACAGCGAAAGAGTTTACTTGGCTCGCCGTCGGTTGTTTATTTCTATCGATTAGACTCCTGTTCAATCCGCGATGCCTAACTCGATCGTAATTTTACATATCATATAATCCCTCTCGTTCCCAGCAGAGCCTAATGCTGAGGGCTCGCTGTTGTAACCATGTCAAACTATCCCCCGAGATCTTTGACAGAGTTACTTTTGTAACTCACCCAAAGATCTCTTATGTAATTTCGTAATTCTGTGTTTTTCTCTTATTCTTTTTTTAAAAATTTTTTGTATTTAGTCTCTTTTCTTTTCTGTTTTCCTCCTATTCTTTATATTATTTTATTTTGTTTTGTTTTTTTAGGCTCTTTTCTTTTATTTTAGTTTAGTATATTTGCTTTATACCTGCTGCCCGCCGCTGGGTCCGTATTCCCGCGTTCCGCTCTCCTTTCTTAGACTACTTAGTACGCCTAACTTATCATCTATTCCTTACTACTAAAAAAAAAAATCGCCGCAAATAAATTACACCTACCAATTATAATTAAATTATCAGGTGTATGCATAAGTTTTTTCCGGTTTTTTGGTAAAAAAAAACACGTAATTTTCAAGGGAAATTAATTTTTGTTTTATTCAAAATATTGGCCATCGGCTTCTACACAGTTCGCCCATCTTTCAGGTAACTTATGAATACCATGCCAGAAAAACTGCTTGTCTTTTGCGGCAAACCATTCGTCGAGCCATTTTCCAACTTCCTCGAAATTGCTGAAGTGCTGCTCTGTCAGCGCGTGCCCCATTGATGCGAAAAGGTGATAGTCAGATGGCGCCAGGTCTGGCGAATACGGCGGGTGCGGAAGGATGTCCCATCCAAGCGATTTCAAGGTGTCTTTCACTGCTTTTGCTGTGTGAGACGGCGCATTGTCGTGTAACAAAATCACTTTGCCATGTCTTCTGGCCCATTCCGGTCATCTTTCGATTAATGCGTGGTTCAAATTAATAATTCGTTGGCGATAGTGTTGTGTATTAACGGTTTCGCCGGGCTTCAAGAGTTCACAATACACAATACTGCTCTGGTCCCACCAGACACAGAGCATGGTCTTCTTGCCGAAGCGATTTGGCCTTGGTGTTGAAGAACCGGCTTCGCCAGGTAAAGGCCACGATTTTTTCCGCTTCGGGTTCTCAAAATAAATCCATTTTTCGTCACCCGTCACAATTCGATGCAAAAATGATTTCCTTTCGTGGCGTTGAAGCAGCACTTCACAAGTGACTTTGCGATTTTCTATTTGACGTTCATTCAAATCGTGTGGGACCCATTTACCGAGTTTATTGATCTTCCCCATTACTCGTAAACGTCTGCTGATTGTTTCTTGTGACACATGTAATGCTTCTGCTAATTGCCGTTGAGTTTGAGTTGGGTCATCATCCAATAACTCCTGCAATTGCTCGTCTTCGCATTTTTGTGGTCTACCAGAGCGCTCACTGTCTTTCACATTAAAATCACCACTTTTAAATTGTCGAAACCATGTCTCACATGTTCTAATCAATGGAGCGTGTTCACCATATGTTTCTATCAGCAAACGTTGACTTTCAGCAGCCTTTTTCTTTTGATTAAATAAGAAAAGCAATGCGTGCCGCAAATGTTCTTTTTCAGGCACAAAACTCGACATGATCACTGAACGATAAAACAAAGACGCTAGTTTTTGGCGGACTCAACTTGTGTGTGTTTGTAGGTTAATGTCAGACGAACAAAATGACGTATGTGTCAAATTAATACGCTGCGTACTTTTCGCTGGCGCCATCTCTTAGTTAAACCGGAAAAAACTTATGCATACACCTGGTATACCTACCAATCCGTGATGTACCTGCTGCCCGCTGCTGGGTTCGTATTCCCGCGTTCCTCACTCCTTTCTTAGACTACTTAGTACGCCTAACTTATCATCTATTCCTTAGAACTAAAAAAAAAAAACATCGCTGCACATAAATTACACACGAGAATGTTTTTAAAAAATGTTTTGTAACGGTATTAAACGTTAACATTGCCCTTAATGGGCTTGTTCGGACTCGAGCAGGAAGGAAAGTAATTTTAGGCTTTTGTAATAGGTAGAAGTAGGGTTTATTCAGATGAACAGATAAAAATTATGCGATACATCCGGAAAATAAATAGAAGATTCAATTATCTGACCCTGTTGTTCTCGGTATTTTGGCTACCTCGGGCCTTACATGTAATTATTCCCGGGCACTCGAGTGCAGTTACAATCGTGTACGCGGGTGAATTTATAGAATTTATGAGAATAGAGATATGTCATGCGATTAACAATATGCACTATGACGTGAAAAGAGATGTTGATAAATAATATAATTCCTAATGTAAAAATATTCGTCAACTAATATTGAAATTATATAAAAAAATATAAATGTTGCTCTATAATTCTTCTCTACCCGTCGCGTTCCCTGGGTCAGAGTTTTCGCATGCGTACCGTCGATAACTGACCGGCCATCGCTTGATTCTACCGCTGAATAGTCCACTTTCCAACGCTACAGGTCTGTTGGTAGGAGTGGATATCTATATTTTTTAGAGGTCGACTTACGCGTCCACCCGACCGTTGCTACTATCCGGCGTCCGTGCGATGCATTCTGAGTGCATGCGCAGTGTCTCGGTATATCAGGGCCGTACCCTGTGCATTTATTGCCTCTTTATTCTATATTCGATCCCTATTGAATTACTACCATAATTCCCTGGTCTTTAATATGAAGATCTTATATCTTCGTTATTTAAAATATTCGGAACGCATTTCGTGTCAGCGAGAGAGTAGACTGTTGAGTTTGCTTGATCCTTGCTACCATAGAGAGTGAGAGGAAGAGAGACAGAGACAGGCCGCTCTGTTGATGTTTGGGTCTGCGGTGCGTTGGCCTTGGACGCAGCACCGACTCAGCTGCTTCCCGTCAGATGTATGTGACAGGTACCACAGCTGGGCTCTATCAGTACGGCTGCACCTAGCGAGGGTTGGTTGCTCTTCCTTCTTGGTAGCTGGACTTCTGCGTTGGCGGGACCTGCGAACAAAACTGTTCCCCGAGTGCCGAAATTCGGGTCTTTTCATACCAGAGTCCCCTCCAGCTGGCCCATGCTTTTGGTATAACTGTAGTTGGTGGCGGTCCTGTAGCCCATGTCCTGTAGCCCACTGGTACTTTATTTTTAAAAATCGTCGTTGGTTTTTAATATTTCGTTATTCGTATTTTTCGGGTGGAATAACGGGACTTGGTCACCGATATGCCGGCCTAGCTGGTGTGAGTGACGCTCGGTAGCGGTGTTTTGTTGTGTGCGTACCGAGCGTCGTGAGCTGCCGAGTATAGGGCGGTCTTACCCTGTGTGCGTAACGCGCGGTAGCGATGCCTTAGTGTGTGCACCGCGCGTTTATTAGATAGACAGTTTTTTATTTATTTATTTATTTATGGTCCGTCGCTATCGTTCCCACGGTCCGCGTCGCTGTCAATTTCGTATGTGTCGGTCTCTGTAATTACGCCTCAATGTATAAGCGTCTCCCTTCTCTCCTCGTCCAGCTCTGGCGACGCCAGACATTCCATGTTTTCGTCCTCCTCACTTTCTTCCACGTCGTCTATTTCCATTCATTCTTCTTCCGTCCAGGTATTTTGGAGTCCGGTGATGGTGGTGGCTTGACCCGTGGGCGGTGTTATTGCCTCTGCTGTTCTTGTCGCTCTTCTTCTTTCTTCCAATCTTTCCTGGCGGAAATGTTTTCTAAAAATTCCCCGTCCAGACCATATTCGAAATGGGATAGCCGGTCGCCTCCTTGCCATGTTTTTATTTAACAGTTCTTCTGCCACGTCAAGTCCCCTGTTGTTGAGGTCCGCATGGACGTCTACCCAAATTGCCTCAACAACCGGGTCCAGCTGATTGACGTACACGTCAATCGTTCCTGTTGTGGTGACTGCAATGAAGAAGTCCCTTGCTGTATCCGTCCATTTTACTCCTGCTGGGCCAAGTTGGTCTATCCCGCATGTTATCGCAAAAAATGGTTCTCCTAGATATAGTCTTGGTGACGTGAAAAGATTTTCCATATCTACAGAGACTTTCTTTGCGAGATCGCCCAACCACACGTAGTATTTTTCACTCGATCAAGGTCATGGCAAGGGGCCTTCATCCAACCTGTGAAAGTAAATTCATAATAGAGGACCTAGAAAATAAAGAATTTTAAATCCTCGATGCCGTGAACATTATTAAAAAAGAGAGACGAAGCGGAGAGAACCGACTAGAAACCATTTAAAAAAGAGGACTTCCTCTGTTTATGTTAACGTTTGATAAATCAGAAGAAATAAGAAAGATTTATAACATAACTGGCATACTCAACATGCGAGTAAAGATCGCAGCCGTTAAAAAAAGTAGTACAAGAATAGTACAATGTAAAAAATGCCAAGGCTTTAACCATACGCAAAGATATTGCGCGCGCGAACCAAGTTGTGTCAAATGCGGTGGAAAGCACCCAATACAAACTTGCAAACTATCTAAAGAAGAACCAGCTAAATATATAAATTGTAGAGGGCAGCACCCAGTCTCCCAACGCGTAGGGAGAATTATACATACGCACAGGCTTCGGCAAATTCGCAAGAAAATACCAACAAAGGTACCGATGATTTTAAAACTACTGTCCAAGCAATTATAAATAGCCTTGAGGAGCAGAATAAACTAAATAAGTTAATTTTGGATCGACTCAACTGCTGGAAGTACCAAATTCCAAAATAGCTAAAAATAAATAATGTCTGCAATACATAATTCAAACCATAATTCCAGAGCAAAAACCAAACATCGAAACTATTCATTAAAAATAGCCATATGGAATGCTAACAGATTAACACAATACCCAGCAGAACTCGAACTCTTTTTAAATACTGAGAAAATTGATATACATAGTATGCTTAATATCAGAAACACATTTCACTAGGAGCCCCTATGTATCAATCCGGGGATATATTTGTTACCATACCGCACATCCAGCAGAACGGGCAAGAGGAAGGTCAGCGATATTTATTAGGGCGAATATTTATCATCATGAAGAATTAAAAATAGAAGAAGAATCTATGCAAGTAACAACTGTGACGATTAAATTTGGTTTTCACAACATCTGTAATATATCTGCAATATATTGCCCTCCACGATATAACCTAAAGAAAGAAGAGTACATTAACTTGTTCCAAAAATTAGGAAGTAACTTCATTATTGGAGGTGACTTCAATGCGAAAAATACTTTCCGGGATTCAAGATTAACATATCCGAAAGGCAAAGAATTACTTACAGCTGGACAATACTTCTACTGTAATTTTTACTCAGGGGGGGAAACCAACGTACTGGCCAACTGATGCTAACAAAATCCCTGATCTTATAGATATCTATATCACTAAAGGGATATCGGAACGCTATATCTTCTTAAAAAATAATGAGAGCCTCGTATCTGATTATCCACCTGTTATTATGACGGTTAGTGAAAATGTAATAGAAAAAACAAATGTACCACAGCTCACAAACAATAAAACAAATTGGGAATTGTTTAAGCAGTTAGTAGAGGAAAAAATAGTACTCCAAGTGCCAATAAAAAGTGAAAACGAAATAGAAGAGGAGCTAGATAGGCACATCGAGGTCAGACAATGGTCGGCTTGGGAAAGCACTCCAAAATTATCATCCAGGAAAGAAAACTCTGTTATTTATCCAATAGAAGTAAGAGAGCTAGTGCAAGAAAAATGAAAAGCCCGAAAAAAATGGCAGAATATGCGTGCGCCGCAAGATAAAACCACTTTAAACGGCTTATGTACTAAAATTAAGGCACTCATAAAAGCAGTGAAAAATGAAACAATTGGAAAATACTATAGTTCTTCAACTCCAACTAAGGATACCGATTATTCTCTTTGGAAAGCAACAAAAGGGTTAAATCGACCAAAAACGCAGATTCCTCCAATCAAAACAAACGATGGAAAATGGGCTAGAAGTGCCAAAGATAAAGTTGACCTGTTTGCTGAATATCTTGAAGAAACATTCCAACCTCTAGATCGGCAGACCAGTTACGAAACTATTGCTGACATGCTTAGAACATCTGACTACGTGGATATCAGGCCCGTTACATTGAAAGAACTTAAAGCTGAAATCAAAAACATTAAAGCAAAGAAAGCTCCTGGTTACGATCTGATAACAGGGCAAATAATTAAGGAGCTGCCTGAAAAAGGTACTCGTAAGCTACTGCACATAATCAATGCGGCCCTCAGGCAAAAATATGTTCCATTGCAGTGGAAAATAGCAAAAGTAATAATGATTCCGAAACCTGACAAGCCACCGAATGATAGAAAATTTTACCGGCCAATCTCACTTCTACCAACATTGGCAAAATTGTTTGAGAAACTGTTGCTCAAAAGATTGAAGGAATCATAGAACAAAGAAACCTTATCCCAGAATATCAGTTTGGTTTCAGAGAAAAACACTCAACTATTGAGCAAGTTGATAGGCTTACTGATGTTATAGAGAATACATTAGAGAGGATAAAGATTCACTCTAGTATCTTCTTAGACGTGGCGCAGGCCTTTTATAAGGTGTGGCACAGAGGTCTACTCTTCAAACTACAGAGAGACTTACCAAAACAATTCTATATGATTTTAAAATCATACATAGAGAACCGTCACTTTCGGATGAAATATGAAAAAGAATATTCCGAGCTAAAAAAAATTTCGGCAGGAGTCCCACAGGGTAGTGTTTTGGGACCTATTCTTTACCTGCTCTACACAAGAGATCTACCTCAATTAAACGATGTTACCGTCGCAACATTTGCTGATGATACTGCAGTTCTTTCAATACGCGACACTATCGAGGAATCGACAATGAAACTTCAAGAAGCATGTGACAAAATCATAAAATGGACAAAAATGTGGCGAATCGGGCTCAATGAATCAAAATCCACACTTGTGAACTTCACTAATCTAAAAATCAGCTACAAACCTGTAATCACGCACAGCAGATTCCATTTGCAAACAAGGCTAAATATCTAGGGATGACTTTAGATACCAGGCTTAGATGAAAAAAGCACGTTAAAAAGAAAAAACATGAACTTAACATCAAAAATCGAAAAATGTATTGGCTGCTCCGGAAAAATTCAGAATTGTTAACCGAAAACAAATTGCTCTTGTATCAACAGATGCTAAAGCCTGTTTGAACTTACGGAATACAGCTCTGGGGCTGTACTAAGAAAACCAATACCAAAATGATACAAACCTTCCAAAACAAAGTGCTGCCTATAGTTGCTCCGTGGTACATTAGGAATAATGACCTTCATAGGGACCTAAATATGCAGACGGTTCAAGAAGAAATAAAAAAAACGTGCAGTAACTCATGGACAACGTCTTTCTCAACACGCAAATGAGGAGCTTCGTGGTATGTTAGACACTTAACATGCAGTAAGACGATTGCAAAGAACGAAACCATTTGACTAAATGGATAAAAGACACCAGCGCAAAGTACTAAATGGATTAAAGACACCAGCGCAAAGTACTCTTCAGTAAATAACTTTTAAGGGAGGGGTAAGGGTTTTAGTGTGAAAAAAACACTTTTTTTGCGATTTTTTTTTAGAAATATGGATTGAGCAAATTTATTGAAACCTTTTGTACATTATTAAGTATGATTTCAACAACAGTCAGTAATTTTTTTATGCGAAAATATCGACAGACAAGCCGGTGACGGAGCTTTTCCAAGAACGTCTTTGGAAATAGACGATTTGCGGTGTGCACTGTATCTCAGCCCGAAATGAACTGAAATAAAAAACCATTGAAATTTAGTCAAAGTATCATTAATTCCTCCCCTCAACATTCTCTGATTATTATTTTTTTCATTTAAAAATTTTTGGTGGTCATTTAAAATGAAAACTGCTATTTTTTTACGAAAATTCCGCCATTTTATAAGTGAAAAACCTCCTTAATGTAAAAAAAGCAGCTAAAATTAACGTTGGGGGGAGGTATTTTATGTGTAGAAAGTGTGTACCAAGATTGAAATGAATCGGTAATGTAGTTTATAAATAGCAGTGCACACGGACTTTTAAATAGTGGTTTTGAAAAAAACGCGTTTAAAGTTTTAAAAGTTAAAAAAGGGAAATTTTTTTTTTTCAACTTACACTGAATTATCGATTCCAGCTCCATAGAGTAGACTCCCTGCAGCAGCTTCGATGTCTTCAGCCTCTTTTTTGTCAAGTCTTTGCCTTATTTTAGCTTATTTGCTCTGCTGCTGAGCTTGTTTCTCAACCCTGTTGATGCGACAGCGTGAATCACAATTGACACATTTTACCTGGATTTGAAAGCCAAGATCTTCTTTTGTGCAACTTTTGAACTCAACTGAACCATCACACTGAGCACATTTAACCAAACTTGAAATTGTTGAGAAAACAAGCAAAAAATCGATGATTCTATAATGTTTTTCAACGTCTTCTGGCACGCTCGCACTGGTATTCAACTTTATTGTTTTCGATGATGCTCTCTTCGTATTAGTTTCATCCTTATTTTGTTTCTTTGGACTAGGCCTTTTTTTCGTTCTGTACAAATAAGTTCTTGCACCTCTTCGGTCATCTCTCGAAACTTTAGATACTCTCGGCATTATTTAACAGAAAATATCTTGACAAAATTATAACATCACTAAGAATAAGCGCACGATCGAACGTACAACTAACTGATGCTCGTCTCTCTTTTACAGTGTATAATATACACATATAAAATATGTATTTATGGCTTTAGTTAACTGTCTTTACTAAATAGAAATTTTTCGAAACAGAACAATAGGCCAGAACGATCCCCAAGTGAATACATTGTATACCTGCTCGCCAGAACGATCCCCAAGGGAATAAACTGTATACCTGCTCGCCAGCTGCGCGCTGTCTTTCCGAGAGGAGACGAACTAGTCAATAACTTCGAGAGTTTTGCTCTGATCGACTTCAAATTTTGAGACTATATTCTTGAAATGTTTAACTATAAGAAAAGACAAAAAAATCGATTTTTCAAAAGTGCAAACCCTTACCCCCCCCCTTTATGGAGTTGGCCAGTGTGCCTTAACTCATTAACAAGTGACCAAATCGTGAAAGAAAATTTACTAGATGAATTGTATTCAGTTGTAATAAATAAATTAATAGAAAAAAAAATGTCTCCGCTCGACGCCGGCCTCTTTTTTCTATCCTCTCTCCAACGATCTCAATTTTAGTTTCATATGTTATTCTATCTTCTTCGTCTCTTCCTAGGCCCATCTGCTTATTTCATTCCCGTAGAGGCTTCCTCTTGCACTGCAGCTTGAATGGTGTAAATTCGGTCGTCTCGTGTTGACTTTCATTTATGCAGTCCTGAATTATTCTTACCGCCTTAAACCAGCCTACATGGTTACCAGTTAGGAAAACTTGAAAGAACCTTCCAAGCTCACGATTAACTCTTTCGACGATATTTCCTTGAGGATGGTGTATTGATGAAAATACTGCCATGATACCCTCGTCCTTGAGTTTTTGTAGCCAATTCTTCGCAGTGAATTGTGTTCCGTGATCGATTTGGATTCTGCATGGCTCTCCGTAGTTCGGAATGTAATCGTCAAATATTCGCTTTATAACAGTAGATGTATTGGGTCTGGGAAAAAGTTCGTGGCGTTTTTTCCCGATATATGGCATCAATTGCAAATAATTCTGGAAACACAGATCACAGCGACACAACTAAACGCTCATTGGAAAGGTGACACTTCAAGCATTACTTTGAGTGTATAAATATCGAAATTGGTGCAATGGTTGGAAAGTTGTTTGCGTTTGAAAATGGAGAAAAGAAATGAAAAATTGCTCTATATTTTTCAATATTATTACGACAAAGGGAAGAACGCTGCGCAGGCTTATGAAAAAAATTGTGCTGTGTGCGGTAAAGGTACTTTATGAAAATCTGCTGCGCAGAAATGGTTCGCTCGCTTTCGTCCTGGTAATTTTGATGCGAAAGATGAGTCACGCTCTGGTCGTCCAATCACTGAAAAAGCTGATGAAATTCTTGCAAAAGTCCAGCAAGATAAGCATATCAGCAGTGTCGATATTGGTATGGGGCTAGACATTGACCACAAAACTGTTTCGAACCATTTACACAAAGCCGGCTACAAAAAGAAGCTCGGTGTATGGGTTCCTCATGAGTTGAGCGCGAAAAACATGATAGACCAAATTAACATCTGCGATGCGCTGCTGAAACGCAATGAAATCGAGCCATTTCTGAAACGTGTCATAACCGGTGATGAAAATTGGATCACGTACAACAATCAGAAGCGTCAAAGATCGTAGACAAGGGATGATGAGCCGTCACAAGCGTTCGCGAAGCCAGGATTGACGGCGAAAAAGGTAATGATAGCCCGAATTGATTAATAGGAAAGGTGTTGTCTTCCATCATGACAAAGCCGGACCACACACTTCTTTGATGACCCGTCAAAAATTGCGAGAGCTTGGTTGGGAAGTTTTGATGTATCCACTGTATAGTCCAGACATAGCACCCCCTGTCTATCACTTATTCCGATCTCTGCAGAACTCTCTCAATAGAATTAAGCTGCTTTAAAAAAAAGCCTGTGAAAACCACTTGATTTAGTTTTTCAACCAGAAACCACAGAAGTTCTTCACCGATGGCATCATGATTCTACCCGAAAAATGCCGAAACATTGTCGATAATCATGGAGCATATTTGGTTTAAATAAATTCATTTTCACACTATAAGAAAACCATTTGAATTTTACTAAAAAAACGCCACGAACTTTTTCCCAGACCCAATATTAACTTTTTTCATGGGGTATAGAACAACAAATTTACTGAATGCATCCAATGTCACGAGGATGTGTTTTATTCAACCTACAGATGCGGGTAGGGTCCAAAAAATCTATGGACATTAAATCCCCCGGTTTTTCTGGTATTATTGTTTGCATCGCTGCATAGCTTGTCTGTATCGCAATCTTGTTTCTTTGACATATATCGCAGGTAGCCAGTATACTTCGAGTAGTTTTCGCGAGGTGTGGATACGTGAAATCCTCTTCCAATATCCGCGAACATTTTCTTCCGCCCAGATGTCCGTACATGGCATAGCAGGCCTTTATCATGTTGTGAAACATGCTCTTCGGTATTACGGCTCGCCAAATTCCGTTCTTCGATTCCTTTTGTAAGATACCTTTTTCTAATCGGAATTTTCGTTCCTCTTCTTCTTCCTTTTCCTCATTTAGAAAATCTACCATGGTTCGTATATCCTCGTGTTCTCATTGAATTTTTTTCATGCATCTAAATTTCCTGGCAAATTCGCGCGGAATTCTCTCTGCTAGCATCCCCGCGACCACCATGATCCCTTCCTTATCGGTTAATTGTGCATCATCGTTGCCTTTCAAACGGCTCAATGCATCCGCCACAACATTCGCTTTCCCGGCGACATGTTCCACTTGTAGGCCATAATCCTGGATGGACAACGTCCATCTCATAAGCCTTTCTGCAGTAAATCGACACGTTTTTAGGAAGACTTTATGATCGGTCTTGATATAAATCCGGGCTCCTTTTAACTACGTTCGAAATTTTTGGAGTGCATACACGGTCACTAACAACTCCTTCTCGGTTGTCATGTACCCGATCTCAGCCCCCTTAAGTGTTCTGCTCGCAAACGTGACGACTTTAGCTTCTCCATTAGTATCTTGTTGTGAAGGGATTGCTACAAGCGCAAATAAATACATTTTTCACTTTCTTAAATGTCTTTTCCATACCCTCATCTCACTTCCAATGGACCCCCTTTCTCAGAAGATTTAGCAACGGTGCCGTCTCATGCGCATGACAATTCGTAAATTTTGTGTAAAAATTTATTAGTCCCATAAAATTTCTTAATTGTTTTATGGTGCGAGGTCGCGGATATTCATGGATTGCTCTTATCTTTTCCGGATCGGGTTTTGGTCCTTCCGTCGTGAGTATGTATCCGAGGAAAATTATTTCTTTACGAAAAAAATGTGATTTGCTAAATTTTAATGTCATCCCGTGCTGTAGACATCTCTCAAATGATTCTCGTAAATGGTCGAAGTGTTATTCGTGTGATCTTGACATTACCAGCAAATCGTCGACTAAATTAACCACAAAATCCAGACCCTTAAGGACCACGTCGAGAATCCTTATCAGACTTGCCGTGCTTGTTTTCAGACCAAACGGTGTGATCGTAAATTCATGGCACTTCCCATAATGCTGTATATTTTCGCGAGTCTGGGTGGAGGGGTATTTGCCAGAAACTACTAGTTAAATCTTGCGTTGACATTCCAGTTTTTCCCCCACACTATGCATTATTGTTCGATAACTAAATAATTGTTTAGTTCACGAGCATCCAAACAAAGTCGTACCGAATTATCATCCTTTGTGACTGGCATGAGTAGGTTAATGTAAATGCTCTCAGATTTTTGTATCACCCCCACCCTCAGCATTCTTTCAATTTCTTTCTGTACCCTTTCTCGTTGAATGAGTAAGACCGCATTTCTAATGTCGATGATTGGAATTGATGAGTGTTGACGAGTAAGCCTATGATCTGCTACAAGGTATTCTGAGACGAAGTTGAGCTCTGATCCTGGATCAATGAGTAATCTGACTTCGTGAGTGCCGAAATGTGTGATGAGCAGTGCTTGACACGTTGCTAGTAGAACTGCTGTTCTACCGTGTGAGTTGATGAGTTGGCAAAATAGCACGTCAATTTCTCATTGACGTGAGCTGGTGCTTGGATGATCTGTGGCAGTTCTGGTTGATGTGCCTGGTTGAGGTGACTGTGATGTGGTTCTTGTTGTGGATGGCAAATGAATCATCGTGTGGTGCTTTGCACCGCACGTTTTGCAGTTGATTGCAATTGAAACACAGTCGATGTTCAGTCATAACTTTGTATAATATATATAACTTGTGGCGATAAATTTATATACTTGACCAGGATCCGGCTCGAAGTACCAAATAATGTTATGATAATGAGTGTGAATAAATTGGAAATGGTTGATAACGTTTCACAAAAAAATGATTAAGAATTCTAAGATGAAAACTAACTGATGCGACAAAGCACTATGAGAGAAATTGATAAGTGCGCGGAGTGGGCGCCTAGTCAGACTGAGTGAAACATAATAAATAGCAACTCACTGCTCTGCGCAGCTAATCTGTATCACTTGAGTATTTACTACGCTGTCGACGGATAACGGGTCGATGCATTCACACTTAGGATGTCGAGTGACGGCTGCGAATATTATAATAATATGAAGGATCCTAGTGACAAGCATGCTAAATGAAATGTACTCAGTAGTTAATAATAATAAATCAACGTTTATTTAATTAATTAACAATGGTTGTATGAATACCTGTTGAATATACAAAAATGTAATTTGATTTGGTCTGGCCTGTATGCTGATGTACTAATGTTGAGTGGGTTCTCAAGCTGTTGAGTCGGCTCATTGATTCGTGTGAATCATCCTGGTAAGATGGTCTGATGTAGAGCTTTGTAGTGAAGCCACACGACGGGCTGATGAGTGAGCTATAGCCAACGTGTGATTCGAGGTCGCGTAGCGTCTATGCTGCCAACGACGCACCACGCCGTTGACTTTTATGTGAATGTTTCTATAGTTCTGGTGATCTGCTGTGATTTGCACTTACACTAATTTGAAATATAGGTGATTTTACAATGAATTTAACACACTACACTACTGAGTCGGTGAAGTATGGGTGGAGCTAATGAATAGATAAGTCAGATGACGCGGGAATGTCTCGCGTGAACGACTCTAATGAGAACAATGGCTACATCCGTCGACCACGAGGCAAAGTATCAAGAGAGCGGTCGTGCGTCATAGCTTGCCTGAGTTATGATTCACCGCCAGGGATGGAAAGTCAGTCCTGTGAGTGGTCTTGCTGCTGGGGCCATGCTAGGAGAGTGGGCCGCTTGAGTGAGTTACGATCGAGGATGCGAGCTGATGGACAATGCGCTTGAGTGCGCTGGGTCAATAAATCGATATAGTATGTCTGTGAGCGATATCACATGCCGCGAAGCGTCATATGGTTGCGAGTGTAGTACGTGCATGAGTTGAGTGTATGCGTGATAGGTGCGAAAACTGAACAAATTGAGATCGAAAATAATCCGCAGCGAAGGCGCTCTTCTCGGATAATACGTGCATTTTTGTACTGGAGTTTAAGTTCTTGGCTCTTGTTTTACGTGCTTTTGAAGAAAAGTGTCCAAATCTAAAATTTTATCGAGATACGTGTTCCTTTAATTAAGAAAATCAAGTCTGTGTCTACATTGCTAGGCGTATCAAGGAGCTACGTGAATGAGGTACACGAAAAGAATTATAGAATAACCGCAGAAATTACGGTTTGAAATGCAATGTATTGGTCAACGGTGCTAATAAACCGAACATCGATTTTCCTCTGATTATTTTGGTAAATAAACCCTACGTCTGCCTACCTCGAAGTCTAAATTAATTATCCCTGTGTTCGAGTCCGAATTCTTCCCCTCAGAAAGCAAAATTAACGCTAACGATAGAAATTACCGTTACATTTTGGCACCCGAACAGGGACACGAACACAGATAAGAAAGACTGCGGAGGTGAGGTAGGGCGCGCACAAGGCATAGGAATTTGGTGTGAGATTTAAAGCATGGCTACAGGAGGAGAGCAGAATATCTCGAGGGGGGTGCGGAAGTAGGTCAGACATATCTCTGGGAGTCTATAACAGCTAAACACTCGTTGGATGACCGGCGGCAGAGAGATCGGAGAAATATACACCGATTTTCCGACATCACGGCAATTGAAGAAAGCGAAGACGTACGAGATGAGTTAGTAAATAATCAAATAAACGGTGGAGCCGGCAGCACACCGAGAATCACAGACAGGACTGCGACTATTTCACCAGACTCAATTGGTATAGCTGAGGTAATGCATTTTTTGCAGAAAATGGATGGAAAATTCGCTGAGGTAATCAAGATACAGCAATAAATGAGAGATGAGTGTCTGAGCAGGATAGCAGTGGTGAGAGAATCGACTAAGGATGCACTGGAAGGAGAGATTGCAGCGGTAGAGAGCCGGAAGGACCGGAAGATTAAAGAAGCATAGGAAAGGGTGCAAGAGGACCAAAATGTGAAGAATATTTACATTCAACAACAGGTCTCTAGTCAGAGGGTGACAGCGGAGAAACTTGAAAGAAGAACACAAAAGATGATGGCCGAAATCCGCGTGGCACGAGAAATTACGGAGGACCATACAAAAAGAATCGAAAAGTTAGACAAAGAAGAGACAACACAAAGAACGAGCACATCTGTGAATTTCGGGCAAACCATCGGAGGAGGGCTAAATGTTACACGATTATATACAACGGCGCAGAAACTTCCTATATATAGCGGTGATGGGAAGGAGAGGCCCATGAGGTTTTTAAAGGAATTTCGAGAGTTCTGTATCGCAGGTGAAATCGAGGATACCGAGATTCGACACACTATTAGATCTGCGCTGAAAGGAGTCGCTAACGATTGGTGGTTGGTGGTGGAAGGAGCTGTGCACGACTTGCAGACGTTTGAACAACATTTTCGTTCACGGTATTGGGCCCGTGGTATACAAGATAAAGTGAAGAAAAACTTAGAATTCGGATCTTTTTATACGGCAGGCCAGACCTTGACGCGGGCTGAGTACGCAACTCGTGTAATAGGAAATGCACGAGATCTGAGTGAGAGTCTGAGTGACGAGGACATAATCCATCGACTCGCGAAGCATTTCGATAAAGAAGTGCGTAGTGCAGTAAGAATCCGGCAAATAAATGATATAGATGAGTTTTTGGAGTTGTTAGAAAGGACGGACGTGGCTGGTCCTTTGAACCACAGGAGAGGAGCAGGTCGCGCAGGTGGATACTTGTGACAGGAGCAACAAAGATACGTTAGTAGTGGATCAGTGCGCGAGCAGACGACACGGCCATACCCAAGATATGAAAATCGGGAAATGCCTGCAAATAATGGCGGAAATAGATTTCCATCATCCCCAGGACGTCAGGGTGGTAGGGAAGAGAGACCACCATGGCAAAACAATGTGCCATGGCCTTCAACAAATCCACCATGGGTAGAGAGATCAGGGCAATCAAGGCCACCGTGGCAGGAGAACAGGACTCGACAATTTCAGGTGCCGGAAAATGATCGACCGGCAGGACCAGAATTACCGAGACAGGAGCAACAACCAAATAAATAACATAAATCGTGCTCTACAAGGTCCATTCGTGGCCCACACGATCCCGAGGGAGCAGAAACCGGAACGCTCGGGGGTTCTGAACACGAACTCGGGAAACGCCTAGTCGTTGCGCCTGGAGAAAGCCAGAACATCGAAAATAAAGAGGAAGAACGGAGCGCAATGTGGTATGACGAGAAGCATCCGAGGTGTCCGGAGATACCGGTAGAGATTGCTGGAATATCGGAAGTGAGTCTCATAGATAGCGGGAGCGAGGTGTCTTGTGTGTCGGAGGAGTTTTTCTAGAAAAATGAGGAAATCTTAAAAAGTTGCCTGATGCTACCAGTAACGTCAACACAGGTGGTCGGAGCGTTTGGTGGAGCAACCGAACGTGTGAAGAAACAGATAATGGTGAATGCGGAAACATATGGATCGAAAGGCACTCTGCAGTTGCTGGTCGTGCCAAAATTGGTGATCCCAGTACTGATTGGAATCGACGGAATGCTCGCATTGAAGATCTCGATAGACGCCCAACAGCGGATTTTGGCAGTCAGAGATAAAATCGTCGCTGAACTGACCGATGGGGTGTGGCGATACGTAAAACCCAAGAATTCTCTTTCAATGAGACGAAGTAAAATGTGTTGAATGGCAGGGATGGAAAATACGCTCGAAGGTGAAATGAATATTAGCTTGACGGAGGAGGAGTTCGATAATAAAATGACCGAATGCCAAGATTTAAAACCGGAAATAAGGCCAGAGTTTATGAGAATTGTCGAAAGAAGGAGCAAATTGGAGCAAATTGTTGGAGAAGGACAAAGTATGAGCATCGACTCTTACTCAATTATCCAAGTAAGGCTTGTACTTCCATCGTTCGTATCCGGTCTCACTCATGCAATGAGAAAGGGTACAACAACGATTCGTTTAACTCGTCATGGTAAATTATCAAAGACAGATTCAACAACAAAGAAAGACTCATTCTGTCTTATGTTGAGAAACTTCTTAGCAATACTCGACCAGTGGCGAAAACTGCGGCCGCAGTCAACACATTAATCAGTTCAACGAAAGAGATAATCAACGCACTCAATGTTCTCGGAGTTGATACAGAATATTGGAATGACGTACTCAATTTCGTAGTCGCTCGAGGCCTTGACACGTCCATGCGTGAAGCATGGGAGTACAAAAGGAGTGCACACAAGCAGCCAACCTTGTTTCAAGATTTGATGAGATTCATCGAATCCAGAGCGAGAGCCTTAGAAGTCATTCCAATCAATCCAGATCAATCGGCTGATGAAGCCAGCACCACCTCACGACAATGAACAAAATCTACACCTCTGCCAGCAAGAACGGCTCACCACGCAAACACTCAGCCGAGGCCACATCGATATCCGTGCGACCACTGTGGTGGATCGCACTACATTGTAAGCTGCACCAGATTTCGAGACCTTCAATCTGTAGATCGCCACAAAGTTGTGACTGAACATCGACTGTGTTTCAATTGCTTTGGTCATCACAACCTCTATTCGTGCCAATCAGCAATCAACTGGAAAACGTGCGGTGCAAATCACCACACGATGATTCATTTGCCATCCACAACAAAAACCACATCACAGTCAGCTCAACCAGGCACATCAACCAGACCTGCCACAGCTCATCCAAGCACCAGCTCACGTCAATGAGAAATTGACGTGCCATTTTGCCAACTCATCAACTCACACGGTAGAACAGCAGTTCTACTAGCAACGTATCAATTCCAGTCATCGAAATTGGAAATGCAAGATCAACGCAAACAAGAGGTACCACCACATTAACTTTACGATCAACTCATTCATCACAAGGTGTTACCATCGCAACTCACATACTCACCAAGTTGACGAGTACATTGCCATCAGTACACATACAACCACAGGAGTGGCCACACATCTTATCACTGCAATCGGCAGACCCTGAATTCTTAACACCACGACCAGTAAATATCATCATCGGGGCTGACTCATATGGGCTAATCATCCAGCCTGGCATCAAGAAACACTCAGAAGTCTTACCGATTGCACAATCAACAATATTTGGGTGGATTATTCTTGGTCCAATCCCAGCGACTTATTCAACACCGAGCTCATACCACATATCAGTCGAATCATCAAACAAGGAACTCGAAGAGCTGCTCACGCAGTTCTGGGTTCAAGAAGAAACACCATCGACAACAGCTCACAAGCTGACCCCAGACGAAGAAGCATGTGAAAAGCATTTTCAAACGACTCACACTCGAGACGAAGAAGGACGATAGATCGCGCGAATCCCGCTCAATTCATCACCATCGAGACTAGGAGACTCAAAAATCACTGCTCAACGATGTCTACAACGACTCATGAAGAAAATCTCTCGACAAATAACTCATACACCAATTTATACAACTCATTCATGAAAGAATATGAAAAATGTGGTCACATGATACGTGCTTCATCTTACCATCAGTCAACTCAAATGAGCAATTCCGTTCATGACGATCGTGGAACCGAGACGACCTTGGCACATAATGCCTTAGCATCAGGAGGGTTGACGGTCTCGGAAGATCGATTGTCAGAACAAACTCATACTCATCCTCCATACTACCTTCCTCATCATGGTGTACTGAAAGAAGATCGAATCACTACAAAGTTGAGAGTTGTCTTCAACGGATCCAGCCCAACGACGTTGCAAGTATCACTCAACGACATCCAGTATCTTGAAGCAAAGGGTCAACGTGACATCTCAGACGTGCTCATATGGATCCGACAGCACAAACTCATCTTTTCAACCGACATCACAAAGATGTACAGACAAATCAAAGTCCATCCGGACGACTGGGATTTGCAACGAATCATGTGGCGAGATCACCAACTCAATATGGCGCCATATCACCTAACTACAATGACGTATAGAACTCGTTCAGCACTATTCTTAGCAATCAGATCATTGCTTCAACTAGTTGAAGACGAAGGTCATCGCTTCCCGCTCGCAATCGAACCACTCATGAAAGGCAGATATGTTGACGACACATTTGGAGGAGCTGATCAGCTTGACACACTCATCGAAATGTCAAATCAAGTCACCCAGTGCTGCATGGCGGGCGGGTTGTCTCTCACAAAATGGCACAGCAACAACGAGCAATTGATCGAGCATATCGACCACCACTCACCATCAAACACACACTCATTCGAAGATAGCAGCACCAAATTACTCGGCTAGTCATGGATACCTCACGAAGACGTATTCAAGTTCAACGCAAAGACTCCTTGCTCAAGTTCCAAGCTCACAAAGAGAATCATCTTGTCTGAAACAGCACAACTCTACGATCCACTCGGGTTTCTCTAACCATTCATCATCAAGGCCAAATCATTATTACTAGAATTGTGGCTGGAGAAGCTGAGCCGGGGCGATCAAATTTCAGATCAGATACACACCAAGTGGACATTGCTCAGACAAGACCTCTCTCAGGAACCTCAACTCCACGATGGGTTCAACTCACAAGGTCAACACTTGTGGAGTAGCATGGATTCTCCGACGCATCTCAAATAGCAATTGCTGCTGCTATCTATATGAAAACAACAACTCCAGGGGAAGAAGCCAAGGTCACGACTCATCTGCACGAAATCAAAAGTTGCACCACTCAAGCGACTCTCCATCCCTCGACTCGAGCTCACAGCAGCACTGATCTTAGCAAAGCTCATGAAGTATGTGCAAACAACATTGGAATTCACCAACACTCAAACGTTTCTGTGGACTGACTCCTCAGTAACGCTCACCTGGATTAACTCACACCCATCAAGATGGAAGGAATTTGTCAGGAACCGAGTGTCAGCAATTCAAGAACTAACTCCAAACAGCGTATGGAGATTTGTTTCTGGCAAAGACAATCCAGCCGATTGTGCTTCAAGGGGCATCAGCATCTCCCAGCTCTACAAGCACCTCCTGTGGTGGACAGGTCCACAGTGGCTCACAGGCGATCGATACTCATGGCCAACTCAATACTATCAACAAGACTCACAGACTCATCAGGAAGACAGTGGCAACAACTCAAGCCGTATATCATTGGGAGATGATATACACTCTTCTCTCACTAGACTACTCAGAGTAACCGCAATATGCTTTCGAGTAAGTCAACTCATCATGAAATTGCCAAACTCAACATTCTTTAACCCTCTCTCGCCACAAGATATTGAGAGAGCAAGAGTATATTGGATCAAAACAACTCAAGCAGCATATTTCTCATCAGAACTCAAACTGATCACCATAGCTCAACTACCAACAGCTCATCCCTTCAATCGCCTGACTGCCTATATCGACACTCAGGGCATCATTCAGGTTCGAGGAAGATTGACCGACTCACAACTGGAACTTGAGGCAATTCACCCAGCAATACTCCCACGATATTCTCACTTCACCACACTCATCATAACAGATGCACATCACAAAACAATACATGGAGGCACTCAACTCACCCTGAACTACACAAGGCAATCGTACTGGATTATCGGTGGTAGAGCTCCAATACGATCACACATACTCAGCTGCATAAAATGTGCTCGACAACGTGGCGTCCGAGCACAACAACTCATGGGTCAATTACCAACCAAGAGAGTCACACCAGCACGACCATTCTTCTATTCAGGTCTGGACTACGCTAGTCCACTGACTATCAAAACCTGGAAAGATAGAGGCGCCACACAACATAAAGGATGGCTGTGCATTTTTGTGTGCGTCGTCACCTCGGCCTTGCATCTGGAGGCCGTGAGTGACTACTCAACTGACTCGTTCATCGCTGCATTCAGACGGTTCACTGGACGCAGAGGCATCTGCAACACTCTTTATAGTGATTGCGGCAGAAACTTTATAGGAACAAATGCCACACTCACCAAACTGTTTACTCAAGGTACAACAGAATCACTCTCGCTGCATTGCTCACTCACCAACGACGGAACTACGTGGAAGTTCAATCCACCAGCAGCTCCACATATGGGAGGAAAATGGGAAGCAGCAGTCAAATCAGTAAAATATCACCTGAACGGAACAGTAGGAGAAATCGCACTCACGTTCGAGGAGTTAACCACGTTGCTCATCCAGATTGAAGCAACGCTCAACTCACGACCATTGGAACCACTCACAGAGGACCCTGAAGATACTTCAGCACTCACACCAGCTCACTGTCTTATATGAGAGCCGCTAACAGCCATACTAGAGCCATCACTCACAGATCTCAACATTACAAGACTATCATGATGGCAACTAAATACAACAAAGGCTTCAATATTTTTGGTCCAAATGGTCAAATCAATATCTCCAGCGCCAACTTTCTACATCGAAATGGCATCATCCATCGAATACCATCAAGGTCGGTTCATTAGTACTGATCACTGATGAGAGGTACCCACCATCGAAATGGCCTCTCGTCAGTCACTCAACTCCATCAAGGAAAGGATGGACTGACTAGAGTAGTGTCACTCAAAACTGCAACAACAACACTCGTCCAACCAATCACCAAGCTCGTAATCTTACCAGCTCAATCTGAATGAAGAGCAGATCACACTCAATCATCAACACTGTAACTGGTGGCAGGCGGAATGTTCAGTTTTCGCACCTATCACGCACACACTCAACTCATGCACAAACTACACTCGCAACCATATGACGCTTCGCGTCATGTGATATTGCTCACAGACATACTATATCGATTTATCGACCCAGCGCACTCAAGCGCATTGTCCATCAGCTCGCATCCTCGATGGAAGCTCACTCAAGCGGCCAACGCTCCTAGCGTGGCCCCAGCGGCAAGACCACTCACAGGACTCACTTTCTGTCGCTGGCGGCGAATCATAACTCAGGCAAGCTATGACGCACGACCGCACTCTTGATACTTTGCCTCGTGGTCGACGGATGTAGCCATTGTTCTCATTGGAGTCGTTCACGCGAGACATTCCCGCGTCATCTGACTTATCTATTCATTAGTTCCACTCATATTCTGTCTACTCAGTAGTGTAGTGTATTACATTCTTTGTCAAATCACCCTTATTTCAAATGAGTGTAAATGGAAATCACAGCAGATAACCAGAACTATAGAAACATTTACATAAAAGTCAACGGTGTGGTGCGTCGTTGGCAGCATATACGCCACGCAGCCTCGCATCACACGTTGGCTATAGCTCACTCACCAGCGCGTCGTGTGGCTTCAATACAGAGCTCTACAGTCAGACCACCACACCAGGATCATCCACACGAATCAACGAGTTAACTCAATAGACTGACGACCCACTCAACATTAGTACATCATCACACAGGCCAGACCAAATCAAATTACATTTTTTGTATATTCAACAGGTATTCATACGACCATTGTTAATTAATTAAATAAACGTTGATTTATTATTATTAACTACTGAGTGCATTTCATTTAGCATGCTTGTCACTAGGATCTTTCATATTGTTATAATATACGCAGCTGTCACTCAACATCCTAAGTGCGAATGCATTGACCCGTTATCCGTCGACAGCGTAGTAATACTCAAGTGATACAGATTCACTGTGCAGAGCACTATATACATTGCTATTTATTACGTTTTACTCAGTCTGACTAGGCGCCCACTCTGCGCACTTGTCAATTTCGCAAATAGTGCTTTGTCCCATCAGTTAGTTTTCATCTTAGAATTCTTAATAATTTTTTTGTGAAACGTTATCAACCATTTCTAATTTACTCACACTCATTACCATAATACAATTTTTTAATATAACGCTTTCCTAATTTTTCGGATTACCGCTGCCGCGCACCCGCCTTCCCCTCCAAGCGAGGCCAGCTGGTCGCTGACCTGCTGTTTACGGTAGTGAGGGAATTCCTTCCGTGTGATGTAACCCGTTTTTGTCCAAATTCGTCCGGGTTCGGTAGCCTGGTGTCCGCAGACCTTGGTGTGCTCGAACCGTTTTTATATTTCACGCGTTTTTCTAAGCTCTTATTCTCGACGTCGTGCCACTCGTCTCTCCTTTGCTATCTAGCGAAGCCAGCTGGTCGCTGACTCGCCTTTTTTAACAGCGAAAGAGTTTACTTCGCTTGCCGTCGGTTGTTTATTTCTATCGATGCGACTCCTGTTCGATCCGCGATGCCTAACTCGATCGTAATTTTACATATAATTCCTCTCGTTTACGGTAGAGACTAATTCTGACGGCTCGCGGTTGTAACTATGTCACAATATAAAAGCATGCCGCTTTGATAAATGTCTAGTTAATTGTCTGATTTACTGTGGTTACTACTACCCTAACAGCACAATCATGATAGAATGGTGTACCGCGGCAAGATATTCAAGCGCTGCGTCCTCTTCGCACGACGACTTCCGACACGATCTCGCAGGGCCTTAGAATAAGATCGCCGGACTTTGTTCCATTTTTTTTTATTTTTCGTACAAGCGAGGGAAAGAGAAGGAGCACTACATGCACTGGTTGTCGGCCCCGGGATCACTCCCTCTAAGGAAAGAGGATACGGACATTTTCCACTTCTCTCTATTGGAATCTAGAGCCGTCCCGCTCGACGTTCATCTAGGGCCAATATGCTATCTATCTTCAACCATATGATCTACTAGCAATAACCAATCTATCTGATGGGGCTCACCTGCCAGACTGGACTACGCATCGCTATTATCTGTTGTTAATTTTTGCGTCGTCCAAACGAGGCGCTAGACGCGGTCGTCGAGCGATACCGATTCTCCCAATTAACCGAGTTCGGCTCGTTAGGAGGGGATCGTAGTTGACGGGCACGCGTGCCGGCAGGACCTCAGGGCTTTTTCCTGGTGATCGTCGAGTAACGAAAACGTAGCGCTCTCTCTCTTTTTGGTTGTCCCGTTCCATCGTTGGCATAATTTAAAGATCAATAAATATCAAACAATCAGCTTATCCGAAATTTATATCCGCCACCGTATATCATCTGGACGGGAGGAGTGAGGCTGGTTGGATATTCGAGATTTCCCGGAAGTCAAGGAACGTCGCAGTGTCATCGTCTCGGTGAGCTCTCTTTCTTTCTATGGTATTTCGCCATTCTTCTTTTATTTTCTATTGACGAAGGAGTCAATTCGAGCTTGGTCATACCTGTGAATTTTGTATACCGCGTACAAAGTATCAATTTGTATCGGGACCACCGGCGTTTATAGAATGTAACATCGAGATCGCTTGACAGGTTGGGGCCGGAAGAAAGTCATTGCGTTACTCAGTTGTGTTTTTTTTTTGCTGATGGTTAAACCGTGCGCGCCTTAGGCCGTTATCCCGGTGTGTGCTTGTTGGTGTGGGATTTGAACGGGATAGGCCGCGTCGCGGATTTTACCGAACTATTGACTTTAGATTGATTAATATGACTTAGTTTCTTTCTCTTTTATTCCTCTTATAATCTTGGATTACGTGTCGTTGACGCCATCGTTTTAATTAGACTGACGTACCTTAACTCAGCTTACTTTATTTATTCTTATTTATTTATTCTTTTCTTCTATTATCAAGCAGTATTTTATTATTTTTCTTTTGGTATTCTGGAGTAGTTCGCGTTCTCGTCCCGCCTTTGTATTTGGTCACTAGAGATAGTACGGTCTGAAGCGTATCTCGTTTTGTCAAGCCGTTCGCTGCTCATCATCATCATCATCATCATCATCATCATCATCACCACCACCACCACCACCACCACCACCACCACCACCACCACCACCACCACCACCACCACCACCACCACCACCACCACCACCACCACCACCACCACCACCACCACCACCACCACCACCACCACCACCACCACCACCACCACCACCACCACCACCATTATTATTATTATTATTATTATTATTATTATTATTATTATTATTATTATTATTATTATTATTATTATTATTATTATTATTATTATTATTATTATTATTATTATTATTATTATTATTATTATTATTATTATTATTATTATTATTATTATTATTATTATTATTATTATTATTATTATTATTATTATTATTATTATTATCAGGGGTACAAATTGAAAATGCGGGTTTGATAACAGATGGCGTTACTAACGCTATACGCATCAGGCAGTACTGTGACTATGTTCATGTCAAAGCTACGTCTTATAGCTTTAATTTTCAGTATGTGTCAATTTGTCGCAGTGTCAAATTCATAGTTTTTTTGAGCTCTCAATATGTCGAGTTTCGTGCCAACAAAACAGCATTTGCGGGAAGTTTTAATTTACTTCTTTAATTTGAAGAAAAGTGCTGCTGAAGCACATCGATTGGTCTCCGAGGCTTATCCGAGTCATGTTCCATCGGTTTCAACGTGCGAGAGATGGTTTGTGCGGTTTAGAAGTGGTGATTTTGACGTTGAGGACAAAGAGCGGCCGGGCCAAGTGAAAAAGTTTGAGAATGCTGAATTGGAGGCAATACTCAATGAAGACTCGTGTCAAACTCAACAAGAGCTCGCAGATTCATTGGGAGTGACACAACAAGCCATTTCCCATCGTATAAAAGCCCTCGGAATGATCCAAAAGCAAGGACATTGGGTGCCGTATGAGCTGAAGCCGAGAGACGTCGAGCGCCGTTTTTTTGCATGCGAACTGCTGCTCGAACGGCAAAAACGGAAGGGTTTTTTGCATCGCATTGTCACTGGTGATGAAAAGTGGATCCATTACGATAACCCGAAGCGCAAAAAATCATATGGTTACCCCGGCCATGCATCATCATCGACGGCCAAACCAAATATTCACGGCGCCAAGCTCATGCTTTGTATTTGGTGGGACCAGCTGGGTGTGGTGTATTATGAGCTATTGAAATCGAACGAAACCATCACAGGAGCACTATACCGAACTCAATTGATGCGTTTGAGCCGCGCACTCAAAGAAAAACGGCCACAATACGAGCAAAGACACGACAAAGTAATTTTGCAACATGACAACGCTCGGCCACATGTTGCAGCGCCGGTCAAAACATACCTACAAACGCTGAAATGGGAAGTCTTACCCCACCCGCCGTATAGCCCAGATATTGCTCCTTCCGATTACCACCTTTTCCGATCGATGACACATGGCCTAGCTGACCAGCGCTTCCATTCTTACGAAGAAGCCCAAAAATGGGTCGATGACTGGATAGCAGCCAAGCCGGCCGAATTTTTTCGCGACGGTATCCGTAAATTGCCAGAAAGATGGGAAAAAGTTGTGGCTAGCGATGGACAATACTTTGAATAATTCATTTGTTACCATTTTTTCAGAATAAACGTTCAAAAATAGAAAAAAATCCCGCATTTTCAATTTGTACTCCTGATATTATTATTATTATTATTATTGTTATTATTATTATTATTATTATTATTATTATTATTATTATTATTATTATTATTATTATTATTATTATTATTATTATTATTATTATTATTATTATTATTATTATTATTATTATTATTATTATTATTATTATTATTATTATTATTATTATTATTATTATTATTATTATTATTATTATTATTATTATTATTATTATTATTATTATTATTATTATTATTATTATTATTATTATTATTATTATTATTATTATTATTATTATTTTATACAAGGAGTTGCGGAATCCTTTTTACGGATATCCTCCAGTCTTTTGAACTGGAGGGGTATGTGGGACTCCCAAAAAAATAGGCCTACCCACTAAACCGCCCTCTCCTTGTTGTCCTCCCCCAGACCAGGAACTATTTTGGTATTACTTCTGGCTGGGGGTTCTGTCCGTGTTCGTCCGTTCGTCTTGCTGTCTGTAACCTGTCGCGTCACGTCAGTCTGTCTGCTCGGTTAGGTGAGGCAGCCGTCTACGTTTTTTCGTCGCAGTATCGTCTCTGTATAGGTGGCAACTAGTTGCCACCATTCTGTCGAGTGGAGCATCACCTGAACAATGTTGTCCGGGGTGTGCTGCCAACAATCGTCTCCAGTTCCAGTCGGAGTCCTGTCCAGCGGTCGCACACAAAAAATGTGTGTTCCGCGTCGTCTCGTTCGTGTCCACAGTACTTACAGTCTGGCGTCCGTACTCTGTCCATGTTATAAAGGTACCGTCTAAAGTAACCGTGTCCCGTCAGGAACTGGGTGATGTAAAAATTTACGTCCCCAAAATCCCTTTCGATCCACGGTCTCAGGTCCTTTATTAGTCGTCTTGTCCAGTTGCCTGTCGCTCTTTCTGACCATTGTTCGTGCCAAGTCTGTATCGTCTTGTCACGTTCCGCGACTGCCGCATCCTCCCGTCTTATGTCCGCGCTTCTCCCGTAGATCCTCTCTCGCTCGAAAGCTAGGAGGTCCACGGGGATTACGCCCGCAACCACCAAGACTGCTTGTGCAGAGACAGTTCGGTAGGAGCAGGCGATCCTCAGCGCACCCTGTCTTTGTACCGTTGTCATGGCGTGGCAGTACTTCTTTGTCTTCAGGGCATCTGCCCAGATCTCCGCGCCGTACAGGAGGATCGAGTGGGCTGTCGTCATTAGGAGTCGTCGTTTTCCCGGTCTCGGCCCGTTTGTGTTGGCCATTAGGCGGCTTAAGGATGCTATTCTCTTAGCCGCCTTCTGGCATGTTTTTTGTATATGAGGCCAGAAGGTCATCTTCGTATCTAGGGTCACTCCCAGGTACTTGACTTCACCTCCGGCTTTGATTTCATCCGTCCCGACCCACATGGGTAGTCTCGTCTGTATGCGTCTTCTGCTAAGGAAAGTCAGTTCTGTCTTTTCTGTTGCGAGTTGTAGTCCGTGGTCCGTCATCCAACGGCCCACTCGCCGCATCGTCTGGTTCAGTTTTTGCTGTGCCAGGTCTGGAGATTGCTCGGTGATCACCGCCGCCACGTCGTCAGCGTAGGCGACAAGGAAAACGCCAAGCGGCAATTCCAGCCTGAGCAAGCTGTCGTAGAGTCCGTTCCAAAAGTCTGGTCCCAGTATGGACCCTTGTGCAACCCCCGCGGTGATTTGTCTCGTCACCGGTCCTTCAGTCGTCTCGTACGTGATCCTTCTGTTTCTTAGGTAGTCGCCCACCACCCGAGCCAGGTAAGCCGGAACCCCGAAGTTGCCTCCAAGCGCCTCCAGGATGTCAACCCACCTGGCCGAGCTGAAGGCGTTCCTGATGTCCAAGGTCGCCAGCAGAACGATTGGTCGCGCTGCATGGCAATGTCTTTCCAAATCCAGGAAGGAATCGACCACTTTTTGAATCGCTCCAATCGTTGATCGTCCCCTCCTGAAGCCGAACTGCCGGTCTGAGAGGCCTCCGCTGGTCTGTATCGCGTCCGTCAGTCTCGGTTTTAGTAGTTGTTCATAGAGTTTACCCGTTGTGTCGAGTAAACTCAGCGGCCGGTAGGCTGACGGCGTATTGGGGTCGCCCTTACCCTTAGGGATAAGAACTAGCCTTGCCGTCTTCCACCGGTCACTGAACGTTCCCGTCGTCAAGCTCGTGTTGTACAGGTCAAGAAATATCTCCAGCCTCAGGCGAATCATCAGTCGGAGAATCTCCGCCGGTACTCCGTCTGGTCTCGGCGCCTTGCCAGTCTTCATCGCGGCAGTCGCTTTGGAGAGCTCCTCCGCGGTAAATATGGGGGCCGCCGGGGCTTCCGTGTCGTCTGTCACGTTCGTCCGTATCGGGTGAGTCGGAAACAGTCCGTCAACAATCCGTTCTGCGGTTTCGGCATCTTTGAGTTCAAGTGGAACTCGGGCCCCTAGTTTGCCAGTCACAATTTTGTAACCGGTTCCCCAGGGGTCTTCGTTCACCTCCTTGCAGAGCTGCTTCCAGCATCGCGTTTTGCTGTCCCTTATGGCGTTCGTAAGTGTTTTTCGTGACGTCTTGTAAGTGGCTTGGAGGTTTTCCCTTTCGGGTCTTCCCCCAGCCCTCGTATCTCGTCGGCGGTTTGCCAAGCAGAGCCTGCGCAGCTCGGCTATTTCGTCCGTCCACCAGTATTGTGGTTGCCTGTTTGGTCTATGTCGTCGTTTCGGCATTGTGCTGTTGCACAGCCGGTCCGTCAGCTTGGCCGTCTCGTCCGTGAGTCTTTCCGCCCTTTGCCGGCCAGTCAGTTCAGGGGGGACTTTCGTCATTGGTGCTGGTGTTGCCGCCAGCTCCTCCGAAAATTTTCGTAAGTCGAGTTTGTTGAGGTTCCGTCTCGGGGGGTATTGGGTCCTCGTCCGTCTCGTCGTCGTTTGTCCTGCCACTTCGAAGACAATGTACTGGTGATCGCTGGCCGTATAGCCGTCGAAAACCCGCCACTGTCCTATCCGTGGTGATATTCTGTCCGATGTCATTGTGACGTCAGGGATGGAGTTTCCAAACCCTGGTCGTCTGTACGTCGGTACGTTTCCCGTATTTGCTACCACCAGGTCTAGTCTTGCGGCCATCTCCAGCAGCAGCCGTCCACGTTTGTTCGTTGTTGTCATTCCCCACTCGATCGCCCGCGCGTTGAGGTCTCCCCCGATGATAACGTCTCCAGGCAGATTCCTGATTCCGTCTTCAAGGAGCGCCACTTTCCTCTCGAAATCCGTCGCGGCGCAGTTGGGTGTCAGGTAAACGCTGACGTAAGTGACAGCGCCGACCCTTGCCCAGACGTAATCGTCCCCGACACCGCAGTTAATTATTCGAGATTGGGCAGCGCCCCTTACCCAGATAGCTGTGGTCTCTGTCTCGTTCGTAATGTACGTTTGTGTCGTTCTTCTCCTGTACGGTTCGCACAGGATCAGAATGTCGGCGTCATGTTCGTCAGCTATCTGTGGTAGTAGCATGTCTGCTGTCCTACTCCTGTTCAGGTTTCCCTGAACTATTCTGTCCGTCTTCCGGCCTGCTTCCTGCACTCCTCCAGCGCAGCCCGGAATACCGCACACCTTCCGGTTCCCGCAAGGTGCGCTACGTCCCCGTGTCCCGTCTCAGAGCACAGTGGGCAAGCCGGTCTGTTTTTACAGTCCGTCGCGTAATGTCCCGTCTCGCCGCATTTCCTGCAGTTCTTTGTCCGATCCGCGTTCGTGCAGCTCGTCCTTGTATGTCCGTAGCCCAGGCACTTGTAGCATTTGGTCACCGTCAATCGTTGTCGTAGTCGGCATCGCACCCATCCTATCCCGATCCGGCCCCGGTCCAGCAGCACCTCGGCTTCCCGCGTCTCGAGGTCGCAGACTGCCATGTATTGCTCGGCCCGGTTCGGGCCGAAGATGTGGACACCAAAGTCGCCGTCTCGTCCCATTTCTCGTCTCAGTGCCCGTATCACGTCCTCCGCGGTGGTAACGCAGTCCAGGTCCATGATCTCCAGTTGTGTCCTAGAAGTCACGGTCCTTACACTGCCCGTGTCCCCAACCGCGTCCTGTAGTGCGCGTTCAAACTGTTCTCGTCCGTCCGTGTCTGTCTGTATCTTGATGAGACACCGTCCGTCCTTGGTCTTCCTCAGAGCCATCACCTGTACATGACTGCTCGTCGGGTCGACCGTCGTCCTTATCTTCCGTACGATATCCGAGTACGTGTTGTCTTTCCCAGGTTTGACCAGTACAGCCGTTCCCCTATGTTTGGGGGTCAGTCTGCGCTTTTCAGCCTGGGTCGGTACGTTCGTCTCGTCCGTTTTGTTTTTCGGTTCCGTCGTTTTTTTCTTCTTTTTTCGTTTCCTCACGGTTGTCCAGGTTTCGGCCTCCTCCGTTCTTGGGGGTGTCTTCTGTCGGGCCTCTGGTGGGGTCTTCGTCGTCTCCCGTTTCCGTTTCGTCGGTCGCGTCGCCGGTTCCGTTGTCTTCGTTTCTGTCTCTGTCAGGTCGTCTGCCATCATTTGTCCCTTCGAGGCTGTCCTGCTTTGCATGTTTAGCGCAGCGTCGGCGGCCTCAAGAATCGTCTTAATGCCGGTTTTTACCGCCATATTCATATTTTTCTGTATTGCCGCTGCCTCTTCCATTTTCGTCGCGGTCTCATGAATGAGTTGTAATAATTCTGTCAAATCGGGTTGGTTCTTATTGTAATCGTCGAATGAGGAGGTTCCAGGTTTTTCTCGATGCTTCCTCATATTTCCGACGACAGGTGGAACCGTTTTACCCTCTTCCATGGGTGGCGGTGTCGTTTCTCTCTTTCTGTATCTTAATTTCTTTTTCTTCTGATGTAGAGATCGATCTTCCGTGCCTGTTGACGAACATGACTGAAGTATACTTCTCTTTCTCAGGTTGACACTTTCAGTCACGTTCGCCAAGCTATCATCGTTCGACTCTCCCTCGATATTGTTCGTCGCGAGTTCTCCGATTGTCTTGAGTTCTTCCTCGGTCGATGTTTTTTCCAACTCCTTCTTCTGCTTAGGTTTTATTTCTTTTAAAAGTTTCTCCATATTAATCCCACGAGTAGGTCGGAATGTAGGTCTGCCTAGGCAGAGCCGCCTTGTCTAGGTAAGGTGTAAATACTGCAGGGTTCCACCCGGTGCCCTGCAGGGATCGTTCGCGACCGCTTTAGTTTACATCATTGCGGCCATGCAGCCGTAGGCACGATGCCTTCCACCGTAGCTTTTGATGTTGTGTGTTCTTAGTCTGCCTGCTCCCCATGGACCTGTCCGGCAAGGTTAGACCTGCCAGGGGCCAGAGCCCCCGCCGGCTGAGCTCCAAAGTTCATTGCAGAAACGCAAGCCCCCCCGCCGCGGCAAGGCGACACACTTGAGAGATTATTATTATTATTATTATTATTATTATTATTATTATTATTATTATTATTATTATTATTATTATTATTATTATTATTATTATTATTATTATTATTATTATTATTATTATTATTATTATTATTATTATTATTATTATTATTATTATTATTATTATTATTATTATTATTATTATTATTATTATTATTATTATTATTATTATTATTATTATTATTATTATTATTATTATTATTATTATTATTATTATTATTATTATTATTATTATTATTATTATTATTATTATTATTATTATTTTACAAGGAGTTGCGGAATCCTTTTTACGGACATCCCCCAGCCTTTCGAACTGGGGGGGGTATGTGGGACTCCCAAAAAAGTTGGCCTACCCACTAAACCGCCCTCTCCTTGTTGCCCTCCCCCAGACCAGGAACTATTTCGATATTACTTCTGGCTGGGGGTTCTGTCTGTGTTCGTCCGTTCGTCTTGTTGTCTGTAACCTGTCGCGTCACGTCAGTCCGTCTGTTCAGTTAGGTGAGGCAGCCGTCTACGTTTTTTCGTCGCAGTATCGTCTCTGTATAGGTGGCAACTAGTTGCCATCATTCTGTTGAGTGGAGCATCACCTGGACAATGTTGTCCGGGGTGATGCTACCAACAATCGTCTCGAGTTCTAGTCGCAGTTCTGTCCAGTGGTCACACACAAAAAATGTGTGCTCCGCGTCGTCTCGTTCGTGTCCGCAGTACTTACAGTCTGGCGTCCGTACTCTGTTCATGTTGTAAAGGTACCTTCGGAAGTAGCCGTGTCCGGTCAGGAGCTGGGTAACGTAAAAATTCACGTCTCCAAACTCCCTTCCGATCCACGGTCTCAGGTCCTTTACAAGTCGTCTCGTCCAGTTGCCTGTGCGTTCTTCTGTCCATCGGTCTTGCCAAGTCTGTATTGTCCTGTTGCGCTCCGCAACTGCCGCATCCTCCCGTCTTATGTCCGCGCTTTTCCCGTAGATCCTCTTTCGCTCGAAAGCTAGGAGGTCTACGGGGATTACGCCGGCCACCACCAAAACTGCTTGTGCAGATACAGTTCGATAGGAGCAGGCGATCCTCAGCGCACCCCGTCTTTGTACCGTCGTCATCGCGTGGCAGTACTTCTTTGTCTTCAGGGCATCTGCCCAGATCTCCGCGCCGTAAAGGAGGATCGAGTGGGCCGTCGCCATTAAAAGTCGTCGTTTGCCCGGTCTCGGTCCAGTCGTGTTAGCCATCAGGCGGCTTAGGGATGCTATCCTCTCGGCCGCCCTCTGAGCTGTTTTCTGTATATGAGGCCAGAAGGTTATCTTCGTATCCAGAGTTACCCCTAGATACTTGACTTCCCCCCCGGCCACGATTTTGTCCGTCCCGACCAACATAGGAAGTCTCGTCTGTATACGTCTTCTACTAAGGAACGTCAGTTCGGTCTTTTCTGTCGCGAGTTGTAGTCCGTGATCCGTCATCCATCGTCCTACTCGTCGCATCGTCTGGTTCAGTTTTAGCTGTGCCAGATCCGGAGACCGCTCGGTGATCACCGCCGCCACGTCGTCAGCGTAAGCGACGAGTAGTACGCCGAGCGGCATTTCCAGCCTGAGCAAGCCGTCGTAAAGTCCGTTCCAAAAGTCCGGTCCCAGTATGGACCCCTGTGCAACCTCGGCGGTGATTTGCCTCGTCACTGGTCCTTCAGTCGTCTCGTACGTAATCTGTCTGTTTTTCAGGTAGTCCTCCACCACCCGAGCCAAGTAAGCCGGAACCCCGAAGTTGCTTTCAAGCGCCTCCAGGATATCGACCCACCTGGCCGAGTTGAAGGCGTTCCTGACGTCCAAGGTTGCCAGCAGAACGACAGGTCGTGCTGCGTGGCAATGTCTTTCTAAGTCCAGGAAGGAGTCAACCACTTTTTGGATCGCTCCAATCGTCGATCGACCCTTCCTGAAGCCGAACTGCAGGTCTGAAAGGCCTCCACTGGTTTGTATCACATCCGTCAGTCTCGGTCTCAGTAATTGTTCGTAGAGTTTACCCGTCGTGTCGAGTAAACTCAACGGCCGGTAGGCTGACGGCGTATTGGGGTCGCCCCTACCTTTGGGGATAAGAACTAGCCTTGCCGCCTTCCACCGGTCGCTAAACGTGCCCGTCGTCAAACATGTGTTATACAGGTCGAGAAATATCTCCGGCCTCAGATTGACCATCAGCCGGATAATCTCCGCCGGTACTCCGTCTGGTCCCGGTGCCTTACCAGTCTTCATTGCGTTGGATGCCCTAGTGAGCTCCTCCGCCGTGAAGATGGGGGCTGCCGGTGTGTCCGTATCGTCTGTAACGTCCGTCCGTATCAGGTGTGTTGGAAACAAGCCGTCGACGATCCGTCGTGCGGATTCGGCTTCTTTGATTTCTGGTGGTACCCGGGCCCCTAGTTTACCGGTCACGATTTTGTAACCAGTGCCCCAGGGATCCTGATCCACCTCCTCGCAGAGCCTCCTCCAGCAACGCGTCTTGCTGTTTCGTATCGCGCTCGTCAGTTTCTTCCGTGCTGTCTTATATGCGGCTTGGAGGTTTTCCCTTTCGGGTCTTCCCCCAGCCCTTGTTACGAGTCGTCGGCTCGCCAAGCAGACCCTGCGCAGCTCGGCTATTTCGTCCGTCCACCAGTATTGTGGCTGTCTGTTCTGTCGATGTCGTCGTTTCGGCATTGTGCTATTGCACAGCCGGTCCGTCAGTTTGGCCGTCTCGTCCACCAGTCTTTCCGTTCTTTGCCGGCCAGTCAGCTCCGGAGGGACTTTTGTAATCGGAGCTGGTGCTACCACCAGCTCCTCTGAAAATTTCTGTACGTCGAGTTTGTTGAGGTTCCACCGCGGGGGGTGCTGGGTCCTCGTCCGTCTCGTCGCCGTTTGTCCTGCCACTTCAAAGACAATGTACTGGTGGTCGCTGGCCGTATAGCCGTCGAACACCCGCCATTGCCTTATCCGTGGCGATATTCTGTCCGATGTCATTGTGACGTCAGGGATGGAGTCTCCGAACCCTGGTCGTCTGTACGTCGGTGTGTTTCCTGTATTGGCTACTACCAGGTCCAGCCTTGCGGCCATCTCCAGCAGCAACCGTCCACGTTTGTTCGTTGCTGTCATTCCCCACTCGATCGCCCGCGCGTTGAAGTCACCTCCGACAACAACGTCCCCAGGCAGATCCCTGATTCCGTCCTCAAGGAGCGCTACCTTTCTCTCGAACTCCACCGCGGCGCAGTTGGGTGTCAGATAGACGCTGACGTATGTGACAGCGCCGACCCTTGCCCAGACGTAGTCGTCCCCGACACCGCAGCTTGTTATTCGAGATTGGGCAACGCCCCTAACCCAGATAGCTGTGGTCTCCGTCTCGTTTGTAATGTACGTTTGTGTCGTTCTTCTCCTGTACGGTTCGCACAGGATCAGAATGTCGGCGTCATGTTCGTCAGCTATCTGTGGTAGTAGCATGTCTGCTGTCCTACTCCTGTTCAGGTTTCCCTGAACTACTCTGTCCGTCTTCCGGCCTGCTTCCTGCACTCCTCCAGCGCAGCCCGGAACACTGCACACCTCCCGGTTCCCGCAAGGTGCGCTACGTCCTCGTGCCCCGCCTTAGCGCACAGGGGACAAGCCGGTTCGTTCGTGCAGTCGGTAGCGTAGTGTCCAGATATACCGCACTTTCGGCAGCTCTTCGTCCTGTCCACGTCCGAGCAGTTTGCCTTCACGTGCCCGTAACCGAGACACCTGTGGCATTTTGTCACAGTCAGTCTTTTTCGGACGCGGCAGTGCACCCATCCGATACCGAGTCGTCCGCGGCGGAGCAGCACATCGGCTTCCCGCGATTCTAGCTCGCAGACCGCCATGTACTGCTCGGCGCGGTTCGGGCCAAAGATATGGACTCCGAAGTCTTCGTCTCGTCCCGTTTCCCGTCTCAGTGCCTGTACGACGTCCTCCGCAGTTGTTACGCAGTCCAGATCCATGATCTCCAATTGGACCTTAGAGGTCATGGCCCTGACGCTGCCTGCGGCCCCGATCGCGTCTTGTAGAGCGCGTCGGAAGTTGTCTCGTCCGTCTGGTCCGTTCGCGTCTGCCTGTATCTTTAGAAGACACAGGCCGTTTTTCGTCTTCCTCAGAGTCGTCACCTGCACGTGACTATTCTTCGGGTCAACGGTCGTCCGTATTTTCCGTACGATGTCCGAGTACGTGTTATCGGTTCCAGGCTTTACCAGGACAGCCGTCCCCCTGTGTTTGGGGGCCGTTCTGTGCCTCTCAGCCTGGATTTTTGTCTTTGTTTCGTCCGTGCTGTCCTTTGGTTCTGTTGTTTTTGTTTTCTTTTTTTTTTTTTACTGTCTGCCAGTCTGCAGCCAGTTCCGTTTTCGGGGGTCGCTTCGGCGCGGCCTCCGGAGTGGCTCCGGTTGCCTCCCGTTTTCGTTTCGTCCGTGGCGTTTCCTGTCCTTTCGTCTCTGTTTCTGTGTCCGTCATGTCATGTGTCGTTATAAGTCCTTTCGGAGCTGCCTCCGTGCACTTATGTAGCGCCGCGTCGGCAGCCTCGAGAATCGTCTTTATTCCTAGTTTGACCGTCATGTTTGTATTTTTCTGTTTGGCGACTGCCTCGTCCATTTTCGTCGCTGTCTTCTGTATTATTATCAGAAGTTCCGTTAGTCCAGGTTCGTTCCGTTTCAGTGTTGTGGGGTTTGGTGTTACTTTTTTCGTCTGTTCTGTCTGTGTGCGCATACCCTGATTGTCGTTGTCGTTAGCTGAGGCAGCAGAAGTAAAACTTACTCCGCTTCCTACGCTCGACGCACTGTCTGTCCTGGTTCGTCTTGGGAGGCGCAGTGTCGTTCTGTCTCCGTTTGCCGGCACTGGTGCCCCTGACGAAGCCCCACCGTCGGCGTTTTGTATTTGTATGTTTTGTTTTGTTTTGTTTTGACTTGTTTCCATTGTTGTTCCCACGAGTAGTCAGGAAGCGAGCGTCGACCCCCACAGAGCCTGATTGTGGGGGCAAGGCTTAATACTATAGGGTTTCGCCCGGTTCCCCATAGGCATCGTGCGCGACACTGTACCCCAGTGCCATTCAGCCCTCGGCACGCTGGCTCCCACCTTGGCTTGGGCAGAGCTGTCCGCGACGGGGTTTTTGTCCACCTGATCCGGTTTTCACGCCAGCCCGGTTTCCTTATGGCGCCCGTTAACCGGGGAGCGCCGTGGCCGTTCCTGGCAAGGTTAGAGTCGTCGATAGACGATCCCCTTCCCCGATACGGTCGGGCCACTTTGCGTCCCGGCCCTAACACGGGCAGCTCCTAGATTTTCGTCCACCCCGAGAATTCTCGGTACCTTCCATATCTGGAAGGCGTCCCCCTATCCGCGACCTGGGGAGGCGCCCGATGCGGGATCATCAACCCGACACGGGATTATTATTATTATTATTATTATTATTATTATTATTATTATTATTATTATTATTATTATTATTATTATTATTATTATTATTATTATTATTATTATTATTATTATTATTATTATTATTATTATTATTATTATTATTATTATTATTATTATTATTATTATTATTATTATTATTATTATTATTATTATTATTATTATTATTATTATTATTATTATTATTATTATTATTATTATTATTATTATTATTATTATTATTATTATTATTATTATTATTATTATTATTATTATTATTATTATTATTATTATTATTATTATTATTATTTTACAAGGAGTTGCGGAATCCTTTTTACGGATATCCCCCAGCCTTTTAAACTGGGGGGGTATGTGGGACTCCCAAAAAAAAAGTAGGCCTACCCACTAAACCGCCCTCTCCTTGTTGCCCTCCCCCAGACCAGGAACTATTTTCATATTACTTCTGGCTGGGGGTTCTGTCTGTTTTCGTCCGTTCGTCTTGCTGTCTATGACTTGTAACGTCACGTCGGTCCGTCTGCTCGGTTAGGCGAGGCAGCCGTCTACGTTTTTTTTGTCGCAGTATCGTCTCTGTATAGGTGGCAACTAATTGCCACCATTCTGTTGAGTGGAGCATCACCTGGACAATGTTGTCCGGGGTGATGCTACCAACAATCGTCTGAAGTTCCAGTCGGGGTCCTGTCCAGCGGTCGCACACAAAAAATGTGTGCTCCGCGTCGTCTCGTTCGTGTCCGCAGTACTTACAGTCTGGCGTCCGTACTCTGTTCATGTTGTAAAGGTACCTTCGGAAGTAGCCGTGTCCGGTCAGGAGCTGGGTAACGTAAAAGTTCACGTCCCCAAACTTCCTTCCGATCCACGGTCTCAGGTCCTTTATAAGTCGTCTCGTCCAGTTGCCTGTACGTTCTTCTGTCCATCGGTCTTGCCAAGTCTGTATCGTCCTGTTGCGCTCCACAATTGCCGCATCCTCCCGTCTTATGTCCGCGCTTTTCCCGTGGATCCTTTTTCGCTCGAAAGCTAGAAGGTCCACGGGGATTACGCCGGCCACCACCAAAACTGCTTGTGCAGAGACAGTTCGGTAGGAGCAGACGATCCTCAGCGCACCCTGTCTTTGTACCGTCGTCATCGCGTGGCAGTATTTCTTTGTCTTCAGGGCATCTGCCCAGATCTCTGCGCCGTAAAGGAGGATCGAGTGGGCCGTCGCCATTAAAAGTCGTCTTTTCCCCGGTCTCGGTCCAGTCGTGTTTGAAGCCGAACTGCAGGTTTGAAAAGCCTCCGCTGGTCTGTATCACGTCCGTCAGTCTTGGTCTCAGTAATTGTTCGTAGAGTTTACCCGTCGTGTCAAGTAAACTCAACGGCCGGTAGGCTGACGGCGTATTGGGGTCGCCCTTACCTTTGGGGATAAGAACTAGCCTCGCCGCCTTCCACCGGCCGCAGAACGTCCCCGTCGTCAAGCACGTGTTGTACAGGTCGAGAAATATCTCCGGCCTCAGGTTGACCATCAGCCGGATAATCTCCGCCGGTACTCCGTCCGGTCCCGGTGCCTTACCAGTCTTCATTGCGTTGGATGCCCTAGTGAGCTCTTCCGCCGTGAAGATGAGGGCTGCCGGTGTGTCCGTGTCATCTGTAACGTCCGTCCGTATCGGGTGCGTAGGAAATAAGCCGTTGACGATCCGTCGTGCGGTCCGGCGTCTTTGAGTTCTGGTGGTACCCGGGCCCCTAGTTTACCAGTCACGTTTTTTTTAACCAGTACCCCAGGGATCCTGATCCACCTCCTCGCAGAGCCTCTTCCAGCAACGCGTCTTGCTGTCTCGTATCGCGCTCGTCAGTGCTTTTCGTGCTGTCTTATACTCGGCTTGGAGGTTTTCCCTTTCGGGTCTTCCCCCAGCCCTCGTCACTAGTCGTCGGCTTGCCAAGCAGACCCTTCGCAGCTCGGCTATTTCGTCCGTCCACCAGTATTGTGGCTGCCTGTTCTGTCGATATTGTCGTTTTGGCATTGTGCTGTTGCACAGCCGGTCCGTCAGTTTGACCGTCTCGTCCACCAGTCTTTCCGCCCTTTGCCGGCTAGTCAGCTCAGGGGGGACTTTTGTTATCGGTGCTGGTGCTACCACCAGCTCCTCCGAAAATTTTTGTACGTCGAGTTTGTCGAGGTTCCACCGCGGGGGGTGCTGGGTCCTCGTCCGTCTCGTCGCCGTTTGTCCTGCCACTTCGAAGACAATGTACTGGTGGTCGCTGGCCATATAGCCATCGAACACCCGCCACTGCCCTATCCGTGGCGATATTCCGTCCGATGTCATTGTGACGTCAGGGATGGAGTCTCCAAACCCTGGTCGTCTGTACGTCGGTACGTTTCCTGTATTGGTTACTACCAGGTCCAGCCTTGCAGCCATCTACAGCAGCAACCGTCCACGTTTGTTCGTTGCTGTCATTCCCCACTCGATCGCCCGCGCGTTGAAGTCGCCCCCGATAATAACGTCTCCAGGCAGATCCCTGATTCCGTCTTCAAGGAGCGCCACTTTCCTCTCGAAATCCGCTGCGGTGCAGTTGGGTGTCAGGTAGACGCTGACGTAAGTGACAGCGCCGACCCTTGCCCAGACGTAATCGTCCCCGACACCGCAGTTAATTATTCGAGATTGGGCAGCGCCCCTTACCCAGATAGCTGTGGTCTCTGTCTCGTTCGTAATGTACGTTTGTGTCGTTCTTCTCCTGTACGGTTCGCCTAGGATCAGAATGTCGGCGTCATGTTCGTCAGCTATCTGTGGTAGTAGCATGTCTGCTGTCCCACTCCTGTTCAGGTTTCCCTGAACCATTCTGTCCGTCTTCCGGCCTGCTTCCTGCACTCCTCCAGCGCAGCTCGGAACACCGCGCACCTCCCGGAACCCGCGAGGTGCGCCGCGTCCTTGTGCTTTGCCTCGGCGCACAAAGGACACGCCGGTTTGTTTTTACAGTCCGTTGCGTAGTGTCCTGTTTCGCCGCATTTCCTGCAGCTTTTTGTCCGGTCCGTGTTCGTGCAGTTGACCTTGACGTGTCCGTAGCCAAAGCACTTGTGGCATTTCGTCACTGTCAGTCGTTTTCGGACGCGGCAATGCACCCATCCTATCCCGACCCGTCCCCGCCGAAGCAGCACCTCGGCTTCCCGCGACTGCACATCGCAGACCGCCATGTACTGCTCGGCGCGATTCGGGCCAAAGATGTGGACCCCGAAGTCCGCGTCTCGTCCTGTCTCGCGTCTCAGCGCCTGTCTGACGTCGTCCGTGGTCGCGACGCAGTCCAGGTCCATGATCTCCAATTGGACCTTGGAAGTCATGGCCCTGACGCTGCCCGCGTCCCCAATCGCGTCTTGTAGAACGCGTTGGAAGTCGTTTCGTCCGTCGGGTCTGTTCGCGTCTGCCTGTATCTTTAAAAGACACAGGCCGTTTTTCGTCTTCCTCAGAGTCGTTACCTGCACGTGACTCTTCTTCGGATCGACCGTCGTCCGTATTTTTCGTACGATGTCCGAGTACGAGTTATCAGTCCCAGGCCTTACCAGTACAGCCGTCCCCCTTTGCCGGGGAGCCGGTCTGTTCTTTTGGGCCTGCGTGTTGTCGTTTATGTCGCGTTCTTTCTTGTCTGTCTTTTTTCTTGTCACTGTCTGCCAAGCAGCGACCGGTTCCGCCGTCGAAGGCTTTTTTGGCGCGTTTTCCGGAGTAGTTCCAGTCGCTTCCCGCTTGCGTTTTGTCCGTGACGTTTGTTGTTTGTCCGTTGCTGTTTTTGTCGTTTGCGTGTCCGTAAGTTGTGGTTTCGGGGCCACCTCTGCATGCTTATGCAGCGCTACATCGGCAGCCTCCAAAATCGTCTTTATTCCGTTTTTAACCGTCATATTCATGTTTTTCTGAATAGACGCTGCCTCGGCCATTTTCGTCGCTGTTTTGTGTATGAGCGTCAGTAGCTCAACCATGTCCAATTCTTTCTGTGTTTTTGCGTGCGTTCGTCCTGACGTCGCTTTGTCAGTGTCGGCCGCGGAGATATAACTATCGCCGCTGCCGGCACTTGACAAGCTATCCGTCCTGTTGCGTCGTGGTATGTCTAGTAGCGTCTCGTCAGTCCTTTTTTCCGTGTCTTTAATCGTCCCTTTCGTCGTCCCCCTTGACTCCTCCTTGCACAGTGTGCGGCCCCCAGAATCCGTGCCGCTGCCCAAGGCCACCGGAGCTTGCATCCGGTCGGAGCCTGGTGTGTATTGCCCTTGATTAGGGGTTACCACCTGGGGTAAAACTTCGTTGTTACCGTGCATATTCATTAAATGTTCCATTCTGCTGCAGGTCCCTCGGGGTTGCGACTCCCCGAACCGTGCTGGAACTACGCACGGCCCCTGAGGTCCCCCCCCCGTCTTCTTTTATGTGCCCCTATGTGTCGTGTGCGTGAGTGTGAGTGCCCGTGCTAGTAATACACCGGTTCATTCATCCGTAACCGGTCATTTGCTTTTCGGTGGGCCCCGTTTATAGGAGACCCCGACCATTCGCTTTCTCACGGGTGCCCGTTTATAGGGACCCTGATCATTCACGTCACCGGTATACCACTGAGGCATGTTTGTGTAGGTGTTTGCGTTGGTGCGTGTGTGTAGTGCTGGTTTTCGTCCACCCCGAGAGTTCTCGGTACCTTCCATATCTGGAAGGCGTCCCCCTATCCGCGACCTGGGGAGGCACCCGATGCGGGACCAGCAACCCGACACGGGATTATTATTATTATTATTATTATTATTATTATTATTATTATTATTATTATTATTATTATTATTATTATTATTATTATTATTATTATTATTATTATTATTATTATTATTATTATTATTATTATTATTATTATTATTATTATTATTATTATTATTATTATTATTATTATTTAATATAGGATAGGATGCACCGACGACGTCGCCGCGGTCATCACAGCAAGTGACCCCGAAGCGGCACAAAGGCGTCTTAACCAGGTCATGAGGCGGACGCACCAATGGATGGGGGACCACGGCCTCAGCCTAGCCACGCAGAAGACGGAGATAGTAGTTCTCACGCGGAAGAGGATCCCGAACATACTGCGCATGTGCGTCGGAAACGAAGAAGTGGAAACAAAGGACGCAGTGAGGTATCTCGGCATCACCCTGGACACCAAACTAACTTTCTGGGAACACATCAGGAAAGCGACAGACAAAGCGGCGACTATGGTAGCAGCACTGAGCCGTCTCATGGCGAACGTGAGAGGACCAATGACCAGCAAACCCCAGCTTCTAATGTCGGTGACGCACTCGATTCTCCTGTATGGAGCAGAGATCTGGGCGGACGCACTGGAAGCGGAAAGCCGAAGGAAGCGTATAGCCGCGGTACAAAGAAGAGGAGCCCTGAGAGTGGCCTGTGCATACCGAACGGTATCAGGACCGGCGGCCCTGGTCATTGCTGGAGTGGTACCCATCGAGCTCCTCGCGAGAGAGAAGAAACGAGTCTACCTACGACGAGCTGAACACGATCGACAACAAATGAAGAAACACGAGAGGAATCACACCATGGAGCTTTGGCAGGGCATGTGGGACAGTGACGCAAGAGGAAGATGGACAGCCAGACTCATGAAACATCTGGCCCTATGGACAGATCGTAAACATGGGGAAGTGACTTACTACCTGATCCAACTATCGAGCGGGCACGGCTACTTCAGCGCATACCTCTACAAGATAGAGAAAGTGGAAAATCCGCGATGTATCTACGGGGATTCTGAACGCGACAACGCTCATCACACCTTCTTCGAGTGTAATTGGTGGAGGGATGAGAGGGAAAGTTTGGAAGAGTCACTGGGGCTTATCACCCCAGAGAACATAGTGGCATCGATGCTGATCAGCGCGGAGAAGTGGGATGCGGTAACAAATTTTGCCGAAATAGTTCTACGCCAGAAGAAACAAGAAGAAAATAACAGAGTGATAGCCAGAGCAGACAACAACTAGTTGGACATCGTGAGCATAGTGAACAGTGCAGTGCGAGAAAATAGTGCCGAGTCCAGTGAACCACAGTGAAGTGACACAGTGAAAACAGTTAGGGCATTAGCGTGTCAGCGAATGGAATTGGGCAGAGAATCACAGCTTCCGCCGGACCGCGGCCATAAGCAAGCAGGAAAGAATGAAGAGGCCTGGAAGTCAAAGAAAAAGAACGACCCTGACTAAATGCGGAAGCGGTTCCGGGGTCATTACACAACATCTGGAATAAGGGTTGGTGGTTTTTAGTGGGTAGAAATTCTACACTTTGAGGAGTGCGGTCCCTCCTTTCTGTCTCTGTGAAGATTTTCCACCACCCCTCGGAAAAAAAAAAAATTATTATTATTATTATTATTATTATTTCTATTATTATTGACGTCAGTTATTTAACTAGGGTTTTCTCATTTTTATTTTATATAATTTGGGGGTTTGTATGCTCAACACTATGCTTAGTCTGAGAGTGAAAATAACATCTCTTTCTACGGAAATTGCCGCGGGTGCAGCGCCAAAAGTAAGTGGCGGCCCTGTAAACAATATGTTGCATTCTATATTTACCCAGGTGGATGTATACCTGAATCAAAAATTAGTTTCACCTCCAAATAATGCCTACGCTTATCGAGCGTACATAGAAATACTTTTGAATTACGGTCCAGCTGCCAACAATTTGCATCTCACGAGCGTTTTCTGCTACGATGGTACCCCTGGAAAAATGGATGATATTACATCGGCAAATGCTGGTCTTGTAAAGAGAAAACAATTCTCAAATGTCGGAAAAACTGCAGACTTGCTCGGCCATCTGTATTGCGATATATTCAATCAGGAGCGGTTCCTATTAAACGGTGTCGAGATAAGACTACGGCTGGTGCGGTCTAGAGATTCATTTTGTCTTGTGGGCCATACAAAAAATGGTCAATGCGGCTTAAAGAATCTCGAGGCATCGGTTCTCGTTCGTAGAACAAAAATAGGTCCTGGTGTGATGCTCTCACATGCTAGAGCTCTGGCAAAATCTACGGCTGAATATCTTCTTACGAGAGTCGAGGTAAAGGTTGTTTGAATACCCTCCGATGTTCATGGAGAGACTATCGATAATATCGTGTTAGGTTAATTGCCGAATCGTATAATTATTGGTTTTGTCGATAACAAAGCGTTTAACGGCGACTTCAGTATGAATCCATTCAATTTCTAAAATTACAAGATAAATTATCTCTCGTTATATGTAGATGGTGGTCAAGAACCTTCAAAACCGCTACAACCTGATTTCACGAAAAATCATCTGTATGTGGATGCTGTTCAAACGTTGTTTTCGGGAACTGGAATATATTTCTTGAACGATGGTAATTCGATCGATTGCGATAATTATCGCGATGGATACTGTCTGTTTGCTTTCGATTTGACACCCAATCTTTCGACGAACAGCAATTCACATTGGAATTTAATAAAGCACGGTAGTGTGAAAATATAGGTGCGATTTAAAGATGCGCTTGCTTCAAAGGTAAATTGTGCAGTCTACGCGGAATATGATAAAGTCCTTGAAATCGATGCCTCTCGGGCGGTAATGGTGGATTTTACTGGATAAGCGAAAAATGTGCTGATGTCGGAATAAAATTGTTTCGTGTTAAGAAACGTAGAAGCGTCTTTGTGAGTAACTAATCAGTTGAACTTGAGCATCCCTACAGATTAGACATGAAATTGGATATCGTCGTGGATATACATAGAATGCGTGGTAAAGACTCGGAATCTATTCCGAAAGAAATTGCCATGGTAGCAGTGGATAGACCGTACTTTGCTCATTAGATCATCGCACCACCGTGTCACTTTGCTGAATTACCACAGCATTCGAGAAGCCAGAATAATTTTCTCTCGAAATATTTTCACGGTCTTGAAAGGTACGAGGGCGATGTGAGCTGTAAACAAGCATATGCAAACTTGCGTGAAATGTCACGAAAATCAAGACGTATCTATTCACGGGGTCACGAGGCCATACTTCTTTGCGATATCACGAGTCGTGAAATTTCCAACCTGGAGGATCAGGAGGGTGCCCCATCGTACACATTTATACCGAAATCTTTGCGAAAATGCTTCAAACACGCTATGATAAACGATACAGGTTCTTTGCATTGTGCCATGCGACAGGGTTTCCAAATAGAAAATTTGCTTCGCGAGCACCCGTTTAAAGGAGAATCGTACATGGATGTTTGGTCGGCAGACGAAGAGAAAGAGCATAAAAAAGAGGAGAAATCTTCACGATGTAGTCGTGACACGATCGACGATGCTGTAAATTAAATTTTGTATATATACGTCTATCAAAGCGTATATATCATCATTTAATCATTGACTATCTGTTCAGCATGAACACTAGACAAATCTACGAGAGTCTGCAGTATCTACGACTTTCAACCGTTGGAGTATACCCAGCTGACAGAATCCCTCGTATATGGTCGTTACCGGCCGGACTCGTAGTCAACATGGATAACCATGAGAGACCGGGAGAGCATTGGATCGCCATGTACGTTAACCATCATGGAAAAGGAATGTACTTTAATAGCTACGGGCTACCACCGATGATACCGCAACATCTCGCACGGCTACGAAGAAACTGCAAGTTCTATCGGTACGGCCTCAAGCAGCTACAGAGTAATACATCGGATGTGTGTGGGCAATTTTGTATCGTATTCCTGCAACTTATGTCGTGCGGATTCACCATGTCGCGATTCAATAATCTCTTTAGCGGTAATGTAATGAAAAACGATAGAATAGTACGTGAATATTACAATGCTTTTACCAGGTCTGTAAATATGAAACCGGAATTTTTGTATAGAAAATACACGTTTATTGTATGAAAACGATAAAAAATATTTTATTCGAAGTATTGCCCATCGCTAGCTATAAATTTTTCCCACCTGTCTGACAATTTGTGGATGCCACGCTAAAAAAACTGTTGCTCTTTTGAGGCAAACCAGTCATCGAGCCATTTTCGTACATTTTCGTAAGAAGTAAAGCGCTGCTCAGCAAGTGCGTGTCCTATCGATGCAAATAAGTAGTAATCGCACGGAGCCGCGAACTGTGTGCAGTATAACGGCAAGCACATAATCTATCAGGGGTACAAATTGAAAATGCGGGTTTGATAATAGATGGCGTTACTAACGCTATACGCATCAGGCAGTACTGTGACTATGTTCATGTCAAAGCTACGTCTTATAGCTTTAATTTTCAGTATGTGTCAATTTGTCGCAGTGTCAAATTCATAGTTTTTTTGAGCTCTCAATATGTCGAGTTTCGTGCCAACAAAACAGCATTTGCGGGAAGTTTTAATTTACTTCTTTAATTTGAAGAAAAGTGCTGCTGAAGCACATCGATTGGTCTCCGAGGCTTATCCGAGTCATGTTCCATCGGTTTCAACGTGCGAGAGATGGTTTGTGCGGTTTAGAAGTGGTGATTTTGACGTTGAGGACAAAGAGCGGCCGGGCCAAGTGAAAAAGTTTGAGAATGCTGAATTGGAGGCAATACTCAATGAAGACTCGTGTCAAACTCAACAAGAGCTCGCAGATTCATTGGGAGTGACACAACAAGCCATTTCCCATCGTATAAAAGCCCTCGGAATGATCCAAAAGCAAGGACATTGGGTGCCGTATGAGCTGAAGTCGAGAGACGTCGAGCGCCGTTTTTTTGCATGCGAACTGCTGCTCGAACGGCAAAAACGGAAGGGTTTTTTGCATCGCATTGTCACTGGTGATGAAAAGTGAATCCATTACGATAACCCGAAGCGCAAAAAATCATATGGTTACCCCGGCCATGCATCATCATCGACGGCCAAACCAAATATTCACGGCGCCAAGCTCATGCTCTGTATTTGGTGGGACCAGCTGGGTGTGGTGTATTATGAGCTATTGAAATCGAACGAAACCATCACAGGAGCACTATACCGAACTCAATTGATGCGTTTGAGCCGCGCACTCAAAGAAAAACGGCCACAATACGAGCAAAGACACGACAAAGTAATTTTGCAACATGACAACGCTCGGCCACATGTTGCAGCGCCGGTCAAAACATACCTACAAACGCTGAAATGGGAAGTCTTACCCCACCCGCCGTATAGCCCAGATATTGCTCCTTCCGATTACCACCTTTTCCGATCGATGACACATGGCCTAGCTGACCAGCGCTTCCATTCTTACGAAGAAGCCCAAAAATGGGTCGATGACTGGATAGCAGCCAAGCCGGCCGAATTTTTTCGCGACAGTATCCGTAAATTGCCAGAAAGATGGGAAAAAGTTGTGGCTAGCGATGGACAATACTTTGAATAATTCATTTGTTACCATTTTTTCAGAATAAACGTTCAAAAAGAGAAAAAAATCCCGCATTTTCAATTTGTACTCCTGATACAAGTGTCCGACGTTCGAGAAAATGATGTCACAACAACGTTGGGACTTCGTCAAGGCCAAGCGTCTGTGTCGTAACTGCTTGCGCCCTTACGCCGAGGAATGTCCCACCACCAGACGATGTAAACAATCCCGAAATTATCATCACACCCTCCTTCACTCAGAGACATCCAAATCGTCAGTAACACGGGTCACGCCGAAAAGTTCGGACAACAAATCGACGGAAGCCAAGGCGTCGTCGGCATAACTAGACGTAGAGTGTTCAACTCGGTCTCGTGCGCGTCCAGCTCACAATTGATGATGAGTGCCATTGTAAACGTTCGCGACGTCGACAACAAAATTTTCGAGGCCCAAGCCTTGTTGGACACTTGTTCGACCACGCATTTTATTACAGAACATTGCGCGGAATTTGCGTCTTCTCGCGTGCTCGTACGCAACGCTAGTCAACGCGATCAACGGGACACAGACGCAAACGAAAAATTGTGTCAAGATACAACTTCAATCCAGAAGCAACAGATTCACAATATCTGTGAATTGTCTAACCATCGATGAAATCGCGAGTTCAGTGAAGGACACAGTATTTCCACGCGAGTTGATTAAGATCCCGACAAATTTGCGATTGACGGACCCGCAATTCCACTTACCTCAACCAGTGAACATACTAATCGGGTCCGGTGCTCCATTGTCCATGTTGTCCATCGGACAAATAAATTTGTCAAAAAACGGAGATGACTTGAGAGCAGACCGGGCCGAGTCGATCGAGCGGTCGTGGGATTCGAAAACAGTCGTTTTGCTCTGACCCTTCTACCTTCATGCCCGCCCGAGACACATGCATGATAGACAGCCGCGCGACCGCACACACGCGCAAGCAACCATTGGCAACTGATACCAACCGTTGGTACCTGGGCACCTCTAAACTATTCGTTTGACCGAATAGACTCCCCCGTTACGAGGAAAATGAGCAAGCATGTTTTTTTTTTTTTTTTAATTGTATATACTGCAATAGGTAAATACGTTATGTACTGATACAATCGATATTGTTTTAAAATTTGTCTGGTAACGGACACAGTTGAGTACAGTTTCGTTTGTATTCTCATTGCATTGTCCTGACGGTAGCGACTCTAACGACTCCGTCGTCCCCGAGATAAACCTCGCGGATTATCCAGAAAATGGCCAGCGCATACACGGTTGGTTCTTTTCGATCAGAATAACCACGACTCCTGGATGGAGTTGGCCGGTTGTTTTCTGCCACTGATGCCGCTTCTGGAACTCGCTCAAATATTCGAGGTAACATCGTCGCCAAAAATCCTGACGAGCCTTGGAAAAAAAATTCCAGACCGTTAGCCGATTGTTTGGAACGTCGGACAGATCGGCTTCCGGCAACCTTGTGAGGGGACGTTCTATGAGGATATGAGCCGGCGAGAGAGCCGCTGGATCATTCGGATTGGAGGAGAGCGAGCAGAGAGGCCGCGAATTTAAAATCGCTTCGATCTCTATTGCCAGCGTGGTGAACTCCTCGATGGTAAAGGCCTGTTCTCATACGACCCGTACGAAGTGGTGTTTGAATGACTTCACTGCGGCCTCCTAGAAACCTCCAAAGTGCGGCGACAACGGAGGGTTGAATTGCCGCGTGATGTTGCGCTGAGTTGCGTATGCGGCGACGGTTTTTTGTAGTTCTTCGGTCTCGAGCAATGCATAGAGCTCGCGCAGCTGTTTGTTTGCCCCGACGAAATTTGTCCGGTTGTCTGAGAATACTTGGCTGGGGACTCCACGACGACCGATAAAACGACGAAACGCGGCGAGGAACGCTTCAGTGCTGAGATTGCTTACAATCTCAAGGTGTACAGCTTTTGTGGCCATGCAAACGAAAACGCACCCGTATGATTTGATGAATTTTTGGTTCCGGAATTTATTTTCCTTTACAAGCACCGGGCTAAAGTAGTCCACGCCCACGTGCAAAAACGCCGCCGTCCCGTTCACATGTGTCTGGGGTAAATCAGCCATTTGGCTTTCCAACGGGACCAGCTGGTGTCTGAGACATCGGACGCATTTCCGGATGATCTTTCGTACCTGGTTCTTTCCATAGAATAGCCACAGTCGTCTCTGTCTTATGGTGCACAGCGTGCTCTGAACTCCGGCATGATATGCACACTCGTGCGTTTCCTTGATGATCAAGTCAGTGACGGGATGATGTGTCGACAAGAAGATCGGATGTTTCTACTCGTAGGGAATCTCCGCCTTTTTCAGACGTCCTCCGACGCGAAGAAGCCCATACTCGTTGACAAACGGATTCAGCAAGGCAAGTTTGTAGTTCTTGACGGTTTCCTCGTTCATGATCCTGTCGATGTCCTTCAAGAATTGGTTTCTCTGGATCAGTTGCAAAATTTTATTTTCCGCGGCAATCTTTTCTGCCGTCTCGATTTCTCGTCCTGTATACTTCTTGGATGTTCGTATACGTAAACAATATGCAACTATCCTCGTTAATTTCGAATAAGAAGAAAATCGGGTGAGTAAGTCGCAGCTCTCTGGTTGCAAAACGAAGCATAGATTCTTCTTAAAGCCGATGGGGTCGGTGACTGTGTTCCTGGTGTTCGTTGGCCATTTTTTCTCAGATTGGTTTAGCCAAATCGGCCCTGCGAACCACGAGTCGTTCCGCAAAAAATCCTTGGAAAGCTGATCACGCGATATTGAGTCCGCGGGATTTTCCTCACCTTTCACATAACGCCAATTCACGTCATCGCCGAGAGTCTGAATTTCGGCTATGCGGTTCGATTCGAAGACCTTTAGAAACTCTTGGGGTTTTTTGAGCCAGTTAAACACGATGCCTGAGTCTGACCTCAAGACAATGCGATCTACTTTGAAATCGAAGACTGATCGCACCTCTTTGTATAACCGAGCTAAAATCAACGCACCGCACAATTCGAGACGAGGGATGGTATGTATCTCCTTTTCTTTCTCCTCCGTCAGAGTTCCCTTTCGCAATATACGCCTTGTTTTCAACGGAGCGACGCGAGATTTGGCGCATGCTAAAGCCGTAGAAACTCGGCCGTTCCGATCGACCGATCGCACATAGATGCAAGCCCCATATCCATCCTTGCTAGCGTCGCAGAATCCGTGTATCTCGATGGTTTTCGGAATTTTCAATAACAAGTGACGCTTCACCGACGCGTCGCGCAAAAGCTCGAGTTGGTTTGAAAACGCAATTCAGTCCGCGTGCAAATTTTGCGGTAAGGATTCATCTCAATCGACCTCTGCTCGCCTACATTTTTGAAGGATGATCTTTGCGAACTTGACCGTCGGACCGAGTAAACCTAACGGATCGAAAATTTTCGCGATTTCGGATAACACGTTACGCTTTGTTATCGTTCCCTGGCACCCGATCGGTTTGACTGTAAACCCGTATTCGTCGCGTTGCGAATCCCAGACGACGCCGAGAGTTTTTATGACGGGGTTTGGCTCGATCGCCCGGTCGAGGTCGTGAAATCTTTCCTGCATGTTATCGAGTGCGTGTTGATTATTTGAGGCCCATTGCCGGATATTAAGCCCTTCGCGCCTCAACAGTTCGATTACCTTGTCGCGTATTTGCAAAATCGCCTCGAGCGAGTCCATGCCCGTTAACAGATCATCGACATACAAGGGTCAATCAATAAATAGTCGGCCTTGCGCCATCTGTTGGTCAAGGAAAGAAATCAATAGCGACGTTTAGTAGTGCCATCCTTCACATGACTGTTGTCAAAGTTTCAGCTCGCTGCGATGTGTAGTTTGCATTTGACAGCCATCGAAAGACAAACAACTTTTGTGTTTTTACAAAAATGGAAAAAAATGGGTATCGTGCAGTGATTCGATGTTTGTTTTTGAAAAAGAAAACGAACAATGAAATCAAAGCGGAGCTAGACGAAGTTTATATGGACCTTGCACCTTCGTTATGAACCATTAAATATTGAACAGCTGAATTTAAACGCGGCCGTACGAGCATTGTTGACGATGAACGTCCAGGTCCTCCAAATGAGGTCGTCATACCAGAAACAATTGAAAAAGTCCACGATATGGTGTTAAATGATCGGAGACTAAAAGTGCGTGAGATTGCTAAGGCCACAGGCATATCATATGGCTCACAATCAGTGATTTCAATCCTGAGTGATCAGTTGGGTATGAAAAAGTTATCCGCAAGATGGGTGCCGCGTTTGCTCACTGGCGACCATAAAAAAGAATGTGTAGCTGATTCAAAGACGTGTTTGGCGATCTATAAGCGTGATACTGTTGTGTTTTTGCGTCGTTACGTAACCGTGGACGAAACATGGATCCATCACTATACACCAGAGACAAAGGAACAATCGAAACAATGGACTTCACCGACCGAACGTGCTCCGAAGAAGGCGAAGACGGTGCCATCGGCCGGTAAGGTCATGGCCACAGTTTTTTGGGATGCACGCGGCATAATCTACATCGATGACCTTCCGCCGAAAAAAACGATTAATGGCGAATACTATGCAGCCGTACTGACCCGATTCAACGACGAATTGAAGAAAAAAGTCCACATTTGGCGAGGAAAAAAGTGCTCTTCCATCAAGACAATGCACGCGTTCACACGTGCCCAGTTGCCATGGCCAAAATTCATGAATTTAAATACGAATTGCTTTTGCATCCACCGTATTCTCCAGATTTGGCCCCCTTCGACTATTTTCTGTTTCCAAACCTGAAAAAATGGCTTGGCGGAAAGAGATTTGGTTCCAGAGATGACCTCATCGCCGAAACAGAAACCTATTTTGAGGACCTTCCGAAATCGTATTATTCGGAGGGCATCAAAAAATTGGAAAATCGTTGGAATAAGTGTATCGAGCTAAAAGGAGATTATGTTGAGAAATAAAAAGATTTTTTTCCAAAAAACGCGATTTTGTTTACCAAGCCGACTATTTATTGATCGACCCTCGTACATGTCGCGCTTTAAAACTTTGGACGCGCGGGGAAAGTTGCCGTTCTAATCATCCCTGAGCCGGTGAATCATGCGTATCGCTAGATAAGGCGCAGCCGATACTGCGAAGGTTACTGTATGCAGTTCGTACGTCATAATCTCACTGCCACGATACCAAAAAATTCGCTGAAATCTCCGGTCGCTGGGATGCATGAGTAACTGCCGGTACATTTTCTCAATATCGGCCGTGGCAACGTACGTATGGATTCGGAAACGTAGCAAATGTCCGAATAATTTATTTTGTATGACCGGACCGATCATCAATACGTCGTTTAACGAAAAACTCTTGTCGGCTTTCAGGGAGGCGTCGAACACCACGCGGACCTTGGTCGTGTTGCTGGAGGCCTTTATGACCGCGTGATGTGGCATATAGTATCTGATGATCAACTCGACGCGGTCTGCTCTATCCCCTCCACCTTCATGCCCGCCCGAGACACATGCATGAAAGACGATTGGCCGCGCGACGCGCGTTTTCGCAACCACGCGCGAGCGACCGTTGGCAACTGATACCAACCGTTGGTACTTGGGCACCTCTAAACCATTCGTTCGACCGAACAATTTGTCAATTAAATAACGAGCACTTTTTAAATCTTCTACAATATTTAAAAAAATAGATATTTCCAAAATGTAGAACCTTCTCCGAAATTATCTGTGACAGGTTATCTGCGTGAGCTATTTTCATAATAGATAGCGTTTTCTTCCAATTTTACATTCTTGAAGTGTGGAAAATCGTCATTATCTCGTAATGCAATGGCTCCACGTTTATTGGCTCACAGTTGGTAGAAACAAAATGAACTAGATTGTCTTTTCGAGTATAAAATAAATTTCGCGATGGTTTAACGTTGTGAGCAATAATTCTACTCTTCATAGGTTCCAGCAGTTCTTAAGAGATGCATCGCTGCGGGATGAGCCTGGTAACGTCGTATGTCCTTGGCTCCACTGATTTGCAGGGATGTCGGCTGGCAGAGAAAAGTTCTCAGCGCTGTGCATCGCTTGCTTTCTCTCAGTTTCGACTTTTTTATTTCTGTACGTTTCCAAAAGCACTTTAGCGATCATTTTTACGATGGATTTCTCTCGTAGTACTATGTTCGTTGCGAACATCCGGAAAATTTCGTTTTCGGGATCAATGGTCGGTGATTTGTATGGAGAGACTAATTCATCCACCTCCTCACAGGGGTCAGCCGACTCGCGTTCCCAGTTACTTTCCTCCATGTCATTATGATAAAGGAAACTTTCATGTACGTCGATATTAAAAAGTTCCTCTTTTTCTGAATCTTTTTCTAATAACCGAGATATATCAGCATCTGATAGCATACATTTATCTCTTTTACGGTTACCTGTTAAGGGATTTATGCGACCCATGTAAATGTCGTCTATACTAGTTGGTGCTTCTATGGGGATTCTGGAGTGTGTGTCGGCGTTAAGATTAGTTTTTCCCGCCTTGTATACTACATCGTATTCGTACTCGGTGAATTTTTTTCTCCAGTGCAAGATCTTAGGGTTTCCGTCTGTAGACCACGAGAACCACAGAGGTTTATGGTCGGTTACTACAGTGAAGTGGTGCCCATATAAATATGGTCTAAAATGGAGTATAGAATGCACTGCAGCCAATGCTTCCTTTTCATAAGTGTCGTACCGTTCTTCGACTAGACTCAAAGCACGTGAGACATAAGCGCATGAATGATTGTTGTTAATTTCTCCTTGTGAAAGTATACTACTGATAATACATCCCGATGCATCTGTTGTCAAAATAAAAGGTTTGGAAATATCGGGATGTCGCAGAACTGGAGTTGTGCAAAGCTTTTTGAAGTGAAACTTCTTTAGGCGAGGGCAGTAAATTCGTTCGAACCGGACGACGAAAATGAGTGACTCCGTGAGGGGAAGCCTTTCCCCTCTAACAGGCTGCTGAGAGGGAAGAATGGGAGCGTCGCTTCCACCCTCTCTCGACAGAGATAGTAGAAGCGACTCTCCCACTTCATCATACATACTCTACGCACATGCGCAGTGTGTAGTGTGTGTATACGTGCCATGAGTCCGCTTTCTCCAACTCCAACTAGCAGTGGCGTAGAAAGAGAGAGAGAATAATTTCTGTTCTCTTCTTTGCATACGGCAGACACACTCTATGCGCATGCGCTTAGCGTACTGTGTTAGTACGTAGCGTAAGGAACTAGTAGACGCTTGCATATTAGACTAAATACGCGTGAATTTTCATCAGTTAATAATTTAAGTTTTGAGATAAGTGAAATAAACTATAAGTGAAATGAAGAAAAATACAAGTGCGGAAAAAATGCGAGCCTTTAGACAACGACAAAAAGCAAATAAACCACTCAAAAAAGCGCCAAAAACTCGTGCGGAAAGAGACAGAGAGTATCGAGCCAGGCGGAAGGCGTTAAAAGAAAACGGTGGACAACATAACCCCCATCGACTTCAAATATACTGAATGCATCGATGGGTGACGATACAGTAAGTGATATAGAGGATTTAAATGCCACTGACTCAGGAGTAGCGTCTACAAGTGAAAATATACGTGGTATGAGAGATCAACTGAATGAACCTGATATAGTGGAGCCATCAACATCTGGAAATAGACCTACCCGTGCCTACACAAAATTTCAAACATTTCGAACTGCTCATGATGAATTTGATAAACAATTTTTCAACAATCCTAATCCTAGAAATAAACAATAATCGACAACAAATACAACAAGCAAGCATACAATGAACTCCATCGCTAACCTAAAAAGTTTCACTTCTAACGCGTGGTGTTCCACGCACCCTTTTTTTTTAATTTCGAATGACTGTTATTGTTCGAATCCCCAATCGAATATATTTTATTAACTTTACGACTTCTCTTTTTAAAATTTTGAATTTAGCCGGTTGTAATTTTTAATTTGCTGCCTCTAATCGATTAATTAATTCGCGTATTTTAATTGTATATATTATCAAGTTCTTTAAGATTATGAGCGTAGATAACAATATCACCCAAATAAACAAATAATCCTTTCCCAAAGAGGCCACTCGACGTGAGGTCCATTGCTCTTTGAAACGTTGGAGGGACATTCCATAGGCCGAATGGCATCCTATGGAATTCGAAATGGCTACGTGGAGTAGCAAATACGGTCTTATGACGATCCTTTGAAAAATCTTCTATCTCATGGAATTCCGATGCTAAATGGCATACGGAAAAATATTGTGTACCCCCTAATACATCTAATATATCGTTGATATTGGGTATGGGGGAAGCGTCAGCGATCCTTTTTTTGTTTAGCAATCGGTAGTCAGTAGAAGAAGCACTTTATAGAAAGACAGACAGGGACGTGGCCCCCTGGCGCCAGGGCGTGTCCAGACTAGATCCGCCCCTCTCCACCCACTAGCCACGCACCATCCCCACTCATGCTGCCTTCTCATTGGTGGGTCCTTAAGAGTAAAGGCAGACGTGTCTGCCCCCACTACCTCACCCACGATCCTCATTGGTCCCCCACAACCCCTACTACCCTTACTCCCATCCCTGATTGGTCTCCAGCAGTCCCCACCCCTAGACCACATATCCCAGTGTTCTGATTGGTGCTGCGTTGCTGCGCCATCCGACAGATTTTGACCTACACTTAATTGCCGATGCGCCATCTACTATTAGTATTAGTGTTGCCGGCAGTCGGTAAAGTAGATCGAATGTTGGCAGCCTGTTAGTAGAAAATATATCGGCGATCGGTAAATTAGATCGGTTGTCAACCGTCGGTATGTAGCCGACCATCGCTAGAGCAAATTTAGGGCTTACGGAAGATAAGTAGATTGGGTCTTACGTTAAATATTATTGTGTACCCCATCAACCAGTTAAACATGCCCCGTCGTCGATAACCAAGCCCACCTCCATAGCTTTTTAAAAATTTTTGTTAATTAAAAAATGTATTAATTAGAACAACTATTTATAACAACGGAAAGTGAAAACGCTCGTTATTTTTCAGCTTCATAAAAACTGTTTTACTTTAACATTCTCGTATAACAACCTTGCATTATTCTTGGTCACCCGTAATTTTCAATGACATCCGGTGTAGTTAAGGCGAGCTGGTGCTGGACTGTCAATATGTGTTTTCGTACCCGATTTGTTGTAATGTATATAGCACGGTAGGTACGAGGAGACCTCACGGTGAAGTTAGGTGCTCCGGTAGTTTGTCATACAGAATTTCTATTTTTCCTCCCCAATGTTTCAACAGCAGCGGTTTCGGTATGTACGCGAGCTCCGCTTTCGGGAAGTCCCGGGGGTTCTTGTAGCAGTCGATCATGAGCTTACTGTCAATAGTATTCAATATGGTTGGAAAGAGAGGCAAAGATACTTTCACTACGACGTTTCCTTTTCAACTAACTTTTTTCACAGTTGTTACGATTAGATATATACATCTGGCGTCTCTTTGATGGCCATCATAGTTAAATATGAAAATGTGTATGGTGGGAGTAATTTCGAATAATAATAATAAGACAGGTAATTCAAAGTTTCGAATTTATACATAGTAATTTCAAATCGTTCTGTACACATTTGTATATACGTGTTTTTATTATTATTTTACAAAATCATAATATATAAATAAATCCGCATATTTTGATCGTTTTTACACACATACAATACATACAAACTACAATAATATTCTTAAAGAATAAAAATAATTTTCAAAACTGTATACATAAACGTACGCATTTACGCACACACATACTGTATCTATATTTACATTACACACATACATATATATATATATATACATAGTAACAAGTACCAAAACACTTATGGAAAATGATCTACAAACTATACGCATAAACGACCACACACGCACACACGCACACACGCCCGAGCGCTCTATTTACATATTCATACATATTCACATATTTACAAAGTTTATATTACACAGTTGTTACTAGCCACCATCAGTATCGCTATCTTTAAAGCCAAAAAGTAATGATAACCGGTGTGTAATATGGCAACGTTTACAGCACACGATACGACAAGTTTTGTACATTGTACCGGTGATGACGTTGTGGAGGGGTGTTCTTTGAATTGATTTGAATTTTAAATTAAGTGTTATATTACCAAACGACGGCATTTTATAAGTTCACTTATTGAGTAAAAATTAATTGTTTATGAATTTTTATAATTCAAACTTATCCCCTTCACTTTGCAAACAGTGTCCACCACCGGTTCGGAATCCTCGGTAGTCGTAACCGTATAACCATAAAATTTCGGGCCTCCGGAAACGAACGAGTTGATATAAGCGTTCGGAGCCACCGATATCAATTCGTTGATCATGTCACCGAGGAGATTACCTACCGAGGGCTCCCAAGCATCATCACCAGTACTCACGTAAATAACAGAGTCCATGTCGTAATACAAAACCCGTCTGTCCCATAGCTCGAGGTAGCCATAAAGTTTCAGACAGGCCACGGCCGTTGTAAATGCAGCTATAACCACACTAGTTAAGGGGCTAGGGGTAATTGCCTCCTCGCGAGATACCCAGTTCAAATATAACAAATCGTCGTTAACCGGTAGCAGGCGTTGAATTTCTTTCTCATTGTCGTACAAATACAACAATAGCTTCTCGCGAGTTTGAATTATTTCCGTGCGTGTCAGGTTATTCTGCTCACCGAACTTACCCCAGAATGAATTTAAGCAAAGCTTAGCAACTGAGCGTAAGCCCTGATTACGCGTAATGTTGTTAGCGCTCAGCCGGATTCCGTCCACGCGTTCGTAATAATTTATATATTCCTCGCAAGACGCTTCGTTGATACAGTGCTCGGGCCAACCGCTCGCCTCCTGTTCAATCTTCAAAAATGTATTTACATAAAAGGTAAACAGTCCACCCTCACGTGTAACGGGATTGTACATTGTTGTTTTGTACGCCCAAATGATAGAAATTTTTAAGATTGTATATATTTTATTTCATATCTATTGCCTTCCGCACCTCATCCGTCACCCAGGTACCGGTGAAAGCCTTGTCGTCAGGGTTCTCATGAATGCACGAGTCTTGAACCATAGACTCTGTACACGTACGGCACAAAGCAAATAGCAGTCTCTCGTGCATTCGAACAGGTAGCACGGGCCGAAAGAGGTGACGCGGAGACAATACGGTACTCTCGACCAAGCCGTTGACCGTTACACCGAGAGCATCGAGTGAACCCCCCAACAAATCGTCGCACTCGGTACCGATATATATTTTCGGGTGCCCCACAGGGTAGCGGCTTGTCTTACATATATAATGATACAGCGAGCAGTTATCGATGTACGATATCTTCTCCTCTGGTGCGACATCGTAGGAGGTGACGATATTAACTGTGCGACCACCATAAAACGCTGCACGAGGGTTCAAACTCTCTGTGGTGCGCCGTGGATGATTTTTTAAAAATACGTTTACGCGTGGCTCGACTTTGCGGAGTATATTGAAGTTACACTCCCACATCTCCACCAACTCATAACCACGTGAACGAATTTTTAAACTCATTGCCACAATACGCTCATATCGAGTGTCCATACTCTCATTACCAGCGTGAGACTTTCTCGTGCGATCGTTTGGAAAGCACTCACGGCATCCGTGCCTGTAACAACCATGCTATTGATAAACAATACAACGATTGATTACCTCTAGATAGCCGTCGACACGTGGCCCTTCGGGTAGTTTATATTCACGGGTGCGATCCGCGTGAATAAGCGCATGACCGAGCTCATGCTCGACCCATAATAGCCAGTCGACGGCCTGCTGTGAGTGATTTTCCGCACGCATATAACCACCGGCAGGTATAAGACCAATTGTATCGGGTCTTGGAAAATTACGACGGTACACGATTGAGCAAGCCGATACTATCGTAGTGGCCTCGGTGAATGGGCATGTATTACCTACCGATAAAAATATTTTACGATATTCGAAGCAAGTTCGACAGAGTATGTCAACATCCATCTTGCAATACTTAAAAATTTCTGTTTCAAAATCAAATGTTATGGCTTTATTGAGTTGCTTAGCGTAACATACGTAAAATTCTGCGCGGTCTAGTTTACTCATTGTGTCGGGCGAGTAATACGCAGCTGCGAGAAGAACACAGTCATATCCTAGTGCATCTTCAGTGTTGAAGAGGTGCGGGAAATAACCCTTGGTCAGTTGCTCGCTAAACCCAAAGGTAGTGCATTACCTTGGGTAGTGCACTACCTTGGGTAGTGCACTGAGTCGCATATGAAAAAAATGTATGCTGCCTATAAAAGTCGTGCGGCCCACCCGCATTGAAACTATTGAATTACTGGTCAAGATTATACTGAGAGTGGGCATATCCGTGGAACGTTCTACGATACTTCGCAATATAAATTGACTGTCAAATGCCTTGACGTTGTGTGCAATACACACTATATTATGAAATTTCGTAGAATGTCGCACGGCCAAATCTACAAACTCATCTACGGGATTATTTTTGAATAAAAACTCTCGCACACCACAGCACGAGCAATGGTCAAAGGGTAGATGCTCTCCTGCTGAGAAACAAAACTCACACAGCTGTTGCGCTACACAATGAGTGACTACGTGTTCGAACGAGTCGTCTCCCGTATTTGTAGTAATATACGGCTTATCCTGGCGCGTTTCGAAATCGTAAAATATAAATAGCGTTTCAGAATGTCCCGCGACCGGTTCCAATTCTTTCCGTGGTTTGACAAATTGCATATAACAATGATCATTGCAGCCATGCGAACAACGACACAAGCGACAAAAAGAAATACCGCATTCGTGAATCTTGTGATTATTACTCATAACTTTATCACAAGATTTACAAACACGGTAAGTCTCGCAAATAGATGTTCGTAACTGTTTCGCCTTATTGGGGTTTACCAACGGTTTTAAATGGTTGGCGAAACACAACTGGTTGCAGAACATTCGTCCACAATCGTCGCACGACTTCTCGGTATTAACAGCGGGGGCACTGTTTGACTAGTACCCGCCACCGGACCAGGCACGAGCTCTTTATCAACCGTTGGGATTTACTCTTTGATACGAGGCGGCACACTGAAGCATCGTGGACACTTACTCATGCAACGATGCTCGAATTCATGACGGTAAGATTTATTGCACGGTATACAATAATTCTTACCACCTGCTGCGCCCATTGGGTTGGTGATTGGCGAATAGCGTTTTAAAATAGCACTATACGCTATATAAACAACCTCAGATGGCCCCTACATTACGAAACACGTTTGTTCATCAAAAAGTGGGGGTACACCTGTACCAAGAGATTCCCAATCGTATACCACGATAGCAATCCTCAAAGGCATGAGGTATCTTTAGAAATTTGTTATTTCCGGAATACCACAACCTTCTAGAGGTATTTGCACACCAGCCAGCTGAACAAGAGATCGCGCTTTTTCACGTTGGTCGAGCGACGCCGCTTGTCGTATACGTGTCTAAGCTATTTCCGAGTCTTTGCTACGTTCGCGTTCATGTACGTTGTTTGCAAGGGCTACAAAGATCGAGCGCGGAAAACACAAATTATCCCCGTTTTGTATTATACAAATCACGGATCGACTCTTCACCATTGACACACGGAGTCCCTGACCAGTCGGCACCGCTACATACGTAACGGTGAATCGCAACGTGTCAGAGGCCGCGAGAACCCTCGAGCTCTGATTCACGGCACACATCAAAACCCATAGGGCTTCATCAGTGAACCGTGAAATAGGCCTCAATGATATACCCGCTCTGCCGTCTGCGATCCCGTCAGTGACAAAACCCACACCTATTAAATTTGTGTCATCGCGATCCTTTACGAAATAATCGTGATTATCACGGATACAGTTACGGATCCACGTGACCAGATTTATAGATGCGGGTGGTTGTACTAACGCTAGATCCATCTGTCGCGCTGAAACCCCGAAACGACGTAAATATTTATATCGCTCTGCACTTGCGACAACAAAACGATTTCCCAGCGGTAAAATATCGTCCGTATCATCGATGACAACCGCGGTGTCCCGAATCTCTGTAGCTGGGCTATTATTTCCAGTATTATCTACGCCTGCTACTTCGCGACTAACGCTATTAACCCCAGCATCAACTAAACCCCTACCTATTTGAATTTCGTGAAATATCTCGCGCGATGACGATGCTGACGACGACACTATCGATCCTGGAGGCGCTGACGATGCTGGTGCTGATGATGACGATTCCTCTTCATCCGATGACAAGCACGTTGATGACCCCGATGATGACGATAACGACGACGAGGGCTCGGTGGAAACCAGTGACGGTATTGGCGACAGCAGCAGAGGCCAATGAGCTGTAACATATCCAGATTTAAGGATTTTTCTACGCTCACTCTTCAGGGGGCCCACGCCATGCCTCGTACAGACGTACGGCAACAAGATCATCGTCCTTGTCGCAGAAGTCGGAATCATCCCCGATCGTACCATCCGCGTGATAGTAAGGTATCACACGGATGCGAATAACCACCGCATCTTCGTGCAGGTCAATACCTTGCTCGTGAGGCGGTGGTGACTCGGGACTATCGGGAATATTCGCGACCTTGTGCACGACAACGGGCGGGACAACTTGCTGCTGATCATCTATTAGAAAATAAATTTTATTAATTGACCTTCATAGAATAATCTAATACTAAATATTTTTAAATTATCTTTACTCACCATAATATGAGTCATCCGCGGATTCCGTGGATGCCTCGTCTATATTTAGAGGCCTCTGCTCAACCATCACTGGTTGTTCTTCTTCTTCTTCCTCTATCCCCGGCTGTTCAGGATAAGGGCTAGCCGGGCTGGTGAGGACATCATCGTCGTCGGTGGACCTGTCGCTGTCGTCTTCCTCCTCCTCATCCTCCTTCATAGCCTTATCATCGGCGTCTCTTGAATGATCGGGTTCCTGGTCGTCGTTATCATCATCACCAGCGATGAACAACATATCGTCGTCACCGTCGGTCTGTCAATACACCCAACATTGAGGTGTCATCGTCATCGTCGGGGCTAGGTGATGTCGTGCACGACGACGGTGACGCCAAGCATGAGTCGACGCTGAAAGATCCAGCGTCGTTCTCGCTGCTACTTGACGCAAGTAGCGAGCGCATAGCTGTAAGGAAAAAAAAAATTTAGCGTCTTTAAAGAAAAACATTTTGTTTTTCACTCTTTTGTTTTTTATTTTTCAATTTCTTAATTAATTAAATTCAATTTAATAACGAGTCTACGAAGCACGTGTAACTTCGATTGATTGACGGAAAGTGTTTTAATTTTTGCGAGACAGAGTGAGAATGGATTAAAAATGATTTCACTTTTCTTCAACCAATTAAAGTAAAACTTGGTTCATACTCTCACTGGTGTCGACAATGTATTTTATTAAATTTTTTGAAAAATAATACAAAAAATTTTTAATAAAAAATTATTTTCACGGGGTTTAACAAAAGTACAAAAAACCACTTTCAGTCAAGCGATCAAAATAAAACAATAATACAATTTTGTTTAAATAAAAAATTCTTTTTCTAGATTAAAAAGGTAAAATACAAAACATCGAATAACAAAAGACGATAACAACCCCAAATTTTCCATACAATTTTCCGTTTTTTTTGGACCGATTTTTTAAAATAGGAATCCCCATTTTTTTATACGGATTTGTATCCTACACGAAAAAAAAAAAGTTTTGTTAACGGTGATTTTTCACTAAACGCCCTTCACAAGCCTAAAACGTCTTCTAAAATTATTGAAAAAAAGAAATTCCAAGCCTTATAACTGGAAAAATACTTTATCATAGCGTTTTGAAAAGCTCACGAGATAAGCTACAAGAATATGCAATAAAAAACTGGGGGTTCCATTTAAAAAATTGCAAGTGACCTCCACGTGACCTTGACAACGCTATTCAAGGTCATACTAATACCACTGTCTGCCCTCCAAAGTGTGTCGCCTTGCCGCGGCGGGGGGGCTTGCGTTTCTGCAATGAACTTTGGAGCTCAGCCGGCGGGGGCTCTGGCCCCTGGCAGGTCTAACCTTGCCGGACAGGTCCATGGGGAGCAGGCAGACTAAGAACACACAACATCAAAAGCTACGGTGGAAGGCATCGTGCCTACGGCTGCATGGCCGCAATGATGTAAACTAAAGCGGTCGCGAACGATCCCTGCAGGGCACCGGGTGGAACCCTGCAGTATTTACACCTTACCTAGACAAGGCGGCTCTGCCTAGGCAGACCTACATTCCGACCTACTCGTGGGATTAATATGGAGAAACTTTTAAAAGAAATAAAACCTAAGCAGAAGAAGGAGTTGGAAAAAACATCGACCGAGGAAGAACTCAAGACAATCGGAGAACTCGCGACGAACAATATCGAGGGAGAGTCGAACGATGATAGCTTGGCGAACGTGACTGAAAGTGTCAACCTAAGAAAGAGAAGTATACTTCAGTCATGTTCGTCAACAGGCACGGAAGATCGATCTCTACATCAGAAGAAAAAGAAATTGAGATACAGAAAGAGAGAAACGACACCGCCACCCATGGAAGAGGGTAAAACGGTTCCACCTGTCGTCGGAAATATAAGGAAGCATCGAGAAAAACCTGGAACCTCCTCATTCGACGATTACAATAAGAACCAACCCGATTTGACAGAATTATTACAACTCATTCATGAGACCGCGACGAAAATGGAAGAGGCAGCGGCAATACAGAAAAATATGAATATGGCGGTAAAAACCGGCATTAAGACGATTCTTGAGGCCGCCGACGCTGCGCTAAACATGCAAAGCAGGACAGCCTCGAAGGGACGAATGATGGCAGACGACCTGACAGAGACAGAAACGAAGACAACGGAACCGGCGACGCGACCGACGAAACGGAAACGGGAGACGACGAAGACCCCACCAGAGGCCCGACAGAAGACACCCCCAAGAACGGAGGAGGCCGAAACCTGGACAACCGTGAGGAAACGAAAAAAGAAGAAAAAAACGACGGAACCGAAAAACAAAACGGACGAGACGAACGTACCGACCCAGGCTGAAAAGCGCAGACTGACCCCCAAACATAGGGGAACGGCTGTACTGGTCAAACCTGGGAAAGACAACACGTACTCGGACATCGTACGGAAGATAAGGACGACGGTCGACCCGACGAGCAGTCATGTACAGGTGATGGCTCTGAGGAAGACCAAGGACGGACGGTGTCTCATCAAGATACAGACAGACACGGACGGACGAGAACAGTTTGAACGCGCACTACAGGACGCGGTTGGGGACACGGGCAGTGTAAGGACCGTGACTTCTAGGACACAACTGGAGATCATGGACCTGGACTGCGTTACCACCGCGGAGGACGTGATACGGGCACTGAGACGAGAAATGGGACGAGACGGCGACTTTGGTGTCCACATCTTCGGCCCGAACCGGGCCGAGCAATACATGGCAGTCTGCGACCTCGAGACGCGGGAAGCCGAGGTGCTGCTGGACCGGGGCCGGATCGGGATAGGATGGGTGCGATGCCGACTACGACAACGATTGACGGTGACCAAATGCTACAAGTGCCTGGGCTACGGACATACAAGGACGAGCTGCACGAACGCGGATCGGACAAAGAACTGCAGGAAATGCGGCGAGACGGGACATTACGCGACGGACTGTAAAAACAGACCGGCTTGCCCACTGTGCTCTGAGACGGGACACGGGGACGTAGCGCACCTTGCGGGAACCGGAAGGTGTGCGGTATTCCGGGCTGCGCTGGAGGAGTGCAGGAAGCAGGCCGGAAGACGGACAGAATAGTTCAGGGAAACCTGAACAGGAGTAGGACAGCAGACATGCTACTACCACAGATAGCTGACGAACATGACGCCGACATTCTGATCCTGTGCGAACCGTACAGGAGAAGAACGACACAAACGTACATTACGAACGAGACAGAGACCACAGCTATCTGGGTAAGGGGCGCTGCCCAATCTCGAATAATTAACTGCGGTGTCGGGGACGATTACGTCTGGGCAAGGGTCGGCGCTGTCACTTACGTCAGCGTTTACCTGACACCCAACTGCGCCGCGACGGATTTCGAGAGGAAAGTGGCGCTCCTTGAAGACGGAATCAGGAATCTGCCTGGAGACGTTATCATCGGGGGAGACCTCAACGCGCGGGCGATCGAGTGGGGAATGACAACAACGAACAAACGTGGACGGCTGCTGCTGGAGATGGCCGCAAGACTAGACCTGGTGGTAGCAAATACGGGAAACGTACCGACGTACAGACGACCAGGGTTTGGAAACTCCATCCCTGACGTCACAATGACATCGGACAGAATATCACCACGGATAGGACAGTGGCGGGTTTTCGACGGCTATACGGCCAGCGATCACCAGTACATTGTCTTCGAAGTGGCAGGACAAACGACGACGAGACGGACGAGGACCCAATACCCCCCGAGGTGGAACCTCAACAAACTCGACTTACGAAAATTTTCGGAGGAGCTGGCGGCAACACCAGCACCAATGACGAAAGTCCCCCCTGAACTGACTGGCCGGCAAAGGGCGGAAAGACTCACGGACGAGACGGCCAAACTGACGGACCGGCTGTGCAACAGCACAATGCCGAAACGACGACATAGACCAAACAGGCAACCACAATACTGGTGGACGGACGAAATAGCCGAGCTGCGCAGGCTCTGCTTGGCAAACCGCCGACGAGATACGAGGGCTGGGGGAAGACCCGAAAGGGAAAACCTCCAAGCCACTTACAAGACGTCACGAAAAACACTTACGAACGCCATAAGGGACAGCAAAACGCGATGCTGGAAGCAGCTCTGCGAGGAGGTGAACGAAGACCCCTGGGGAACCGGTTACAAAATTGTGACTGGCAAACTAGGGGCCCGAGTTCCACTTGAACTCAAAGATGCCGAAACCGCAGAACGGATTGTTGACGGACTGTTTCCGACTCACCCGATACGGACGAACGTGACAGACGACACGGAAGCCCCGGCGGCCCCCATATTTACCGCGGAGGAGCTCTCCAAAGCGACTGCCGCGATGAAGACTGGCAAGGCGCCGGGACCAGACGGAGTACCGGCGGAGATTCTCCGGCTGATGGTTCGCCTGAGGCCGGAGATATTTCTTGACCTGTACAACACGAGCTTGACGACGGGAACGTTCAGTGACCGGTGGAAGACGGCAAGGCTAGTTCTTATCCCTAAGGGTAAGGGCGACCCCAATACGCCGTCAGCCTACCGGCCGCTGAGTTTACTCGACACAACGGGTAAACTCTATGAACAACTACTAAAACCGAGACTGACGGACGCGATACAGACCAGCGGAGGCCTCTCAGACCGGCAGTTCGGCTTCAGGAGGGGACGATCAACGATTGGAGCGATTCAAAAAGTGGTCGATTCCTTCCTGGATTTGGAGAGACATTGCCATGCAGCGCGACCAATCGTTCTGCTGGCGACCTTGGACATCAGGAACGCCTTCAGCTCGGCCAGGTGGGTTGACATCCTGGAGGCGCTTGGAGGCAACTTCGGGGTTCCGGCTTACCTGGCTCGGGTGGTGGGCGACTACCTAAGAAACAGAAGGATCACGTACGAGACGACTGAAGGACCGGTGACGAGACAAATCACCGCGGGGGTTGCACAAGGGTCCATACTGGGACCAGACTTTTGGAACGGACTCTACGACAGCTTGCTCAGGCTGGAATTGCCGCTTGGCGTTTTCCTTGTCGCCTACGCTGACGACGTGGCGGCGGTGATCACCGAGCAATCTCCAGACCTGGCACAGCAAAAACTGAACCAGACGATGCGGCGAGTGGGCCGTTGGATGACGGACCACGGACTACAACTCGCAACAGAAAAGACAGAACTGACTTTCCTTAGCAGAAGACGCATACAGACGAGACTACCCATGTGGGTCGGGACGGATGAAATCAAGGCCGGAGGTGAAGTCAAGTACCTGGGAGTGACCCTAGATACGAAGATGACCTTCTGGCCTCATATACAAAAAACATGCCAGAAGGCGGCTAAGAGAATAGCATCCTTAAGCCGCCTAATGGCCAACACAAACGGGCCGAGACCGGGAAAACGACGACTCCTAATGACGACAGCCCACTCGATCCTCCTGTACGGCGCGGAGATCTGGGCAGATGCCCTGAAGACAAAGAAGTACTGCCACGCCATGACAACGGTACAAAGACAGGGTGCGCTGAGGATCGCCTGCTCCTACCGAACTGTCTCTGCACAAGCAGTCTTGGTGGTTGCGGGCGTAATCCCCGTGGACCTCCTAGCTTTCGAGCGAAAGAGGATCTACGGGAGAAGCGCGGACATAAGACGGGAGGATGCGGCAGTCGCGGAACGTGACAAGACGATGCAGACTTGGCACGAACAATGGACAGAAAGAGCGACAGGCAACTGGACAAGACGACTAATAAAGGACCTGAGACCGTGGATCGAAAGGGATTTTGGGGACGTAAATTTTTACATCACCCAGTTCCTGACGGGACACGGTTACTTTAGACGGTACCTTTATAACATGGACAGAGTACGGACGCCAGACTGTAAGTACTGTGGACACGAACGAGACGACGCGGAACACACATTTTTTGTGTGCGACCGCTGGACAGGACTCCGACTGGAACTGGAGACGATTGTTGGCAGCATCACCCCGGACAACATTGTTCAGGTGATGCTCCACTCGACAGAATGGTGGCAACTAGTTGCCACCTATACAGAGACGATACTGCAACGAAAAAACGTAGACGGCTGCCTCACCTAACCGAGCAGACAGACTGACGTGACGCGACAGGTTACAGACAGCAAGACGAACGGACGAACACGGACAGAACCCCCAGCCAGAAGTTATACCAAAATAGTTCCTGGTCTGGGGGAGGACAACAAGGAGAGGGCGGTTTAGTGGGTAGGACTATTTTTTTGGGAGTCCCACATACCCCCCCAGTTCAAAAGACTGGAGGATATCCGTAAAAAAGATTCCGCAACTCCTTGTATAAAAAAATAAAAAAAAAATAAAAAAAAAAAAAAAAATACCACTGTCTGATGCGTCAATTAAAACCCTACAACTCTTGTATGAAAAACTTTCTTCGAAAATGCGTATTTTTTAAAATAAAAGGGGTGGACGGTGGTCGTACGCACACTGTATATCTAAATACTGAAGGGTGGTTTTACATGTATGAGTATCTTAAAATAAATGAGCGAGTAAAAATAAAAATTTGTCGTCTGTTTGAGAATCCCGTCCGATGTAGTTTGACAGAATGAACCTGCGAATATATTGGAAAAATATGAGACTTCACTCACGACAGGGTGATAAATAAACCAGACACAATTGTTGTTATCTTGAGAAAGTGGTTTATTCCACCTTCCTTCAGCTCGGATACAAAATAGAGTTTTGTATATAATTTGGAAAAATATATTGTTAACAACAAATGCAAAAATCGGTTAAATTTGAAAAGAATAAAAATTATATAAATAAATACACCAAAAAAACAGAGAATTGACAAATATAAATAAACAAACTGAATTGAATTCTGTATGAAGCTTGAGCAGCACACAATTGTATTAATTGTGTGCTGGGTGTGCGCGAGCAGTTTACGTGCTGTAGCCAGTATTGCGGAGCATGTCACGCTATGAGATAAATGAGTGCGTAAAATGTGTCAATTATTCACTGCGAGCTCTCAGCAGATTTATCTGAGAAAAGTCACAGTGAATAGATGAGAGCACTTGCAATTTGATTGCTTATTGCACTGTATTTTCCCAGCAGATTCTCTGGGGGAAACTACAGTGAATATAAAGCACATGCATAATTATATTAATTAAGCCGGCAAGATAAAGTGAGGAAAACGTGGTGCAGCCCATGCTGCAGCGCACGCCACAAATTGAGACAATGATGTTGCTGTACCGCTTATTTTATTCTCCTCACCGCCAATGAATTGCACTGAATTATGACGATGTACGCTTACCTTGAGTTTTGAGTCCTGATGAGCACAAAAAGTTGAGCGAGTCCGGTGAATGCAGTGAAGAAAAGTCCAAAAGTCCCGAAATGCGTGCGCTGTCCCCGTGGTTGTTCCGAAAAAGTGTCAAAATTTCCAACATGGCTGCGGGATACGAAAGCGTCGTTGGGCGCTGAAGTCAATTGAGAGAGATAGCCGGTGAGCGAAGCCGAAGTCAAGTGAGGGAGACATCCTCTCGCTCAACGCGGCGTGCCTACGAGGCACAGCCTCGGCTCCGCGAAGCCCTGCCTCGGCTATCTCCGGCCCAACCGAACGCAGTGTGCTAGAGCACAGCAACAAGTAGGCGCACGACGAATATCGATCGCCATGCGCCAGCTGATTATCCAACATCGTCTTTAAAGAAAAACGTTTTGTTTTTCACTGTTTTGTATTTTTTATTAAAATTTGTTAATTTCGTAAAACTATTTTTACTATTTTTCAAAAATTGAATAAAATACATTCCCGATGCCGACGAGTTTATGAACTAAGTTTTACTTTGATTGATGAAAGTGTATTAATTTTCGCGCAACAAAGTGAAAGTGGATTAAAAATTAAGCCACTTTTCGTCAACCGATTAAAATAAAACTTGGTTCATAGACTCATTGACGCTGACAATGTATTTTATTAAATTTTTTAAAACAATAATAAAATTGTTGAATTATAAAAATCATTTTTGCTAGATTTTAAAACTAAAATACCAAAGATGATACATTTTTTATCTTCTACTCGTTCAATCATTTTAAGATTGATAAATATTTAAATTAAAAAAATTATTTTTGCTAGATTTTAAAAATTTTAATGAACCAAAAAAATACAAAATGAAAGGAAAAAAAAAAGAGTGGATAACAAAACTTTTTTCTTTTAAGACGACAAATTTTATTTATAGTATTTAAACGCCACATAAACTTTTTTTTAAATTTTACTTACCATGGCGATTTTTGACGGCCATAATCAAGTCATTTAGTGGCCTGTGTGAGAGTCCGCCGTGACGCGCAAGATGCTCAACCACATATTGTTGCACGGAGACGGGTGCTTGCCGTAGCGGGCCACTCACGTAAGCCGCGGTAATTGCTTCTACATCACCACGCAGCAGCACTTCACTAAACTCCGCGAGGAGACGCTGGAATGTAAAGTTCGCGATATTTACTGTAATACTTATTTTGCATGTCCAGAAGGTAATCTAACAATTGGTTTGCATTGATCAAGGTTTTTTGTATATATATATTGTAACGTGGCAGAAAATTCGAGCTGCGTCCTCCTCGCTCAACGGAAGCCTACACGATCACGCAGGGTTGAAGGGTGGATTTTCAGGGCTTCTTTATTCTTTATTTTTATTTTTTTTGTTGTTTTATTTTTTTATGTATAATGCGAGCGACACGACCGAGGAAGGGTCGGGCAGAGAGGAAGAGGTTGGTCCCGCCGTATTCGGCGATGGCTGACTGCGGGATTCGGTCTTTTACACTCGCCGATATTTTACACCTCTCCCTGTTAGGAGATACTGTCCCGCTCGACGTACATCTAACATCTATCTATCGACGTCGGCTATCAGCTACGTGCAGCAGTCCATCCAGAGCATGGGATCCATCTGCCGGACTAAGCTACTCTCTGCACTATCGGTAGCTAATTTATGCGTTGTCCAGCTAAGGCGCTAGTCGCGGTCATCGGGCAAGGCAGGTTCCCCCAATTAACCGAGTCTAGCGGGTTAAGTGGGGGCCATAGTTCACGGGCACGCGTGCCGAATGGACCTCGAGGCTTTTTCCCGGGGACCGTCGAGTAAGCAGGACGTAACGCACTATATCTTTGGCTGTCCCGTTACATTGCCGGCATCCTCTCGAAACAACCACTATCGGTCTATCGGCCTATCTAAAATTCATATCGGTCATCGCCTTTCTTCCGGACGTGAGGAGTGAGGCTAAGAATCTACTCGAGATTTCCCGGAAGTCCAGGAACGACACATCGTCATCGGCCCGGTGAGCTCTTCTTCCTTCCACGGTCTTTCGCTAATATTTTCTTATTTTATCATCTGATCTGTTTATTCAAAATGTATTCGTACTTGGTCACCCCTGCGACTCTAGTACACTGCGCGCAGAGTGTAAATTTGTATCGGGAACTGCGGCGTTCGTAGCATGTAACCGCGAGATCGTGTAACAGATAAAAGCCGGGGAAAAGTCATTGTATTAATTAATTGTTTCTGTTGTCGGTTAAACCGTGCGCGCGTTAGGCCGTTATTCCGGAAAGCTTTGGAATTTGTGAATTAGTTCGTGTGGGATCTGAACGGAATAGACCGCGTCACGTGTTTTAACGAATTGTGGGTCTTAGATGTACATGATTTTGTTCGAGTTTTCTTTCGTTTAGATTTAGAGGGTCGTGCGCGTGTTCGTACGTCGTCCCGTCGTAAATTGGAGGTTGAAGGGACTGGTACGTTACTGACCGCGTCGCGTCGCCTTCGAATCAATCGGCGTTTCTCGGGTTTACTTTTTGATTCCTAATTTTCTTGATTATTTATTTGTTTCTTATTTGATATTCCTTCTTTACTATTGGTTATATTTTATCGGTTATAGTTTATTCGTTATATTGTCGTCGTTATATTTTATTTATTATATCTCCTTTGTTTTATTTTATTTGTTATACTTTCTTTATTATATTTTATTTATGATATCTCATTTATTATATTTTATTTATTATATTTTATTTGTTATAGCTTATTTAACCAAGAGGTATTGATCGGGATTACTATTCCCATACTGATTATTCGATTGTTATTATTTTCCTTGGTTATCATGGAATTATAGAGCCTTATTTACTCGTTATTGGGTATCTCATGAGCCGTAGAAAATCTCGGTGGTTTGACTCTTACTCGGCATAGATTATTCGAAATTGTAATAGCAAGCCGCAGGTCGCTTCGCGTACGTGACCTTCCGACGTCCCGTTGTATGGTCTCTTTGGATGTATTGGGGATTAGCTCGGGATAGGCCGTATCGCGAACGGTGCGTTGAGACTACCGAATATTTGATTTTGGTCGATGAATATTATTAGAAATACGTAGCGAACGAGATAGGCTATCTAGGGGCTACCGAAGTATGAGAGTGTGAGAGAAACGGGATAATTGGCACTGTTGAATCAAAGATTAAGATTACGATACCCAACGACGTTGAGAAAATTGTTGAAAGCCGAGACTAATTTTACGGGACATTTTGGTTAAATTCTAAATTGATGTTTATTGGAGAAATAAAGAAGTTTGTAAGTCCCGTACCTGCTGTTGTTGTTTGAATTATTCATGGTTATTATTTTATTTATTTATTATTTATTTAGCTGACTTCCTTGATTGTTCTCGTTTGGTCGTAGTTATTGACATTACGTAGTTATTTTATTGTTTGACTTGTTTCATGAATTTTAAGGAATAATATTAATTAATTGATTTTATTTATATTTTATCTTTGAATAATTAGTGACTTGACAGTCCGAACCACCTACTCTGCTTGGAACAGCTGTACCTAGCCTGGGTTGAGTCTGGCCTACCATCTCGTTATTTTTCCTTCCGGCGCGTAAGCACCTGGCGCCCATCTCGTAAGAGAAAATAAAAAGGAAGGGAAAATAGCTTGGGCCAGCTATAGGTAACGTGGTGCGTTGAGGCACAAATTTATCGTTACAATATATATTGTAACGGAACGCCACTAATGCGATCCGCTACGATACAGAAAGGAGAGCAAACCCTCCCACTAAGAACTAAAAAATTCAAACGTCAAGACGAAGTGCTGCTTGGCAGCCTACCTAGTAGATAAAATCACTCGTAAAATCCACATGTAAAAGATACGTATTATTTCGATCAATCGATTCCCCTGCATCGCGCTTGGCCGTCGTTTGACCGAACGAACCGATAAAGCAACAATAACTAACAGTTTGGGACACAGCATGATAGAACCAGTGTTCTTTCTCTCAACTGATTCCCCTGCACTGCACTTGGCCGTCAGTTGAGCGAACGAACTCATCAGGATACTCTGTGAGGAGTAAGGCTCCCCTGCACTGCGCTTGGCCACCCCTACTCACAGCGTCAGGGCATACTCCACTAACGGGTGCCCACGCATGGCGTCGTGGCTATCCGTCTCTTGGAGTGTGAAGAAGCACGAGTGACACAAGATCAAGGGAGTGGCATCCCGACTAATTGTAAGTGCACCGCGCACTATATTCGTAGGGTTACCTGCGTGGGTGGGACCACGTCAGGGCCAGCACCAGCTACCACCTGCCCCCAACGGATACCTCGGCTGCTCGCAATCATTAAGAAACCGAATCGTAAGCCTCTTAATGGTACGATAAGGTGCTTAATTGACTGTGAATAAAGGCCTCAGTATCCGGGGGACAGGAAGAGTTAGCTGGTCATAGCTGCGAACCCGGTGTCTTGTGCGAACAGAGAGCTATAGCTAGGGACCCAAACAATAACAAAGACGGGTAAGATAGGTAGGTAAATTCACACACACTACCTCACTGTACGACACCCGCGATCCCACTGTAAGCTCACCGCGTGAACATCAGTAGGGCGGAGCCTCAAAAGGGAAGCCACACGGTTACTCCAATCAATCAAAATATCAAATAGTAAACCACCGGCTAAACGTCCAATGATTCAAAACAAAGGCCGATCGGTACATCTTACGACAGTACCATGGGACGCCCCATATGAGGACAAGCACTGGCAGTAAGAACTAAGCAGGCCCCAGCCCTTGTAAAATCGAATAGACGCAGAAGGAAACAAATACACCAATGGAGGAAGAGCTCCGCACAGAATATATCCTGAAAACACACGAATCCGCCTATACAATTACAAGCATCGCGTAAAAGCAAACGCGACAACCCCCAAATTAGATAAATTGAGTGTTAAGCTCCGTAGAGGCGATATCTCATCGCCTTACGAATAATAGAGTCACGACCCGAAATAACCGGAAATCAATCCGCATACGTAATTATAAGCATCGCGTAAAAGTAAACGCGACAACCAAAAAATTAGAGAAATTGAGTGTTAAGCTCCGTATAGGCGATATCTCATCTCCATACGCATAATAGAGTCACTACCAAAAATAACCGGACATAAATCCGCCTATGTAAGTTAAGAAATCGCGTAATGCAAACGCGAAATCGCAAGTATATAAATTGAATGTTAAGCTCCGTATGCACGAGATCTCATCGTGATGCGAATACTAGAGTCAAAACCTAAACGTACTGGAATTTATTTCACATCTGGAATTACTGTTGAAAATAATATAGCGGTAGGACGCGATTTTAGGTTAGAATCCGTACGAACAATACGAGATCATCCCCCTAAACCATTAATCTCCATTCCAGTCTCCTCCCAAAAATATTGCAAATAATTAATGCCTTAAGAACAACAAAAATAGAAAATTACCCTACAAAAATAAAAGACCAATGATAAAAGGGTAACGAACCGCATGTCCACCACGAACCGATGCAACTCAACAAATCCAACCTGAGGTCTCTTAATAAACAATAAAAAGGAAAAACAATAACAGAATCGATCACCCACACTTAAAAATCAATAAACACAACTCATCCCATCCAGCCCAGAGCATGAACCTACCTCGAGCCACCAATCCTCACCCAATGGATTAGGACAATCCACGCTCGAAACAAAAAATCAAAAACCGACTCGATTTAACCATAAGCGAGTAGAAAACACACAGCGAAGCGATAAAAACTAAAGTGCATTTCAACGGACTAAAATCGCGAAACGTTTCAATATATATATTGTGAGGTATTCACATTTAGGGACTTTAAGATTATAAAGAAGAATCGAAGAAATTATCAAGATAGGACGTAATAGCAAGCTATAAGCATATTTAAGAAAAAGTAAGGCAGGTAAGGTAGGCTGATAGCTGTTTGGAAAGAAGGCTCGTAATCATAATAAAAGCGAGAGATCCGAGAGCGAGTGAGCGAGAAACTCGGTTTAGGCGCACCGAACACTGCGGGCAAGAGGCCACTGAACCCGGAGATGTCACAAAAACGATCTACGTCACACCTCCGGAATTCCCTCGCTGCCGTAAACAGCAGGTCAGCGACCAGCTGGCCTTGCTCGGCGGCGAGGGGAATGCGGTAAGCGCGGCAGCGGCGAAAATAAAAATTAATAGATTACGGTAGATTTTAAAAAATTTACAGCGAAAAGAGGACAGAGGGGTTCGAACTCCAACGAGGACTATAAAAAGGCCTGCACGAGGGGAAGAGGCCTTAGTCTTTTAGACCAAAAAGTGAAAGTATCGTACTATAGGAAAACGAAACGTTGAGATCACTGAAAGTTTACCAAGAATTATTTTTAATTTCGGAGTGTGGAGTCTGCGTTCACAGAGACCGAGCCGAGAGGAGATACAGGCGAGATAAACATATCAGGAGTACAAATTGAAAATGCGGGATTTTTTTCTATTTTTGAACGTTTATTCTGAAAAAATGGTAACAAATGAATTATTCAAAGTATTGTCCATCGCTAGCCACAACTTTTTCCCATCTTTCTGGCAATTTACGGATACCGTCGCGAAAAAATTCGGCCGGCTTGGCTGCTATCCAGTCATTGACCCATTTTTGGGCTTCTTCGTAAGAATGGAAGCGCTGGTCAGCTAGGCCATGTGTCATCGATCGGAAAAGGTGGTAATCGGAAGGAGCAATATCTGGGCTATACGGCGGGTGGGGTAAGACTTCCCATTTCAGCGTTTGTAGGTATGTTTTGACCGGCGCTGCAACATGTGGCCGAGCGTTGTCATGTTGCAAAATTACTTTGTCGTGTCTTTGCTCGTATTGTGGCCGTTTTTCTTTGAGTGCGCGGCTCAAACGCATCAATTGAGTTCGGTATAGTGCTCCTGTGATGGTTTCGTTCGATTTCAATAGCTCATAATACACCACACCCAGCTGGTCCCACCAAATACAGAGCATGAGCTTGGCGCCGTGAATATTTGGTTTGGCCGTCGATGATGATGCATGGCCGGGGTAACCATATGATTTTTTGCGCTTCGGGTTATCGTAATGGATCCACTTTTCATCACCAGTGACAATGCGATGCAAAAAACCCTTCCGTTTTTGCCGTTCGAGCAGCAGTTCGCATGCAAAAAAACGGCGCTCGACGTCTCTCGGCTTCAGCTCATACGGCACCCAATGTCCTTGCTTTTGGATCATTCCGAGGGCTTTTATACGATGGGAAATGGCTTGTTGTGTCACTCCCAATGAATCTGCGAGCTCTTGTTGAGTTTGACACGAGTCTTCATTGAGTATTGCCTCCAATTCAGCATTCTCAAACTTTTTCACTTGGCCCGGCCGCTCTTTGTCCTCAACGTCAAAATCACCACTTCTAAACCGCACAAACCATCTCTCGCACGTTGAAACCGATGGAACATGACTCGGATAAGCCTCGGAGACCAATCGATGTGCTTCAGCAGCACTTTTCTTCAAATTAAAGAAGTAAATTAAAACTTCCCGCAAATGCTGTTTTGTTGGCACGAAACTCGACATATTGAGAGCTCAAAAAAACTATGAATTTGACACTGCGACAAATTGACACATACTGAAAATTAAAGCTATAAGACGTAGCTTTGACATGAACATAGTCACAGTACTGCCTGATGCGTATAGCGTTAGTAACGCCATCTGTTATCAAACCCGCATTTTCAATTTGTACCCCTGATAGAAAATAAGCCGTAAATAGATCGTCATTTTAAAAATTGTTATCGATTTAGTTTAGTGTAGGTCCTTAGTGATTATTAGGTACGATAGGCTTAAGAGTAATTTCTAAGAAGATAGAATAAAGAATAGATCCCTAAGGGTAGAAAATAGTTTGAAGTTGGAATTAGGTCAGTGGTTTGTGAGCAAGCAAAACTAGATCACATATGACCGGCCGGCGACATATAGATAGCGAGTAAGAGTGAGAGAGAGAGCGCCGAACAGCGATTCTACGTAGCACAGAGAGGGACAGTGGTACGAGCGAGACATCGTCTCAAGGAGCGCGGCGGGCGAGTCTGGAGGTGTGCGTGTATATGCGTCTATCGAGCACGACACTCTACACTCGCGTCCGAAATAATAACAGAAATTGCGAGCCCGGAATACCCAGAATACAGGTGCACGAAATAAAATAAGAAATTATAAAATTATCATCAAGAACTACCGGATTGCAGCGTATGGAATTGGCTATTGGTTGCCCTATACCGAGTATGGATATTATATAAAAATTGTTCTTTTTATTAATAAACTACATTCTCATCCACCTTGAAGTCTAACATTAATTAGTTTTGTGTTCGAGCCCGAATTTCCGACGATAAATAAAAATAATTGATAACGATAAGAAATTACCGTTACAATATATATGGGTTCAACGATAAGTCATATCTCATATACTGGTATAATTCTTTAATATGAATATTTGATTATCTTTAAAAAAATGTAATTGTCTCTCAGATGTTCGATAGTTGATCTATCTCAGGCTCGACATAGGGAAAAACGTCACTTCGATTCTATTAATAGCATACATCACAACAATATCACTCGGACGAATTATTTTTAATGAAATTAATAAGTATGAGTTGCATCAAACATAGTTTCAGTTTACAATCCACACACGCTTTGGTAACGAGATATATATATAAATTCGGATTAACTTAAGGACTACGACAATTGTAATATGTCATTCCTGTTCATACATAATCGCGAACGAATTCATCCCCGTCATCACAGCAAATAAAATATTTCGATTAGCCACAACTAGATAATTCACAAATTTCAACGACGACACTCTTCAATTCAGAATCGAGGTATTTACGTACAAATCACGAATATAAATCCAATGCAAACATGAGATACCATTACATATATCACAGACTATATAAAAGAAAGCACGACTTATCTGGGAGTCTAATGTTTACATCGTCGCTCTTCATTTAACAGCGTCAACGGTAATGCGAAGCCGCTTACTGGCGAACCGATGACCGTTGTTGGTAGCATATACAGTACATCATATGCAACCGCTCCGGTACTCTTTAGACTCTCCATCCAACAACTCAGGATGCGATGATTCAGTAGTCGTTTCTTTCCATATTATTTTCATTTGACAGTAATAATAGAAATCACGACCGCAGAGGTTTCGCACCGGCGCACAGTGGGGCCGATTCCCGAAAAGCTGGTCAAAAGTCGAAAAATGAAGTTTCATTTTATAGGATTTAGAGTACATAGGTGGATAGAGTAATGTTTAAAGAATATAATGGAACATTTTATAAGGGCTAGTGAAGTATACCTGGCAAGTATAAGCCAGTACAAAAGAGACCTTCGCGCAAGTAATAGATCGATCGTTCGAGCTCATATTCAAGCGTCATATTAAAAAATTCGTAGAAAATCGTAAAATTGGTGTTTCTTAATTCTGCAAAATAGAGGTTTCAGGTTGAAGAAAGTAGTTTATTATCATATGCGTCGAAAATTATAACAGATACATATAAATTAATAGCTAAACAATGTCTAAAGTAGAAAAAAATGAAACATTATGAGCAATCATTTTAGAAAAACAGGGAAAAAGTTAAAAGTTCCGCAGTGTTCCGCAACGAAACAAGTTTTAAATTAAAGTTTGTACTGTTATGTAACAAAATTAGTAAAAATCAGCTGCAGCTAGCTGCAACTTTGTTTTTAGTGCACATTTGAATATAAAAAATTACAAATTCACATTAACCACTTGTTGCACGTTTTTTTCAAATGAATATAATTTTGTGAAACTTATTACTCGGGAGTTTTGGAGGTCGCTGAATACGAATCCGATGTCAAAAAACCAAAATTCAAAATGGCGGATCCAATATGGCAGGCGCAATTTTTAAAATCGGTCGGATTCGCTTGAAACTTGTTACTCGGGGGTTTTTGGGGTCGCTGAAAACGAATCCGGTGTCAAAAAAACAAAATTAAAAATGGCGCATCCAATATGGCGGACGCAATTTTCGAAATCGGTCGGATTCGCTTGAAACTTGTTACTCGGGGGTTTTTGGGATCGCTGAATACGAATCCGGTGTCAAAAAAACAAAATTCAAAATGGCGGATCCAATACGGCGACTATGCTTCGGTCCGGATGCGACACAACCGTCAAGAACATTAACGAACCAACCGCTTCACGGTACGGTACATTCGTACATTCATCTTCGTCTTCTACTGGATACAATACAACGTTCGGATCAGCAGGCACACATACAGATTTCGCATCCAACATACCAAACTTTTTCAAGATCCTTTCAGCGTACTCGGATTGATGAACAAACATCGTTTTCTCGGCACGATTTCATTCAATCTGCATACCTACAAATCGCGACGCGTCTCCTATCGTTATCTTGAACGCGCTTTTCAGACAATCTACCACTGCATTCAGCACTCCATTCGATTCGGAGGCCACAAGGCCATCATCGACGAACAACGCTAGGAAGATATTCATGACATCGACACACCCTTTAAATATACACTGGTCCGCCTCACCTTGAGCAAAGTTAAATTTTTTCAGAAACTCACTAAACTTTCGATTCCAGCATCTGGGTGACTGTTTAAAGCCATAGAGCGACTTGTTCAATTTGCAGACGTAATTTTCTTGCACGTTCGATCTTTCATCAATGACGAGACCGTCGGGGACTTTCATAATAATATCCTCTTCCAGTTCGCCGTATAAGAAGGCCGTGCAAACGTCAAACTGCGTCAGCTCGTAATCTTCTTGTGTTGTCTTCGCCAGGAATGTCCGGAGCGAATCGTAACGAATAACAGGTGCGTACGTTTCGTTATAATCCACACCCTATCGCTACAGAAAATCTCGTGCACATAAACGTGCTTTGTAACGACACTCACCCGTTGATGACCCCTGAATGACCTTAAAGACCTATTTTGAGTCTATCAGCTTGTTCTCGAATTTCTTTCTGACTATCGTCCAGGTTTCGTTCCTCTCGTAAGCCTGCAGTTCCTGATCAATAGCTTCTGACCATTTTCGCCCACCAGGTCCACTCACCGCTTCCTTGAACGTTGCCGGCGCCTTGTACTCTGCGCAATCCAGCTCGTAACGAAGCAACCAACTCTGTCGTTCAAGTTTGCTTCGATCTCGGAGTTCTCATCCAGGCACTTGCTGCTGTGGTCCTACGTCGTCCTATACAGCTTCTTCGTCCGGTACAGCTTCGACGTCCTGTACAACGTTTTCGTTCTGTACAGCTTCGTCGTCCGATTCGTCCGAAACCTCAACCAATTCGACTTTTTGTGATATTCTCAGTGCCTCTTTTTCGGAGTTACACTCGTACTCTCCCTAGCTCCAGTTTCGTTAAACACGACATCGCGAGATACTACAATCGTTTTCTTTAATGGATCATACAACCGATAATTTGATGACTCATCCTGGTATCCCACCAGTATCAACTCTTTTGATTTGTCGTCGAGTTTTTTTCGAAACTGTTTGGGAACATGAGCGTACGCCGTCGATCCGAAAACTCTCACGTGACTTAGCTCCGGTTTCCTTCCGGTCCACTCTTCATACGCTGTCTTGATGCCTTTTCTGCTTAAATGCGTTATCCTGTTAAGCACATACACAGCTGTACTAACAGCTTCAGCCCACAACGTCTTCGGAAGATCTTTCGCACGGATCATCGTTCTAGCGCTTTCGAATATCGTTCGATTCGCCCTTTCCACGTTCCCGTTTTGTTGTGGTGTGTGTGGCGCCGAATTTTCCATGTTTATTCCTCGTGCTTCAAGATATGCTGTCATCCTTTTATTTCTATACTTGCCGCCGTTGTCGGATCTCACTGTCTTCAGCCTCGACCTGAACTTGTTTTCGACCAGCTGATCGTAAATCTTAAGTTTTTCAAACACTTCGTCCTTGTGTTTCAGAAAATAAACATGGCAAAAACTCGAGGCTTCATCTATGAATGTTACGAAGTAACTCGCGCCTCCCTGAGATCTTACCTGAATTGGTCCGACGACGTCAGTATGCACGGACTGGACCGGCTTCATTTCACGCGAAATTAACTTTTCCGGAAACGGTTTTAGGTGTGCCTTCCCCAGCTGACACGGCTCGCAAAAAAACTTATGGACTTTTTTCAACTTCACGCCGGTCACGAGATCGATTCTAACCATGTCCTGGAGTGCACGAGCTCTGACATGTCCCAAACGATCGTGCCATGTTTTTAAATCGGCCAATGACACGTTGATTTCCATCGTTTCTTTCGGTGGCACCACGTGGGCGAGAATTCCCTCTCCTTCTATCTTGCACTCAACATCGTTACCAAGCACCACAGTACCGCCGAAGCCCGTGCAGAGAGTCTCGAAGCAATCGCGCCGATGAGAAATGTGCCGAGAAGCACCACAATCGCCAATCCAAGCATCTGCTTTATCGACCTCGAGTAGTCGTCTCACTTTTTTCGCCGAGATACCTATACGCTTCTCTCGCGTCGTTGATTCACTCTCTTTTACCGCGGCAATAAACACATATTATTCTGACTTACTTGAGTCTTTGTCTTTATCTCCACCACTTTGTTTCTTTAGCGGACATTGGCTCGCGAAGTGTCCCTTTTCATAACACTTGAAACATTTGAACTTTTTAGGGTCCTTTTTGCCTTTTTCTTTCGAATCCACCGTTTTTTTCTTCGCGCCACTGTTTGTATCAACCGCTAACACTTCGCGCACAAGTCTTTCTGTTAAATTTTCGATCGTTAGTTTCTCTTCATCCATATTATCCCATGCCGTTTGGAAACTGCTATATCTCGGTGGCAACCGGGAAAGAATTTTCGCCATCACGGTCGCGTCAGACATTTTTTCACCGGCATTCTTTAACTGCAGCGACATATTCTTAACTTTCGACACATGCTGCACTACCGTATCACCCGATTCCATCCGATACGCGTGAAATTTATTTAACAAAGACAATTTACTCGAGGACGACTTTTGTTCGTATTGGCTGCTCAGCGCGACCCACATTGCTTTCGCGGTTTCACAGCTGATCGAAGATATTCACTGCGATCTCTCGAGAGTCGTTGAAATTAGCAGTCTTGCCTTCGCGTCTTTTTCTTCCCACGTGTTCTTTACCGCTGCCATAGCATCCGCCACTAACACATCCGTGCCATTCACGACATTGTGCACGCCTGCTGCCCTGAACAAAGCCACCATCTCGAATTTCCATGTCAGGAAATTTGTTTCGTCTAGTTTCTCGATACGTCTCACCGAAATATTGTCCGACATTTTCAACTGTCTCGACCGCGCACACTATTTCCGATAAACCGCACGACCTGGTTCTTATCCACGAAAAAAACACAGCATGGCTGCTGCGTGCCACGCGATACGACCGACCTGTTGCCGAATAACTCAAGGAATTTATCGCTCAGATTTCCTTTTCACTCAAAACTACTGGGCCCATAACCTGTAGAATTATTCAGGCAATATAGGAATACATTTTAGGAAACCAACGATTAGTACGAGACACGGATTAATATCGATTAGAAAACAGAAATAAACTTTTATTATAAAGGAACAATAAAAACGTGTATTCTCACTGAAACTCTCTTGCCGGAAGTAAGAGAGCTCGACGCGACTTCGTTTAAGTTTTTCGCTTGGCCGCGACGCAGTCGCACCAACGCCTCTCCCTTTCCTTTTACCGGCGCTCACAGGCGAGGGAGATACGATTACGATAAACTCTCATCCCAACATTTACAATACTGCATTAACAAAATAGGCAGTCGCTATTTATATATACATCTGTAACACGCGTATACAAGACAATAAACTCTAATTCTACGACAGTTTTTCCATTAGGGGCTGTGTATTGACAAACAAAATACACAACATTTACATATACGCTTGTGAACGTGGACTTGCTTTTTTTTACATAATTATATTCAGCATATATTTTTATAATAAATTCATTTTCAAAAATATATTACGAGAAATTTTTTGTTCTCGCTACTCTTTTTACATATAATTATATTCATATTTACTTATTCAAAATGATATATCCGGCAAATGTTTCTGTGTCATTGTCAATCAACCCTTACACTGCTACGACAATGATAATTATCAGACTTTGGTGGAAAACTGAAACCCCTCAAGCGTCGTGATAAATTATGTTCAAATGTACAGACGCGGGCTATTGAATTTGTATATTGTCAATACAATGCGGCGCCTGTTTATACCTATTTACAGTCGGCCGTACTGACCGCGCTGACCCTCGAGTTATAGATACTCTGTCGCACAGGTAGACACACAATATGAAAATTCGTATATTTATTCTTATCCGTATAACGTTCAAGTGTTTTGCATCTACTATAGATTATTAAAATGCAAAATTCACACCTGTCTAAAAACATTTGTAGAGAGGATCGGGTGGCAGTCCGGCCCGTGACAAGCTTCGAAATACAGTTATCGTCGATAGATCCCCTGATCAAAAAACATCTATTCGCCGATTATAGTGATGCAAAAGAAATCTTTCGACCGACTATGCATCGTAACACCGTGTGTCGATGAGCGCTTCCTGAGGCTCCAGCGCTACGTCGTTTATGTGAAAAACTGTATCGATGTTCTATGTGCTGAATTACTTATGAATATTTTCGCTAAAGAGCTAGCCGAGAATGTGGACCAAATGCGAATTAAAACTTTTTTAACACAGAATAGGTCTAATCTGTGTGAGGCTGTACGCCATCGAGTCGATCCCTCATTCCTTGAACATTTCGATATATTGTTCCTGGAGTTTAAGGTATTTTGTGTTCCGTTCATAACGCAGGAGGTGAGAAAATTAATCACAGATATTTTTCTAGTGGCTTCAAAACCGTTTATAGAATGATCGGAGAACGATTGCCGAAGGTTGCGCAAGAATAAATTTCCATAATTCACACGATAGCACATGGTTATGATGATAATAATTGATTTGACTAGTTGTAGATGTTAAGATAATTATTGATTACTTTTTTAAAATACATACTGTCGTGGCTCGTCGTCGATAACGCCCCCATGTCTCGTCTCAGTATAAATTGAAAATATTAATATTTTTATGTATAATACTCTCTCTACAATAAAAAAACTTGTATGCTATTTAAACGTGTTTTTTACTCATTATGAATAGTTGCTTTGAAAAATTTATTTAAAATAAACGTCAAATAGTGAAAAACAAAAAAATCACAATCTTCTGAATACACATGCGCTTTAAAAGCTAAATTGTGCGCATGTGCCGCGGCGACACACGCTCGCTCATAAGCTTATGAGCAGGCGAGCGTATATCTGTATAAGCTGAACCGCGCCCGCGCACACGTCTGATAAACTAATAACGACGTGTGGGTACGCGCCGCCACCGCCGCCGCCTTGCTGGGTAATACGCTTTTTGTGCACTTGATGTATGCGGTTTTGCATCTCGTTGCTCTACGATATTCACCGCTATCATCATCATTATCAATAGTATTGTGGATTTGTCACGCTTCATAAGTAAAAATAATGGATGTACGCTGGAAACACCCGTGGACGTCGCTGATTTGGGGCCCCGCCGGATGTGGGAAAACAGTTTTCGTGAGAAAATTTCTAAAGTCTCTCAATTCAATGAGCAACGTTGAATTTGATCGAATTATATTTTATTACGGAGATACTCTCGATTCTGATATAGCTGCTCTGAATAACACATGTGAACATCAACCATCGTCGTCGTCATCGTTAATTATTAAGACCGGAAGTAATAAAAAATCCAAAACCCCAAAAATTGAATTTAACGAGGCTCTACCGCAGCAGGAGGATTATTCAAGCGATAATAACTTGAAAAAATTGGTTATCATCGACGATTTAATGCGCGAATCCTCAAGTAATACAATTGTCGACCTTTTCACAAAAGGTAGCCGTCATACAAAATATTAGTGTGATTTTTATCACACAAAATATTTTCCATCAGGGACGCGGACAACGTGATATATGTATCATTAAACGCCAATTATATGGTGATATTTAAAAAATCCACGTGATCGAGCACAAATTACACATATAGCGAGACAAGTATACCCCGAGAATCCACGATTTCTAACCGAGTCATATTACGATGTTATCGCATAGCTACACGGTTATCTACTCTTGGATCTTAAACAATCGACACCCGCTTATTGTCGATGTCGTACAATGATATTCCCCGATGATCCACGAATGCTGGTCTATATGCCGAAAAACACTTGTCAACGTATTTAATTGGAAGCACAAATAGATACCACATCAGTCGGTAATGTATATGAGTCGTGTTCGCATCACACACAAAGATGAGGGCTTTCAACGAATCCATCTACTGTGAAACTGTAATAATGAGGGATAGCACCAGCGCGAAAAAAAAGAAGAAGAAAAATACACATTACATTCCATTCGATGAACGTTGCATAGCCCTACTTAACGCTATTTGTCATTCAAATAAAAAACAGCGAAAATCAATATTGCGTGATGCTGATAAACCTCTAATCAATTGCATCCGTGAATGCGCGTTAAACATTTTACAAGGCGTTGTTTGTGTCAAGTCAAGTGTTAAAAAACGTTTAAAAAAATATAAAATATACTTCGACACTTGTCTCAGGATGTGTGACAAAACAACGTGGTGGTGGTGGTGGAAGTGGTGTTAGTACAGTCGCTCGTAAGCAGCGATGCGCAATACGACAATTAGCGACATAAAGCGACGTGAAAAGAGACGTTTCACAACGTATAAATACAAACCCGGTTATGACGTTCGAATCAGTAGAACCGAAGGCACCTTCGAAAAAGGTTACGAGAAAAATTGGAGTGAAGAAATTTTCCGTATCAAAAAAGTTTTACATAGACAGAGATTATATGTGTATGTGTTGTGCGATCTCGAAGACGAAACTATCGATGATTTCTTTTACCCCGAAGAATTGACGAGTGTTCATGAGAAGCGTATGGATAAGAATAAAGAATTCAAGATTGAACAAGTTTTACGGACAAAAGGACACGGTGCGAAAAAATAAATTTTCGTCAGTTGGGTGGGATATCCGGCAAAATTTAACTCGTGGATACCAGCGTCAAACGTTCACGGTCTCGAATAAACGAAATTTAGTCCAAAATGCATGACGAGGATAATTTTTTTCTTGTTCTACCGAGCAACAGCAGTATGAAGTATTTTTCCGAAAATAGAACAACACATTTTATAACTCAATTGCCACGTGAAAGATCTTTAAAGGGTTGTTGGGTTGTGGGCTTATCGGAAATTCATATACCCTGTACAATGGCGCATTTACAAGAAGCAGATACGATAATCGGTTGGGTGGTTTGTGAGAATAAAGAAGTTACTACAAACCGCATACATCGAGGTTTGTACAAAAATCATGAGAAAATTGTAGAAAATATCAATAATTCACCAGGGCTGCGAGAAGCAGGCATAAAAATTGTAAATTTTTTAAGGGCCAAAGGGTACGTTGCCCTCGAGGCTGAGGTAACAGAGTTGTGCCCTGAACCTCTAGGCTACTTTCGGATATTACGAATGAGTAGTAAAATAGCGCGTATATTGGGCTTCGAGAAACACGAAGAACTGCTGCTTGACCGAGAAACCCCAGGGGGTCTTTGCCTGCAGCTTATGCGAGGCGTTCCACGCGTATGACGAGTACCCGCCTGTATAAATAGGGATCTACCCGATCAACTTTTTGTCTACACCGATATTTGTGTACCGTATACGGTAGGTGATATGCAAACAGCGCTACTCAGGATAGTAAATTTAAATACAATAACCTACACATCTGGTACAACACAAGTAACATGTTTCTAATCGTCAAATTACATAGGTTTACTCAACCATTGCTTCAGAACGATCGAGGTGGATATAAGAGATCATTTGGGTAATCCTATTGCATTCGAGTATGGAACGTTAACGCTCACACTTCATTTCAAACGACTCAATTAGACAATATGTGTGCTCATTATACGACGTATTGTGAGAATCAAATAGGGAGTGGAAACGGTTATATAGGTAACGTGTTTGCGGGTTCCCCGCATCAGTGCGATCACTGTATCGGTAGTTTCCTCGGTGGTCTATTTCAGAGTGTTTTACCACTGCTCAACAGAGGTGCTAAAGCTATAGGGAAAGAAGCCATTCGCACGGGTTTACACGTTATCGCGGATGTGAGTGGTCACAAAATGCCATTCAAGGAGTCATTGCGTCGACGTGCAGCCGAATCTGGAGATAATTTACAACGAAAAGCCAATGAAAAAATGCGTCCACCGTAAAGTCCAGACATAGCACCCTCTGACTATCACTTCTTCCGATTTCTGCAGAACTCTCTCAATGGAATTAAGCTGCTTTCAAAAGAAGCCTGTGAAAACCACTTGATTCAGTTTTTCAACCAGAAACCACAGAAGATCTTCACCGATGGCATCAAGGCTCTACCTGAAAAATGGCGAAACATTGTCGATAATAATGGAGCATATTTGATTTAAATAAATTCATTTTCACACTATAAGAAAACCAGTTGAATGAAATTCAACTAAAAAATCGCCACGAACTTTTTCCCAGACGCATTATATATGTAGGTCAATACAATATCTTTGTCAATAATTCAACTTGTTATTTTAGTCGATGAATGTGTGAAAGTATCTGTATCTTTTAGGTTATGTACAGGTTGTGTTATTTATATTAGAGTAAATGTTCAGATTTTTATAATCTTGTACAATGCTTCAGTTGTCTGTTTATTTAAAACGACCAAGCTGTATATTGGACTTTTTAAAAATTTACATTTTATTTTTATTAGTTGTCGTCAATTTTACGATTTTGCCGTTTATGAGCACGCATCTCTTGGTTAAAATTGCAGTATAGCAGAGGGGTAGCTTGCATGGAATTTACAAAATTTGGAGGCTCGTACAAGGAATGTTAAAAGAAGACTTGAGCGGAAAGAATTGCGTGAACTTCAAGATTCATTCGAACTCCCAGATAATGCATTCGTTGAATTATACGGCCTATCTCCAACAATTACGTCCGACTTAATAGACGCATTATACGCATGGTACCTGTCTGTGGAAAAATAGGTATACCTTTTTGATTATTTTACGATCTACTTGTTAGTTTAATAAGTTTAAATGATATGCTAAGTATTCGATTTGTATAGGTAATGGCAGCAGTCAGATTTTATACAACAGGATGTTATCTACGACCAGTTGGCGAGCAATGGGGTATATTTATGAGTCAGCCCTCTATCTCCCACTCCATTCGAACAGTGATAAATACGATCAATGGATTACTCGTACGATCATGGGTAAGGTTTCCAATAACACAGGCGGAAAGGCAAATCACACAACAAGAAATCGTTACTGCAAATCAGCCTTTCGAAGGTGCAATTAGCGCGACAGATTGTTCACATATTGCCATATTTGCGCCAACAGAATATAAAGAAGGATATGTTAACCATCACAGTTATCATTAGCTAAACGTATAAATGGTTAGTAAACATCATGATTGCAAAAGTATTGTAATATTGTATACAACATGTTTGTATTTGTTCCAGATTTGCGATCCAAATCTAAAAATACTGAATGTGCATGCACGGTATCCTGGAGCAAGAAATGATTCGTACATTTGGAGTGCGTCTCCATTATGCCGAATAATAGAACAATGGTACAATCGTGGTGAACATGGGACATTTCTAATTGACTGGTTTCTAGGCAATACGCGTTTTTTAAGGATGTTTAAGTCTCTTTTATTTGCATAGTTTCTATATTTTTAATTGTAGGTGATCGAGGATACGCCCTTGAACCATGACTGATGACTCCTCTATCAAACGAAGCTATCGGAACACCAAGATTTCTGTACAATCAGGCTCTTTGCAGTGCGAGAAAGTATGAGGAACGTCTCCTTGGAGTAATGGAATAATGAATAATGGAGTAACATGGAGGTGCCTATCACAACACAGAATCTTGCAGTACAAACCCGGTGTGGTAGGATAAATCGTGAATGCGTATGCAGCTTTACATAATATGCGCATTCAAAATGGTATACAAATGGAAATGATTGAGGAAGGCGAAATGGCAGACAACTTGCCGCTCCCCCAAAAAGACGACGATGAAAATCTTCGACCACTCGTTGTAGTACGCCGCATTCAAAACTGGTTGATAATGCAGCGATATGGCGCTTGATTAGCCGAATAATCATAGTCCTGGGACTTTCGACTCTACCTGTTGCGATTTCCTAGCCTGATGATTAACACGAGCTGAAATATATCGCAAGAGAATGAGTTTTCACTCACGAAAGGTGCGAAATAACCAGACGAAAGATGTTGGTAGAGAAAATAGTCTTTATTTCCACCTCGTCTTGCTCAACTACAAAAAAAAATAATAAAATAAATGAAACAATGAATTTAAAGTAAATTGACTGAGCTGCACGTACAATTATATTAATTGCGTGCTGAGATATGTGAGTGGAAACGTGAAGCAGCCCGCGCTGCAAAGCACGCCACGAGGTCAGACCTTTGAGGATGCACAAGTTCAGATTTCTCCACCTCACTGCTATTAAATTTGTACAAATTATGACGGTGCACGCTTACCGAGATTTTGGAGTCCTGCTAAACACTTATGGGTTGAGTAGATCCTGAGAAAAGCGGTGAAAAAGTCCGGGCTGAGAGCAGTGGTTGTAGCTGGCTAGGCAGTTTTCACGAGAGTAGTCGAAAATTTCAAGATGGCTGGTATCTATGAAAGCGTCATTGCGAGACGCCGCAGTCAAGCGAGAGACCGATGATAGTCTCTCGTTTGAGTAGCATGCCCACAAAGCGCTGCATCGGCTCTTTGCACGACAGCCGAGTACAGCACAACACCAGTAGCATCGAGCCGAAGCACGACGATTATCGATCGCCGTGCGTCAGCTGATTTCTCAAACTACCGTACCCCTAAGTATTATCGTGAATTTGTAAATATGAATTACTACTGTTGTGCCGCGAATTAATTCATTGTGCATTATTTCGCCATTGTTCCTTCTTCGCGTGAGGCCACTCACCGAAATAGAAAAAATGTGCAAACGTAAGCAACGAGCTTCAAGCAATGACTGCTACGAGCTCGAGCTACGACTTGCTGGAATTTGCAAGCGATGTTTATTGTGAAATCTATTGCGACATTCGATTTCGGTCAAAGGAGTGAATAACTGCTTTGCCAAAAACAGTCTAAACTTTAACATCAACCTGAACGGTTGATCACGGGTTGGACTCGCCCGAAATATTAAATTCTATCAGTAGATTCAAACGCGAGAGGTTGGTTCCTCGTACGGGCTCGAAACCACATTTTATTGTATTATATTTTATTGACTTTTAAATAGTCAACGGAAGGCTACCGTTGCCTATAATAAATACTTCCATTTTACATAAATGCACGTTTACATGAATTACTCGAGATCCATCTCCTAATCGGCAAACGATCCCAAAATAATAACTTTTTAATATTATATCGTTTACCGAGTTATCCAATTATGCGGTACCGGTATAACTTTTGGTGGCAGCGGTGGGATCTGCTGAAGTTAAGTGATACGTGATTTATTTGGACAAAAAGTGTTTGGACAAAGTAGTAAGAGTGACTTTGAAGTGACGACTACGACTCGTGCAAAGGACGCCAGTGTAGTTCGTGAAAACCCGACTAATCTAACGCGAAGACGCGAAGCGAACGTCGGTGCGGTGTGACGTATCGGTCAACCGTTTAAAGTCCCGATTGACGGTGACACGTCAAGTCGCAGAAAACCGCACAAAGTGTGCAACCAAGTACCCGAAGCAGTTACTTGTCACGAAGCCGCCGCGCAGTCATTGCCGACGCACAGAGGACGAGCCCAGGAACCATCAAGAGACGGGTAAACGGTGCCAGGGAGGACAACTGGACAACCTTCGAGGGGAGCTACGAGACAGCAGGTCTACAGCACCGAAGGAACAGCACCCAAGGTACATCGCCAAGCAGAGGACGATCAGCAAGATCATCTTCTTGTAAGTGGCGGTTACATTATATATTTACGAGGGTCAATCAAAAAATAGTCGGCCTTGCGCTATCTGTCGGTCGAGGAGAGAAATGAATAACGACGTTTAGTAGTGCCATCCTTTACATGACTATTGTCAAAGTTTCAGCTCGCTGCGATGTTTAGTTTGCGTTTAACAGCCATCGAAAGACAAATAACTTTTATGTTTTTACAAAAATGGAAGAAATTGAGTATCGTGCAGTGATTCGATTTTTGTTTTTGAAAAAGAAAACGAACAATGAAATCAAAGCGGAGCTAGACGAAGTTTATATGAACCTTGCACCTTCGTTATCAACCATTAAATTTTGGACAGCTGAATTTAAACGCGGTCGTACGAACATTGTGGACGATAAACGTCCAGATCTTCCAAATGAGGTCGTCATACCAGAAACAATTGAGAAAGTCCACGATATGGTGTCAAATGATCTCAGACTAAAAGTGCGTGAGATTGCTGAGGCCGCAGGCGTATCATATGATTCAGTGATTTCAATCCTGAGTGATCAGTTGGGTATGAAAAAGTCATCCGCAAGACGAGTGCCGCGTTTGCTCACTGTCGACCATAGGAGAACGTGTAGCTGATTCAAAGGCGTGTTTGGCGATCTATAAGCGTGATCCTGTTGAGTTTTTGCGTCGTTACGTAACCGTGGACGAAACATGAATCCATCAGTATACACCAGAGACAAAGGAACAATCGAAACAATGGACTTCACCGACCGAACGTGCTCCGAAGAAGGCGAAGACGGTGCCATCGGCCGGTAAGGTCATGGCCACAATTTTTTAAGATGCACGCGGCATAATCTACATTAATTACCTTCCGCCGAAAAAAACGATTAATGGCGAATACTATGCAGCCGTACTGACCCGATTCAACGACGAATTGAAGAAACAACGTCCACATTTTCGTCCACAACGTCCAATATTCCAACATATATTGTTGAGAATCCGTCCGATGTGGCTTGACAGATCTGTAGAGATATTGGAAGTAATGAAGCCTCACTCGATACAGTGTGATAAATAAACCAGACACATTGTTGTTATCTTGAGAAAGCGGTTTATTCCACCTTCCGTCAGCTCTCATACAAAATACAGTTTTTTAGGTATAATTTGGAAAAACGTCAAAATAAGTTAAATTTAGAAAAATGCAAAGTTGATATAAAAATAAATACACCAAAAAACTGAGAATTACAACTATAAATAAATGACTGAATTGAATTGAATTGAATTGAATATCTGGCCTGAGAACCAGCACACAATTATATGAATTGTGTGCTGTAGGTACTGAAGGCGGTGCGCGTGCTGCAGCCAGTGCTGCGGAGCACACCACGCCAAGAGATAAATTTGTGCGTGAGATGTGTAAATTATTCACTGCAAGCTCTCAGCAGATTTATCAGAGAGCCGTTGCAGGGAATAGATGAGAGCACTTGCAATTGAGTTGCTTGAGTGCTGTGATTGAATGTGAGAACAGATACGCAGTCAGCACTGCGTAGCAGAATACAACATAGACTGAGGATGTAGAAATGAGCAGAGTATAGTCACTGTATTTTTCCAGCAGATTTTCTGGGGGAAAATACAGTGAATATAAGGGACATGCGTAATTATATCAATTAAGCCGGCAAAATGGAGTGAGGGGAACGTGGTGCAGCACGTGCTGCAGCGCACGCCACAAAGTGAGACAAAAATGATGATGTACCGCTATTTTCCTCCTCGCTGACAGTGAGTTGCTCTGCATTATATCAGTGTACGCTTACCTTGAGTTCTGAGTCCTGGTGAGCGAGAAGTTGAGCAAGTCCGGTGAATTGCGACAAAGAAAAGGTCCGAGAGTCCTTTTATGCGTATGCTGTTCAGAGGATGCGTTGCAAAAGTGTCTACATTTCCAATATGGCTGCGGGATACGAATGCGTCGTTGGGCGCTGAAGTCAATTGAGAGAGATAGCCGGTGAGCGAAGCCGAAGTCAAGCGAGAGAGACATCCTCTCGCTCAACGCGGCGTGCCTACGAGGCACAGCCTCGGCTCTGCGAAGCCCTGCCTCGGCTATCTACGGCCCAACCGAACGCAGCGTGCTAGAGCACAGCAACAAGTCGCTGCACGGCGAATATCGATCGCCGTGGGCTAGCTGATTATCCAACATATATATATATACATATATATATATATACATCTCGTGAGATTTTTTGGAAATATTAAAGTAAAGCCCATCGCGAAATAAGCAATATGTCGGAATCTAAAGGAGCCCGATGAAGACGTAGAGGCAACTCGTTAGGCACAACGTTGCCTGGCACAGGGGTAGACTCCACAGCCGGGTTAGCTGCGGCTATAGGGGACATCGTTTACGAAGCGCGCAGGGCGTTATCAGAGCTCTCGCCGGCGGGACGAATTCCCGCGGCAAGACAGGAGGCCCTTGCAGGCCGTCTGACAGTCCAGTTTGGCGTGAATCCACTTAGGGGTGCGTCGTTCGGAGATCACGACAGTATCGATAGCGACAATATATTCAACATGGCTACTGGCAAACGAACGCCTGAGCACATCACCGAGGATATAGTCGAGCGGGAAATCGAAAACATGCGAACCGTAGATCGTGTAGGTTTCCCCACAGCTACCGGTACGGCAGCCTGGTCGGTACCTTCACGAGTACGCGATCGAATGGAGGCGGTCGACCGGAGCCACCGTGAATTGGAAAGGGCTCGACGGAAGTGCAAAAGGCTGCAGCGCAAGCACGATCGAGGCCAACGCGAACTCGATCACGAACTTAGGGAGGCTGAAACACCGTCGGCAAGACGGAACTTGGCGTATACGCTAAACGAGGTAGGTGCGGACAAGTACGAGCTCATCTACTCCTTAAGAGAGCAAATTGCCGAGCTCCAGCGACGGTTAGGAGGAGCAGGGATGGAGGACTATCCGCCCCCCCCCTCCCGTACAGCCCCTGAGGCGCACGCGGTTCGAGGAGACGCGGACGCTTTCAAATATGCTCAGCCTCAGCCTGGGAATAAAAATGGTGAAAACATTCGACGGCAATGATTCAAAGGCGTTGCCGCTCTTCTTAAAGTCCTGCGAGACGATATTCCGCAGGGTAGCAGAGGAGGACCATGACACCCTTCTGGAGTTGATAGTCATGAGTAAGTTAGAGGGTGCAGCAGCAAGACAACTGCAACACAAGACCATCGGTACCATGGCGCAACTCAGGAGCGAGTTAGAAGCGTTGTACGGACAACGGAAGTCCCTAGCCGCGCTGTAGATGGAGTTCAGCTCCCTCCGGCAGGGACAGAATGAGGACATCGCCGCCTACGCGGCAAAAACGGAGAGGATTACGGTAGACATAACCGGAATACTCTGTGAACCGTTAAGAATGGAGGATCAGAAGATCACTGTAGAGAGTGTCACCCGACGAAGTGCACAGACTAACTTCGAAAACGGCATGCACGGCCAGGTGCAAGTGCTGGTGCGTGCTAGAAATTACCAAACGCTGCATGACTCTGTGGCAGGGGCCATAGAAATAACCAACATGGTGCAGCCAAAGGGAGGGTTAGGTGGAGCATTAAGCCACCTCAGAAGGTCCCAAGGCGCACCATCCCGGCAGAGAGAAAATTGCTTCACCTGTGGAGGACCAGGACGCGTGGCTCGAGACTGCACCCGCAGATTGGGAAGAGTGAGCCTACCGATACCCAGTGATAATAAATTCATACATCATGTCGACATTGTCTGCAATTACTGCCAGAAGAAGAGCCACTTGTGGAAATACTGCAGGAAGAGATTGTCGCAGAACAAGAGCGAGCCTGCGCAGTCCTCACAGCATTCCCGACATCCAAGGGACTCAGGAGGCCAGAGTCAAAAATCCACGGTGAATTCAGGTATAGGTCAAACAAATACCGATACCAGTCAGCTGGGTACGATGAAATTAAATACATTCACGGCCCAGCAGAGACCCGTGAGCAGGAGGAGGAAAACGACGCAGCAGTTACTGCAGGTAACGCTGCCGGCGTCTAGCGCTACGGCCAGCGACTTTGACATCGTCGCATCATTGGCCGTGACTGGAGTACTCACCCTTAATGCGGACACAGGGGCCCAGTGCAGTATACTGAAGGAGGGATGCTTCAAGCCGGAGACTATGGTGAGCAGGTGCTCCGTGGTGTTGCAGGGTGTGGCAGGTGAAAAATTCACCCCCCTCGGTATAGCAAAAATCGTGCTGAAGACACCGGCTCTAAATGTGGAACATTGGTTCTACATAGTTCCGAATAACGTGCCGCTAGGGGTCAATGGACTGCTAGGAATGGATTTTATCAAATATCACAAGGCGGACATCTTACACGGAGAGATGCTGAAATTGTACGGGCATTGCATGCCGCTACTGGACGGCACGACGAGGGTATTTCTGCCGCCACGCAGCGAGACAGTCCCCTACGCCGCAACAATGAACAAATTTGTAGGATTGCTCTCAAGAGTAGAGCTCGAGGACGGGGTTATCATGGGTGCCTGCGTTGCGCCGCCGCGTGATAGTAGTTGTGCAATCAGCTTAAAAAATACGTCGACCGCCTAGCGCGACTAGCCAATGAGCTTGATATGGCGAACCTCAACAAGGAATAGCGCAAAGCGCTTAACGAAATCACAAGCGAATACGAGGACGTGTTCCACCTACCAGGGGATAGGCCGCCGTGTACGCCTATGGTTAAGCATGTGATACCCCTTAAGGAAGAGGTGCAGCCCATTAAGGTGCACCCATACAGGCTGCCCGAGACCCACAAAATAGAAGTGGAGAGGCAGACCTGCGAAATGCTTGCAGAAGGCATTGTCCAACCCAGCAGGAGTCAGTGGAACGCGCCGCTGCTGGTTGTAGCGAAGAAACCTGATGCAGCCGGAGTGAGGAAAATGCGCGTAGTGGTGGACTTTCGGAAGTTGAACGAAGCCACCATTGGAGACTCGTATCCACTGCCCAATATCACCGAAATATTGGACCAGTTGGGACGGGCCCGATATTATACCGCTTTGGATCTCGCCTCTGGATTTCGTCAAATCCCGATGGCTCAGCAAGATAAAGGAAAAACCGCATTTTCTACACCAGAGGGCCATTTTGAGTATAACCGCATGCCAGTAGGACTCAAGAACGCGCTACCGACTTTCCAGAGGCTGATGAGCTCCGCGCTGGCTGGACTACAGGGAGTTAAATGCTATGTGTACCTAGATGACATAGTAATCCACGGAAAAACCTTCAAGGAGCACAATGACAGGCTGCGAGAGGTACTGTAGCGGCTAAAAGAAGCCAGATTGGCAGTGCAACCGAACAAGTGTCAGTTCCTGCGCAAAGAAACGCAGTACCTTGGCCACATCATCTCCGAAGAGGGAGTACGTGCTGATTCGAAGAAGCTGGAATCAGTAAGGGAATTCCCGGTGCCGAGAGACGTAAAAAGAGTACAATCCTTCCTCAGACTAGCTGGTTATTACCGGAAATTCATTAAAGATTTCTCGAAAATGGCGAAACTACTCACGGAATTAAACCAGAAAGGGGACAGTAAGAGATGCTGCCTTCGAGGAACTGAAGACGGCGCTTACCACCACACCAATATTGCAATATCCAGACTTCGAAAAGCTGTTTTTTGTAACAATGGACGCCTCAGACAGGGCGCTCGGCGCTATTCTTTCGCAAGGCAAGATCGGGCACGATTTGCCCATATGCTACGTGAGCCGCACCATGTCGAAGGCTGAGCTGATTTACACAACGACGGAAAGGGAACTACTCGCTATAGTCTGGGATCTCGCTCGATTCCGGCCATACATTTATGGTACTCGTTTCACGGTAGTGACGGACCACCAACCGCTCACCTAGCTGTTCGGAGTAAAGGACCCAGGTTCGAGACTAATGCGTTGGAAAATAAAATTGGCGGAACATGATTTTAATGTAGAATACAAGGCAAGTACGCGCAACATGAATGCAGATGCGCTAAGCCGGATATTTCTCACTACAAGGGCCCAAGCGAGAGCGGAGAACAATGTCCGTGGTTCGGAAAAGAACAGCACTACCGGGCAACTCGGCACAGCGAATGACCGCACAAAGCGGAGAGCCGAGAATACTACGCCCAGCGACGAGGCAAAGCGAGAAGCAGCGCCTGCCAATGCAACAGAAAAGGATAGCGAGAACCACAGCGTGCAAGCAGGTCGCTCGACTGATCCCCACACCACCGCCGCGAAGCCGTGCGGTCGGGGAAGAGGCACACCACGCACGCTGACAGAGAAAAGCACTGGTAAGACTGCGAGCATCGCTGACAAAGACAGAGCAAGCCCAGCACAGCATGGCGGACCCGCGAGGCGCGGAAGGCCGCGAAAGGCAAACGTTGCAAGGCCGCTCGACACAGAGAGCGACCCAACGGTGGAGCTACCGGTGGGCACACCGAGTGACGAAACTCCGGACAGAACACCGCAAAGGCCTGCTGAGGAAGCGAGGCACGGCGGGGCCTGTAGCCCGCAATCTTCTAGCAGCGCAAACGAAGACAGCGCTACGAAGAAGTATAGCGACTGCCGTAGTGGTGTAGCCATTCCCTCTATCGATGACCGCCTGAACATAATTAGAGAAAACCCCGACACCCCCATAGGAGGGCATCAGGGTATGCGGTGTACACTACATCGGATCCGGACCAAGTACGACTGGCCCGGCATAAAAAGGGATTTGGAAGAGTACACATCGTCCTGCGAATCCTGTCAAAAAAACAAAATCAGGAAAAGGAAACGAATGCCGATGGTGGTAACAGATACTACATCAAAGTCATTTGAGAAAGTAGCGGTCGATATCGTAGGACCGCTACCTGAAAACGCATCTGGAAAAAATATATACTTACTATCCAGGACGCGCTTACGAAGTACAGTGCGGCGATCCCACTGCCGAATCCGAAGGCATCGACAGTCATTAGAGCATTAGTAGAAGAATTAATTTGCCGGCACGGAACGCCGGAAATAATATTGTCGGAGTAGGGTACGAACTTCCTCAGCTCGACCTTCAAGAAGATGTGTCGATTGTTGAGAATTAAGAAGATACAAGCAACGGCCTACCATCCCGAATCGAACGGCGTATTAGAAAGATCGCATCGCACCCTCTCTGTATACCTCAAAATTTTCATAGACGAGGATCAAGGAAATTGGGATGAGGGGCTGCCGTATGCGATGTTCACGTACAACACAACTCCACATACGACCACGAACGACCAACGAATATGTACGACCACGGCGCGCAGGTGCAGGAGTACCGCGTCGGCGAACGCGTACTCCTCCGTGACGAGACGGTGCGCAGGGGGCGGTCAGCCAAGCTGACCCTGAAGTGGACGGGACCTCACGAAATAGTAGAGAAGAGGCCTCCCGTCAATTACCTGGTCCGGAAGGTACGTAAAATCCAGGCGGTACACGCAAACCGCTTGAAGCTCTTTATCGAGCACTAATAGCTCAGGAATTGAGGAATTCAAATACTTATAGCTAGTTAAAACTAAATATTAGCTAGAAAATAAATGTGGGAAGGAGCCCCTCAGGACGCAGTGTAGGGAGCTCCAATAAAGTAGAAGAGGTCTTAGGAGACCTAATTTTATCAACAGGAAAAAGAGCGTATACATATCGGAAAAATATATTGAACGAAACAATTGAAAAAAAATTGCAATTTCATTACGCAATCCAGAGGGGACGCAATACTGTGACCGTGCCAGAAAAGCACCTCGAAAAATGTATAGCATATTAATACTGACACAGTATAGTGTTCAGCGTAGAGTGTAAAAAGAATATATGGAGTAAATTGAATAACCGAAGCCTCTGGGAGCATACTTAATTTTGGAAAAAATATGTCAACGTGCACACTCTATTCGGTTGATATACACATGTTAATAAGCCTCAGAGTGAGGAAGAAGGCACGCGTAGACAATCTAGTCCCAAAGCTGAATAGAGCACAGAAAGGCCTACAGCGAAAATGGACACAGATAACGCACAGTAGACGCAGAGCCCGAAATCGTGGCAGAAAAGTCAGAAAAAAATTTTTACAATCGGGATATTTGAGCAGGCAGTCAGATAGAGGACTAATGGCTGCGTTAAATTGTAAAAGGGGAACCTTTTTCACCGTATACCTTCGTCGCTGCGTCAGTTGGAAGTTAGCCTTCGAGACGAGTGTTCGCATCGCGCGCTGAACGAGCGAAAACTACCGTGACTTATAAAATCGATAACTTTAAAGTGAAGTGTTTTAAATCAATCCGGAGACATGAATACGACTTCTGGAGGTATGTAGAAGATATTTTTACATTGGTTGAGTTTAAAATAAATATGTAAATTATTGAAGTGTAGTATAAACTACTGCATAAATAAAGTGAAAGAATTTTGTAAACTTATATTTTCAACTATCCGAAAAGTTATACTTTCTGCCATATTCTGCGGCAGCCAATGTCTAGGCCTTTAGTTTATTATATAAGCTTGCGAAATTAACAGGAATTAGCTGCCTAGAGCTGCCTAACTTTGTCTGTTATGGTTTTTGGCAACGTAAAACAGGCGGTTGCCGACCGTGCACGCGCGCGCGGCGCCATACGCCATGCCATGGGGCCATTGAACAGCTGCTACTTGAGCAATAGGACTATATCCATACATATACCATATATAATATATATATATATATACATATATATATATACAAAATACAAATTCAAGTAAATCATTTAAATATCTATTTCTGTAGACATACAACAATACATATATATGTAAGTATATACTAAAGTAATTAATTTGAATCGTCACATTTTATTTATATTTGATACATTTTTATTATATATATAGGTATATATGGGGCATTCCACGCCAAATCGGACAATTTAATTTTTTTTCCCTTAATTTTGTCATATTTTCATGTACTCATCAAAAATCGGCTTCTGGTACATTTTGAGATGTTTTTGGTCACCCGTTCAAAAAATATTTGTTTATGTTTTTTTGCTCATAACTTCTTTCATAATAGTCTAAATTCAATTTTTTTTTCATAACTGTTGTTTTTTATGTACTTTTCAAAAAAAAATACGAATAATTATTGCGGCTACTTATTTGTTACAATAATTCAAATTCATTAAAATTTTGATCTGATCCTTCAACACAAATTCTATACAATTTTATGTCTTTATTACAGGGTCCCATTACGAAGGAGTACATTTGACGAGGAAAGAATTATATCTTATTATAAAGGATAATTTGAACGATAATTTCGCTACGTTATTGTTTGGCTTTCTGATTCGCAATCAGTCACTTTCACAACCCGCGTATATCAATTTTGTTCAATTCAATTATAATAATTAAAATTCAAATAACTAATGCAAGTTATATATCATTGTATACGAAAACGTCATACTAAATAAGTAAATTATTTCATCCTTTTTTGAGTGGTACGGCAGGAGGGAGTTTTTTTGAAAATTTTAAATTTTTTTTAACATACTTGTCCGCCATATTGGATCAGCCATTTTGTTTACAATAATTTGGCTTTCGGATTCGTAATGAGCGACCCTCAAAACCCACATATAGCAGTTTTTGTCAAGATCGGACACCTTTTTAACATTCATGTCCGCCATATTGGATCGGCCATTTTGTTTACAATAATTTGGCTTTCGGATTCGTAATAAGCGACCTTAAAAACCCGCATATACCAATTTTTGTCAAGATCGGACACCTTTTTAACATCCATGTCCGCCATATTGGATCGGCCATTTTGTTTACAATAATTTAGCTTTCAGATTCGTAATCAGCGACCTTAAAAACCCCTGCATACCAATTTTCATTCCGATCGGAGGTTATTTGTATTTACTGCCACGATTTCGGGCTCTGCGTCCACTGTGCGTCGGGTTTACGAACAAGGTATGCGTAAAATGTTGGTCCTTTCGAAACGAACGAAGTTATATAACTACCAGGCCCGTATTCGCTTAATTCATCCGTAAGATCTCCTAGAAATTAACCGATTGGCGGCTCATACTCGTTACCACCGGGGCGACTCACGTAAATACAGGAGTCCGTATCGCAGTACAATATTCGTCGCCCGAGCCCCTCAAGATAACTGTATAATTTTAGGTGTGCCTGTACCGTCGTGTATGCTGCAACCACGGCATTTGATGTCGGGGATAGTTGGATAGCATCGCGGTTGCTCACGTAGTTTACATAAATAATCTTGTGATTAACCGGTAGCATTCCCGTCACCTCAATCTCCGGACTCGTTAGTAAATTCATTAGCTCCGCGCGCGTGAAAACCGTAACGGTTTTCGTGAGATTCTCTCGTTGACCAAACTTTCCCCAGAATGAATTAAGAGCCAATTTTGCGAGTGAACGTAAACCCGGATTTGGCTGCAAAGCACTTCGCTCGAGATATATGGTACACCCTCAGACTCCTTGTACAATGCTATAAAACGCTCTATTGCTTCCTCGTCATCGTTACACTCTGTTGGCGGTCCACTCGGCTCCTGTTTTATTTTTAGGAATGTATCGATGTACTCGGCTAAATGACCGCTTCGTCGCGTTGTCAGGTCATACTGCGTAACAACGTATTGCCAAATTTCACGTTACCTTATATCCGAGCGACACAGCTTTTCTCAGTTCGTCCACGACCCATGTGCCGTGAAACGCTCGCTCAGTGGTGTCATCGTGTGTACAACCCTCGTATGTGTCCATATCTGTACCGCACGTTCTACACAGGGGAAACAGTAGTTTTCCATGCATGCGAACAGGCAGTACGGGGATATACAAATCGCGCGGTGCCACCACGGTACACTTCACGAGACCCCCGACGACACTTAGATCGTTTTCTAGTCCTACGAGTTCTTGACACTCGTCACCTACGTACAATTTCGGATGTCCAACGGGATATTTTCCATTCTTACACACCCATGGATACAGCGAGCAAACATCCACATAGCGTATCTGCTCTCCATTCGCGACGTCGTACAAGCTTACAAAATTTTCCGTTCGACCGCCAAAGAATGTATCGCGTGGTTCGAGAGGCGCCTGCTTGACCATGGCGGGATTTTTCACTCATAACGACATTTCCTCGTTACTCTCGAGTAATCTGTCAAAATCGCATTCCCATATTTTTGTTAGAATGTACCCTTTCGATCTGATTCGCCTGGAAATAAGAACGGTACGCGCGTATCGCTCATCCATTGTATCGCCGAATTTAGTTCGAGCATCTCTATTCATGCGATAACATCACGGACATCCATGCCAAAATCAACCGTGAAATTGAAGAACGTGATGGACCCCCGCATCCGCGTAGAATCCGTCGACACCTGGTAGGCTTGTCGGAGGGCGATACTCTCTCGTGCGTCCAGCATGAGCGATAACGCAGTTGCGCTCACGCTCGAGCCATACGAGCCATACGACGGCCTTGCGCGACTGCTCATCGCCCCAGCGGTACCCCCCTAGTGGTAACACTGCAATACGATGTTTCTGTAGAAAATTATTTCGAAATACTCTCATACATGCTGATGCTATCGTGCATGCTTCTGTAAAGGGGGTCACGCTTCCCCAACGTATAAGTAACTCTCGAAAAGCTAAACACGGTCGTCTCAAAACCTTAACATCTGTACGTCAATATTGCACAAATTGCGTCGCAAAATCAAATTTATAATCGACATGACTCGATTCTTCCTCATACCATTTTAAAAGTCGTTCGCGATCCGCCGAGAACATGGTATCGGGTGAGTAAAAATGCAAAACCGGCAGAGGACCTGAGTAATTCTGATATTCCGGTGTGTTGAATAAATGGGGAAATGTACCGTTATAACGGCGAGAAATGCGCGAAAAGGGTTATCCAACTAACCCATCCCCTCATCGTCCTAATGCAACAGCAAGGGTGATGACTATAGGTCGCGCCAACCCTAGAAATATTGTGGGAAAAATCCCACTCGGCTTGAAATGTTAGATAATACGGAATACTGGCTTTCATAGGCGTATGTATTGTAACCGCCCCAGGTTTCAGCGTGAAAACAACAGGGCGAACGTCTCAAGCCATCCGGAAAAATTACCTTCCGCCGTATGCCCTAAAATCGAGAGAAATGGAGGCTGAGGCACGTCCGATACGCACCGAGGAGGAAGTTTCACTGTCAAGCGTGCTGCGAGATCCGGAGGGGCTACAAAAGCTCGGAGATTCGAGCAGAAGCCTTGGTCGGCCTCCTTCTGTTTAAATAAAAATTCACCTCGGCAGCAGCAGAGGTGAATATTAATCTCGAGCCACTCGGACGACAACAGCCACAAGAGCAGCCGCGATCCGAGCGGGCCAGCGCCTGGGAAACTCGCCCCGTCAGCCGAGTGCGATGGCCAGATCGACCATGAAGAAAATATCGCAAAAGAAAAATTGTCAAATGATCGAGATTATTATGTATTATGTCTGCTATATTGTCCAATATAGAGAATATCATTGTAAGAGGAAATACAGGAACCAATCGAAGAAAAATTTTTTAGAGGAAAAATTTTTTTTCTAAGGGGGAGGGATGTTGTACCGCGAACTAATTCTTTGTACATTATTTCGCCATTGTCCTCCTTTTCGTGAGGACCGCTCACCAAAGTAGAACAATGTGCAAACGTAAGCATCGAGCTGCCCGCAATGACTGCCATGAGCTCGAGCTTGGAATTTGCAAGCAAAGATTATTATGAAATCCATTTGACACTCGATTTCGGTCAATGGGGCAAATTAACTGCTTTGCCGAAATCAGTCTAAAGTTTAACATCAACCTGAACGGTTGATCGTGGGTCAGACTCGCCCGAATTATTAGATTCTAACAGTAAATTCAGACGCGAGAGGTTGGTTCCTCGTACTGGCTCGAAACCACATTATATTGTATTAAACTCTTTTTACTTTCAAATAGACAACGGGAAGTAGCCGTTGCCTATAATAAACATTTCCATTTTTTACATAAATTCACGTCTACACGAATTACTCGAGTTTCTACTCCTAATCGGCAAACGATCCCAAAATCATAACTTTTTAATATTATACCGATTACTGAGTTACCCAATAACGCGGTACCGGCATAACACTTGATTGATGTATTCAAAAACTAATCCAAATAAATTGTAAAGGACCAAATTAAATAAAAATACCTCATATATGGAAATCGGTTGTTTTTTTTTTTTAATTATTCAATGTTTACATACCGACATAAAAGATGGCGCACCTTGTACACTTTGATGTGAAAACCGCGTTTTTGTACGGCAAATTACCAGATCGCCTGTTCATGAAAATACCAGAAGGGTTACATGTACCAGGTCTATAAATATGAAACCGGAATTTGCCCATAGATGGCCCTGGCTGTCAATGTAGTTACCGTCGAACCGCGTCATTGGCGCCATTTCCTTGTTGACATCTCTGACAAAGATTTTCAACTCACAACAATACAAGTTTCATACAACAGCACAGTTTGTAATAGCATTGAACATGTCGAATTTTGTGCCTGGAAACTACGATTTGCGGACAGCATTGATTTTCTGTTACCAATTGAAGAAAACTGCTGAAGAATCGCATCGAATGCTTGTCGAAGTTTACGGTGAGCTTGCTCTTGGTAAATCACAGTGTTTTGAGTGGTTTAAAAAATTCAAAAGTGGCCATTTTTACGTAAGAAAGAAAGAACGTGAAAGACCACCGAAAAAGTTTGAAGACAGCGAATTGCAAGCATTGTTGGATGAGGATGACGCTCAAACGCAACAACAACTCGCGGATCAATTTAATGTCATACAAGAAGCCGTCTCCATACGTTTGTAAGCCATGGGAAAGATCCAGAAGATGGGAAAATGGGTTCCACATGAACTGAATGAAAGACAGCAGGAAGACCGAAAAACCACTTGCGAAATGCTGCTCGCCAGGTACAAAAGAAAGTCATTTCTCCATCGAATTGTGACTGGCAATGAAAAATGAATATATTTTGAGAATCCTAAGCGTAAAAGATCATGGGTAACTCCAGGCGAACCATCGACATCGACTGCAAGGCCAAATCGCTATGGACGGAAGACAATGCTCTGTGTTTCATGGGATCAGAAGGGTGTGATCTATTATGAGCTGCTAAAACCTGGCGAGACCGTTAATACTGAACGCTACCAACAACAAATGATCGATTCGAATCAAGCTTTGCGTGAAAAACGACCAGAATATCAAAAAAGGCAACACAAAGTGATTTTGCTTCATGATAATGCACCATCACACACAGCAAAACTGGTCAAGGAAACGATTGAGGCGTTTAGTTGGGAAATACTTTCGTATGCGGCTTACTCACCAGACTTGGCTCCGTCCGATTACTACTTATTTGCATCGATGGGACACGCACTTGCTGAGCAGCGCTTTACTTCTTACGAAAATGTACGAAAATGGCTCGATGACTGGTTTGCCTCAAAAGACCAACAGTTTTTTTGGCGTGGCATCCACAAATTGTCAGACAGGTGGGAAAAATGTATAGCTAGCGATGGGCAATACTTCGAATTAAATATTTTTTATCATTTTCATACAATAAGCGTGTATTTTCTATACAAAAATTCCGGTTTCATATTTATAGACCTGGTAAATAATAATGGAAATATAGTATGTAAACTTAAGAGAGCTTTATACGGTCTCGAGAAGGCGTCGACAATTTGGAATCAAGAATTTATATCGTTTTTGAAACTCGTTAGTTTTGCGGAGAGCAAAGCGGATAAATGCATTTTTCGTGGCTAAGTAGATAACGAAGATCTTCCATTATATGTCGATGACGGATTAATCGCCGCCAAATCAAGTCACTCTATTACAAAAGTAACAAATGGGCTTGAAGAGATGTTTAAGATTACGTCAGGAAACGCAGAAATGTTTGTAGGTCTTGTTGCGTTTTATTAAAGCAGAGCAGGATTGCAGGGTTATCAAATAATATAGACCGGATAAGTTTTAAGTGTATTTAATATACTGCAACGTTGTGTCGTAATTGCGGCGTTACCTCGGGCAGTTCGGAGAGTACAAGTGTAAAAAGCTCATCAAAGAGTCGAAAAACATAGAGAGGCTAACTCGTAGCCTATAAAGACGCGCCGTCGACTCTTGCGCGCTCTGTTGGCATGCGACCCAACTAGTGCCTAGTTCTTACTTTCTAACAGGTCTGAAAATAGACCGTGATCGAAGTGATAAACAGATGTTTTTGAGTCAAAGAAATTACATCGAACAGGTGTTGAGTAAATTTGAAATGAATGACGCGAAAAAATTTGCTGTACCTGCAGACCGACATGCAACACTACAGCTTGTAGAAAGTGATTTTAATTAAAATATAATGTGCCATATAGAGAAGCGGTAGGCTCGTTCATGTTTTTAGCAACCGTTTCGAGACCCGATATTGCGTTTGCGGTTAGTTATAGTAACGGTATTTCCCGTTAACATTAAATTTTATTGCCCTGAAGGAGTTTAGTTCGGACTCGAGCAGGGAAGAAATGAATGTAGTCTTCAATAGTAGGTAGAAGTAGGATTTATTTGCAAAAAACACTATGTTAATTCTTGCGACACATGAGATAAACGAAATAATTCTTGAATTTGATTGTACTCCTTCGATAACTCCTCCTGGTATTTTTGGCTGCCACGCGCCTTGCAAATGGTCATTCCCGGGATATTGCATACCTTTATAATCGTGTACGCAGAGATGGAGAATTTAAATATGCAATATAATACGATTTGTTCTTGAGTTAAATTATTAGTGTTGGTCGATAATTTGTATAACCTGCCGTGTTTGCTGGATAACTTATCTGAGTACACGTACCATCGGTAAGTTGCCGGTACCCGCTCGTGAAGCTCTTACTGTCCTCAGTACTTTATTTAGTCGATCGACACATGCTTCCTACGTCACGGGACCGTTGGTGGGAGTGGAACTCCCTCCTGAGATTGCCGTGGTGGCCTACCCGCTCGCTAACCTAACCGCCGCTGCAGTCTGGCGTTAGCGAGATGCACTCGGAGTGCATTCGCATAGGTACCGCATGTCAGGGCCGAACCTCGTAGAATTTTATTTTTTCCATCAGATGCCGTAATTGTCGATCCTACTTAACATTTAATATAATTTTATATTTTCCCTCAGATGTCATAATTTTCGATCCTACTTATCATTCTACGAGGGTCGATCAATAAATAGTCGGCCTTGCGCCATCTGTTCGTCGAGGAAAGAAATCAAAAGCGACGTTTGGTAGTGCCATCATTCACATGACTGTTGTCAAAGTTTCAGCTCGCTGCGATGTTTAGTTTGCGTTTGACAGCCATCGAAAGACAAACAACGTTTGTGTTTTTACAAAGATGGAAAAAATTGAGTATCGTGCAGTGATTCGATTTTTGTTTTTGAAAAAGAAAACGAACAATGAAATCAAAGCGGAGCTAGACGAAGTTTATATGGACCTTGCGCCTTCGTTATCAACCATTAAATATTGGACAGCTGAATTTAAACGCGGTCGTACGAGCATTGTGGACGATAAACGTCCAGATCGTCCAAATGAGGTCGTCATACCAGAAACAATTGAGAAAGTCCACGATATGGTGTCAAATGATCGCAGACTAAAAGTGCGTGAGATTGCTGAGGCCGCAGGCGTATCATATGATTCAGTGATTTCAATCCTGAGTGATCAGTTGGGTATGAAAAAGTTATCCGCAAGATAGGTGCCGCGTTTGCTCACTGTCGACCATAAAAGAGAACGTGTAGCTGATTCGAAGGGTGTTTTGCGATCTATAAGCGTGATCCTGTTGAGTTTTTGCGTCGTTACGTAACCGTGGACGAAACATGGATCCATCACTATACACTAGAGACAAAGGAACAATCGAAACAATGGACTTCACCGACCGAACGTGCTCCGAAGAAGGCGAAGACGGTGCCATCGGCCGGTAAGGTCATGGCCACAGTTTTTTGGGATGCACGCGGCATAATCTACATCGATTACCTTCCGCCGAAAAAAACGATTAATGGCCAATACTATGCAGCCATACTGACCCGATTCAACGACAAATTGAAGGAAAAACGTCCACATTTGGCGAGGAAAAAAGTGCTCTTCCATCAAGACAATGCACGCGTTCACACGTGTCCAGTTGCCATGGCCAAAATTCATGAATTTCAATACAAATTGCTTTCGCATCCACCGTATTCTCCAGGTTTGGCCCCCTCCGACTACGTTTTGCTTCCAAACCTGAAAAAATGACTTGGCGGAAAGAGATTTGGTTCCAGAGATGACCTCATCGCCGAAACAGAGACCTATTTTGAGGACCTACCGAAATCGTATTATTCGGAGGGCATCAAATAATTGGAAAATCGTTGGAATAAGTGTATCGAGCTAAAAGGAGATTATGTTTAGAAATAAAAAGATTTTGGTCCAAAAAAACACGATTTTCTTTACCAAGCCGCCTATTTATTGATCGACCGTCGTATATCTCTATGCTAACGTGGTATATACTTGGCTGGTCATTTTAAATGCTCGATTTAATGTATTCTCTCGATTCCGTTTGGTATAATAATTTGCTGGATGGTCTATCCTTGGCAACCAGGGTTAGTCCGCTTTGTTGTTGTTTCGACGGCTATGCGGTTCGGCTGGACGTGGAGGCAGCATAGACTCAGCTGCTATCCGTGTAGTAGACGTCACAGCTGGGTCTCGTGTATACCAGTGCGGCTGGAGACTATCTATGGCTCATCTGGTCTGCCTTCCTGGTAGCTGGTCTTCTGCATCGGCGGGATCTGTGAAAAAAAGTGCTCCTTGAATGCCAAATTTCCGGTGGTTTTATACCGGCATCCCCTCCGTTCACCCTATATTTTTTATAGTACTATATCTTATGGCGGTCCTTTAGCCCATCTCCTTTAGGCTATCGATAGCCTTGGTCCTTTTTAAAATTCGTCGTTTGTCTTTAACGATGGTTTTAAATTTCCACTGGTCTCAGCTGTCGCTTCCCCGGTCGTGCTTTTCTAACCTAATAACGGGATTTGGTCTCCGACGTGCCGGCCTACATGGTGTGAGTGACGCGCGGTAGCGGGGCTTCGTTGTCTGCACCGCGTGTTATTGGACGACCACTACGTTACATTATGTTAGTCAATTTTTGAACGGTTATGATAATAATTACTGGCAGGCAATAAAGCGCATATTGAGATACTCGAAAGGCACATTAGATGTGGGAATATTATACAGTAGTAAGAAAGACAATATACGACTTGTAGGTTATTCGGATGCGGATTTTGCAAGCGATTTGTCAACAAGTAGATCGACAAGTGTAGTCCTGTTTATGTTTGCTTCAGACCTAGCGATGTGTGTACGTGATTAGAACACTCTTTCAAACAATCAATCCGTTTGAGAATACTTGAGCATTCTGCTACGCGTTGCTGGACTGTGCACTGCAAGTTAGCGTAGGCAAATGCTTGCTGTTGCTGCTTGGCAGCAGCACCTCTCAGGAGCAGTAAACTCGCAGTGGGTCAGCATGCCAACCGACAGGTCGCTGCGCGCACGCGCTCCACGACTGCTTGGCGAGACAACAACGGCTGCTTCGTATATCGCAGCCATCTTGCGTTTTATTCTTGCACGGCTTTCACCGTTTCCGGGATTCGTGCGCGCTTATCATAGTTCTGTGCATCTTAATAATTGTCAACGTCCCACTCTGCCGACCTACAGTCAGTACAAAACTCATCCATCATATCAGCTTTGATATATTGACATCGGCCCACTAGTGAATCAACATATTGGCTCAGCGTGTCGTGCAGCCGGCTTCAGCTTCACCGCGAGGCCCGATTGTGATAGCACATCTCATCACTTACACCGATTAATATAATCGTGTGTGGTAACAAGCTCACCTCAATGTATTAAATTTTTTTTTACGTTCATTTTGGTATATTATTTACTATATTTCACTTGTTTTATTTGTATGTTTTCGTCCACGGCATTTGACAGGTGGAGCAATAAATGCCACTGTAAACCACATCTGTGTACTACGTATTAATTCACCTGCTACAATTTTACAGTCCACTTCTGTACAGCAACTGAATTCTGGAACACAATCGGAGCTAATTTTTTATAAAATTCATTCTTTACCGAAATAAAAAATAAAACGCGCTTTTTACTCTGAAATTAACCCCCAGCCAGTGATGCCAGCCGGCGAGGTAGGGGTATTTTCTCACTGTACCCGCCACGCTGCCAATGCTAGGCGCGTCAGGGGAAGGCTTGTGCTACTCGTAACAAATCTCGTCTCAATTGTGCTTTACGCTCTCTCGCCCACCCACTTCAAAACAGCCACCGCGCGGGCTTTTATGAAATGAGTTATGAAAAATTATTTAATGAATTTACAGGGTGCGCCATCTTTTATGTCGGTATGTAAACATTGAATAACTTTGATATTCATCAACCGATTGACTTCAGTAGATATGTTTTTAAAACGTCAATTCAGTACAATTTTAACCATGAATCGCTTCACACCGAAACAACGCGCCGAAATAGTAACGCTGTACATTGAAAAAAGTCGTCTGACAACACTATTTTTCGTTTGGTGTCAAATTTTGTTGAACACGGGACAGTAGGAGTTCGTCCACGTGCCGTTCAACGCCCAAGACATTCCAATGAACTGGTCGAAGCGGTAAGAGAGAGTGTTGGCGAGAACCCACATGTGTCGTATCCTCACCGCGCTCAGCATTTTGGCATCAGTAGAACCACTTTGCGGCGCATTTTGAAGGATGATTTGCATTTGTTTCCGTATAAAGTACAATTGACTCAAAGAATATTGCCGACAGACCGTCCACTTCGCTTGGAATGCGGCCAAACAGTCGCTCGAATGGTTGACACTGAACCTGATTTATGGAAGCAAATTTTGATGACCGACGATGCCCATTTCATACTCTCTGGCGCCGCAAGCAAAATTGCCGCATTTGGGGAACGGAGAATCCACACGAAATCCATGAAACACCATTGCATGACCAAAAAGTGACTGTTTGGGCCGGCGTTTGCGCCAAAACCATCATTGGGCCATTTTTCTTCAGAGAAGGCAAAACAGTGGGTAGATGTTGGCTCATTATGTCTGCCTACAAATGTGCGAAAAAGGTCGGGACGGTTACTGGTTTCAACAAGACGGTGCGCCATACCGCACTACAAATCAAACGATGCAGTTTCTGCAACGAAAATTCCCTGGACGTGTGATGTCAAAAATTGGCGACATTGACTGGTCACCCAGATCTCCAGGTTTGACGCCTCCGGACTTCTTTTCGTGGGGTTATTTGAAAAGCAGAGTGTACGCCAACAAGCCTCAGACCATTTACGAGCTCAAGGCAACCATTCGTGCCGAAATCCTCGCTATACCACCCGAGATGCTCGAAAAAGTGATGGAAAACGCAGCAAAAGGGGCACATTTTGCTTTGGCCAATAAAGGCGGCCACTTGATTGATGTGGTATTCAAAAACTGGTCCAAATAAATTGTAAAGGACCAAATAAAATAAAAATACCTCATATATGGAAATCGGTTGTTTTTTTTTTAAAGTTATTCAATGTTTACATGCCGGCATAAAATGATGATGCTTATAGCTTTGTTAATGTGTGAAGTATGTATTCGAAGGAATCTGAATAGGATTAACACGTGTATTTTATTAAATTTACAATATTTACTTCTCGCCGACGACTCTTTCTTTTATTATCTCTATAATATACGTCCGTTTGCGTTGGCATACATTGCGACACACCGTAGCCGAGAGCGCGCTTACCCGTAGCTGCCTCGATGCTCCCGAACATTCCCAAGAGAGCCCGAACGACGATCTTTTGTGGCACGCCTATTTACACCAGCAGCATGTATAATGCAAAGACCCGATCTTTATTGTTATAGCGCGAATATAAGGAGGATTATCACAGAGTGAATACATTGATGAATCCTCTACAACGGGCGTATCGTAACTAACTCTACCGCTCGCAAGCTAACCTGGCCGCGCCGACAGCGCCATTCCCTCTCCCTAGTGAAAGAGTACGTGTTGGTCATATAGATCATATTCTACATTTCCTCCCTCTCTTACGCGATTGTTCTACTCGTCAAACATAAACCTTCGTGGCGGTCGCTTTACACGGGGTGTTCTCCTAAGGGCTAACGGTATTGCCGTCGCCCGCGACTCTTGCAGGGGACTACTCAGGGGTGATGACGGTTCTGATGAGATTGAGATGAATGACTGCGATGGGCTGCTCGATGATGATCCCTCTCGTGTTCGTTGTGGTGAGGCAACGGGTGATGCTTCCGAGTTTCCGGAGTAATTAGTCTTGCGAGGGTTCCTAATGCCTCTGTCTGTGATTGCCGTTTTGCCTTGAAGATCGCTGTTTCCTTTAATCCATCGGCTCCTGATTTGATCTACGTGGCGTTTAAATTTTTTTCCTTGGTACTCGATCTCATAGTGTAAGCTTCCTAGTCGGGTGGCAACTTCTCCTGGTAGCCATTTATCTATGCGGGGATTTCCTGACAAAAAGTATACTAGTTGCGTTGGCTGAAATTCGCGAACCGTGGTCTTTACTGGCGCTTGTTGTTCCCGCGTACTTTTGCGGTTGATTTCCTTCGGTCTTATGAGACTTAGTTTCGTCCGTATTGTACGACCCAAAAATAATTGCGATGGCGATTGCCCTGTCGTAGCGTGAGGTGCTTTTCTGTATTGGCGAAGAAATTCGTGTAAATTATGATGTAGTGATCTTGGTATCGTTGACATATTTCTCAGGGCGTCCTTTACCGTTTGGACATAACGTTCCGCTTGCCCGTTACTTGATGGATGGTATGGTGCTGTTCGCTTGTGATATTCGACACCGGTTCTTCGCAAAAATTCCTTAAATTCTGCTGCTGTAAACTGCGGTCCGTTGTCCGAGACGATAGTGGTTGGAATTCCATATGAAGAGAATAACTCTTCGAGCATGGCGATTGTCGCTTGTGTTGTCGTAGAGCTTGTGATTTTTACCTCAAGCCATTTGCTATAGGCGTCTACAATGATGAGTAACATCTTACCTGCGACTGGCCCTGCGTAATCGATGTGGATCCTCTCCCAGGGGTTTTTTGGGTATTCCCAATGATGGTCGCGTGCCTTCGGTGGCTCGTGGGCATTCGTAGCATAATTAACGCAAGTTTTAGCAACATGCTCAATCTCAGAGTCGATGCCCGGCCAGTAAATGAAAGATCTTGCCATTCCTTTCATTTTGACTATGCCCAGGTGTGCCGTGTGCAGTTCATCTAAGACAGTTTTTCTGAAAGCTGGTGGAATGACGACTCGATGCTCAAACACTAGACAGCCGCTTCCTAGTCCATAATTTGCTTCTGGTGCTTTGTAGCCTAAGCGAGAAAGGTCCTGACCTGCCTCCAGCTGCTGAATTATCCTTCCAAGGTGAGGGTCTTTGCGTGATTCTTGTGCGATGTTCTCAGCCGTAATTGGGAGTTGCTTGATCTGATGCAGCACGAAATGATCGAATCCGTCGTACTCTATCTCTTCTTTCTCTTTGTGTGTAATTCTCCGCACGGTGAGCGTTGACGTTGGTAATGGTGCGCACGAACAGTAGTCTGCGTTTTTATTTTCGTTCGTAGGTCTGAACACAACGTCGAAATTGAAGTGTGATAAATAATCTGCGTAATTGGCCATCCGACTGATGCAAAGTGTAGGCAATGACTTCTCTGGGTGTAGAATTTGAGTGAACGGCTTATGGTCCGTTATGAGCGTGAAATGTCGAGCGTACAAATAGTAAAAGAATTTGTTGACGGCCCAGATGATTGCTAACGCCTCTTTATCGATTTGAGGGTAGCGTTGCTCCGTTTCGCTCATTGTTCGGCTTGCGTATGCAATTGGGCGTTCTTGCCCGTTGCTCAACTTGTGTGAAAGCACCGCACCAAGACCTGTTTTGCTGGCATCTGTTGCTAGTATCAGAGGTCGTGTTGGATCGTATGGCATCAATACTTGAGGTGAGATCAGGACATTCTTGATGTCGTCGAATGCCTTCTCTGCCTCTGGTGACCATTCGAATGGTTTGCCACGTAGCATGTTGCGAAGTGGTCGATCTCTTGTAGATAGGTCAGGAATAAACGCACTGTAATAAGTTGCCTTCCCCAGGAATAGCTGTAACTCTTCTGGAGTCGTTGGCTTTGGTGCGTCGCTGATCGCTCTAATGTGTTTATCCGATTTATGAACTCCTTGTGCATCAATTTTGTGTCCTAGGAACTCGACGGTGGGCGTAGCAAATACACACTTGTCTCGGTTAAGACGCAATCCGTGTTCTCTCAGCTTAACCATTGTTTGATCAAGAACCTGTAGTAAACTCTCAAAGTCTTCTGCGAACAATAGTAAATCGTCATAAAAATTCTTGACATTCGGAAGGTCTTGTAGAATTGCTTCCATTCTGCGTTGCCATATGGCTGGAATGTTAGCTGCACCGTATACTGCCCGAGTCGGTCGTATAAGCCCATGCGTTGGTGTATTTAGCGTTAGCACATGACTAAATTCTTCGTCGAGGACAAGATGCGAGTACGCGTCTCTAATGTCAAGATGGCAAAAAAGTTTTGCTCCGTGAAGCTTACTAAAAATATGCTCTGCCCTTGGAATGGGATGCTCGTCTATAATTATACGAGGATTGACCGTAGGTTTGTAGTTACCGGTGATACGCAATTGGCCATTTTTCTTACCGACAACGTGTGTAGTAGATGCCCATTCCGAATAATCTACTCGTTTATAGAATCCGGACTTGATTTTTGCATCTATTTCTTTGGCGTATTTGTCTCTGAATGCCACTGGTATTTCTCTAGCTCGTGCAAATATTGGCGTCGCACCTGGCTTGAGGTGTAACGATACAGGTGGACCAGTTAAAGTACCTGCAATTGGACTAAAGTTATCTTCATATTTAGCTAAAAGCTGATTAAGTTGTGTTTCCTGACTTTTTGAAAGACGTGGCGCAGATGTACTAATCGTATGGATTGTCTCTGACGCAGAGAATAGCTTAACGAAGTTTATCTCGTGTACGAAGTGTGAGTACCATTCCCGACCTGGTAGTGAGTCGAAACGTCCTTTGACGACGTAGAGATACAGTTTCCGCGTAGTTTGTCCAATAGTGACACTTACTAAGATGCGGCCGATACATGGGATTCGATGCTTGGTATAACTAACGAATTGTCTGCTCGTTTTTTCTAGCGAGAATTTCGATTTAATTGTACGCAACGTATGAGCACTAACAATACCGCACGGTGCTCCTGAATCCATTTCCATTGATAACGGCTTGCCGTCTATGCGAACGTCGATTATATGTTTTCCCAACGAGTTCACGGTATTGACTTTATCGATAGTGCCGATCCATTCGGTCGGTTGCAAAGATGCTACTACCCGCGGTTCGGAATTCTCAGTCATTCTACAGACCCGCGCTAGATGGCCTTTTTTGCCACACGCGTTGCATACTGCGTCGCGAAAACGACACCTATACCGATTGTGCTGCCCTCCACAGCCATTACACAACCTTACTGCTTTCTGCTCGCTTGCTTCTCGTTGACTCGACGTAGATCGATGCTCCTTCCGCTGCCTCGCTCTGCCGGATGGCGATCGTTGCCGCGCTTCCTTGTTGCGCCTAGTCTTTGGTGGAACATACCCTAGCTTATTGGTAGCTTCCTCTGCCGATGAACTGGGAATTTTGACGTCGTCCGTGGTTTTATGCGTCACTTCGAGCGCATTCGCGATGTCATATGCCTCAGCGAACGTACTCGGCTTCTTGGCGATAATCTCGTCACACATCTCGCGAGATTCCAGACCGTGTAGCAGTTGCTCGATCAACATCCTATCGAGAAATTCTCCGTACTCACAGTGAGCTGCGCCTTGCCGTAGTCTCAGAGTAAAATTGGCGACGGTTTCTTCCTTTGGTTGGGTAATTTGCCTGAATCGAATACTCTCCGCATACTTGTTCTTTGCCCGATCGAAGTGTGAGGTTAGCGTCGTCCGTAGTTCTTCATACTGGACGCCTTCAGGTGGTCGCGGGCTGATTAGGAACTTAAGAGCGTTGTTCAACTCTGAACCCATGTGTACTCGAGCGTAGCTGGCGTAATGCTCTTCTGGAATCTTGCTCAGTTCGAGAGCCCATTGGAATCTTTTGAAATAATCTTCCACTAACGTGCCTTCCGACGAAACGAATTCGTTCATTGCGAATGGTGGCGGACGACGTGGCATTGTTGCCGCGGCCTCGTTGCTGCTCGTTTCCGCGCCCATATTCGCGATTGTTGCTTGGATCGCGCTTGCCATCATGGCGGACATCGCTTGCAGTAGCTCGGGTGAGACCTCCATTGTCGGTTGGTTCATGTTTGATTTTAGGATTCCTTGGAGTACTGTCTCGACTACTTACGACATATGTGATCCCACTTCTGACACCACTTTTGTGTTTGTAGGTATAATAATCTTTATTGTTATAGCGCGAATATAAGGAGGATTATCACAGAGTGAATACATTGATGAATCCTCTACAACGGGCGTATCGTAACTAACTCTACCGCTCGCAAGCTAACCTGGCCGCGCCGACAGCGCCATTCCGTCTCCCTAGTGTAAGAGTACGTGTTGGTCATATAGATCATATTCTACACTTATATTAACATAATAGTAAATAAAACGTAAAATACAGGGTGCGCCATGCACCCTGTATATAAATAGTATATAATATTATATAAATAAATATATAATGAAATTAAAGAAACATATAAAATGCTCACTAATTTTGCAGCCGCCAGCAAGTGAATAGTGCATTACAATCACTTCACGTTCACTTTTTAACAATACATTGTCGTGACAAAAAGACCAATGTCTACACTTTTTTATTTGTCTGATCCTGCTAGACACATACGAAACAATATTTAAACTGTGATTGCATCACTAACGCAAGCACACTAAGAAAACAATTTATTTAATATTAACAAATCTAGAGTTGGATGTGGTAAATAAATGTTTAGTTATCATTACCAAATTTTAGTTGAGCTAAATAATATTGGTTTGAGTAAAATAAAGCTAGAAAACATTTGCTAACAATTAAAAAATCTTCTTTGGCTCGACTTTAATTTAGCTATAATAATTAAACATTTATTTCCCTATATCCAACTCAAGATTTGTTAAAATTAAATAAATTCTTTTCTCAGTATACTCTTCGATCACGGGTGAGGGTGCCGTTACATTACTGGAAGCTCTTTCTCCGCAAAACAGAATCTATGAAATGACAGGCTGTACTGCCATAAAGCACTTATGCGCTGATGTAGGAAAATGCACTGTACGGTAATTTTTATCGTTAACATTAATTTTTGTCTTCCAAGGGGAAGAATTCGGGCTCGAACACAGGGATAATTAATTCCGACTTCTAGGTAGGCAAAATTAGGGTTTATTTAACAAGACCATCAGGAGAATATAGGTGTTCGGTTTATTGGCACTGTTTGCCAGTACATTTCATTTTCAATCCGTTAATTCCTGCGATTGTTCTTCAATTCTTTCGTGCTTCGTAACACATAGCTCCCCGATACACCTAACTACGTAGCCTGTTATTTGTATTATTCGTAGGAAACAGGCCTGTCACCCAATATACAGACTCAAACCATGCAGGTGAATTTACTCTTAAAGGTGATGTCTCTGTTATGCTGACACTCTTTTCTATTTACTTGTTGTTTTGTTTCTCTTTTATCCGCTTTAAAACAACTCGCTCACACAATACTCGCTTAAATTCTACTCTCTTAAATACTACACGCTTAAATGCTATTCGCTTAAATGCTATTCGCTCAAATACTATTCGATCCAGTATTCCTATAAATTGTTTCTGAGCTCACACTAATTATTTTTCTTATTAATTAGACCACTCGCCTGTTTTTTCTCCTTCCTCTGTATTCGTCATTCACTGAGCTTAATATCTTTCAAAAATATAATTCTTTCGATCATAGACTGGCTCGCTTTTCTTAGTTACTTCGAAAACGTCGATGTAAAAAATGGAAATCTCGACACCCAAAATGAAAACCACGTAAAACTAAATTTCAGGATGCACGTAAGAAATCCGTAAGAGTGTTAAAAGTAAACGTTTCAGACTGATGATGCAAGAGCTGCAGACTTTCAACAAGAAGCACGTAAGACCCTCTTTTCTCTTGCGCAGGCTCTTCTATACCCTGCCCCTGTGCCTCCTTCCTCTCTACACACAGATGTCTATACTATACTAGATCGCTAACGTCGGGCTTTGCCGTGTAGAAGAGCTGTGTCCGGGCGGATCTGCGGTTTCGGCCATGAAACCTTACAAGAAAATGGCCGTTCCCGCCTCTTATCAAATACAGCTTAACAAGGGGACCTCCAAGTACGTGGAACACCGATTCGGACCAAATTTTTCTTACAGGTAGGTCGCACCCAGGGGTGCAATAGGTGCAAGTAATAGAATGCAATACTCAACCGTTTTCGAAATATAAAATATTAAAAATATCCGACCGTTCATATACTTTCTATATACTCTCTGCGTTAGGTCATATTCAACCAGAGCGCGTAGCGTAGTCGGCAACGTCTTCGCTTCGTAAGCGCTCGATCGCCGGATCGAATCCCGGCGCGGACTTTTTTATTTTATTATTATTAAATAATTTCTACGGCAACTACTATGCGATTATATTAATATTTCCGTAAAGGAATGAATAAATATTATTTATTGTTGACCATTTTGGTGTTGTAAGGAAAAACGAGCAGCTTTATTTATTTATTTATTTTTTGGTTGAAAGGTAGGGAAAGAGTTGTGACCAATGAATACACGAGTTTAAAAGAATAACCAATCTTTTTATTAACTTTTCATTGGTTATCACAACTACAAGAACTAGGGTGGTACTGATCATAAAAACATGGAAAACAATAATTATTTCGGCATCAGCGCACGTAATAAATGCCGAGTTTCCGCATCCGCAAGGAATTTTCACGACGTCAATCGCGAAGCAAACCTCGTTAACGTTTAGGAAAGATCTCCTGTCGTCATAAAATTTGGCAGCGAACCAAGCGTATTGCAACATGTCGCAAAATATCGGAGAAGACAGTTGATGGTGAACAATAGATTGAATTTTGATACAGTCTTATTTGATACAGTTATCTTAAGATATCTTAAGGGGTTACACGCAGTTATGATTTTCAAAAAAATCGATTTTTTTATTACATTTTTGTAATGTACAAATATTCAAAAGTATACACACAAAATTTCAAGTCGATCCGAGCAATACTTTCGGAGGTATACCTATGTATGTAGAGACGCCTCGGCGCGTTTGAAAGTAGGTGGGGCAGAGGCTCAAGCGGCAACTGTTTACCTGGACCGTTGCTCCTTTTATATACCTGTGTATTGTATTCTTATACATTGTGTGAGAGTGTAGTAGTGTTTTCCAATTTACGAAGACCTTAGCAGCGAGACATTATTGGAACAATGTATAGGCGGCTTTACACAAAATAATAACGAGTTACAACCAAATCATCTGGAAAATTACGCCGAAAATCATTCCGAGTGGCTCAAAAATTGTTGAAATGGCCGCAAATATCGCCGCCGGTATGTTTAATGAAGGTTCAATTTCACTTTTGTACCATATGAATGCAATGGGACTGTCTTTGGGGCCCAATGCGCATGCATATGTACAAAAGGAGGACAAAGAGCGCGTTACGCTATCCGAGCGCAGAGCGCACAAAGCGACACGAGAGGGAAGGATGGCTCGAAGACAGCACCAAATTGAATTGCTGGAGGCTGCTGAAGGAATGGAGGGTTTATTATATGGCCCTGGAATAGACGACACCATGTAAGTTGAAAAAAAAATTTTTTTTCTATGTGTGAACCGGTTTTGAAACTTTAAACGCGTTTTTCTCAAAACAGCATTTTTCAAGTCGGTGTACACGATATCTCAAAAACGGCTTGTTCGATCGGTCTAAAATTTTAACACAATCTTCTTAGATACATTTTCTAGTAATTAATCGTTCCTTTTGTCAATCCGATACTTATTTTCCATTTTATGAACAATTTAAGGCCAAATTTTACATAAAAAATCGAAACCATTTGTTTGAGAAGCCGCCATTTTGTGAAAATTCAATATTTTGATTAGCCGAACGATTAATTACTAGATAATCTAATATATTAATGAAATTTGTTTGGTTTTTTTATTTCAGATAATCCAATCTTGAGTTACGATGTACACCGTAAATCGTCTTTTTTTAGAGGAGGTTCCGGAAATCGCCTGCGGCGCCGTCTATAATCAACATTTTTATAAATAAAAAATTTGTTTACGTTCTTCAAGGATGCTTCTATAACCACAAAAATTTTCAAATTAATAAATTCAAAAGTCTCTTCAGGATAAATCCCTGAAAAACCGTCTTTTTTTTGCCTCATAACGGCGTATAACCCCTTAATTACTGTTAATTTGCCCTGCTGTTCTAAAGTGGTCGGTATTGTCAGTAACGTTTCCATGGTCTACAGCAGGGGTCTCCAAACTTTCCAGCCTTAGGGCCATACTGATTACTCCAGTAAGTTCCGAGGGCCAAAACCATATTATCATTGTTGCCGGTGGTAAAAAGTGAAATAGTCCAAAATCTGTCCGCGGGCCGAATGTGGCCCGCGGGCCGTAGTTTGGAGACCCCTGGTCTACAGCATTGACTGCAGTCAATTGTACAGGACTTTTTTTCTCTCCCATGTATTGACCGAGGGACATGCCTCTGAACCATCTGCGGATTCTTTCATGTAGTTGCCTCTCGAGCTGTCAATTTTTTATTCAATGATTCGCCGTTGATGTCATGTCCACTTTTTGGAAATAAGCAAATACTACGGAGAAATAAACTAAAAAAAATCAAAAACACATTACAATTTAGTATACTACGTTTCATAAAAAAACTTGAATGCGTGAAATACTCTCAATCGTTGAAAATTAACATTTCAAAAAACTAAAAAAATTCGATTAAAGCAAGATAATTGCCGGTTTTAAATACGTTACCGAGAAAGTAATAGCATTACATACCTTCATTCGCATGGTTGAAATGTCACCCAACTTGGGCTGATCACCAATGATATAAAAACGTGCCTGGATGATTGCCGTAATCGGAGCTTGTAAAAAAGACCTCAAAAATATCACTTAAGAAGGTTGAAGCACGAATTGAAAATATCCACAATTAGCTGAAATAAAAATATGATATTAATGAATAATAATAAAAGACGGATGCAAAATTCCAGATTTTGTTGCTATGTAGTTTTTTTATAATAAATTGTGGAAGTTTCGCTCTTATGCGTGGACTCATGGCAATAGCAATACGATTACTTGTATATGAAAAAAAGGGAATCGAAAAATATGCAGAAATTCATGCAAACATAGAAATGGCAAAGGGATGAAACTCACCAAGAAATGTACATACAAATTTCAAAGCAATTCACGGTCTAGGGTTTCAGCTAGCACGAGTGACCGTCATTACCCACCGCGCGCCTACCGCTTTACCCGAATAGCTAACAAAACCGTATAAATTTCCCTTTTATTTCCACCAGGATGGCAGTTCTGCATACCTTATTGCGTTCGGCCAACCATAGTACGTTGCAAATAAGCCGATATTCCAAAACGTTCAATGTCACCCCACTGATGAGGAGAGTTCCGGATCCGGGTAACAGCTGCAGTGGCAGCTTCGCTGAGCGTACATAAGTAACCATGTCACAACTCATGATAGAAATCAAATCGTTTCTATCGTCACATTTTTTTTCGAATTCGATTAAATTTTTATGTAGCTTCATAAAAAATGATTTTACCAAGAATTACGACTAATTCAATACCGTAAAGTGACAATTAATTTATCGGATCGTGCGCATCAAGTAATCCTATGAAACATTCTATTAATATATTTTTTCTGTCGAGAAATTGAATACTCATACAATGTAAAACCACCACTTTTAACTCAATTTAATTATTCCTTTAATAATCGGTATACTTCCACTATCTCAAAAATGATGGGCAATGAAAGGCAGAGGGGCGTACAGTTCAGTTAATTTTGACTGTCTATTATTAGTGCACTAAAAAATTAATTTAATTCTATAAGGACCAATGAAAAAAGATATAGGTGGATTACAAAAGAACAAACTAGCTAGTTAACTAACCAACCTAAATTTGTTCAGTATTTAAATTAGATGTCAATCATATCGTAGATAGCCAGTCGGCACATCATATATATATTTCCAAAATATTTTTTCTATGATCCTGATCAGAATAGGTATGGTCGCAACTTACAATCACGAGGTTTAAATCCTGCCGGTGTAACAAATTTTTTCTCTCAATTTTTCAAAGCTGTTTTTGTAGGCCTATGTACGGATAAAAGGGTTCAGTAAGCGCAAGTATATATATCTTTATTTAAGTGATGAAATTAGCTCTCATAGTGGATTCAAACTGATAGTTTTTTCTCTATTCATAGACTTTATGTCCTATTAAAATCTATCAAATTTTTCAAGTAGGAATATCCCCTTAATAATGATTAAGATTCGATGATGTAGTATATATATTTTCTTAACAGAACAGTTTCATCAGTGTACACTAGATCGAATCAAGCGTACGGTAGATCACACAGGCCGAATATCGACTCTTAAATATTTTGAATTATAAAATATATATCTATATATGTCCAGCTTTCTTTTCAAACTAAACAATATTATGATCTTGAACTACCGGATAATGCGCCTCCAAAATTAAGGTATCATATACATACACAAGAGCTCGAGTATTACGTGTAAAATTAGTGATTCTATCATCAGCATTTTACCACCGCATACGTTTTTTTTGTTTTATTGTTGTTGTGTACTCTCCGTACACACGAAACGGCATTCTTTGATTCACTCGAAGCTTCTAACGCAATTTTTTCTTCACACTAATAAAATGCACAAGAATGAATAGGCACTTTCAATAATGGAGAGACAATCTGATCCGCAAACACGCTTGTGTACATCATTCGACTCGCGTATTATTATTAGTATCAAGGATTATAAATACAAAAGCTTACAAAAATATTTCCAAGCAGGAGATCTTTAAATCGAATTCAAGCTCGTGATCACCGCGGACATAATTATCGATCAACAGTTTTCATTTCGTTAGGGGATCAGGTTGTGCTATGTTTTCTCTCTGTGTCGATTATTTGTTTGTGACGAGTACAAAAAAGAATAATTACAAACGCGGATTAAGTAAACGAATGATTGAGGAGTTCATTTTCCTGGAGGTTTATGTAGAAAAAAGGCATGGAACGTAACTCCACTGTTCCTGAAGGCATTATTTTTCACTGCCACTGAAATTCAACATGCTACCCCTCTGCAACAACGAAGGCCTGTTTGCATTAACGAGGTTCAAACCTGGTTCAATGTTTTTTTGTTAGGGTTTAACATAGGGTTAACCAGAGTTGAAATTCCGATCAACATTTATGGAACGGCAGCTAATAGCCGCAAGTGGCCTTATGCTATCCTCGATTAAAGTGGCAGCTCTGTTCGTCAGCGAAATCACGAACGTCGGACCTCACGATATAGACGATCACAAGCGCTGCAAGGACCGTCAGCACGATCGACGCTAGCAGCAAGTACTTCATAGTAGCAATGTCCTTGTGGAGCTTGCTGTGGCACTTTTCCAAATGGGTTATCTTAGAGTAGAAGGTATCTAGCGAACGATCATTTTCTGACTTTCCAGTGGAAGAGAGAATAGGCGTAGTTTCCGTAATTCCATCGCGGCACCACACTCGATGCTCCTCCGCAGCTTTTCCACCAGTCTGAGAACATTAGTTACGACGTTTCATAGAAGTTTTACCGCGTATGCACGGTAAAATTACAGAAACAGATTTACTTCTATCTTGTAAATAATATATTTCATAGCTATAGTTATTACTCATTGCAATAACAATTCAAGGAGACTTGGTTGATTCAAATTGAAGTATTGAATCATAGATCAACAAAACATTAATGTTTTTAGTTGCGATCATGACTTCAGAAGGCAAAATTTGCTCAAATGATTGGAAAATAAACCACACTGTAGACACAGTAAATATTTTCGACGTAAAGGCGTTATCACTAAAAGAAGGACGATTCGACGAATACCTTCCAAAATTCGGCTAGCTCCTCCACAGTCATTTGTGGGTCTTTCATTGGAACGCACATGACAAGAAACTTGTTGTGCAAGAGCGTACGTAAATTGAATCCGGGCTGAAGGGTAACGGTGACGTTGACCTGCTGTCCAGGTCCTAATGTTCCCGTGCTCTTACGCACTCGGAATTTCTCCGGTGCCGTTGTTTTAATCTGTATAAAACGCGGTTGTTAACAGTTAATTAATAATGCATTCGGTGAAGGAAAAATATTTACGAATCGGCTTTGCAGCCTCGAATACTTTGTAAGATAGATGCTTATCCGTCGTCAAGTTTCTCAACGTTATCGTACCAATGGTTTCCGTTCCCACCTTTAGCATCGAAATCATATCGGGCGATATCGCCAATACTGAAAATACCAGAATATCGGCAACTCATTTCCAGATCTCGTGAAAAATATGTAGCGGCATCGCCAAGATTGTACTCACAGGACTCGCCGTTGCTTTGATCCCGAAACCCGCTGGGAGTATCTTCGGTCAGTGGCGAGCTTTCAAAGTGAACAACCTTCTTGTTCTCAATTTGGCCGTTTATCAGCGCTGCCCCCAAGGACATTTCAGGTACGAACGTAAATGTATAGTTATTCGTGCCTCCCCAACATTTAAGCGCGTCGATCGGATCCACAAATTCTTTCAGACTTGATTTATTCACGAATTTAATTTTTGGAATAGCTTTTGCTGGCAACCATGACTTAATTATCTTAAAAGCTGCATTTAAGACCCACGGCATCTCCAATATTATAATATAGTTTAAATAGTTTGGATAGTAGTCTTTGAAAAGACCTATAAGGTATTTTGTTAATTCCATGTCCATGTTTGACAGCCCTGCATCAACCATGTCGAAGAACAAAGATATTTGGTTTCCATTACCCTCCCTGAAATTCAACATTATTTCAATTCCTTCTCACAAACCATTGACTTTTACAATTCAAAAAATTACAATATAAATTGTGAAACATAGGATCGTCAATTATTATCTCATCTTTCAAGATCTTCAGAAAGTAGTATTTGTTCACATACAAACTTTACTATACAGGGAGCACGCATTTTTTTAGTATGATACGCTGCAAATCGTACGGTATGTTTGTCTTAACCTTTTCAAAATTCAGAACTTGTCTTTACTCTCGTCGTCTCCTTTTTCTGTTCGAGCTTTCTATTGTAATCTGCTGAATTTATATTCTTAACCAACGTTTTTGATATTAAGTCTAAAGACAACATTAATTTACTAAAAAATATCTGCTAGCAAGAACGATTATTGATTGTAACTGTGAATAGCTCTACTGTCTCAAATAAATTTTTACATCTTTTAGGAAAACTTACAGTTAGGTGTTATTCACAGCATATTGTTAAAACTCCCAAAATCTGACAATTGAATACCTTTTGACCGAGATTGAAGTAGTTTTTGATTACATGATCGTGGACACTTTTCATGACATAATTCGTGACATTTGCAAGATGTATTTTGATTTTAGTTGAAACATCCTACTTCGCCAGTTTAGCAGAATATACATCCGTTAACCAGTACACTGCAAGATAAATAGCCGATTCTCTAACTTAATTTTCAGTGCGTTAATCTGTCACTAGTCTACCTTTATAGACTTCCAAGTCAGCATACCCAATTAGCTTGTGCTCTTATCCTAGAAAACTAGCAGCAGTAATTCATAGGGTGCCCCCGATATCTCAGAGCATCTTTTGCGATAACAACCATGTGGTCAACATTCACAGTATTTTTATCATTGTCATTGATTTTTTTCTAATTTTTTTGAAGACGTATATTAGTGCAAGAGTCGCAACAAGTTATGTATAATTGGTTACACATTGCAATACTGGTTTTTTAAATGTATTTATGTGTATTTTCTGTATGTATGTGTCATGAGTTCGCAAAGTAGAAGTGGCTATATTCCAAGAACAGATCGATCAACCTTCCCGAGATTTTGCACACGAGTCGTGTCGCAACCGCCCCTCGATTTGCTGCAATCTTCGTCCAAAACGCTGACAGATGTCTCATTGAATGGCTGTTTGAATTTTTCAAAAAAGGGTGTGATCTTCCTAACTTTAATAAATTTTTAGCTATCGAGCTAGAAGTTTCTACAAGATTAGGCCAGTGGACACGGTCGTTCGATATTATATTTAGCATGAATCGATTAAGGCATTCAGATTTTATAGAACTATCAATTTTGGTAAATTTAGGAAAAAAATCTATTTTTACTCTAACTTTCGTACATTTTCATCTATCCAACCGATAATTGGCATACAAATTGGCTAGAAGATAAGGATAGTTGGTATTGAATTTCGTGATAATCGGTTAAGGTATATAAACGTTATGAAATTTGCAATTTTACTAAATTTTTTATTTTATTATTATCCATTTTGGACATAGCTTACTATGAGGAAGCCAAAGTCGATCAACGTACTTCCTCAAGGAGTCAAAGGTAGAAAATAACGAGGAAGCAATGTGCAAGGTTCTACATTGCGTCCTTTTTTTTGTGTACTTCAAAAACAATAGGATGCTCACATAAATGGTTGCTTAAAGGTTACTATCGCATTCCATATTGAAGTTACATGAAAATCAAAGGTTTCTAAGATATGCCCATATAGTAATACTAAGATTCCGCGATACGCCCCTCAACCAAATGTAAAACGAGGACAACGTAACTATATTACTATTATTTACGCTTATTTTACTTAATTTCTTTAGAACTCGATTTTAACCTCATTGCAGCATTATTTCTCTAACATGAATAAACATAATAAGCGAAGGACATTAGTTTTTTACTGGAATATAAATTTGAGTAATTATTCCTAGAATAGAAAATCAAGACAAAGGACATAGTTTTTTTTTCAGTAAACATGGAATACCTGAACAGTCTCTCGAACCAATAGATAATGCATTTTTGGAGTTCTCCAAAGTCTCTGGCACCCTTAACATGCAGTTTAGACTTGATAACAAAAAGAGTCTTTCCATCCTTGTCTTTTCCATAGCCAAAGAAAACCCCGTCCTCCAAGTATTCTTTCTTAACATTTTCCTCTTTTACTTCTGCAAATCAATTACCAGACTTTGAGCTTTATGAGGAAGATTTATAAGAATCACAATTAAATGGAAATTGATTTATTTTTGTTCCATTGCCCGTTACCATTGGCGCCAACTTTTCTCCTCCACTCGCAACTTGTCCACAACATGTTCACAGACTCCTGAACATTCAACTCATTGTGCTCCAAAAATTTCTTCAACCACTCGTCTTTGGTCTTTATTCTATTCATGTCATCTGGATGAAATCCCCCTGTGGAAAATAAATCTGTACTTTTTCATGGTAATGTGATTAATGAGTTTGAATGATCCCTTAGTAAGCTGACTGTTATTCCATTTGCCTACTTTCTAGATACCATAGTCAAAGCGATGATAATGTACAGGGCATACTATAAAGGCAAGACAGAAAAAGTGAGAGATAGAAGATGCATCAAGATGACAGGAATAAACTTCATTATAAATGAAGAATGGAGGCCAGAAAGCAAAATATTGATGTAGAAACAAAGGTTAGTAAATACATTAGCAACATACTAAAGATGAAGGAGACAAGATAGTGAACAATTTGTTTAAATGAAGAGTTAAGAAACTGGTAGAATTTAAACAAATTGAGGTGGGAAAGAGATGAAAGGAAAAAAAATTAATAAAAGATGATAAGAATAATGGGTTAGGATTAAATTAATTAGGTATGGGGATGTGGATTGACCAGGGAATAAGGAATTTGAGAGAAGCTGTAGTCTGAGGGGATAGGAAGGGGAAAATTCAGAGCACAGAAGAGTGTCTGGTATTTAAGAAGAAAGTCTGTGATAGAAATGGGCAGGAATGAAACAGAATGTTAAAGGCAAAGGTGAAACTAAGCTTATGTTAGGACTGTTGAGATGAACCAGAATGAAAGATTGATGGGAGCATTTATGGAAAGGGAAGGTTGTGGAAAAGGGACATGAATGAAAACAGAATTATTAATGAATAAGAATTAACTCAACAAAACTGAAGAGAGTTTATGTACAGATCTATGCAAAACATGTTGTATTCTAAAGACCAAAAGGGCAAGAATGACTAAATAAATATGTTTATAGTTATCCATGGTACAATGTCCAATACTTTTATAAGCAGAGCAGTTTTCTAGATTACAATCACATTTCCATCTAAATAGTTATATATTTAAATTGGTTTCTTTTCCCACTCCTCCCTGCTTTTTCTATACAATTCTAAATAATATTAGTCGTCACCTGAGATTTGATTATTTTATATTACTTTCTTTGTTGCACTTTTTAAAATTCTTATCCTATTTACAATATTAGTTGAGAATTAAGAGAGACGTAAATAATTAGATTGCACCAAGATATTCACTTCTTTGTTCTTATTGTCCCTCCTCTTAGTTCTTAAATTCATATACCATTCAGAATGAACTTAATTAACTATTTTACATCTTTTTTCACCTATCTGAATGTCTCATTTTCTCGCCATTGCGATAATTATGTTGATTGGCACAGCAATAGATACTCAAGGTTCAGGGACAATCGGCCATCTGAATATTTTACAAACTTCTATTCTGAATTAAACTTCCAAATCTCTCCCTTTCTAGCCATGCTTATCTTAGAAAATCTTAGAATAATTCTTAATAACCAGAAGCTGAGGCTCGGAAAGCAGTGGTTAATTTGCGAAATGGCCGACGGCAAAATATAACGTCGGAAGGTCGACTAATTTTACCGAAATGTTGAGTTAAATGAATAAACTAGGTGTTTACGTTCGTCGGAACATCCCTCATCCTCGAGTCTCTTAAAGAATTTCTCTCTTAATTCGGCAATCTGTTCCTGGTGTACTTCCATCATGAGTGCCCGATCCCAAAAACTTTGGGATGACCCTTTGACCGGCACTGACCAAATGAACAGCGGGTGACCCGATAACAGTAACACGCGATAATTATGTATTTATTATGCGAATTATCGCAACTGCAGACACTGGGACGCGACGTCCTAAGCGCATACCGAATGCGGACTACTCCAGTGTGTAGCACTTCCTCCCTCAATCGACCGATTACTACGCCTGTCAGAAATGACAGAGCAGTGTTGCCAGATTGCTCGTGTAGCGTTCTCCTAAACCAATTTCATTTCGCCTTAAAAATCACCCAATCGGCCCCTACCAAGCATCAAGCTCCAATGCAGCGTGTAAGATGGAAAAGCGACCGACATTCACAATGATGGTCAATTATTAGTCATTTCTAGAAGTTTTTCATCGACAAAGAAAATAAATGTATGTTGTGAGTAGAGATTAGTTAATTTGTCATCCGTTTGCCTTATTATAGCACAAAGTGACATCTATAGTCTACCACAAATGACGATATAATAGATCATATGGCTCGAGCCTATGAATACGAATTACGTGAAACGCGTTGTAGCCTTATAGGTTCACTTATAACTACAAATAAACCGTTTCAAATAAAACACTATATATTTCTTTATTTTGTAACAATAAATATTGATATTTGTTCATTTATACTTTTGGCATGGCGTGGAATCGTGTTCTCTTTCCAAGTCCATGTGAGAATCTGCCACCGCAGCTATAGGTACCCAATTTTTCGTTCCTTTTTCTCACTGTTGGCAGACCTCGTTCTTGAGGAACTGACGCATCGCCTTGCGACCGTCATCTAAAGCGTTGTCGAGACCGCCACAGCGTAAGGTAATAATTAGGAAGGTATGTGCAAGTCGTATTCCAAGGATCCCAGCAGCGGGATTCAATACACGACTATTGTTAGCTAACGATATCGTTAACTATCGACAGTTTTCGCTTGCGTTGTCGATACGTACAATTCTGTACGAAGCATTCAACGAGACTTGTAGTTGCATAAGCCGGTATCGACAGTCGTTAAAATTGTAACGAATAGTGGCAACATCGCGAAGCATAGCCAACGTAATACTAGTTATTTTGTCCGGGAAAATACTTTAGGTAATGTATTCAAAATCGGTGTTTCTATTATATCTATGGATGACCAGTCTCGACCCAGGCCAGCTACAGCTGTTCAAGGCTGAGTGGGTGGTTCGGACTATCAAGTCACCAATTAGTCAAAAATAAAATATGGTCAGTTAGATAAATAGCAAATACATAAATAAAATAATAACAGTAAATAATTTAAACAACAATAGCGGGTACGGGACTTACAAACTTCTTTATTTCTCCAATAAACATCAATTTAGAATTTAACTAAAATGTCCCGTAAAATTATTCTCTCCGGTGTTAACAATTTTCCAAATCCAGTTAGATATCATAATTGGAATCTCTAATTCGGCGGCGTACGTTATCCCACGCTCTCACTCACTCTCATGCCCGGCATATGTCGTATAGCCGCTCTCGCCTATTTCTAATTTCAAATAATATTCTTCGATACCATATCGATGCCTGGTAGTCCTTGTTCTCCGTCCGCGATACGGCCTATCCCGAGCTAATCCCACATACTTTCAACAAAACCAAAACAACGGGACGTCGAGAGGTCACGTACGCGAAGCGACTCACGGCTGGCTATTACAATTCCGAATAAAATATGCCATGCAAAAGTCCGACCACCGGGATTTCCTGCGATAGGTATGATCACAAATACCGAATAAACGATCGTCGATAATTTGATAATAATAAAGAATAGTAATAGTACTAAAATAATCAAGGTGAGAGTAATACTCTCGATCGGTACCTCGTGGCTTGAATAAAATATGATGAATAAAATATAACAAAGAAAATATAACGCATAAACTATAACAAATAAAATATAACCAATTATAAAAAAAAGAGTAATAAATAAGAAACGAATAAATAATAAATAAAATAAAAGAAAGAATAATAAATCAGAAACAAATAAATAAGGAATAAATAAATAAATAAATAAATGAATAAATACGTAAATAAATAAGTGGATAACTAAATAAATAAATAAATAAGAATATAAATAAATAAATAACTAGGTAAATAAAGAAATGAATAAATAACTAGATAAATAAATCAATAGATCGGTAAATAAAACAACGAATAAAACGATAAATAAAATAAAGAAACGCCGATGGGTCTATTCGATACGCGACGAGGTCTATAACGTGCTAGTCCCACACACCAAGCATACAACGGGACGACGTACTAACGAGCGCACGACCTTCTAAATGAAACGAAAGAAAACTCAAACAAAATCATGTAAATCTAAAACCCATAATTCGTTAAAATCCGTGACACGGTCTATTCCGTTCAGATCCCACACAACCAACTAATGAATTCAAACCACTCCGGGATAACGGCCTAACGCGCGCACGATTTAACTACCAAACAATTAATTAATTTAGTGACTTTTCCCCGGCTTCTATACGTTACACGATCTCGAGTTATTCTTTCTAAACGCCGCGCTACCCAGTACAAATTAATACTCTGCACGCGGTGTGCCAGAGTCGCAGGGGTGACCAAGCTCGAAGTAATTAACCGACAACAATTTTGAATGATTAAAATAATAAAATAACAGCGAAAGACCGTAGAAGGGAGAAGCGCTCACCGGCACGATGACGAAGCGATGTTCTCGTGATCCAGGAATTCTTGAGAGGACGTGGAAATAGTTATCCCTCGATTTCTTTCTTCCTGTACGATGGTGGACAGTAATAGGCCCGTACGCGTGATGCCTCAGAATAGAGCGGGACACAGATATAAGAAGCGCTACGTCTGCCTCGCTCAACGGTCACCGGGAAAAAGCCTCGAGGTCCGTTCGGCACGCGTGCCCGTGAACTATGGCCCCCCCTTAACCCGCTAGACTCGGTTAATTGGGGGAACCTGCCTCGCACGATGACCGCGACTAGCGCCTTAGCTGGACAACGCATAAATTAACCACCGATAGTGCCGAGAGTAGCTGATAGCCGACGATGGATAACAGTGTATCGTTGGTAGATGTACGTTGAGCGGGACAGTATCCTCCAACAGGGAGAGGTGTAAAATATCGGCGAATGTAAAATATCGAATCCCGCAGTCAGCCATCGATGGATACGGCGTGGTCCTCCTCCTCCTCCCTCCATCCCTCGGTCGTATCGGACGTGTTATATATATATAAAAAAAATACAACAAAAAAAAAATAAAAATAAAGAATAAATAAAATACGGAAATCACCCCCTGCAGCCCTGGGCGATCGTGCTGGTAGCCGTTGAGCGAGGAGGACGCGGCTCGAGTATTCTGCCACGTTACAACACTCCCCCCCTTAGACACGGCCGCCCTCGGCCGGAAAACTCATCCTCCCCTCCTGTGGTCTTTGGAGAATTAAATACCGGTCACCCGTCCGACCTCGGTACCTCACGATCTCGCAGGCTTGCACGGGTTTATTCAAATGGCGAACGACTCCTGATTCCCGCTCTTCTCGGTTAGAGCCGCTATTCCCACACCCCCACCGTGGACTCCCATACCCCAGGATCCAGGAAAGACATGCAAGGAAGTGGGGCGTCCCTATCCAATAACCAACTCAGCCATCACAGACCCCCTTTTTCCGAAAACGGGACTCTTTATTCATCTTTGCTCTGGCGCTTCCGTTTATATTCCGCGGCCATCCTGGCCCAGCCCCTCATTGGATCCCGATCCGCCTGACCCTGGGGGGATGCGTAGATGGGTCCGCATGCGGGACACGTCCTGACCGTCACCCCCTGACGGCCGCACGAAAAGCACCGTCGCATGGCGGAAAGCGGTTCCCGGCACACCCTCATCTGGTGGTTCCTCTGCCCGCACCGGCGACACGTCCTTTGCGGGCCCCCGTCCACGGGAGGCGGACGTCTAACTACCCGCTGGTGGTGCTCCCCCAGAGGGACAGGGCCCGGCCTCGGGAGGGTCTCCGATCCCCCTCCCTTAACCGCTGCCCCGCGCCCCCTGCCGGCGACGTAGCCAGCGGTGAAACCGATCGGTGCCAGTTCCACCGCCAGCCACCACCGAACCTTCCTGAGCACCCCCAGCGCCCTCTCCACCTCCTCTTTCGGGAGAGGGGGTGGAGAGGCCCCGGTCTCCAGGTTCGGGGCTACCAGGTTCGAGAGAACCCGGCACTCCCGAACCCAGCGCCACAGGTCCTCGCCTCCCGTCGGCGCGAGACCCACACAACGCCCCTCGAAATCCTCCACCAGGAGACGGAGCTGCTGTAGGGGTTCCATCTAAAATAACAGAGGAGGTGCGGGACTGGTAAGGCTTCAGGTCATCAATTGAAACTTTCCGAATGATACCCCCCTCCCGATCCTTCAGCTCGTAAACCCTAGGTGACAGGACCCGACTAATATAATATGGCCCCTGGAATTTCGGAGCCAGCTTGGCCGCTACATTCTGCGCCGCCGAAGACAGCACACGCTGTCGGCGCAGTACTTCATCCCCCACCTTAAAGGTGGCGGGACTACGATGTTTGTTGTATTGCAGAGACTGCCTCCGATAGGCCTCCTCGAGGTCATGTTGTACCTTGTCTCTGAGAGGTTGCAATTGGTCCATTCGGTCCGACCAATCATGGGGGTCGGTGGCCCTCACCTCCCTTTCTCCTGGGATCCTCCGACCGAACCGGTGAGGCTGCGGCATCCTGCCGAAATTCAAAAACGCGGGACTCGTGTCTATGGAGGAGTGGTAAGCGGTGTTGTACGCGAAACGAAACTCGGCCAAATGCAGGTCCCACTCTCGGTGATCATTCTCCAAGAATGCCACTATCATGGTCTTGAGGACCCGGTTCACCCGTTCCACGGGGTTAGCCTGAGGATGGTAAGGTGGGGTGGTAGTATGGAAAATACCATACTCGGCCACTACCTGTCGTAAGTTGATGTTGACAAACTCCGTCCCGTTATCTGTCAGGAGCACCTCCGGGACCCCCCACCGTGAAAACACCAGTTCTTCTAAGGCTTCTCGGATCTTCTTTCCCGTCGCCTTCCTTAACGGACAGCACTCCACCCATTTGGTAAATAGGTCCTGGATTACCAGAACGTAGGCAAACCCAGACCGACTGGGTGGAAAGGGTCCCATAATGTCTGCTGCCACGACGGTCCAAGGTTCTTCCACAACCCGACGGCCCATCAATCCCATCGGTGGCCCCTGTCGGGACTTCGTACGCTGACAGATGTCACAGTGTTGGACGTATCTAGCGACGTCTCGATACAAGCCAGGCCAGTAATATGAATTTACTATTCTCTTGAAGGTCTTATCAATCCCAAGATGACCCGCCTGCGGGACATCGTGGTTCTCATAGAGAATAGCTGGTCTCTGGTGTTGCGGGACCACTAGTTTCCAGACGGTGTCCGGCGAGTCGAGACGCGACATTCTCCGTCGCAGGAATAATTTCTCATCCCTGAATTTCCAGTCGTGATAGCGCGCTGGATTCGCCCGTACGTCCTTGACTCGCGCCTCATACCAAGGATCTCTCTCCCCCGTAGGCAACGTGAGTAACATATTGACAGAAGCTTGAGGTGGCAACCCTGCCACGTTAGGCCAGTCATCTTCTTCGGTATCGTCTCCAGAAGGAGTAGATTCAAACATTCGGGACAGAGCATCGGGCAATTGATTTTGTGAGCCCCTCCGATGTAACACATCGAAGTCTGAATTCATCAGTTTCCATGTCCATCGGGCTACTCTCCCCTTAGGTTCCTTCTGGGACAGCAACCACTTCAAACTCGCGTGATCGGTGATAACTGTGAAACGATACCCATTCAGATAGGGTTTAAATTTTTCGACTGACCATAGGATCGCCAGGCACTCCAACTCCCGTACGTCGTAGTTACGTTCCGCACTGGTCAAGCTACGGCTCGCGTAGGCAATTGGATGTTCTGCCCCATCGGGTTCTTGAGTGAGCACCGCTCCCAACCCGGTAAAGCTTGCGTCCGTCTGCAGCGTGAACCTTTTAGTATAGTCGGGGCGCGCCAATACCGGCGCCTCAGTTAATGCTTTCTTAAGATGGTCGAAAGCTCTCTGTTGCTCCTCGCCCCAGAACCATCCTTGTCGCTTACGTGTGAGCTTGGTGATAGGCTCCGCTACTTTCGCGTACTCGGGAATAAATCGTCGGTACCATGAAGTAGCTCCCAGGAACCGTCGGACTTGTTTAACCGTCCTCGGGGCTGGAATCTCCAGGATGGCTGATGTTTTATCCGGATCGACCAACATACCCTCGCGGTTTATCAAGAAGCCTAAGTACTTCAATTCTTTTCGACAGAATTCACATTTCTCGGGGTTGATCAGCAACCCCGCCGCCATGATCTTCTCGAAGACCCGTCTCAGCCATTCCAGATGTTCCTCAAACGTGTCGGTGGCAATGACGATATCGTCCAGATAGGCAAACGCGTGAGGTTGCATATCGGGACTAATAACCCGGTCTAATAACCTCTGAAATGTAGCGGGAGCGGTGGTCAGCCCGTACGGCATCCTCTTGAACTGGAACAGCCCCCTATGGGGAACTGTAAACGCCGTGATTTCTCGAGACTCCCGGTCCAGCGGGATCTGATGGAAGGCCTGACTCAGGTCTAGTGTAGAAATGTACTTGGCCGACCTTAAGCAATCCAATATATGGCTCATGTACGGCATTGGGTAGGCGTCTTTTTTCGAGACCTCGTTCACCTTACGGAAATCCAAGCAGAACCGGAAGGTGCCATTCGGTTTCGCCGCCATTACGATAGGGGTGCTCCATTCGCTGGTAGAAGGCTCGATGACATCTGCCTCCAGCATACGGTCCACTTCCTGATCCATTGCTTCCCTCATAACGGGAGTGAATGGATACCATCGTTGTTTGATGGGTCTGGCATTACCAACATCGATATGGTGGACTACCAGATTAGTGACCCCGGGAGCTGATCTCAATTTCGGAACTTGGATGGATAGGAATTCCTCCAAGCGAACGGTTTCGGCTTCCGTCAGGTCCGTAATTGGCATCATGGTGTTATCATCCTCTATTACCTCCACCTGCTCGAAGTCGAATTCTGTGGCTTCCCCGCTGAAAAACCATGTGCGCCTCCTAAGATCGACTCCAATCCCCAGTAGGAAAAGAGAGTCGAGGCCCAATAGCAACGGGACCGGGAGGTCGGGATAGACTCTCGCCGTGAGCCTACTCCAACGACCCTCCAATGTTGCGTCGAATTCGACTTCCTCCGTGCACGTAATCTGCTGTCCATTGGCGATAGTGCTATGGTGGTCGGATGTTGGTCGTTGAGAATATCCCAACTCCGCCATCTCCAACAGTCCCTCCGCGCTGAGATAGGAGCTAGTTGCCCCGCAATCCACCAACGCGGGCATTGGTCGTCCGCAAATCTCCAGCCGGATAACCAAGATCTGCCGGGCTCGGCTGTTGTCTCCGATTGGACTACACAGATATCCCGGGATAGTCAATGGGGAATTTTGTTGGATCGAGGAAGTCGCTTCTCCCCTTACCGGCGACCTCCATATCCGTTTCCCGTACAGTTGTGGGCTGTTCGGGTGGTCTCGCCCTCTTTACCACATCTGTAGCAACGAACTGCCTTCCGTACCGCACATCCTTTTGCAAAGTGGCCCGCGATCCCGCAGTTGTGACAGATGATCGGCCTGTCGTAAGGTTGGATGCCTGTTGCCGACCCCTGGTTATCCCTCGGTACGGCCGGTTCCTGCAGGAATGGGTTAGTGCTGGTGGCGGTTACCTCTGGTACTGGAGCCCTCTCCGGTCGTATAGCTGGTCGGGACGGCCGTGGTACATACTGGCCCCGGTAACCCCCTGCCGAGACTCCTCTTGGCTGACTCACAAAGTTGGCCTGGTGAGGCGAGGCGGATGTAAAATTCCTCGACTGCCCGCTCACAAAAGGGTTGATGAACCCCCGGGAAGCCAGGTCCTCGCCTGTGGGTGTTGGCCTCGGGTCCACCATTCCAAAGGTGACGCGGTTCCTTGCCCTTACCGGTGGATGGTACGCAAACTCCGGGAGCATCGACCTCTCAGGAGCTGGGGGTGCATGGTATGCGCCGGCAGCAGAGTAGCTACACTCCACTCGGATGGCCGTTCTTTCCAAACCCTTTAAGTCCATGGTGTCGGTGAGGGTTATCGCTATCTGGAGTCTTGGCAGCAGGTTTCGAAAGGTGATCTTCACCTGTTCCTCTGTTGAGAACGGTGGAACGACCCTAATGAACAGGTTCCACATGCATGTGAAAAAATCTGCCACCCGTTCCTCTGCTCCCTGCGTTCGTGTTCGGATTTGCTCACGCAGCGAGAATTGGAAATCCGGATCCCCAAAACGCTGTTGGAAAGCCTCCTTGCATTGTTCCCATGAAGACCACCGGGACCGTTCCAACTTAACCCAGTGATATGCTATCCCCTTGACGAACAAGGGTAGACAATTCATCATATCCTGGTCCGAAATGGCCACCAGGCCTCGACTATCCTCAACGCGTGCCAGAAATTCGTCAACCTCCTCGTCTGGTTTTCCGGAAAACGAAACATTCCACTTTCTCAAAATGTCGCACGCGGTGATTGCCGATGTCGAAGGACGGGAATGCGAATGATTCGTTCTGACCGGGGACGAATGATGGAAAGGATTCGTAATCATTGCGTGATCCTGTTCAACGGGTGCCGATGGGATGGCATCATTCGGTGGCGGGGGGTTGTCTTCCTCCTGTACCGTGACTAGCCCGGTGGCGGAATCGTTGGGATTAGCCAATATCCCCGAAAAATATAACCTTTCCCGCATAGCGGCGGAAGTACCCCCTATCGGCAACCCTCGGGAAGCTAATTCGGCTTTAACCTCATCCTCCGTAAGGGAGGCTATTTCCCCGGGAGTCCTGGATAAAACCATTTTTAACCCGCAAGGAGAGAGAGGGAAAATAAATAACTCAGTTGAATAGATCAATTAATTAACTAAATAAGTAAGTTAAATAAATAAATCAATTGAATAAATAAATAATTAAACTAATTAATAAGTTAAATAAATAAATAAATAGATAAATAAATAAAGGGATCAGTCAATAAATAAATAAGTTCAAGTAATCAATTAATTAAGGAAACTAAATAACTTAAGTGGGGAAAAACTCATTAAATAAATAAACAAATAGATGGAAGAAAAACCTTTGAACCAATCCGGAAAGGTCACTCAAAAAAGTAAACCGGTTATTTCCCCCTTTCCCGGATACGAGCTGAAAGATCGTGGTTCGCTCGCTAATTGTAACTCCTGTGGAAGGGGAGAACGGAATAACACAAGACAAAACAAATAATCCCCGTAAGGGAAAAAAAATACAATAACAAATAAATAAATAAATAGAGGTAATAAATAAATAAATGAATAAACCAAAATAGCTGAATTAATTAAATAAACAAATATCCTATCCTAATAAAAACACAAAGATGAACGAACCAAAATGTAAATTAGCAGCAAAAAAAAATAAATAAAATTATTAAAAACCAATAAACAAAAATGATAGAACAACAAAAAAATAAATAAAACAAAACAAATAAGCCAATAGCACAATAATGAAACGATAGAAAATATAATAAACAAGGAAAACAGAAGTAACTAATAAATGAACCAAAATAAGATAAATAAATAAATAAATAAACGAATGACTGCTAGGTAACTACAGATAAAAAAAAATAATAAAACAGAACCAACGAGATTAATAAACAAAAAAACAAAAAAAACAGAAGGGCAATAACGAGGAGCGGCGAGTCCCTCCGGGATGGTGATAAAAGGCTAACCAGAGAAAAGGATAAATCACAAAGAAAAATTTATATTCACGTAGCGGGACAAGGCCCGGTCTACGATTTATTCAAAAAAAAAAATAATAATAATATTGAAAGATAAGAAGAATAATAATAAATCTAATTACAAAAAAAATACCAATAAATCAATGTTAATAATAAATGGAATGAGGAAAGAAGGAAAGAAAAAAAAAATGAAATGGAAACTATATATAACAAAGGTAATAATAATAATAATAAAATGATTAATTAAGGAAAGTGATTGTTATAAATGTGATAAATCTTTTAACGCTTGACTGAATCTAGGATCTAATAAGTTACCGAATTATTCCTTCTCTATAGTTGCCGCCGTAGACTCGGGACCCGCAAATTCGCTCGACTCGGTATAAAGCCAAATAATATTTCACAGTATTATAATAAGCGAGAGATAATATTACATTAGCCGGGAGTACCAGTTTCCAACATCGAAGACTGCTACTCACACGGCGACACACAACAGAAAAAATGTAAACACGGCCGGCCTCGAGCGCGGCCCTAGACAATGCGAGCGAGCTTGGCCTACCGTATACCTCACGAAGGCTTGCTACAGTGCGTAGCGGGATAACTGTACTGCCGAATTCTAAATAATCTCGAATATCAATTTAAACTAATAAAAGAAAATAATTAATATGAGAGAAATCTTGATTTGAATATAAATAAAATACCTGCTGTGCTTGCGTCAGTCAAAATCATAAAAACAACAATAAAAAAAGAATAAGTAACGAAAGACTGGAAAAACTAAAATAATTAAAAAGAGAATTGGAATCGTTAATGAATTAAGAACAAACACAAAAAAAAAATCTCTGACTGATAAAAAAAAATATTAAAATAGGATAAGAAAAAAAAATTCTTATTAAAACAAAATTTCAATTAAATAAAAGACTTGACAGTCAGGCCCCACGTTGGGCGCCAAATTTGTAACGAGAAATTTGCTCCTCAACGCACCACGTTACCTATGACTGGTCCAAGTTATTTTTCCTTCCTTTTTATTTTCTCTTTCGAGATGGGCGCCAGGCGCTTTCGCGCCGGAAGGAAAAATACCGAGTTGGATGACCAGTCTCGACCCAGGCCAGCTACAGCTGTTCAAGGCAGAGTGGGTGGTTCGGACTATCAAGTCACCAATTAGTCAAAAATAAAATATGGTCAGTTAGATAAATAGCAAATACATAAATAAAATAATAACAGTAAATAATTTAAACAACAATAGCGGGTACGGGACTTACAAACTTCTTTATTTCTCCAATAAACATCAATTTAGAATTTAACTAAAATGTCCCGTAAAATTATTCTCTCCGGTGTTAACAATTTTCCAAATCCAGTTAGATATCATAATTGGAATCTCTAATTCGGCGGCGTACGTTATCCCACGCTCTCACTCACTCTCATGCCCGGCATATGTCGTATAGCCGCTCTCGCCTATTTCTAATTTCAAATAATATTCTTCGATACCATATCGATGCCTGGTAGTCCTTGTTCTCCGTCCGCGATACGGCCTATCCCGAGCTAATCCCACATACTTTCAACAAAACCAAAACAACGGGACGTCGAGAGGTCACGTACGCGAAGCGACTCACGGCTGGCTATTACAATTCCGAATAAAATATGCCATGCAAAAGTCCGACCACCGGGATTTCCTGCGATAGGTATGATCACAAATACCGAATAAACGATCGTCGATAATTTGATAATAATAAAGAATAGTAATAGTACTAAAATAATCAAGGTGAGAGTAATACTCTCGATCGGTACCTCGTGGCTTGAATAAAATATGATGAATAAAATATAACAAAGAAAATATAACGCATAAACTATAACAAATAAAATATAACCAATTATAAAAAAAAGAGTAATAAATAAGAAACGAATAAATAATAAATAAAATAAAAGAAAGAATAATAAATCAGAAACAAATAAATAAGGAATAAATAAATAAATAAATAAATGAATAAATACGTAAATAAATAAGTGGATAACTAAATAAATAAATAAATAAGAATATAAATAAATAAATAACTAGGTAAATAAAGAAATGAATAAATAACTAGATAAATAAATCAATAGATCGGTAAATAAAACAACGAATAAAACGATAAATAAAATAAAGAAACGCCGATGGGTCTATTCGATACGCGACGAGGTCTATAACGTGCTAGTCCCACACACCAAGCATACAACGGGACGACGTACTAACGAGCGCACGACCTTCTAAATGAAACGAAAGAAAACTCAAACAAAATCATGTAAATCTAAAACCCATAATTCGTTAAAATCCGTGACACGGTCTATTCCGTTCAGATCCCACACAACCAACTAATGAATTCAAACCACTCCGGGATAACGGCCTAACGCGCGCACGATTTAACTACCAAACAATTAATTAATTTAGTGACTTTTCCCCGGCTTCTATACGTTACACGATCTCGAGTTATTCTTTCTAAACGCCGCGCTACCCAGTACAAATTAATACTCTGCACGCGGTGTGCCAGAGTCGCAGGGGTGACCAAGCTCGAAGTAATTAACCGACAACAATTTTGAATGATTAAAATAATAAAATAACAGCGAAAGACCGTAGAAGGGAGAAGCGCTCACCGGCACGATGACGAAGCGATGTTCTCGTGATCCAGGAATTCTTGAGAGGACGTGGAAATAGTTATCCCTCGATTTCTTTCTTCCTGTACGATGGTGGACAGTAATAGGCCCGTACGCGTGATGCCTCAGAATAGAGCGGGACACAGATATAAGAAGCGCTACGTCTGCCTCGCTCAACGGTCACCGGGAAAAAGCCTCGAGGTCCGTTCGGCACGCGTGCCCGTGAACTATGGCCCCCCCTTAACCCGCTAGACTCGGTTAATTGGGGGAACCTGCCTCGCACGATGACCGCGACTAGCGCCTTAGCTGGACAACGCATAAATTAACCACCGATAGTGCCGAGAGTAGCTGATAGCCGACGATGGATAACAGTGTATCGTTGGTAGATGTACGTTGAGCGGGACAGTATCCTCCAACAGGGAGAGGTGTAAAATATCGGCGAATGTAAAATATCGAATCCCGCAGTCAGCCATCGATGGATACGGCGTGGTCCTCCTCCTCCTCCCTCCATCCCTCGGTCGTATCGGACGTGTTATATATATATAAAAAAAATACAACAAAAAAAAATAAAAATAAAGAATAAATAAAATACGGAAATCACCCCCTGCAGCCCTGGGCGATCGTGCTGGTAGCCGTTGAGCGAGGAGGACGCGACTCGAGTATTCTGCCACGTTACACTATGTATGTTGTCTGATCTACGAAAGTGAAGATATTTTTTAGCATTATATCCGATATCGGCTTTATGTTAAAATTATTGTTGATAGTGAAATTTCATTATTTGAAAACAATATGCAATAAATACACTGCAGTGTGAGTATGCTTTTCCATTTTTAGCGACAAAAAAAACAGTTTAAAACTAAAAGAAAAAATATAATACATAATCATGGAAAGAGCGATCAAACAATAATGAAATATGTAATTTAGTTACAAAGAAGTCGAGGAGCCCACGTATTATAGGGGCACAAATTAGTGCAATGCTCGACTTCGTGGATTTGAGCCGCAGCCTGGACGCTGGGAAATTTCCCGGAATAAATGGAAAAGATGAATTAAGAAAAAATTGGACATCATCGGATCATCTCAAAATGATTATGGGGGTAACGAAAAATAGTGCACAATGGCAAGTGGTATGTATCTCTTGTACATAAATTCTGCATTTGTGTCTTCATTTTCCGGAAAACCATTTTCTGGGGTGGGGGGCTTCAGCCCCTTCTCATCGTACCTAGTCAGCTCTTGATCGGACACCTATGCGCGATGTGAGTGCGCATGGGTTATGGTCGTTAACATATATATATATATACATCAGTTGGATAAATTGTCAATGATTAAACTTTTTAATACATAACAAATCTAACTTTAGATACGAGTATAAATGAATAATATCATTAAATGTACTACAATATGTAATGGAACGAGGCTTAGCTAGCAGCTTCATGACTCCAAACAAGAGTTCACACAGATTTCACGTAAACGTGCGAACGTAATGGAGGTACAGTAGTTGATAAATATAAATATCAATATTATTTCATTTGAAATTTACGATTATTTAATTCCATACATGAAGAAGTAAACTCACTTTTTAACTTTTATATGTCATTACTAACGGACTCTAGCAGGTGCTATGAAAATGCAAGCGGAAGCATCCGTCATTGCTGCCAACGCAGCTTAGCGACAGGCCGATGCTGCAGTGCAAAAAGCTTCTAATGATGCTGCAAAAGTAGAAGTATTGAAGTAGCTGACAGAAGTTTTATCGCAACTTTTGCCGCAGTACGCCACATAAGAAAATATTAGTCAATAGAGTTTTATGTGAAACATTCTTTTATATCGTTGAAAATACAACATACAACATATGCCGAGATACGCTGCTAACATCATCTTATTTATTTTATTTTAATCTTATCGCATTAATTATTCTCAACGTAGTGTTATGCCGGTACCGCGTAATTGGATAACTCGGTAATCGGTATAATATAAAAAATTTATTATTTTGGGATCGTTTGCCGATTAGGAGATGGATCTCGAGTAATTCGAGTAAACGTGAATTTATGTAAAATGGAAGTGTTAGAAATATTTATTGGTGTAACTCCCCAATATAACAGAAATACAATTCGTGGTATAATATTAGTGGCAAACGAACAGAAAGTATGGACCGAAGTGTCGTTGTCGCGGCTTAGATGTAGAATAATCGGGGCTTGCCCGATCGATGGCAACCAGAGGTCCCAGCACTACGTCAGCCCCTCCTCGTGGCGGACAAGGGCCTCTTATCGTCTCCAAGAACCTTCCCCGAGATCCCTGATGACTCGTGGTGTTTATTTATGTTAGCGACACCAGAGAAGCAACGCTTGGTCTCGAGTGTCGCTATGTCGCTTTCAGTCGTCCATCCCGATGTTATTCACGTCCTCGTGAAGGTGTTGCATCTCCGTCAGGGGCGTGAGTACTCATCATACTCCGCATTACTCTTCGGTGACTTTCTGTGAAACAAAGAGCAACATTGTAAATTTGAAAGAACCCTCCCTTCGTAACCCATGATGCTTTGATTATCGTATATTAGTTGCATGCTATCGCTATCTTATAATATGTATTCGCATATACATGCACGTAAGCAAAACATTAAGCTGGGCCCAATTGCAACTCATGCACTACCAGTCGTCACTGGTCTACCGTGCCCGTTGTCGACGGCTAGGCTTGGTGGTCTTATCGCCTGTACCGGCTCATACTGTTATAGTCTGGATTTTAATGTTGATTACTTCACAATCAATCTGGACCGCCGCTTTACAGCGCACCATCGAATCCACGATGTCACAGTCTCTCTCACATGATTGTTACGTAACACGCTTACAGCGCCAGTCGCTCCGGTCACTCCGTCAATCCGGAACCAATGACCGTCCCATCGTATCTAACGAAGTTACGACTGTTGACCATTCGGAAATCCGAGACACAGCGCCGAACACCCAACATGCCTCCGGTACCCCACCTAGCCACGACCCAACGGCTTATACCTTTCACGCATATGCGTACCGGGTGTTTTTAACACATGAGGTTCCTCATCTTCATTGCTAGAGTCCGTATCGCTGACTCTCGTGCACCAGCGCTTCAGCTTGTCGCCGGGCACCACGCCACTGTATGGCTTTTGGGTCCACTGAGCACCCTCGATGTCCTCAATGAGGTATCGATCACAATTCAACACCTTAGCGATCTTATACGGCCCAGCGTACTTCGGCAGTAACTTTTTACTCGAGCCCTCATTACTATTTATCACACGCTTGGTCACAACTATTTCATTGCTATGGTGCTGCTTTTGCGGTCCTCTTTTCTTATTAAATCTAGCCTCTTGCTCCTTCTGGCTACGCTGAATTACCTCTTTAACCTTTTCCCGAGTCTTCTCGCGATCACAGTCATAAGTTGTCTCCCCTATATGAGATACAATTTTTGCTTCGGCCGCATTACGCGGTTTATATCCGAGCAACAGCTCGGATGGAGTTTTGCCTGTCGCTTTATTAAACGTATTGTTTAAACCCCAAACTACGTTCCGCAAACTTTGATCCCACTTGGTTTCTTCGGTCAAGCTTGCCGCTAGCGTACTAAGTATCGTTCTATTATAACGTTCCACTTGACCGTTCGCTCTCGGAGTTGCTACAGCCGTCAACACATGTTGAATACCCCTGGCGTGACAAAACTCTTTAAATCTCTTGCTAGTAAACGCACTACCTCGGTCACTAATAATACGCTTTGGAAAACCGAAAGTCTCACTAATTGTAGTCAAGTGTCTCCCAACAAGAATCGTTTTTGTATTTTTAACCGCTTTAGCAAATACAAATTTCGTGAACCCGTCTACAATTACGTGAAGATAAGAGTTACCCGTCGAGCTCTTTACGAATGGGCCTAAATGGTCGATGTGCACGGTATGCATCGGCTCTGTGATCTTCTCTATTGAGTGCAAATGACCCGGTTTCTTCCCAGCTGGTTCTTTATTGTATAAACAATCCAAGCATGCCGAAATATACCGCTTAGTATAACTTCTCATTGACGCGAACCAGTAATCCCCCTGCAATTTCTTTAGAGTCTTTTCCACCCCAAAATGTCCCATATCATCATGACACAATTAAACTATTTGACGCCTCGCAGACCGTGGTACCGCCCATCTTAGCCCATCAGTCGTCTTGCTAAAAACACGATTCTCTTTTAATGTATAATCGCGTTTAATTTTTTGCTCTTCTTTATCGTTTGCCTCTCTACCGAGTACTTCGTGTATATAAGTTAAGCGCGAATCTTGTAACTGAGCAGTGAGCAACCAGTCCCTTAACTCGATGTGTAGCAGTCCGACATCATTAATTTCATTTAAATCAGATTCTTCTGGATTGCGACTGAGTGCATCAACGTGCGACATTTTCTTTTCTGCTCGATATTCAATAGAACAGTCATACTCTTGCAGCTGAATCCACCATCGAGCCACTCGTGGCAACAGATCTCGCTTGACAAAAGTCGCTCGCAACGCACTGCAGTCACTAACGATCTTGAATCTGATACCCAATAAATAAACTCTAAATCTCGGTAAACTTGCCACCACTGCTAGTGTCTTGAGTTCCTACGAATGGTACCTTAGTTCTTCCTTCGAAGTCTGGCGACTAAAATAAGCTATCGGTCTTAACGAGCTATCGGCCTGCCGCTGCAACATTATCCCGCCTAACCCAAGCTTGCTTGCGTCTGTGTGCAGCTCGGTGTCCGCGTCTTGCGTATACAAAACTAATACGGGTCTCGACACTAGTCTCTGCTTTATTTCACCAAATGCTCGCTGTTGTTCCTCGCCCCAATGCCATGCGACACTCTTCTTTGTCAAGTGTGTTAGAGGCCGGGCGATTGTAGCAAAGTCCCGCACGAACTTTCGGAGATAACTCGTTAGCCCTACAAATTGTCTTAAGCTGTGAACATTAGCAGGTACTCGAAAATTCAAAACAGCATCGATTTTATGTTGACCTGGTCGGACACCTCGTGATGTAACCTCGTACCCAAGATACTCTATTTGTCTCTCTAAAAATGCACATTTACTTAATTTGAGAGTCAAATTGGCTCGTCGCAGCTTGAGTTTTTCCCAATTCAGCTACTTCTAGCGCAAAACAATCCCGACACTCATCTAGTACAGCAAACAGCTTTTCTTTTTCTACACGAGATACGCTCGAGGCTACTTTAATCTGATCTTTTGGTAATTCTTTAAGAGTTGTTTTTTCTAAGGAGCATATCGCTTTAATTTCTTCAGGACTCTCCTCTCTAGTCAGCACAGCTCGCGCAATGACCTTGTTATTAGCAATGACCAAGGGTCTATCTGATAAATTAATTACCGGCAACAACCCCGTTGTTCTATTAAGTACGCATCTTGGAATGCAATGCTCTTTACCTGCCTCGCTTCGTACGCTGAGCTCTACGTATAAATCACCTGTGTAATTGTTTCTCACCACCACCTTGACGTCTGCAGCATGGCCCGACGGAATGACTGTTGCCTCCGTTGCCCATAGCGCCAATTTTTGCGGTGGTAGTTGGTTCAGGCCCGGCAGGGTTGCCACGGACTTCTCGAATACCCGCAGGGTGCCGTCTCGCTGCACTGTCGTCACGCCTAGTAGATCAAGGAAAGGCTGCCCGACCAGCAGTGGCACGCTTTGAAGCCCATCTGGAACATGGACGTCGACCGATCCTTCGGCCAGGTCGATCTTCAAATTCACCCTGACAACACCAAACGGTCGTACAGTGCTCCCGCCGTACCCTTGGAGAACGTCGTTCGTCTGCCGGAGGTCCAACTGCAACGCATCTGCCTCCGTCTTGCGTATAGTAACGCACTCGCTGCTCGCATCCACGTATGCACGCAAAGGCGTGCCGTTGACGCTTGCTTCGTGGAATCGCGCAGTCCTCGATTGCGCTGAAGTACCGATGCTCAACATTTTCTTCTCGTTCGATTCTTCCTTCATATTCGTGCACTTCCTTGCAAGGTGCCCAAAGTCATTGCAACGGAAACATCGAACTTTTGCAAATTTATTCGTAGAGCTTTCTATGGTCTTCGCGAGTTTATTCTTTTCAAGCGAGTCATTATTTTTCGTCGCCTAAAATTTCTCAGTAGACTGGTGTTGTACAGCACGACTGGAGCTTTTGTTGTTGCCGTTGCTCCTTTGAAATCCAGGTTTGTCGTATCGGGTCTCAGAATCATCAGACTTGCTCAGGAAAATTCGCAATTCCTCTGGTGACTGAAAATCATTCCGCTTAATCGTCATTCGCAGCGAATAATTGGGAATGCCGTGTGCGATGCATGCTGCTGCGTCTTTGCCTGTAATGCCGCATGCATTTACAAAAGCAGCTTTCTCGAAGAAATACTTCATCATTCCCTCGTCTTTAGCTTCAGTCCTCGCTAACATTATTGTAAGGCGATCTGGCAACTCCGTGTAGTCTGTAAACGCTGGTGTCAATTTTTCCTTCCACTCAGGCCAAGTGAAACCGATCGTCGGTAGCCCCTCGTACCACGTCTTCGCGTCTCCACGGAGATTTTCCAGTGCAAAGCTGGTGACCATTGTCTCGTTCCAGCTATGAATTTCTTTTAATTCCTCCACCTTTTGAATCCATACTTCGATGGTCTGCCTCTTTACACCGGGATCAAATTCGGGAATCGACTTCTTCCCGTCTGAGAACCTTGGTCCACGTGAAAGAGGTTGCTCTACAGCGATGTTAACTGTCTCGATTAGTTTATGAAAGGCCTCCTGCCAACTCGAAGCATCACTGGCACTCGGTGTTTGTACTTGTATAGACAAACCACTCTCTCGTAAGTCTTTGTGCGCAGAATCACGTACTCGTTCACGCGACTCTCGCGGCGATCGTTCCTTTTCGTGCCGATTTCTGTTACGATATCGTTTTTCAGGAGTATAGTACGATCGTCCTCGAGAGCACGATCTTGAACGAGATCTACGTCGGTCCTATCGAGACCGTCCCATCGTGATTTATAACGAATGAGTACCACGAACAATGTAACTATCGTATATTATTCGATTCACCCACTAAGAATATTTCACCCAAATCTGATCACCGCCAGCACAATAACGTTACGTTAAAACGTAAGTAATATAGTTCGATTAAAATATATCGACTATGAAAGATCCGAAAACTGAGCTCAGATCCCACTTCTAAAGCTGTTAGAAATATTTATTGGTGTAACTCCCCAATATAACAGAAATACAATTCGTGGTATAATATTAGTGGCAAACGAACAGAAAGTATGGACCGAAGTGTCGTTGTCGCGGCTCAGATCTGGAATAATCGGGGCTCGCCCGATCGATGGCAACCAGAGGTCCCAGCACTACGTCAGCCCCTCCTCGTGGCGGACAAGGGCCTCTTATCGTCTCCAAGAACCTTCCCCGAGATCCCTGATGACTCGTGGTGTTTATTTATGTTAGCGACACCAGAGAAGCAACGCTTGGTCTCGAGTGTCGCTATGTCGCTTTCAGAAGTATTTATTACAGGCAACGGTAATTTTCCGTTGACTATTTAAAAGTCAATAAAAGTATAATACAATAAAATCTGGCTTTGAGCCCGTACGAGGAACCAACCTCTCGCGATTGAATCTACTGATAGAATTTAATATTTCGGGCGAGTCCGACCCGCGATCAACCGTTCAGGTTGATATCAAACTTTAGACTGATTTTGGCAAAGCAGTTATTCACTCCTTTAACCGAAATCGAATGTCGCAATGAATTTCACAATAAACATCGCTTGCAAATTCCAGCAAGTCGTAGCTCGAGCTCGTAGCAGTCATTGCTCGCAGCTTGTTGCTTACGTTTGCACATTTTTTCTACTTCGGTGAGTGACCTCACGCGAAGAAGGAACAATGGCGAAATAATGTACAATGAATTAATTCGCGGCACAACAACCCACCCCCCTTAAAAAGAATAAAAATTTTTTATAAAAAAATTTTTTCTTCGGTTGGTTTCCCGTATCTTATTTAAGATATTTATATACCGGGCAATATGCAGGGTGGCCGATTTATTTGAAGACATTGAAATATTTCGAAAACTACGCATCGGATCAAAAAAAGTTCTCAATAAAATTTGTTCGCCTGGAAGGGGGTCATCCAACGATACCAAAGTCGACACCTCACCCCTACCCCCTGGGGTGGAGGTGGGGGCAACTTTGAAATCGTAAATGGGAACCCCTATTTTTTATTGCAGATTCGGATTCCCCATAAAAAAATAAGTAACTTTTATCTGAAACATTTTTTTCGATTCTTGCGAATATCTCGAGAAATTACACATCGGATCGAAAAAAGAAAAAACATGTTTAATTTTTCAACAAGCTATTCAGCGATACGAAACTCGATTCACCCTCCCCCTATCCCTGCCCCCTGGGGTGGGGTTTGGAATTTCTCGAGATATTCGCAAAAATCAGGTTCCTTGCGATTACAGCGCCATCTATCACGAATCGAAAAAAAATGTTTCAGATAAAAATTACTTATTTTTCTATGGGGAATCTGAATCTGCAATAAAAAACAGGAGTTCCCATTTACGATTTCAAAGTTGCTCACACCCCCACCCCAGGGGCTAGGCGTGAGGGGTCGACTTTGGTATCATTGGATGACCCCCTTCCAGGCGAACAAATTTTATTCAGAACTTTTTTTGATCCGATGCGTAGTTTTCGAAATATTTCAATATCTTCTGTCAACCAAGGCTATTGGTGCTATTGAACTCAGCGATTAGATGCTTATGATGTGGGGGTGCGGCGCCCCGCCGCCGGTGATGTCAAGGGTTTCTAACGTTTTTCTGCTTGATCTTCGAGCTTTTGCAGCTCCTTCGGATTTTGCAGTACGCTTGCTAGCGTAATTTCCTCTGTGGTCTGAGTAGGAGGCGTCTGAGCCTCTATTTCCTTCAGTTTCAGATCGTACGGGGGAAGGTAATTTTATGACTTGGGATGTTCGCCCCGTTGTTTTCACGCTGAAATCTGGGGCGGTTACAATACATACGCCTATTAAAAGCAGTATTCCGGTTATTTGCGTCCATTTTCGCGTATTTTGGGACTTCGCAGGGTGCGTTGTTTGTAATCGAAATTGTACGGTGTGTCGGCGGGCAAATGTAAGATTTGCTCAGTACCTTGCCATCTTTTAAAGTATTTTTGTATACTGTACTTTTTGTATACGGTACTATTGCTGCCCGATCAGCGGTATCTCTCGCACGAGCACTACCGCGTTGCCTTCGTTGCGATAGGTGTGGTAGTGCGTTGACGAGGTGTCTTGTGAGCCTTCTTGGCGGCTGGGACGTTGCTCTGGCCTTACCACTAGCTATGTCGCTTACCAGCCACACTAACTTCCGCACGTCGATGAGTAATGCCTCAACTGCAATACTTATCGGGTTGAGCGTCTTGCCCAAGTGTTGGCGCCTCGTTACATAGTACCGGTTGTCGTTGAGCGTGTGTCTTACCACTTGAATTTGGTTTTTTAACGAAAAGCGTGAGAATGCTTATTTTGCTAATTCTCCTTCTTGCGGCCTAGTCAATCTCGTTGCGCGAGCGGTCTTTGGCTCATTCATATTCTAACCTTCTGCTCGACTATTTCGTCTGTTTCACGATGGCTCGTTTTATTCGACGGAATTGATGGGGTGTTACTCTGCCATGAGGGCGACCTTACGCCTGAGCTGCTGAGAATTAGGGTAAGCATATTACTTTGGCCGGGAAAAGTGTTGTTCCCACCTTTTTTCTTTCCTCCTTTTTGATAGCGGGTAATATTTTGGTTCCAGGAAGCGTATTTCCCCATCGTTTCTGCTCAGCGTCGCCCGGATTGGGAGAGGAGCTTCATTGCCCAGGGTCTAGGGGTCCGTCGCTGTTGGGAAGCCAGCCGCCAACTGGTGGACTCCTTATGGGGCGACGGCCACTACGCCGGCGAGTTTGTTCCTGAGGATGTGCTCGGGGTAGGGTGCCACTTCCGGCTGGACGCGCTTGATAGTCGTCATCTCTGCCCATTCTGCCGACGGATTTTCTGAATTACAATTTTTTTCTTATTGAACCATGTATGACTTGTTTTCCTTCGTGCTTTTTTAATTAAACAAGATTTCATTTTACCTCGTTTCTCTTATTAGAGTTCCTTACCTTGCGCTTTGTGGAGCTCCCTAACCATTTTCAATAACTAATCTGTTAATTAGCTATAGGTAATTCTTATATATTTCGGACCTATTAGTGCTCGATAAAGAGCTTCAGGCGGTTTGCGTGCGCCGCCTGGGTTTTACGTCCCTTCCGGACTACGTAATTGACGGGGGGCCTCTTCTCTACCATTTCGTTAGGTCCCGTCCGCTTCGGGGTCAGCTTGGCTGACCGCCCCCTGCGCACTGTGTGGTCACGGAGGAGTACGCGTTCGCCGATGCGGTACTCCTGCACCTGCGTGCCGTGGTCGTACATATTCTTCGACCGTCTTTTCGCGCCTTCTAGATTGTCTTGTGCTACAGTTTATGTGGCGCGTAATCGCTTGCGTAACTCGTGGACGTAGTCATCGTAGGTATAGGTGCTGCGGGGTTCCTGTTTCACGGCGGTCGGCAATTCCCCGTATGTGGAGTGGTGTTGTACGTGAACATCGCATACGGCAGCCCCTCGTCCAAATTTCCTTGATCCTCGTCTATGAAATTTTTTAGGTATACGGAGAGGGTGCGATGCGATCTTTCTAATACGCCGTTCGATTCGGGATGGTAGGCCGTTGTTTGTATCTTCTTAATTCTCAACAATCGACACATCTCCTTGAAGGTCGAGCTGAGGAAGTTCGTACTCTATGTGATAATATTATTTCCGGCGTTCCGTGCCGGCAGATCAACTCTTCTACGAGTGCTCTAGCGACTGTCGAAGCCTCTTGGTTCGGCAGTGATATCGCTGCACTATATTTTGTGAGCGCGTCCTGGATATTAAGTATATATCTTTTTCCAGATGCGCTTTCTGGTAGCAGTCCTACGATGTCGACCGCTACTTTCTCAAAGGACCTCGTTGGGGTGTCGGTTAACACCATCGGCACTCTTTCCTTTTTCCTGATTTTATTCTTCTGGCAGGATTCGCAGGACGATATGTAATTTTCCAATTCCCTTCTCAGGCCGGGCCAATCGTACTTAGTCCGGATCCGATGCAATGTACGCCGTATACCCTGGTACCCTCCTATGGGGGTGTTGTGGTTTTCTTTAATTATTATCAGGCGGTCATCGGCAAAAGGGATGGCTACGCCACTGCGGCAGTCGCTATACTTTTTCATAACGCTGTCTTCGTCCGCGCTGCTGGAAGTTCGTGGGCTACGGGCCCCGCCGTGCCTCGCTTCCTCAGCAGGCCTTTGCGATGCTCTGTCCGCAGTTTCTTTGCTCGGTGTGCCCACCGGTAGCTCCGCCGTTGGGTCGCTCTCCGTCTCGAGCGGCCTTGCAACGTTTGCTTTTCGCGGAATTCCGCGCTTCGCGGGTCCGCCATGCTGTGCTGGGCCCGCTCCGTCCTTATCAGCGGTGCTCGCAGTCTTTCTAGTGGCTTGCGTTGCTAGCTTGCGTGGTCTGCCCCTTCCCCGACCGCACGGATTTTCGGCGGGGCTGTGGGGTTCAGTAGAGCGATCTGCATGCACGCTGTGGATCTCTCTATCTTCTTCTGGCGCATTGGCCGGCGCGGCCTCTCTCTCTGCCTCGTTGCTGGGCTGGCCCGGGGTATTCTCGGCTCTCCGCTTTGTGCGGCTGTCCGTACCCGGGCGCATGCTGTCCTTTTCTTTCTCGTGGGCGAGCTTGATCTATCGCTCCGACGAGCTTCCACGGCTGTAAGGAGTATCTTCGGCCCTCCGCTTTGTGCGGTCATTCGCTGTGACGAGTTGCTCCATCGTGCTGTCCTCTTCCGACTCACGGACTTCGTTCTTAGCTCTCGCTTAGGTCCTTGTAGTAGCGAATATACGGCTTAGCGCATCTGCATTCGTATTACGCTTTCCGGCCTTATATTCGACGTTAAATTCGTGTTCGGCCAATTTTATTTTCCAACGCATTAGTCTCGAACCTGGGTCCTTCACTCTGAACAGCGAGGTGAGCGGTTGGTGGTCCGTCACTACCGTAAAACGTGTACCATAAATATATGATCGAAATTGACCAAGAGCCCAAACTATGGCGAGTAGCTCTTTTTCCGTTGCTGTATAATTGAGCTCGTCCTTTGACATGGTGCGGCTCACATAACATATGGGCAAATCGTCCCCGATCTTGCCTTGCGAAAAGATTGCGCCGAGCGCCTTGTCTGAGGCATCTGTCGTTACAACAAACGGCTTCGTGAAGTCTGGATATTGCAGTATCGGTGCTGTGATAAGGGCTGTCTTCAGTTCTTCGAAGGCAGCATCTCTTACTGCGGTCCACTCGAATTTAACCCCTTTCTTCGCGGTTTTCGAGAAATCTTTGAGGAATTTCCGGTAGTAGCCAGCTAGTCCGAAGAAAGATTGTACTCCTTCTACGTCTCTCGGCACCGGAAATTCCCTTACTGCTTCCAGCTTCTTAAGATCAGCTCGTACACCCTCTTCGGAGATGATGTGGCCGAGATACTGCGTTTTCTTGCGCAGGAACTGGCACTTGCTCGGTTGCACTGCTAATCTGGCTTCTCTTAGCCGTTGCAGTACCTCTCGCAGCATGTCATTGTGCTCCTTGAAGGTCTTGCCGTGAATTACTATGTCGTCTAAATATACATAGCATTTAACTCCCTGCAGTCCAGCCAGCGCGGAGTTCATGAACCTCTGGAAAGTCGGTGGAGCGTTCTTGAGTCCAAATGGCATGCGCTTGTACTCGAAATGGCCCTGTGGTGTAGAAAATGCGGTCTTTTCTTTGTCTTGCTTCGCCATCGGGATTTGATGAAATCCAGAGGCGAGATCCAAGGTCGTATAGTATCGGGCCCGTCCCAGCTGGTCCAATATCACGGTGATATTGGGCAGTGGGTACGAGTCTCCAATGGTGGCTTCGTTCAGCTTTCGAAAGTCCACTACTACGCGCATTTTTCTCACTCCGGCTGCGTCAGGTTTCTTCGCTACAACCAGCAGCGGCGCGTTCCATTGACTCCGGCTGGGTTGGATAATGGCTTCTGCTAGCATTTTGTCTGTCGGCCTCTCGACTTCTCTTTCTCGTGGGCGAGTTTAGCCTCTCGCTTCGACGAGTTATAGTGGTTGCCTTGGGTATCTTCGATTCTCCGCTTTGTGCGGCTGTTCGTATACCCGATTGCGCTATCTTTCTCTTTCTTATGGGACTTTCTTTCCTGTCCCACTTGGGCTCGTGTGGTCGCATATATGCGACTCAGAGCATCTGCATCTATATTTCTTTTCCCGGCTTTCTGCATTTTACCGGACCCATGCCCCGATTTTACAGTCTTACCAGGCAAGGGCTGCGATCCTAGGTCCTTCGATCCGACCTTAAAGGGTGCGCGATACTGCACCTCGTGCGTGCGTTGTCGCTTGTTCTCTCGTAGATGGAATACACCGTTGTATTCGCACATTATGCCTGCGCGAGCTGCTTGCTTTTCACAGCTGGGGGCACCAAGTCGGGCTTCCGTTGCTGCTGCGCAAAGCGTTTGGCCTTCTTCCCCGTGCTCTCTGAGCTTACGCGCAGTGTCTTGACCTGTCGGTTACGTACGGCCTTCGCTATCTCCGACGACTCGAGTGTCGCCGTCGGCTGTTGCACTTCTCCGTCGTGTTTAGAAACATTTAAACTTACTCTAATGGTTTTTGACGGATTGACACGGAATCTCGCTACTTTGCCTCGGCTGATTCCGCTCCTTATAAGTAGTCCGACAAATTTATTGTCCTTGCCGGCGTCCATGTTAGACCCGTTTCTGGAAGGAAGATTTATCTTTGTAAGCAGGCCTATGTACTTGCATGTGGCGGCAGTTCTACTGCGCGCTGACGGATATATCCTCGTCGTGCCGTCCCGTAGCGGCATGCAGTGCCCATATAACTTAAGCATCTCGCCATGCAGGATGTCCACTTTATGCTGCTTGATAAAGTCCATTCCTAGCAGCCCATTGATCCCTAGCGGCACATTATTCGGGTCTATGTAGAACCAATGTTCCACATTTAGAGCCGGTGTCTCCAGCACAATTTTTGCTATACCGAGGGGGGTGAATTTTTTACCTGCCACACTCTGCAGTTCCACGGAGCACCTGCTCACCATGGTTTTGGGCTTGAGGCATCCCTCCTTCAGTATGCTGCATTGGGCCCCGATGTCCGCTTTAAGTACCCCGGTCACGGCCAATGATACGACGATGTCAAAGTCGCTGGCCGTAGCGCTGGACGCCAGCAGCGTTACCTGCAATAACTGCTGCGTCGTTTTCCTCCTGCGTGCGGGTCTCTGCTGGGCCGTGAGTGTATTTATTCTCATCGTTCCCAGCGGGCTGGCATCGGTATTCGATCGACGTGCACCTGCATTCACCGTGGACCTTTCACTCTTGTCCCCTGAGTCCGTTGGACGTTGGGGATGCTGTGAAGACTGGGCAGGATCGCTCTTGTTTTGTGACAATCTTTTCCTGCAGTCTTTCCACGAGTGGCCCTTTTTTGGCAATAGTTGCACACAACGTCAACGTGGTGAATGGATGTATTCTCGCTGAGCATCGGCAGGCTCACTCTTCCCGATCTGCGGGTGCAGTCTCGAGCCACGTGCCCTAGTTTCCTGCAGGTGAAACAATTCTCGCTCTGCCGGGATGGTGCACCTTGCGACCTCCTGGGGTGGCTTAATGCTCCACCTACCCCTCCCTTTGGCTGCACCATGTTGGTGATCTCGATGGTTCCTGCCACAGAGTCATGCAACGTTTGGTAGTTTCTCGCACGCATCGCACTTGCACCTGGCCGTGCAGGCCGTTTTCGAAGATAGCTTGTGCACTGCATCGGGTGACACTCTCCACGGTGATCCTCTGATCCTCCGTTCTTAACGGTTCACAAAGTATTTCGGTTATGTTTACCGTAATCCTCTCCGTTCTTGCCGCGTAGGCGGTGATATCCGCATTCTGTCCCTGCCGGAGGGAGCTGAACTCCATCTGCAGTGCGGCCAGGGACTTCCGTTGTCCGTACAACGCTTCCAATTCACTCCTGAGTTGCGCTATGGTACTGATAGTCTTGTGCTGCAGTTGTCTTGCTGCTGCACCCTCTAGCTTAGTCATGACTATCAACTCCAGGAGGGTGTCATGCTTCTCCTCTGCTACCCTGCGGAATATCGTCTCGCAGGATTTTAAGAAGAGCGGCAGCGCCTTCGAATCCTTGCCGTCGAACGTTTTCACCATCTTCATTCCGAAGCTGAGGCTGAGCATATTTTAGGGCCTCTGCGTCTCCTCGAACCGCGTGCGTCTCAGGGGCTGTGCGGGGAGCGGAATATCCTTCATCCCTGCTCCTCCTAACCGTCGCTGGAGCTCGGCAATTTGCTCTCTTAAGGAGTGGATGAGTTTGTACTCGTCCGCACCAACCGCGTTTAGCGTATCCGCCAAATTCCGTCTTGCCGACGGTGTTTCAGCCTCCCTGTGTTCGTGATCGAATTCGCGTTGGCCTCGTTCGTGCTCGCGCTGCAGCCTTTCGTACTGGCATCGAGCTCTCTCTAATTCGCGTTAGCTTCGGTCGACCGCCTCCAACCGATTGCGTACTCTTGCTGGTACCGATCGGGCTGTCGTACCGGTAGGTGCAGAGAAACCTACTCGATCTATAGTTCGCATGTTCTCTATTTCCTGGTCAACCATGTTTTCGGTGACGTGCTCTGGCGTTCGCTCGCCAGTAGCTATATTAAAAACGTCGTCGCTATCGTCGCTGTCGAAATCTCCGAACGACACACCCCTACGTGGGTTTACGCCAAACTGGGTCGTCAGACGGTCTGCAAGGGTCTCTTGTCTGGTCGACGGGATTCGTCCCGACGGCGAGAGCTCAAATAGCGCCCTGCGCGCTTCATAAACGATGTCCCCTACGGCCGCAGCTAATTCGGCTGTGGGGTCTACCCCTGCGCCAGGCAACGTCGTCTCTAGCGAGTTGCCCCTACGTCTTAATGGGGCTTCTCTAGACTCCGACATGCTTATTTTGCGACGGGCTTAATTTTAATATTTCCTAAACAAAAATAATCTCACGAGAAATATATGTATCCGATGGAATATTTTACTGATTTTCGGCTTTGACTCTACTGGCTTTGACTTTACGGCTAAATGTATATATATAACGTAACCGCCACTTACAGGAAGATCGTCTGGAAGATTGTCCTTTCCATGGCGTTGCTCCTTGGGTGCAGTTCCTTTGGTGCTGTGGACCTTTTGTCCCGTAGCTTCCCTCGAAGGCTGGTCCAGTTGTCCTCTCTGGTACCGTTGACCCGTCTCCTGGTGGTTCCTGGGCTCGTCTATTGTGAGTCAGCAATGGCTGTGCGACGGCTTCGTAACAAGTTACCGTTTCGGGTACTCGCTTGCACACTTTGTGCGGTTTTCCGCGTCTTGACGTGACACCGTCAATCGGGACTTTAAACGGTTGACCGATACGTCATACCGCACCGACGTTCACATCTCGTCTTCGCGTTAGATTAGTCGGGTTTTACGAACTACACTGGTGTCCTTTGCACAAATCGTAGTCGTCACTATAGAGTCACTCTTAACTTTGTCCAAAACACTCTTTATCCAAATAAGTTACGTAGCACTTATCACTTCAGCAGATCCCACCGCTGCCACCAAATGTTATGCCGGTACCGCGTTATTGGGTAACTCGGTAATCGGTATAATATTAAAAAGTTATTATTTTGGGATCGTTTGCCGATTAGGAGTAGAAACTCGAGTAATTCGTGTAGACGTGAATTTATGTAAAAAATGGAAATGTTTATCATAGGCAACGGCTCCCGTTGTCTATTTAGAAGTAAAAAGAGTTTAATACAATATAATGTGGTTTCGAGCCCGTACGAGGAACCAACCTCTCGCGTCTGAATTACTGTTAGAATCTAATATTTCGGGCGAGTCCGACCCGCGATCAACCGTTCAAGTTCATGTTAAACTTTAGACTGATTTCGGCAAAGCAGTTAATTTGCCCCATTGACCGAAATCGAGAATATTGCGGGCAGCTCGATGCTTACGTTTGCACATTGTTCTACTTTGGTGAGCGGTCCTCACGAAAAGGAGGACAATGGCGAAATAATGTACAAAGAATTAGTTCGCGGTACAACACAAGTGGCCGCCTTTATTGGCCAAAGCAAAATGTACCCTTTTTGCTGCGTTTTCCATCACTTTTTCGAACATCTCGGGCGGTATAGCGATGACTTTGGCATGAATGTTTGCCTTGAGCTCGTCAATGGTCTGAGGCTTTTTGGCGTATAGTTTGCTTTTCAAATAACCCCACCAAAAAAAGTCCGAGGGGGTCTAATCTGGAGATCTGAGTGGCCAATCAATGTCGCCATTTTTTGACATCACACGTCCAGGGAATTTTCGTTGCAGAAACTGCATTGTTTGATTTGCAGTGTGGCATGGCGCACCGCCTTGTTGAAACCGGTAACCGTCCAGACCTTTGTCACACATTTGTGGGCAGACATAATAAGCCAACATCCACCGACTGTTTCGCCTCCTCTGAAGAAAAATGGCCCAATGATAGTTTCGGCGCAAACGCCGGCCCAAACAGTCACTTTTTGTTTATGCAATGGTATTTCATGGATCTCGTGTGGATTCTCCGTTCCCCAAATGCGGCAATTTTGCTTGTTAACGGTGCCAGAGAGTGTGAAATGGGCCTCGACGATATGCACGTTGAGTTAACACAGCTGAACGACTATTTTCAATGTACAGCGTCACTATTTCGGCGCGTTGTTTCGATGTGAAGCGATTCATGGTTGAAATTGCACTGAATTGACGTTTCAAAAACATGTCTACTTAAGTCAATCGGTTGATAAATGTCAAAGTTATTCAATGTTTACATACCCACATAAAAGATGGCGCACCCTGTATGAGTTCTGTAGCGACGCGTAGTTAAAGTCACAATCTACTTACCGACAGGGGTAACCTTCTTAGGGGTAACCGTCTTAGTTCTCTCCAAATGGATGAAGGTTACCCGTTTGGAGAGTACTAAGACTTTGAAAAGCGTAGAGAACTGTTTTCTACTACTTCCGTTTCCGACACACAGGTTAAGGCCACGCGGCGAATGTACACCGAAAGTTTTACGTATCTATGTAATCCAGTTAATAAAGTACGACTTATTACAAACGACCAGCGAAGTTCTGTGTTCGGTCATCCTTTCTCCACAGTTCTAAATTTCTTTGCGTAACTATAGCAAGAAACGCACGCAATGAGTAAAACCTAATTAATGGGGGAAATTACTTTGAGTAGTGTTACGTCCTGACGTAACCATGCTCCCATATCTTTCTTTCTTTTAAAGAAGATCATAAACCTGCACTGTGGTCGGGTCCTATAGTTGCCAGAGATTATACAGGTATAATGACGGCGGGAGGGGTGAGACCTGTAGCCACACTGAGGCAGGGCAGTGGGAACACATGGTGCGCGCTAGGAGTAGACGGCCAGGTTCACAACTGTACCTGACAACGTACGGCGCACACAGATGGTGGACTGTGCCCACCCAGATCGCAACCATAATGATCTTGTGTACCAGGCCTTCAAAGGCGGCCGTACGGAGCCGGGAGTACGCTGTACCGGGCTCGGGAGTACGTGCTGCTGGAGGAGGTCTTCGGCTTGTAAAGGTGGCTGTACCAGTATCAGGAGTACGTTGTACCAGACTCTGTACATGTCGCTGGAGAAGGTCGGGAGTACGTCAAGTGTTTTGTGGTTCCTTGCCCTGGGTGAACGTCTTTTCTGTACGGGTATTAGCAGCCCCGCCATGGTGTAGGCTCGGGTGCTTACCAAGCGAGACGTTAAGTCTTCGGACTAATTGGGAGACTGGGAGGTTGTTGCAGCCCCACAAATTTTAAATGGGTTGGACTCTGTCGGGCAAAAGGTTTTGTGGCTTTGATGGTAGGTCAAGATTACATAATTGTCCGTCGACCGCCGGACGTGAGTTAACAGTGCTGGTATAGGGTCTACCCGAGGTACAGCCTTCTCGCAAGAAAGTTGACATAAATCACAAACTTCTGTACCTAACAACAAGAAACTAAGAGTTGATTGGCCACTGCCCCACTCTAACGGTCAGCATGGAGGGACCTGAATCTCGTTTCAAGAGTTTTCCCTCTATGGCCTGTGGATATTATTGGCAGCGCGTGTCACCAAAGTCTTTGGTTGATTCATGTCCGCGTGCTCTGTTGGCAATTGTCAGATGCTCGCTTCCTTCCCCCTGTCATGTATCGTATCTGGGTCACGAAGATAGACCAACTGCCGTGGCAACGTTTTCGTTGCTTTGGAAGTTCTTATATGCTACGACGAATGATGCAATGAACAAAAAAATTGATATTCAATATTACACAAAGACATATGTCTTATTAATGATATTGATAGAAAATTGGAATTTGTTTTTGATTACAGAACACCAAAAGCCCAAAAGGCGGTTCTTAAGAATTTCTGAATGTTTAAATAAAAATTGAAACACAATCGTAGTAAAGATTTGGACTTTTTACGAAGTAAATATTTAGGCTAGGGAATATACATATATCTAATAAATAAATCAATAATTTAAAGGGAATAAACCATCTAAACGTGAGTTCGATATAAGAATTAAGCAATAATATCATACAGATAGCCAGAGTTAAAATAGGATAAAATAAGAAAAGATTACTTATATTTGTCATTGGATAGATAGCAAAGACGACTCGAAGCTATGGTAGTGGTTGTTAGCGTAGGAGCATGCCGCTCAACGCTTTCAGGTCGCACCCGAGCTGATGCCGTCTTTCCCCTCTCTCTGTGTTAACACTATAAGACGAGGCGTGTTCCCTCGAAACAATACATATCTATAAAACATATACTCTGCAACCCACTGCAAATCTAAGCAGTCTTTTGATATACAATCATTTGGACTTATGAACAATTTTAATCTAAAATTATGATAAGAATTCAGAAAAGAAATGCTTAGCCAAAAAAATACAAGAAATAATTGCAATTATTATTATTATTACTATCAGGGGTACAAATTGAAAATGCGGGTTTGATAACAGATGGCGTTACTAACGCTATACGCATCAGGCAGTACTGTGACTATGTTCATGTCAAAGCTACGTCTTATAGCTTTAATTTTCAGTATGTGTCAATTTGTCGCAGTGTCAAATTCATAGTTTTTTTGAGCTCTCAATATGTCGAGTTTCGTGCCAACAAAACAGCATTTGCGGGAAGTTTTAATTTACTTCTTTAATTTGAAGAAAAGTGCTGCTGAAGCACATCGATTGGTCTCCGAGGCTTATCCGAGTCATGTTCCATCGGTTTCAACGTGCGAGAGATGGTTTGTGCGGTTTAGAAGTGGTGATTTTGACGTTGAGGACAAAGAGCGGCCGGGCCAAGTGAAAAAGTTTGAGAATGCTGAATTGGAGGCAATACTCAATGAAGACTCGTGTCAAACTCAACAAGAGCTCGCAGATTCATTGGGAGTGACACAACAAGCCATTTCCCATCGTATAAAAGCCCTCGGAATGATCCAAAAGCAAGGACATTGGGTGCCGTATGAGCTGAAGCCGAGAGACGTCGAGCGCCGTTTTTTTGCATGCGAACTGCTGCTCGAACGGCAAAAACGGAAGGGTTTTTTGCATCGCATTGTCACTGGTGATGAAAAGTGGATCCATTACGATAACCCGAAGCGCAAAAAATCATATGGTTACCCCGGCCATGCATCATCATCGACGGCCAAACCAAATATTCACGGCGCCAAGCTCATGCTCTGTATTTGGTGGGACCAGCTGGGTGTGGTGTATTATGAGCTATTGAAATCGAACGAAACCATCACAGGAGCACTATACCGAACTCAATTGATGCGTTTGAGCCGCGCACTCAAAGAAAAACGGCCACAATACGAGCAAAGACACGACAAAGTAATTTTGCAACATGACAACGCTCGGCCACATGTTGCAGCGCCGGTCAAAACATACCTACAAACGCTGAAATGGGAAGTCTTACCCCACCCGCCGTATAGCCCAGATATTGCTCCTTCCGATTACCACCTTTTCCGATCGATGACACATGGCCTAGCTGACCAGCGCTTCCATTCTTACGAAGAAGCCCAAAAATGGGTCGATGACTGGATAGCAGCCAAGCCGGCCGAATTTTTTCGCGACGGTATCCGTAAATTGCCAGAAAGATGGGAAAAAGTTGTGGCTAGCGATGGACAATACTTTGAATAATTCATTTGTTACCATTTTTTCAGAATAAACGTTCAAAAATAGAAAAAAATCCCGCATTTTCAATTTGTACTCCTGATATTAATTTTTTTTCACTTGTGACGTGGAACTACCAGCTGTTGCAAGGTGCAACCTTTATTAATTTTGGTGACTCGTTGATAGTGTAGGAGTAGAGGGTGCATTCTGTGGTGTATTCTGCTCTATTTCTCTTTGCGTCGGTATTAGGCTGTTAGTTTATGCGGAGTCGTTCCTGCAGTGGTATTGGTTTGAATTTTTTGAGCCTTCGTGCTATGCGTCTTCGATCCAGTAGGCTGGGTACCAGTATGCTTGGGTGGTTTTCGAGTCGTTTCTTATATCTGGTGCACAGCTTAAGAGCTGCGTCCTTGACCGTATCCACACCTAGGTCTTTGTGCAGTGTGGCATTGGTGTTGTACCAAGGAGCGTTTGGTAGGATTCTCAATGTTTTGGATTGAAATCTTTGCAAGATGTCAATATTTGAATTGCTGGCCGTTCCCCAGAGTTGGATGCCATAGGTCCAGATTGGCACTAGAATGGTTTTGTATACGAGAACTTTGTTGTTCAGAGATAACTTGGAGTTCCGTCCTATAAGCCAATACATTTTTTTTAGTTGTTAGTTAGTTTAGGTCTAGTTGTTTTCTTTTGTTTTTTATGTGACTTTTCCAGTTCAGTCTGCGGTCCAGTGTCATGCCTAGGTATTTTACTTCCTTAACTTCCGGGAGGGATTGGTTGTTTAACGATACCGTTGGGCAGTCCTTTTTTTCATCGTGAATGTGATGTGAACTGATTTGCCACTACTAGTCTTGATTCGCCACTTCTCTAGCCATCTTTGGATCTTGTTAAGTCCTTTTTGTAGGGTTCTTGAGGCTTTGTCCGGGTATTTATGGGTTGCCAGTATGGTTGTATCGTCGGCGAATGTGGCGACCGTGGTGTTGTGGGTTACGGGAAGATCAGCTGTAAGTATCGTGTAGAGGACTGGTCCCAGTACACTTCCCTGCGGAACTCCTGCTCTTATCGGAAAGAAGGGTGATAGTTCAGTCCCATACCGCTCTTGGAATTGGCGGCTGTTTACGTATGATTTAAGTAGCAAGTAGTATTGCGGTATGTGCCTTTTGATTTTATAGAGTACGCCTGGGTGCCACACTTTATCGAAGGCCTGTTCTATGTCAAGAAATACTGCAGAGCAGTATTCCTTCCGCAGTGTGTTAGATATGGCGTTGAAGACCCGATTGACCTGTTCTATCGTTGAGTGCTTGGATATAAATCCGAATTGATGATCAGGGATGATGTGTCTCTCGTAGATCAGTGCTTGTATAATTTCCAAGAGAAGTTTTTCGAATAGCTTTGATATGATGGGTAGCAGACTTATGGGTCGGTACGATTTTATTTCGTTAGGTGGTTTGCCAGGTTTCTGGATCATTGTTATTTGTGCGACTTTCCATTGGTTAGGTATATGTGATGTGCGGATTATGGCGTTAAAGAGGTTGGTCAGGAATATTAGTGTTTTTTTTCACATTGACCGCTTTGTGTATCGTGCCACTTACTTCCACAGGGGAAATACGAGTATGCTTGATGGGTAGCACCAGAGGTAGGGGACTTTCTAGGAAGTCAAAGACATCACCATCATGTTGTTGGGCAGGAGATGGAGTAAATACCGGAAAGAGATGTTCTGCGAATGTTCTGGCTTTTTCGGCATCGCTTTGGGCCCATCCTCCCCCGTCTTTCCTGATGGGTGGTATGTGGTTTTGAGCGCGGTTAATTCGTTTAGTCGATTTCCAAAGTGAGTAGTCCGTGGCAGTTGTATTCGTTAGGTTTACTAGGTATTGTTCTACGTTGTTGTTATCGAAATCATTAATGAGTTTTTTCAGTTGTTGAGATTGCCTGGTTAGTCGTTGTTTATCGGTTGGGTTTCTGCTTAGTTGCTAATGTCTCCTTGTTCTCCTTTTTTCGGTTCTCCTTTTTTATTGTGGGGTTGGTAGTTATATCCGGGGTGGCTTCCCATGCCGCCTCTTGGACCATTAGTGTAAAATATTCGGTTGCTTCTTCTATGTCGAACTCAGTTTTTATAGGTACTTTTGGTTTAATGAATTTATTGATTGTATCTCGAAACGTCAACCAATTTGTGTTTTTGTTGTGGAGTGTCGGTTGTTTGTTATTGTTGGTAATTCCGCTACTCAATGTAACTAATACTGGGGTATGGTTGGATGAGAGATCCAAGCTGGTTTCGGTTTGTGTGAAACGTTTGGCTATTTCCTTGATTATGAAGAAATCGAGTACGTCTGGAATTGTGTTTCTGTCTGTTGGCCAATAGGTGGGTTTTCCTGGCGAGAGATATATACAGTTTAGTGCTGTCGACGCTTTGAGTAATTCTCTACGTCTAATAGTAGTCAACCTGGATCCCCATAGAGGATGTTTAGCATTGAAGGCTCCGCCAGCTAGAAAGCTAGGACCCAGGCTTTGGAAGAAGTCTGTGAATTTTTCATCTTTGATGCTGTGTCTTGTTGGACAGTACACCGCAGTCACGGCAATAGGTCCGACCTTCGCGTCTTCGATGGCTACGCTAGTTGCCTGTAGGTAGTCCTTGGTGTAGGGTAGTAATGGATGGTGTTTGATGGTTGATTTTACGAGGATCGCCGTTCTGCCGTGCGCCGTTCCATCTGTGTGTTCGGTGGTGTAGAGTTTGTATCCGTGGATTTTGATATGGCTCTTGTTCGTAAAGTGTGTTTCAGCCACCAAAAGGATGTCTATTTTTTTGTTGTTGAGGAATGCGGCCAATTCCTGGCGGTGCTGGGCTAAGCCGTTGGCGTTCCAGAGTGCTAGTGTATAGGACGTGAATTATTTATTCGCAAACTTTGTCAGTACCGTTGTCAGTAGATTTAGCATTGAGTGTAGCAGTTCGTTTTGTTTGGTTATGGCTGCTCGTAATTCAGTAAACGATTTTTCTAGGATAGTAATCACTTCTTTGTTGTCATTTGTTATGTTGGGTTGTAGGTTTGGGCTCGCCCCGGCCGGCTGGGCATAGCTCGGATACTCTGTTGGTGTTCTGGTTTCTTGGATGGGTTGATTCTGGGTGGATCGTTCTTCCCTGGCTTCGTTTTCAAGTCTTGACCTGTGCCAGTGAGGGAGTTGCGCTGTCAGGTTTCTTTTTTCGCGGATGTCCTGATAGACCTGGCATCCCTTATAGTTTGCCGGGTGGTTTCCTTGACAATGGACGCATTTAGCTGGCGACTCTCTAGTTTTTCAATAAGTTTTGGTGTGGCCATAGCGCTGGCATCGAGTACTGTTTGGACTTTGTGATCATGAAGAAGGTATACAGTCGGTCTCTCCTGTACCGTTCGATCGATTGTGTACCTTCGGCGTCCGGACATTGTTGATCGACCCGTGGTACGGAAATCTCACTCGATCCTTTATCTTTTGTGTGTGTTTGGACTGTGGGGTCATGAGGTGGCAGCACCTCATGGACTAATTGGTCAATTTGACCTCGGAATCTTTTATAATCATTAGTGAGATGGTCAGTAAATCCACTTAGTGAATTGACCATCCAATCATCCATTAGCTGGACACCTTTATGTCTTTCTGATCATACGCTCGCGCATACACCACGTGCTCGACCAATCATCAATCAACATGTGGCAGATAAGTGTTGTAGTGATTTCCACCAACAACGTAATCACCATGACGCTATCTCTCCATCCATCTTAGATCTCTCGAGACAGGACATTCATACCAAGCACTTGTGCTCTCAATCCGCACCGCAAAGTGTAGTATTCAGTAAACCAAATCACCCTAAATTCAGTGTAGCATTAATTGTACGCATTGAGTGTATTGGACGATTCACATGTTTTTGCTCTCAAAAGAAACAGACAATTACAAGAGACATTAAAATCATCAATTCGTGTAATCAAGCAATTAATTGCGCTCAATTAATTGCAGTGTGTAATTCACCACGTGGCGTCAGCCATTGTGAGTCCAAGGTTCAGTATAATGCTGTAATAATTCTACGTTGCTCATTCAAGTTATTGTTTTGTTCAAATCATTGGTTATAATTTGTAAATCTTATACACTGTCGGTTAACGTAGTTAACATAATTCATGATTGATTCAAACATATATTATAAGATACACTTGTAATATCTCAAATATTGCGTAACTATCACCACGTGGCAAAAATATTCATATACACCGTGATTATCATTCATTTGATGCCCCAAATTAAATTCAGTTTAATTTATATTCTTCAATTCAATTGCGAGAATCATTTGCATTCAACTCACTATTCAGTGTCACATTCAACGCAGTCATTCAACATCACATTGTTAATTCAACTTCAATATTCGTTATATTGTAATTCATTCAACTCAATTCATTGCAAACTGTATTTCACATTTATTCTGTGTAATATGATATCATTACAATTTCGCACACACGTCTTGTACAGGTTCACCTCATACATGTTATAATATACTTGACATGCTACATTGAAAATTCAATATTCAAAGTATTTATATTAAGACCATTTATATCCAATACCGGCAATAGTTTATTTGTTTTCAATAAGAACGAAACAAGTACATTGTACTATTGTTGAGTTCTTTTTTTTGGCGGTTCGACAACGGTTACTGTATTCAGCAAGAGGTCGACTGTATAAATTTCTTTGTTGTTAGGCATGGGTTCGAGGTCAACGAAAAATAGAGGAAGCGGTTCCTTGCTTTTTCCGTGTTTTATATTTGATATGTTTCTCACCTGATGTCCTAGTAATTCTATGGCCCTTTTTGTTGCGTCAGGAGGGGGACGGATGGGTGTAGAGATCTAAGTACTACCCTGAATGCATGCTGCTGTTTTAACTGGTACGTGTGGTACGAAGCTTTTTCCTCATCTAGGGCGTGCACTATTTTTCTAAACGCCTCCACGTCGTTAGCCAGTATTTTTATTTGGCCACTCGTGTTAGTGGTCTTATGTTTGTAGTCATTCTTGTTGACAACCACTTCGAGACACGTCTCTAGGTCGGTGATGGATTTGGCGTCGGGTATGAATATGGGCGGCGGCTTGGGGACTTTGTTTCTATCCGTGGTCCCGGTGTGTACGTTTTGATAGGTTTTGACAGGTTTGAATTGAGCGGTGTAAATCTGTTGTTGCATGGGATTTTGTCGCTTTCTGTGTTAGTCGTCTCGATCGCTCTCTCCGTTTCGCTTGAGTTGCGTCAGCGTTTCCTAGGAATTACTTGCCATGTCGGCGATTCGTTTACCATATTATTTGTATTAGGATTACGCGACAAGACCACTCGTATATCGCTCTCGTCATCAGGGCCATTGTCTACGTCATTTGGCGGCGATGCGTTTTGAACGTTGTGTAGTGTCAATGTTGATTGTGCATGAGAAGAATCTGGGGCGGATGGGCCTAGAGAGTAAAAGCGCGAATCATGGCTAGCAGGTTCAGGGTCCTGTTCCATGTTTTTTTCGCCGCCTCCGTTGCATTCGCGCATGCAATTCGAGGATAGCAGGTAATAGTTATATTGTAGGATGTCCACTTACGGAAAACTATAAGATTATAACGCTATGTGCTCGGATAGAATTATCACTCTCACTCCCTGCTCGCGTCGGTACTCGAGGTAAGCCTGTTTATAAACACGTCTGTACACGATCGCGTCTCGGGCAGAGGTTATCCTTATTTACGTACGATTCGTTTATAATCAAAGATCAGTTAACCTCTTGAGTGTCAGTGACGAATGATTTTCCAGATAACACAAAAACAAGCTAAGACAATTGCAATTATGAAAATTGAATATTAATGAACATCGAAAAGCCAGTACATTGTTTAACTAAGTAGTTAGGATCGTGAGAGGATATAAAAAAATTGACATTTAGTTACTATAGTAGTTATATATGCCCCTTTGCGTTACACGCTATTAAAAATAAAAATAAGTTTAACATAATAGAAGAACCACATTCGGTATTAGTCATAAAAGGGACAGCGGAAGCGACTTGGATCTACAGCGCAGCGTGGCCCGAATCCCTCGACACCTCGCTTCCTGACCAAGGCGCTTTTCGCTCTCTCTCTCTCTCTCTCATCCGTACGAAGGCCAAAAGCTGTACGAAGGCAATCTCTGATCGTCTCCGCGGGCACTCTTATATGGACCTAGGTAGCTCGAACTCGCGTGCGAGGAGCCGAGAGGCTCGCGCACGCGACAACCCAGATCGCTGCGTCGCGGCGGATCAGTGGACTAGGAGCGCCAGGGAATTCCGACATTTGTTGCAAATTCGAAATTGAATATCTCGACACCTAAATATCCTAGCAGCACATTTCAAAAACGGTTTGAAAACTTTGAAACCGTACTTTTCGAAAGATCTATCGAAATTGTGCGCGACGATATTTTTTCAAAATGGCGGTGATAAAAAGGAAAACATGAAAAGTTGCTAAAAAAAGGTTCGAGCTTGCGACGGCGCATGGAGCAAAGTAAGTATCGCAGCTCAATGGGACGAAAAACACCTGAAAGTATAGAATCTTTTCTTTAAAATGCTTCGTTATAGAGCTTGATGCGATAATTATTCACTGAGTTATGCAAATTTAACAAGAAAACCGCATTTTTAGCAAAATTTAGAATAACTCAGTGAATAATTATCGCATCAAGCTCTATAACGAAGCATTTCAAAGAAAACATTGTATACTTTTAGGTGCATTTAGTCCCATTAGGCTGCGATACCTGATTCACACCATGCACCATTGCAAACACGGAACTCTGATTATCAATTTTGCATCCTCTCACTTTATCATCCGCCATTTTAAAAAAAATGGCCGAGCGTAATTGCCATTTAAATATTCTTAAAGAGAACGTTTCAAGCTTTATTTTGCATTTTTGCGCATATTTTTATCTTCATTATTTACCAAGTTATGATCATTTGAAATTTGGTCATTTTTTCCCAAATTTTTAGTGTACCGCTTTTTTGCATCTGAGTGTATATTCACTCTCATTGTCCACTCTCAGCACTTTCATAGAGCGCCCGAACTGATTCGCGACTAGTCTCTCAAATTCCTTGAAACGATCGAAAACGTCAGACTTATATTTTATAAAAAATACTGTACGATAACTCGACGCATCGTCTTTGAAGGCTAGAAAATATCTCGCGCGACCGAGGAAAACTTCCGAAAATGGACCGCACACGTCACTATGCAAAAATTCTCCAACCGCCCATGACTGCGGCATTTCGCGTTTCGCAAACGACAGTTTGTGAAATTTACCGAACTGACATGTCTCACAGAAGAAATTGTTCTTGTCTTTAAGTTTTAGTCTGCGAACACAACCTTTATCTGCCATGTAACAGAGACACCGTTGATTCACATGTCCTAAACGCTCGTGCCACACATTCAGATTTGCCACTGACGTCACATTTGCCTCGTCTAGTTTCACCACACGGAAATACATGCGATAGATATTGGTGTCTTGTCTTCTTTCTTGCGCAACTATTTTATTATTCATCAAAACAATCACGCGTTCGCCTTTGAACCGAACCTCAAAGTGTTTGGCTATACATACACCCACCGCCAAAAGGTTCTTTCTGAGAGACAGCACGTAAGGCACGCTCTCAATACTACCAGGTTGCCACACACCGTTTACAAGTTTCTCGATTATGATTTTCTCCGTTCCTTCAGCGTCGCACACACACCGTTATCACCCAGCGACACCGCTTGACCTTGGCTTGGTCGATAATCCACGATCTAGTCTCTGCCGAAGGTAACGTGCCTTGAAGCACCACTGTCGGTCAACTACAGATCTTCCATCTTTTGGTTCAGAAGGTAACTTACCTGCTCGCCTGTTACTTCCTACTGTATCGTTCTTTGAGTACGTGGTCACAAAGGCACATGTATCCGAATCGTCACCCCTGTTCTCTCCGCTTATGCCAGGTTTTCCCTCTCGCTTCCACTTTCTGCGACACTTCTTGATGTGGCCCTTTTTCTTGCAGTGAAAACACTCAACACAAACTGAGTCACCTTGATGGTTGTTTTTTCTTTTCTACTCAGACACTATCTTGTCTCTTTTTGCTCATAAAGGTTACAGCGGTCAATGCACTTATTAGTTCGTCATCTCTTGATAATCTGTTCTCTTCCTTTATTAACCGCTCTCAAAACTCTCAAACAGGGCTCCATATTTCGTAGGCTAGCTTCCCAGAAGGTTCGCCATTATAGCTGTGTTCGGTACAACATCACCAACATTCGTGAGCTGCCTGGCCATGTTGTGCACCTTTGCCACGTGCTTTACCACAGAATCATTCGCGACCATCTTGTACTCGTGTAGTCGTTGCAACAAAAGCAGATTGTTCGATTCTGAGGTTCTTTCATGAATATTACTCATCTTTGTCCAGATCTCATGAGACGTCTCACATGTAATTAGATATTCAAACTGAGAGATCAATATGACGAGTTTCTATTAGCGACTAGCGTTGCTCACGAAAGAGCGAAAGGAACTAACTCGTAACGGCATACGGTGAAACAGACAAGAAGGCATAGATCCCCACCATATACAAAATATAGCTACGTATATGCTCACGGAATGATGGCCGTGAAATGAGTTGGACAAACTTAAAATTTAAATTACAACAGTTTGACAAATACGTCCGTCTTTATTTGTATATTTTCTACGGCTGTCTTCCAGAGCGTTTTCGTTCGCTTGCCTCGGTATGCCGAGGCCGCTTCGGTACTGTTCGTGTCCTTTCGGACTATGCACGCGCGTTGGCTGAATGCGATAACATACTTCAACACTTCCGCCTGTTGAGCGTCTTGCAACATACAACCAATCCAAGGCTCGTACACAATTCAAGAAACCGATTTCATGAAAGAGCTTTAGTAAATATATCTGCGAGTTGCAGTTCGACAGGCACATAAATTACATCGATTTCGCTACTTTCTATTTTTCACGAATAAAGTGGTAACGCACGTCGATGTGTTTAGTTTTCTTATGGAACTCTGGATTGCGTGCGAGACAGATTGAACTCTGATTGTCCACATATAATTTTGTCGCGCGTACACATTCACTCCCTATACCATATAATAAAGAACGCAACGATATCGCTTCTTTTGTCACAGTTGGAGCCGCGATAATCTCCACTCAGACTCTGTCGTGCTTGTTGACACGAGTCTCTGTCACTGTGACGATCACGTGCCAGCTCGGTTTGCTATGCAGAACACGTCCAGTCGTGGATCTGCGGGTTTCGATATTGCTTGCAAAATAAGCATCTGAATAGCCCACCTGTCTTATTCTATCGGTTTCCGTTCGACATTCTATACTAAATCTACGGTATCGACTAGATAAGCAATAATACGTTTTATGGCCCGCTAATGACTTTGACTGTGTTTATTTGAAAACTTCCTGACGGTATTCACAGCTTACGCAATATTCTTTCGCGTAACAAATGCCAAAAACATCAGAGACGCTACCGCTTCCCGATGCGGTACACTTGTCTCTTCGTCTGTCACATCCGGTAGATACAATACGGTCTGTGGATCTGCCGGTGTCGATACACTTTTCGCCGAACTCATCCCAAATTTCGCGATAATTTTTCTCGTGTACGCGCTCGGTTGTACGAACATTGTTTTATTATTTCGGTCTCGAGAAACTTGCATACCAACAAAAACGCTACAATCCCCGATTGCGACGTCAAAAGCTGTACTCAGTGCTTAGACTATTTTTGTATGATCATGACTTTGTCGTCGTTATCCGCTACTCTATTACTAGCAGTTTCTTTACCTTCGGCTTCCTTTCGATTGCCGACTGGTGTTTGGTTACCGACTGGCGCTTGATTACCGCTTTCTTCTTCGTTGTCGGACTCTTCTCCCACTGGTAAGTAGATCTCGTCCTCTTACGTCACCTCGCCTCCAGAGACTTCGTCCTTGTTCTGTTTTATTGAGGCAGTTCATGTATCGCGTTACTATAGTGCAAATGTAACTGAGCAGAAAAGAATGCGTCACCGTATGGGCAGCAACGAGAAGCGCGAATATAATGCGCTATGGCCTTCGGGTATCTCCAACTGTATTCGGGATCATGCGAGGTGCCGGAAGCGGCTACTTTTCTGTTAGTTCATCTTCGACTTCTATTCCAAGCATTGTATCAGCAAAAAGAAAACGAAATTTCAAATAAAGCGTGTTATTTTATTGTGTGTGTTTAATAAATAAACCTCTTCGATCCTTTTCTCACAGACATATATTTTAGCTTATTATTTGAAGCAAAGTCTGAATATATTATCATAGCAATATGTGGACGCCTTTGCTGCATCCCACTCCTATCCCCACTCCTTCCCCAACCATGCGGCAACCCCCACCAACCCACTCTGCTTAAACAGAGTTGGCAACATGGAAATGGTAAAGTGGGATGAAGTGGGTATTTTGGTGAACAAGGAAGAGTAGAGATAAAAGCAGGATGGAGCAAACGCGTCCGCATACTTGGAAAAATGAATAAAATTATGAACTTACCACCTCAGCTGTCGTTGCCTTCCACCTTCCTCGCGCGGCGATTTTAAACTCCTGTCTCTCTCGAATGTACTCACGCACTTTCATACATACACGCATACATACACACGTACTCACACGCACACACACACGCACGCACGCACGCACGCACGCACGCACGCGCGCACGCACACACACACGCACGCACACAAATGGACGGACGCACGCACGGACGTTTCATTACGCTCTCCACCAAAATCACTCGTCAGCAAAATGCGTCGCTTAAAACCTTCTTGCCATATCGTGAATACATACTGTTAGTAAAGGGTGATTTTTTAAGAGCTTGAGAACTTTTTTTAAAAAAAAAACGCATAAAATTTGCAAAATCTCATCGGTTCTTTATTTGAAACGTTAGATTGGTCCATGACATTTACTTTTTGAAGATAATTTCATTTAAATGTTGACCGCGGCTGCGTCTTAGGTGGTCCATTCGGAAAGTCCAATTTTGGGCAACTTTTTCGAGCATTTGGGCCGGAATAGCCCGAATTTCTTCGGAAATGTTGTCTTCCAAAACTGGAATAGTTGCTGGCTTATTTCTGTAGACTTTAGACTTGACGTAGCCCCACAAAAAATAGTCTAATGGCGTCAAATCGCATGATCTTGGTGGCCAACTTACCGGGCCATTTCTTGAGATGAATTGTTCTCCGAAGTTTTCGCTCAAAATGGCCATAGAATCGCGAGCTGTGTGGCATGTAGCGCCATCTTGTTGAAACCACATGTCAACTAAGTTCAGTTCTTCCATTTTTGGCAACAAAAAGTTTGTTAGCATCGAACGATAGCGATCGCCATTCACCGTAACGTTGCGTCCAACAGCATCTTTGAAAAAATACGGTCCAATGATTCCACCAGCGTACAAACCACACCAAACAGTGCATTTTTCGGGATGCATGGGCAGTTCTTGAACGGCTTCTGGTTGCTCTTCACTCCAAATGCGGCAATTTTGCTTATTTACGTAGCCATTCAACCAGAAATGAGCCTCATCGCTGAACAAAATTTGTCGATAAAAAAGCGGATTTTCTGCCAACTTTTCTAGGGCCCATTCACTGAAAATTCGACGTTGTGGCAGATCGTTCGGCTTCAGTTGTTGCAGGAGCTGTATTTTATACGGTTTTACACCAAGATCTTTGCGTAAAATCTTCCATGTCGTCGAATAACACAAACCCAATTGCTGCGAACGGCGACGAATCGACATTTCACGGTCTTCAGCAACACTCTCAGAAACAGACGCAATATTCTCTTCTGTACGCACTGTACGCATTCGTGTGGTTGGTTTAATGTCCAATAAAGTAAACTGAGTGCGAAACTTGGTCACAATCGCATTAATTGTTTGCTCACTTGGTCGATTATGTAGACCATAAATCGGACGTAAATCGCGAAACACTTTTCGAACCGAACACTGATTTTTGTAATAAAATTCAATTATTTGCAAGCGTTGCTCGTTAGTAAGTCTATTCATTATGAAATGTCAAAGCATACTGAGCATCTTTCTCTTTGACACCTTGTCTGAAATCCCGCGTGATCTGTCAAATACTAATGCATGAAAATCCTAACCTCAAAAAAATCACCCTTTATTAGGTTTTAATGGTTGCTCGTAGAATGCCAAAGACATACTGAATGCTCAGGATTATGCTAGAGGGTGTCATGCGGTTAAAGATAACAACCTCCTATGAATCAGAACTAGGTGTCCGGCGCTTTGACTGCATCGACAGCGGTTTTGCACGTGTATGTCACTTTGCGCTGAGTTCTTCGTGAATCGCTTGTTCTGCAGGAAAAGGCGTAGAATATGATCCGGCACCGAGAGACTTTAATTATAATTTTCTAATTATCACACTATCAAAATGAAAGATACAGTAAGACCAGGTATTTGTTTTTCATTAATCAATATTTTATTTAAACCACTTCACGCAGAATTACAGTCGCATGCAACATCCCTGAAAACACGGAAATCTTCGTTCGGAAATTCCTCCAGGGTTAAATTTATATTTATCACCGTGCAATCGTCGAGAGGTAAAAGCATTGTAATATTCACGTAGTATTCTATCGTTTTTCATTACATTATCGCTAAAGAAATAGTTAGAATTAAATCGCGACAGGGTGAATCCGCATGACATAAGATGCAGGAATACGATATAAAATTGTGCACATCCGTCCGATGTATTACTCTGTAGCTGCTTGAGGCCGGACCGATAGGAGTTGCAGTTTCATCGCAACCATGCGAGATGTTGCGGTATAAGCGGTAGTAGCGTGCAGCTATCAACATACATTCCTTCTCCATGATGGTCAACGTACTTAGTGATCTAGTGCTCTCCAGGTCCATCATGGTTATCCGTGTTAACCATACACGAGAAATTCTGTCAACTGAGCATACTCTAACGGTTGAAAGAGTGTACGATGATGCACCCTTCTCATTCTCCAGGTTGAAAATTTCACAACTCATGATATCGCAAAGAAGTATAGCCTTGTCGTTACCGCGTGTATAGTTTTGTCTTGATTTTCCCGAAAGTCACGTAAGTTAGCGTATGCTTGTTTACAGCTCACATCACCCTCGTACCATTTAAGACCGTGAAAATATTTCGAGAGAAAATTATTCGGGCTTGTCGAATGCTGCGGTAATTCGGCAAAGTGACGAGGTGGTGCGACGATCCAATGAGCAGAGTACGGTCTTTCCATTGCTATCACGGAAATTTCTTTCGGAATAAATTCTGAGTCTTTACCATGCATTCCCTGTATATCCAAGACCATATCGATTCTCACGTCTAATCTGTACATATGCTCAAGTTCGACTAATTAGTTACTAACAAAGACGCTTCTACGTCGCTTAACACGAGACAATTTTATTCCGACATCAGTACATTTGTTTGCTTATCCGGTAAAATTTACCATTACCTGACGAGAGGCATCGATTTCGAGGACATTATCATATTCCGCGTAGACAACACAATTTTTCGTTGAAGCAAGCGCATCCTCAAATCGTACCTTCATACTCACACCATGCTTTATTAAATTCCAATGTGAATTGCTGTTCGCCGCAAGATCGGGTGTCAAATCAAAAGCAAATAGACAGTATCCATCACGATAATTATCGCGATCGATCGAATTACCATCGTTCAAGAAATGTATTCCAGTTCCCGAAAACAACGTTTGAGAACCATCCACATACCGATGATTTTTCGTGAAATCCGGTTGTAACGGTTTTGAAGGTATTTGAGCACCATTTACATACAACGAGAGATAATTTATCTTGTAGTTGTGGAAAATAAATGGATTCATACTGAAGTCACCATTGAACGCTTTGTTATCGACAAAACCGATAATTATATGCTTCGGCAATTAACCTAGCACGATATCATCGATCGTCTCTCCATGAACACCGGAGTGTATTAAAACGGCCTTTACATCGACTCTCGTAAGAGGATATTTTGGCGTAAATTTTGCCAGAGTTCTCGCATGTAAGAGCAGCACACCAAGAGCTACGTTTGTTCTACGAACGAGAAGCGATGCTTCGAGAATCGTTAAGCCGCATTGACCATTCTTTGTATCGCCCGCAAGATAAAATGAATCTCTAGACCACACCAGTCGTTGTCGCATCTCGACACCGTTTAATAGGAACCGCTCCTGATTGAATATATCGCAATGCAGATACCCAAGCAAGTCTACAGTTTTTCCGACATTTAAAAATTGTTTTCTCTTTACAACACCCGCATTTTCCGATGTTATGTCATTCATTTTTTTGGGGGTATCATCGTACCAGAGAACGCTCGTGAGATCTGCATTTTTGGCGGCTGGACCGTAATTCAAAAGTGTTTCTTTGTACGCTTGATAAGCGTAGGCATTATTTGGAGGTAAAACTAGTTTTTGATTCAGGCATACATGCACGTGATTGAACATAGAATACAAGAGATTGTTTACAGGGCCGGTACTTACTTTCGGCGCTGTACCCGTGGCAATTTCCGTAGAAGGAGATGTTATTTTCACTCTCAGATTAAGCGTAGTATCTGCGAGATCGATATGCTCATCACCTTGCCCAGGAATAGCAAATTCAATAGGTGAATCATCTGTTAGCGAAGAAATTGGCTTATAATACATCCAATTGGAGCCTTCGATAGTTATTTGCGTCGGTGGGAGTGAAAATAATTCAAGTTCCAATTTAAGACACTTGCACGAGTGCGCATGTAGAAAAGCAATCTTGTTTTAGCTATACAAAAACATTTGCAATCGTTCGTTGACGAGTATTCTTTTTCTTATTATACTAATTATTCTTCTTCTTCTTTATTACTTTCCTCTGTATTAGGCTTTTATTTTTACGGCAGATACGTCGTGGTTAACGTTCGTTCAGTGAATGAGCAGTTCGCAAAATTTTGCACTTTTTATAACCGGACCCCCGCATGAGAGTGTCAATTTTATCAGAGGCCTTGGGTTTGAGATTACTGCGGGATTCTTGCACTCTCTCGCGAATAGCATCTTTCACAGCTATATTTCTATCGAGGATATCACCGGCTACGTTTACACTAGCACGCAATATCTATTTTCCAACTGCTTTAGCACCCTTCTTTAAAAGTGGCAATACTCGACAAAACAGGCCCCCAGAAAGCTGCCGATACCGTGTCCTCGTTGATTAGGTGTTCCGATATAAACATGGCGAATACCGCCGCGCCGTACCCGCGACGGCCCCATCATTACTGCATACCGTTGTTATGCCGGTATCGCATAATTGGATTATTCGGTATTCGATATAATATTAAAAAGTTATTATTTGTTGGGATCGTTTGCCGATTAGGAGATGGATCTTGCGTAATTGATGAAAACGCGAATTCATATCATGATATAAAAGGAAGTATTTATTATAGGCAACGGTAACTTTCCGTTGTCTATTTAAAAGTCAATGAAAGAATGTACAATAATATGTTGTTTCGAGTATTTGACGAGGAACCTACCCGCTCTCCGTTGAGTCTAATTTATAACTGATTTTCACAAAGCAGTTGCTAACTGTGTTCCTTGATGCGAAAATCCCTTAATTCGCAATTTTAGCGTTAGCCTATCGTCGATCGCCAAGCGAGTCGCCTTATGCTGCGTCGGCGTTCTTGGTGTCGACCGTACGATCGGGCATCGGACTTCGTTTCCTGTCTTGAACGAATTCCAATATTTTTTTGCTATGGAATATTTCCGAATATACGAAATACGAAGTGGAATATTCCGCGGCACAACACCGTCAATATCATCCATAGTAGCGTAATCAATCGTGGGACATTTTTAATGTAGCGTCACAGTCAACGTTCCCTGTTCGAATGGTATAGGATTTCCAAACTCGTCTTTTATATCGATCTCGATCGTGTGTAAATTGTTGCGCAAGAGAGGTATATATCGTGGCGCCGAAAACGATTTAATTTTTATCGAATCATGCTGTTTGAGAATCCTGATGTCCTGACGTGACTGTTTGAGAATCCTGATGTCCTGACACTCGTGCGAGGGAACAATAACCAGACGAAAGATGTTGAAAGAGAAAATGGTTCATATTCACTCAAAATAACAAACCACAAATATAATATAAATAAAAACTAAGCACTGAACTTGCTGGGTGAGCTACACGTACAATTGTATTAATCATGTGTCGTGTTTAATTGAAGGTGAGAGAGCGTGAGATGCAGCCCGTGCTGCAACACACACCGCGAGGTAAGACATTTGCAGTTAGATAATATGATAATTTTCCATCTGACCTTGATGGAATTTGTGTAAATTGTCAAGGTGCCACCTTACCATTGAATTTGAGTCCAATTGAGCACGTTTTTGGTTGAGAATATCCGAGAAAGGCAGTGAGAATATGACCAGTCGAGTAGAGGCAGGTGATGCTAACTTGGCGGTTTTCACAAGAGTAGCGAAAATTAACAACATGGCTGAGATATTCGAAAGCGTCGTTGAGCGACGCTACTGCCAAGCGAGAGAAAGATCGTCGTCTCTCGCGTGAGTTGAGTGTCCATGAGGTGCCGCCCCCAGCTCCACGCACGCCAGCCAAGCACAACGAAGCACCAGCAGCATCGAGCTATCGCACGGTGATCATAGTGGCCGCGCGTCAGCTGATTTCTCAACATTTCCGCCCGCCATCAGCAACGGGGGTCCGCCAATAATCCAATGAGTCAACCGTACTTGAGCTAATAAGAGCTGCGTACCTCGATAAAGATTCTGCAGATGAGCCTGATCGATAATGAGAGTTGAGAACCGAGCGTGACAAGACGGAATGGCAGGATGCCTTCCTTCGCACGTGAGTGCGGATTGAACGAGACGAGCTCCTACTCTGATTACACCCTCCTGGTCGATAAAAGCTGTAAATCGACTGAAGGGATGAGAGGATGGCAGAAGAGAGCCTGATTGAAGCACTTGAAGCTCGTGTTCAAAAACAGCAGCTTGAGTTGCCCTCGTCTAAAAGACATTCGCTGTGACCATCTCTTATGCAATGAGCGTAGCTGTTCCAGCCGATTCGTGCCTTTTTATCATCCTATAATGAGGTGAGATGACATAGCTTGGTGAGAGATAAGTACCGGTAGATGAGATCTCAATGATGAGTATCAGTGAAGATGGCTACTCCAGGTCGAGCTTCCATATTGCTCAAATTTTCATGAGTAGTGGTTGGTGTTGGCCAAGAGTCATCTGGTCCTACCATCCATGATGGGCCTAGCCACCACAGCTGGTGAGAAGCCAGTTGAGATGTCGTAACTCTCCGCGAGGAACAATCAGCTGGATTGCTGGTACCTGGCAAGTGACGCCATTGAGTATTGGGAGTGAGTTCCTGCATTTAAGATACTCAATTCCGAACATAATTTTTCCATCGTGCTGGATGAGCTTTGATCCATGTCAGTGTTACCAAAGAGGCCGTCCACTGGTGAGTTGAAGCAACCAATTTTACAAGCAACAGCGCAGCAGTCAGTTCGAGCTGTGGTATGGTGAGTTCCTTGAGTGGTGCTACCCGGGTTTTAAAGCAGACCAGTGAAGCCAGCTTTCCTATGGATGATGAGTCGACAGTGATGTAAATCACTGCAGCCATGGCTAATTAAGATGCATCAAAGAAGCTGTGAAGTTCCACTGTTAAGCCGATCTTTGTATTAAACAACCGTGAAATTGAGAGGTTTGCCAAGCTGGTGAAATCTGCTCTGATGGTAATCCAACGAGATGAGACTTGGAATGGTAGTGGATCATCCCATTTGAGCTTGTGAAGAGCTCTTGTAAGAGAATCTTGGCTCTGTTCACAACAGGTGAGACAAAACCTAGTGGATTAAAGAGTTGAGCCACCTCTGAAAGAACGAGGCGTTTGGTGAGATTTATTTGAATTGAGCTGAAGCTCGATGAGAATATAAACTTCTCCTCGTGAGAAAGCTAAGTCAAACCGAGAATCTTGGTTTCGCAGTCGTCCATTGAGATAGATGAGCTTGACGGTGCTTTTGAGATACTAGCAAGGACCTTGAAGTCCGACGAGTGCTACATAGCGAGTAAAAGCCGTCCGCCATGGACAAGTCCTTGAGCTGTTGAGCAATTTCAATGAGCTGATGTTTGAGTAAGTCCTGATCTGCCAGTTTTAGTTTCACAAAGTGAGACCATGTTTGTGCGGGCAACTCGAATGATAGTAAGTAAGTGGTTACAGCTCTGAGTACGTGAGCCTGAACCCTGACTTTCTCCTTGGTGTTAGCAGAGGACATGGCGAGTTGAATCGATCCGCGTGTCTGGGATGAGTGTCTTCCACCGATCCCCGTGATGGAAATTGATAAGTGCTCACGTGGTGTATTGAGTTGTCGAACGAGATCTTCCGTCATAAAAGTCAATTCCGACACTGGATCGATGAGAAGACGTGCCTGATGAGTTGCTAGTAGCGTTGAGAATGTGTTTGTGAGTTGAACCGATGAGTGAACGACTGCATCAACACCCTATTGTGTTGATGACTGTGCAGCGGTTTCCTGAGTTGCTCTTGGTGATGCGGCTATGGATGTTTGGTGCCGCATAGTGTAGTGTTTCCCAGAGCACTTCTTGCACGTGTAAGTTGACCTGTACGATGAAGCGTTATGTCGTCCTAGACAATTATAACAGAATCTGTTTTTCTCTGCTACATTCCGGCGTGCAGCCACAGCGAACTGCCTAAAATCTGGATCCATTGCTAGGTAATGCTCCAGCGTGTGACAGCAGTCACAAGGATAAGCTGATCTCCCTTTATTTGATGACTGAGTGTCGATAGCGGTGCTCGTGCTGGCAGAGGCTTGATGTGCTGCAACCCAATGAGTAATGCCTTGTTGAGAGTTGACCGTTCACTGCTTGAATGAGACAGTTTTTAATGAGGTAGATGGTTGAGCTGGAGTGGTTTCAATCATCTCCAAAGCTCTCACTTTCGTATCGATGAACTCCTCGATCTGTTCAAACGTAGGCAATTCCTGAGCACGTCCCACTGACGTTTCCCATATCCCTTGTGTGGTCTTGTCTGGTTGATTGCCGATGTGATGCACCAGCAATCATTCCCAGAGATGTTCCTTGGCGTTGAGCGAGGCGAGAAACTTGTTGGATTCTGAGATTGTGTTTATCAGGGTCGCTAGCGACTTCTCGTCACCACCAACTGACGGAGTGTTAAAAATCGTGTCTAACCGCTTTTGGATGAGCAGCCTCTGACACAGCTACGTAAACACATCAATCGTTCAACATCTGTGAGTCGTTAATTGGCAATGACGACTGAACTAAACAGATCTCGAAAAGCTGGCCCGCTGGCATCCTCTCCTTTCAAATATGGCAATTTGATGTCCGGCAGCTTTGTTTAAGAGTGAAATTGTATGCTGTACAGCGACAGACTGCTGATCTGGTTCAAACTTCTCTCAAACAGTTTCCAGAGCGATCTTCGACTTGAGCGTTAGTTTCGCTTCTTCCATTTGCAAGTTTTCTGAAAAATATTAATGATCAATAAAATTGCTTGACAACGTTCTCTCAAAGTACTCGTGCTCCCTGCAGAAGTCACTATGAAGATCGTCTACTTCGTCTATCAGTGCATCGAGCATTGCAGGTGAAATGATTTGTGTGTCGTCGGAGAGCAACAGATGAATTTCTGTCGAAGTTTTTATCCTGCTTCGTTGAGACTTGACTTTGAGCACCAACTCAGTTGACAGGCGAGCTGACGATCGAGCTCTTTTGGGTAGAGCGTCCATCTGGCACCTGCAATGACCGCTTATCGTCAGGATGCTGATGCGACACAGTAATGATATAAAGGAACGAAGATACTCCACAGAGTTGCACTTTACCGATACTGGTGAGACAAGCGACGAGTAGAACCGATGAGGCTACACCGATAGCTACACAGACGAGTCAACGAGAAGCACCACGACTGTTGTTTAGCTGAGATTGATTGCAAATCTCAGCGAGTTTATCCCACGAAGAGGTGGACCGATGAGCTTCGAAGATTGATCCAACCCTGGATTACTCCTACACACGAGTCCAGGATCCAGCTTAAAGGACCAAATGTTTGAGAATCCTGTTGTTCTGAGGTGTGTAAGCGTTGAATTTGAGACCAATAGGGCACGTTTTGGGTTAATAATATCCGAGGAAGGCAATGAGAATATGTCCAGTTGAGTAGGGGCAGGTGATGCTAACATGGCGGTTTTCATGATAGTAGCGAAAATTAGCAAGATGGCTGAGTTGTTTGAAAGCGTCGTTGAGCGACGCTCCTGCCAAACGAGAGAAAGATCGTCGTCCCTCGCGTGAGTTGAGTAACCATACGGTGCTGCTCCCGGCTGCACGCACAGCAGCCGAGGATAGCGAAGCACCAGCAGCATCGAGTTACCGCACGGCGATCATATCGGCCACGCGTCAGCTGATTTCTCTACACATACTGAAAGTTGTCAGCATCAATGGAAACAACTCGTAATAGAAGTGTTTGTTCATCGCCTGTAAAATAGCTCTCGCAGATATCGCTGTATAGAAACATGTTGCCTGGTATATGACCGGTGAGAGATACAGGCCTCGACCCCGTGTATTCGCAATGCGGTTCTATCATCACAGACCGTCAGGCCTCTTCTGAGAATTCCAGTAGCCTTGCGATAGCGGGCAGTACGCGAAACTCGTGGTATCGTAAATCATCGCATACGCGAGCCACTTCGACCTGACCGCTCGGAAGCGATTTGAATATATAGAGCGATATACACTAGATAGAACTTGGTTTCTATCTACGCGTCTCCGTGTTAAAAGATTTGAACCCGATAAATCATAATCACCATCCTCAAAAGATATGTGATTTCCTACAGTAGGAACATGTAAAAGAGTCTCCGGATAAGCAATTTCCACAAGAAAAACAGACCATTCTCTGTGCAAACGTATCTGACGTGGTAGTGTTGTAATAAATTTCGTCGTTGTATTATCCGGAAAATACCGCATACTACTGTTGCTCGGTGGTACGACAAAGAAACAGCTAGCCTTGGAGCTCATATTTATCAGGGACGATGATTCCGAGCGTTCTTCCTTTTCGTACTCTTTTTCTCTTTCGTATTCTCAGGTGACGGAGGCACTCATACTCGCAATAATTCTGTCTCGTAGAAAATACCGTTGATAGTCTCGTTATTCAGATCGTGCAAAATATACACGAATGGTTCTCGATTTACTAATATACGTTGAATCTTGAATAACTCGTTACTTACAGCCGCGCTCATATCCTTCACGAATGCTGTCTTAGCTGTACTGATACGCACTAAGTCACCGACACTATATTTAGGCTTTTTAGTTGTTTTCGCGTTACGCACGTAACGGCGTGCTAAATTTTCTCGGGCTATAGAGGCATTGTCTAGGGTCACCTCGCTCCTAGGAATACGTGCTCCGCTGTGCCTAGTGTGATTATAAGCATATAAATAATTTTGTAAAACATCGATGTAACGCTTATTTCGCGTATATGTAAAGTAACGCCACATTCGCTCCTTTATCGTGCGATTAAAGCGTTCGGCAATCGACGCTTTTATCTCGGGGTTACGAGCAGCCCGAAAATTGAAATTCTTTTCCTTGAGAACTTACTGAAATGGAGCGCTGATAAATTCTTTGCCTCAATCAGTTTGCAATTGCTGCGGGCGACCATTGTTACTGCGTGCGAGTATGCGTGTGAGACGCGTGCCACGTTTGCGCTCCTTTTGTCACGCAAAGCCTCGACCCACGCGTATTTGCTCAACACATCGATAACAACAAGCAGATATGCGTACTCATCGTTGTACGTCGCTATCAAGAGAAGATCAGCTAAATCAGCCTCCCATACATCGTCTATATTACTCATGTTGTACGTACGATGTGGAATTCATCGTCGCACGAGACGATGCATGTTACTCGTATATGAATCCTGTGTCTCGAGCCATGGTAAAACATTTTTTCTCGCCACTTTCCGATCGACCTGAGCTAAATTTTTTGCTCGAGAATAGGATGCAGGATGAGTGGTGTCAGAATAGATTTTTTCAAGAATTTTCTGTTAAATAGTTTCTTTTTCTTTTTCTTTACCCAACCGTGCGGGGGACTGATATTCGCTGGGATGTCGTTGGCTCTCTACTTGTGCGATGTTTTGCAATTGTTCATCCTCGTCTTCTTCTTCCTCCTCCCCACGATGATGTCATTATCCGCCGTGAGCATTAAATCTCTGTTTGATTGTGCGGTCTCGGCCTCGTTGTTGCTACTGTTGCTGCTGCTGGTGAAGCTGCTATCACTATCGCGTGGCAAAATTAGACGCCACTGCGATGTCGAGCATGTTGTAGGTGTAGGCTCATGTAGTAACTCGGGATTGCCGATAAATTCACGTGGCATCTGTATCGTTCGCAGGAGTTTGCCAAAGTGAGATCGGTCGACGGGTTTCTCGCATTTTCTAGCGCGCACAGCATCATAAACACGAAAAATTCTTCTACCGTTTATAGAAATAACACCGTTACGATCCCATGTAATTTTTTTTACCGACTGCGCTGTGATGCAAATTGCGAAGCAACGAGATTGCTTTAGATTCAAATTTTTTTGGTACACTATCGGTAATAAGTGTGTCATTGAGTCGAGATTTAACTTTGTTCATTAAAACGTCGTCGATGTTATACTCGCGGCTATCGAGTACTACTATTTTTCGTTTTGACGGAATATTCGCTACTGTATTATCGTACTCGACCAAGTGAAGATAACGCTGTAGAACCTGCAGTCCCTTTCTTTCTCTGGCTGTTGTATGAATGAGAGTTTAGAATTTCACTCAGCTCAGAGTCGAGGCGGAATAACGGTGTACCGGTGGTGTGTACGGAGGGCGACAGCTCTGTAGTAGTAGTAGCAGTAATAGCAAGCCCCGCGAGATGATGTATATTATCACGAGGAATAAGCACCATATTTTTGGCATATTTCATGACTCGTGTAGGCCAAGACAAGTACAAGAAGCAACTTGAGAAGTCCGGCACAGTGCTCGACAATGATGTTGCTCTTACCACTCTAATTTCTCCTTTTCACGGCTAGTCGTCGAAGAATTGTCGCGTGACTCCGAAAATGATTCTTTGCATGTTGTTTAGACTCACGTTTCCCAGTAAAACATTTTGAGCACACGCGCATATACACCGTACGAGCGCAACATCTGCTTTGCGCAAAATTGCACGTCGTTGCTCTTGCTTCAGATAACACAGTGCCTGCAATAGAATTATTTGATTTTTATCGAGAGATTCGTGCAACGCCATAACAAGCGCATTACTGGTACATCGCGTACTTTTATTGCTTTTTGTGGCGTGTAAACGTAATGGTATTGGTCATCGGGAAATATACAGTCGCGAAATCGACAATTAAAACGTGCCGATTGTTTCAAGTCGAATAACAGATAGTCGTGTGGTGCAACGCAATATACCTCCTGCAAAAATCTCGGATTCTCGGGACATACCTCGCGTGTTAGATGTTGAATTTGCGCGTGATCTCGAGGATTTTTGAAGAGAACGATATAATTAGCGCTTAAGGAGATATTGCGCTGTCCGTGACCCTGATTGAAGAGATTTTGCAGGATGAAGATAACACTAAGATTTTTATGATGGCAACTCCTGGTAACAAGATCGACCACGGTATTGTTCGATACCTCGCGCATTACGTCGTCAATGACCGCAAGTTTAGGCCTCGTATCATTCGAGTAGTCTGCTGCTTGCGGTAAACCTTCGCAAAATTAGATTTTATCACCGTACTCTGAAAATCTGGACTGCCACTCTGAGTAACAAAAAAATATACGCTTGAACGGGACATCCGTCCTTTCGCGCATTTAACAGGTGTACAAGTATGAAATGCGGATTTCAGACAACAGATGGCGCACAAATGCAGTTTGTGCTATAAAGATTTGACACTGCGCCATTTTGTTGTGTCATCGACAAGTGTTACACGCGCATGGGTGATAAATTGGAAAAGTGTATGCATAGTATTGTGTTGTCGTGTTTAATATGTCGAAATTTATACCGAACGAAGAGCATTCTCGGACAGAATTAGTTTTTGTTTTCATTCGAAGAAAACAGTCGCTGAATCATACCGATTACTTCTAGAAGCTTACGGTGAATATGCTCCATCGCAAGATACGTAAGAACGATGGTTTCAGCGTTTCAAAAGTGGTGACTTCGATGTTGCAGACAAGGAACGTGGAAAGCCGCCAAAAAAATACGAAGATATGGAATTGCAAGCATTGTTGCACGAAGATGATTCGCAAACACAAAAACAATTCGCCGAGCAATTGGGCACTAGTCAACAAGCTGTTTCCAATATGCTACGAGAGATGGGAAAGATTCAGAAGACCGGTAGATGGCTACCACATGAAATCAACGACAGGGAAATGGAAAAGCGCAAAAACACATGTGACATTTTACTCGCTCGGTACAAAAGGAAGTCGTTTCTGCAGCGTATTATTACAGGAGATGAAAAGTAGATTTATTATGAGAATCCCAAGCGTAAAAAAACATGGGTAGACCCGGGCGCACCATCCACATCGACCGCAAGACCGAATCGCTTTGGCAGAAAGACGATGCTCTTAGTTTGGCGGGACCAGAGGGGCGTAGTCTATTATGAGCTGTTAAAACCAGGAGAAACGGTTAATACTAAACGTTACCAACAACAATTGATCGATTTGAACCATTCGCTGCTTGAAAAAAGCCAAAATACCGAAAGAGGCAACACAAAGTCATTTTTTTCATGACAATGCTCCATCACATACTGCAAATCCGGTTCGCGACATGTTGGAAGCACTCAGCTGTGAAGTTCTACCCCATGCGGATTACTCACCAGACTCGGCTCCTTTCCATTCCACTTGTTTGCATCGATGGGTCACGCATTTGCTGAGCAGCGCTTTGGTTCGTACGAAGATGTGAAAAAATGGCTAGATAAATTGTTCGCAGCAAAAGGGGAAGATTTTTACTGGCGTGGTATTCTCAAATTACCTGAAAGATGGGAAAAATGGATAACGAGCGATGGAGCATACTTTGATTAAAGCACTTTTCATCATTCTTCTGAATTTAACATGTTTTTTAGAAAAAAAATGCGCATTTAATACTTGTACACCTGGTATTTAAAGTATTTTTTGACAAAATATGTTTTACCACAACCCGTAGGACCGCTTATCACGGCGGTCCACGATTGTTCCCAACGTGTAACCATATCGATGAGTGTCTATCAAAATCACTGAGCTGATTCTTAAATAAGCTTATACCGTGACGGCAGCGGCGGTATTTTATTTCGTTATACTAATTAGCGTATTTCACAATAGCCATACGGTACAGTAGAATACTTCCCCTGCCGCTTTCGCTTGGTGTTAACAGGTTTGCATGATTTCGTTTCTTTACGCGTTACTATCTGATGAAATTCCGTGCGTCGAATATCGTCGAATTTTTAAATAATAGGTACGCTCCCTGCTCCTATCACAAAGAGCGTATCGCGTTATAATTTACGTGACGGCTATTCGCAAATTTCAGCGTGATACCCTTAACTTTACATTTTTCAAGAGTCGTACCGTCGGGTTCACTAACAAGGTAATCGACGGGATTCGATTGTTCCTCGTACCACTTTAAAGATCGCTCGCGATCCGCCGAGAACATTGTATCGGGTAAGTAAAATGCAGAGCCGGTAGAGGACCTATGTAATTCCGATATTCCGATGTGTTGAATAAATGCGTACATGTACCTTTTGCCACCTCATCCGCAAAACCGAAGGCCTTAGGTAAAGCGCTACGAGCCATGGGTAAATAGTTTAGACCAGGGGTCTCCAAACTTTCCAGCCTTAGGGCCATACTGATTATTCCAGTAAGTTCCGAGGGCCAAAACCATATTATCATTGTTGCCGGTGGTAAAAAGTGAAATAGTCCAAAATCTGTCCGCGGGCCGAATGTGGCCCTCGGGCCGTAGTTTGGAGACCCCTGGTTTAGACTATCGAAAAAAATTACAATTCCAATCGTCTTCGATACAATCTTCGTACCATTCATAATTAGAGAGGGCAGCTATATTTTTTGCACTTCGATTAGATACCGTAGAATAAACTGCGCGTCGAAATCTCTTGCATTATGAGCATTACAGATGAACTTGTTAAATTTTTGCGATAATGCCAATTTCATGAGCTCCGCAACAGGATCATCGATAAACACGAATTCGCGTTTACCGCAGTCAGCACAATCGATCTCTATATCTGTCATATCAATACATGTCATGCATACGCATTGTGAAATACATAAACTAGACTCGTGAATTCGTGTTGATTTATCATGGTGCAATTGTTCGTGTTGTCGCGTCTCAAAATCATAAAACAAAAATCTCGTCGAAGTCGTGTTTATTTTCTTTTTTTGGCGCCTCTGATTTCTTGAGAGGTGCTATAAAACACGCATGAGTAGTCGGTCGAGTTTGCGTGCATCTAATACAAAACGATATACCACATACATGCATTTTTTATCTGTGGTTTTAATCATACGCGAGCAGCCTCTACAAATTTTCAATGCTTTACAGACACAGTAACGTCTATATTTACGAGACGTAATACTCACGGAGCCGTCACCCTTGTGATAAGCTAAAGAAAAAGCGCCAAAGAACGAACGATTACCATATGCGCTATACTCAGGCTGAAAGTCTCTATCACCGCTGCAGTAAGTGGTTTCATATCGAGCATATTGATAGCTGCAACGATGCTCGAGTACTTGCTTATACAATACTTAGAATTATACTGTCTGCAGAACCCCCGACTACCTAACGCACCAGCGAGATTTAATATTGGCGGGTAGTGATGAGAACGCTTGTAATAGAGAATAAAGAGCGTATAATTAATTTTACCTATTGGCGACAGTACGGATTTTCGCCCATCGTACAGAGCCGGAACGCATTTTCCAAAGGTGAGAAATTCATAAACAATGATTGCTATACCCACATGAACCAAGTATTCTTGAAAGAGTTGAATCTCGCGCACCCCGCACCCTCTAGACAGCGTCGTTACCCTCGCATTACACGTGAGCTTTATTGCAGCTGTATATTGCGCTCTTCGAAGTCCGTTCTGAATTTGACACCATCGTCTGTGTAGCTCACCCGTACCAATTTGACCGTGTTCGGCATGCGCTTGGGCTAAGACAAGGGATCGTTGTATACACAAATTGTCGCTATTACTTGAGTGCAAAATTGACGTTTTTGCTATAGACTCGTGCGTAAGCATGGTGTCTACCCTAGTTTACGTACCCTATTTTAAAACTTTTACTGTTATTGACCCCGTAATTTTTTTATTTTGTCAGCGCAATTATAATATTAAAAGCTTCCCTGAATCTGCCGGGTCTTCCAAGTCGTCCTCCGCCACCTCCTCATCCTCCACCCGCTCTTCTTCTTCTTCTTCTTCCTTGTCATCTATATTGCTATTGGTATCGTCGCTTGAACTGTATTGTCGCAACGGACCTGCGACGGCTGTATCTTGTTCTGTCGTAGGACCGACGATGAACAGACCATTTGTTGGCTTATATCCGCCGAACGGTTGGGTAAAATTTATCCAACGATTCCCTGCAGTGCTATCACCATCGTTATCCCTGCTAAGATTATCTGAATTGGTTCTACCCTCTTCATTGAAATCATAGGTGTTGAATCCCATTTTTCCTTCTCCATACCGTCGAACAATAATAAAAACAACATATGAGTGTCAGAGATGTATAAAGTTTTTTCACAAGAGTTGTGCGGAAATGCACAAATCGTATAATAGTAATAATGAACTTGTTAAGTGTGATGGAAAAATTGTAGTAAAAATGGATGGAAAAACTGGTAATTATAATGCAACATTACCAGTCAAAAATCTGCACGATTATAAAAAAAGTGACATAGGGACGAACAATAGGCAGGATGAGGAGTATGAGGGAGAAGTAGACGACAAACTAGAAAAGATTCTGGATAAAATAGGTGAACTGTTTAAAGATAGGGAAAGATACTACTCGAGAATAGAACAAATAACAACAAAAAAAGTAATAGAATGTAAAACCGAAATCTTAAATGAAATTAAGAGAATTATTAAGATAAAGGTAGAGAATCAATTAGCAGAAGTAAGCGAAAAAATCGATAATATGAAAACAGTATTAGATAAAATAATACAGTCAAAAACACCTAATAACCTACAATACGAAACAGAGACTGGAAAGGAGAACAAAACGAAAATGAAACAAATTATAAACGTGGAATCGTATGCACAAAAGGCGAGAAAATCAAAAATACAAACAGTTGTAATTGAACCGAAAGAAAAACAATCGAATGAACAAACGCTTGTCCAAATAAAGAACAGCGTAGATATAATGAGTTTAGGCATAAACGTCGATAGAGTGAGGAACGGACAACAGGGAACTATAATTGTTGATTGTGAACAAAGGAGCGATAAGGATAAACTAGCAGCTGAACTTAACAAAAAAGTTGGTGAATATTATAACGTCAAAACAACGAATAAAAAATTGCCTAAAATAAAAATAGTTGACATAGAAGAAAGTCTGAACGAGGTTGAAGAAAAAACTGTTATTGAAAATATCATAAAGCAGAACTCATTAAATATTAATAATGAAAATCTAAAAATGAAAGTCATCAAGAAAGTACAGAGAAAAGGAAAAGAGGGATTTATGATAGTAGAAATAGATCCAGAAACACATAAAACCGTTGTAGAATTAGGAAAAGTGAAAATAGGATGGAGAAAATGTAGAGTTTTTGACTACGTTAGTGTGATACGCTGTTATAAATGTTGGGGATATAGACACTACGCGAAAGAATGTAAGAATGATGTAATATGTAGAAAATGCGCGGGGAAGCATGATGAACAAAATTGTAAATCACGAGTTAAAAAGTGTATAAACTGCATATCTTTGTGTAAAGAGTACAATCTGACAGGAATAAATGTTGATCACGAAGTCACGGATCGAGAGTGTGAATCCTACAAAAGAATAGTTAATAGAGCGCAAAAGAATATTATGTATGGTGAGGCATAGCAACCCAGGCGAAGTGAAGTATACAATAGAAAACAGGTTAAACAAAACATACAACAAAATGCAGGAATATTATTGTTGAATGCACAAGGCTTCTTAATCCACAAAGATGAGATAGAGAAATTAATAAATGAAATAAGACCAAAAATACTATGTTTAACAGAAACACATGTTCATGAAGACGTTAATGAAGTGGAAATTATGATAAATAACTACAATGCTATTAGAACGAACACAAAAAATCACAGAACAGGTGGAGTTTTAACCTACATAAAGGAAGGTATAAATTACAAAGTGATAGAAAATATTGAAGACAATGAAAATAGTAATAAACAGGTCCTTTGGTCGAATGTGATACAATTGAGTATGGGGAATGGAGAAAAAATTATGATCGGTAATACATATCATTCGCCCAGTGCAAGCGATGGTCAATTCATTGATTTAATAGTAAAGCAATGTGAAAGGTTAGTGGATAAAGGTCAGGTTATAATACTCGGACATTTTAATATTGACATGAGTAGAAAAAATCAATATACGGACAGGCTTACGAGGGAAATGAGCAGTATGGGGATGAAGCAATACGTACAAATGCCTACGAGATGTGTGAAAGAAACAGCAACCATAATAGATTTAGTATTTTCAAATTTTTTCATCGAAACCGACATACTACAAACACCAAAGATTACAGACCATAGTATAGTAACAGTAACAGTTGACGGAATGAAAAATGACGAAGAAACAGGACATATCAAGATAAGCAAACGAGATTACAGAAAATTCGATCAAGAAAGCTTCAAAAATATATGATAATAAATAACAAAATAAGGAATCTAAATTACAGTGAATGTCATGTAGACATATTGGCAGAGAAAATAATTAATAGCATCTTAGAAGCAATGGACGATATAATACCAATAGAAAGGAAAATAGCACCTTTGAAATGGGGAAATAAGAAATGGATAGATGATGAAGTAAGAGAAACGTGTAGAGAAAAAGATAGAGCATAAAGGGTGATTTTTTAAGAGCTTGAGAACTTTTTTTTAAAAAAAAACGCATAAAATTTGCAAAATCTCATCGGTTCTTTATTTGAAACGTTAGATTGGTCCATGACATTTACTTTTTGAAGATAATTTCATTTAAATGTTGACCGCGAATGGGCCCTAGAAAAGTTGGCAGAAAATCCGCTTTTTTATCGACAAATTTTGTTCAGCGATGAGGCTCATTTCTGGTTGAATGGCTACGTAAATAGGCAAAATTGCCGCATTTGGAGTGAAGAGCAACCAGAAGCCGTTCAAGAACTGCCCATGCATCCCGAAAAATGCACTGTTTGGTGTGGTTTGTACGCTGGTGGAATCATTGGACCGTATTTTTTCAAAGATGCTGTTGGACGCAACGTTACGGTGAATGGCGATCGCTATCGTTCGATGCTAACAAACTTTTTGTTGCCAAAAATGGAAGAACTGAACTTAGTTGACATGTGGTTTCAACAAGATGGCGCTACATGCCACACAGCTCGCGATTCTATGGCCATTTTGAGCGAAAACTTCGGAGAACAATTCATCTCAAGAAATGGCCCGGTAAGTTGGCCACCAAGATCATGCGATTTGACGCCTTTAGACTATTTTTTGTGGGGCTACGTCAAGTCTAAAGTCTACAGAAATAAGCCAGCAACTATTCCAGTTTTGGAAGACAACATTTCCGAAGAAATTCGGGCTATTCCGGCCGAAATGCTCGAAAAAGTTGCCCAAAATTGGACTTTCCGAATGGACCACCTAAGACGCAGCCGCGGTCAACATTTAAATGAAATTATCTTCAAAAAGTAAATGTCATGGACCAATCTAACGTTTCAAATAAAGAACCGATGAGATTTTGCAAATTTTATGCGTTTTTTTTTTAAAAAAAGTTCTCAAGCTCTTAAAAAATCACCCTTTATAAGAAGGCAATTAAATCAAAGAAAACAGAAGATTGGGAAAAATACAAGGAACATCGGAACTTGGTAGTTGCAAAGATTAGACGAAAAAAAACAGAGTACTATGAAAAAAATATAGACGGGAAAAAGAATAAATCTAAGGATATGTGGAGAACATTAAAAGAGCTAATTGGCACGCAAAAAATGAAAACAGGACATAAAAGCGTTATGTTTGATAATATTAATGAGACGAACCCTGAAATAATAGCGAATAAGTTTAATAAATTCTTTATAGATAGTGTTAAAAGCATTGTGAAAGAAATACAGAAAGTAGAGAGAATGGGAAGCTATGAGAGAGAGTGCGAGAGCGAAATGAATAAATTCAAAAAAGTAACTATACAAAAGATCGATACGATAATAAATAAGCTAAATGTCAAGAAAAGTGGGGGAACAGATATCACAGCGAGAATCATGAAAATCATGTGGCAAATAAATAAGTTACCGATACTGAACCTCATAAATAAGTCACTAGAAGAAGGAAAGATACCGGAAAGTTGGAAAAATTCAATAATAACTCCAACTCCAAAAGTTATTGGCAGCAATAAAGCAGAAGACTTTAGGCCGATAAATGTTTTACCAGTTTACGAAAAAATACTAGAACAGGTAGTAAAAGACCAGCTTCTTGAGTATGTTGAGGAAAATGATATATTAATTAAGGAACAGTCAGGGTTCCGTACAGCTCACTCGTGCGAAACTGCATTGCAGAAGACACTCATAGAATGGAGAAAAAGGATAGACAATAATGAAAAAATTGGGGTAGTATTTGTGGATTTCAAAAGAGCATTTGAAACTATTGACAGGAATGAATTGATAAAAAAATTAGAAATGTACGGGATTGGAGGTAAAGTATTGGAATGGTTCCAATCGTATCTACAAAATAGGACGCAACAAGTAAAGTATGGTGAGGTTATATCGCAAAAACTTGAAATTGAAACAGGGGTACCCCAAGGATCAATATTAGGACCGATTTTATTTATACTGTATATTAACGATATAAGTAAAGTGTACAGAGGTCAAGCATGTGAGTTTGGACTCTTCGCAGACGACAAAATGATTTATGTATGCAGTCAGGACATAGATTTTATAGAAAAAACTTTAAACGAGGCATTAGAATTATTGAGGATCTGGTTAGACAAAAACTCGATGAAAATCAATGTTAAAAAAACGGTATACATGACTATATGTGACCCCAGGAAAAATCATTTATATAATAATCAAATAATTCGTGTAGGCAATGAAAGGATAGAAGAAACTCAAGAAACGAAGTATCTGGGAGTAATTATTGATAGGCACTTAAGATTCGAGAAGCATTCTTGGTACCTTGCTCGGAAAATAGGGAAAAAAATAGGGTTTTTAGGCAGGATAAGAAATATCGTAAGCAGTTACACAAAAGTGACGATATATAAAACAATCATCGCACCTCACTACGAATATTGCAGTAGTATCAGGAGTACAAATTGAAAATGCGGGATTTTTTTCTATTTTTGAACGTTTATTCTGAAAAAATGGTAACAAATGAATTATTCAAAGTATTGTCCATCGCTAGCCACAACTTTTTCCCATCTTTCTGGCAATTTACGGATACCGTCGCGAAAAAATTCGGCCGGCTTGGCTGCTATCCAGTCATCGACCCATTTTTGGGCTTCTTCGTAAGAATGGAAGCGCTGGTCAGCTAGGCCATGTGTCATCGATCGGAAAAGGTGGTAATCGGAAGGAGCAATATCTGGGCTATACGGCGGGTGGGGTAAGACTTCCCATTTCAGCGTTTGTAGGTATGTTTTGACCGGCGCTGCAACATGTGGCCGAGCGTTGTCATGTTGCAAAATTACTTTGTCGTGTCTTTGCTCGTATTGTGGCCGTTTTTCTTTGAGTGCGCGGCTCAAACGCATCAATTGAGTTCGGTATAGTGCTCCTGTGATGGTTTCGTTCGATTTCAATAGCTCATAATACACCACACCCAGCTGGTCCCACCAAATACAGAGCATGAGCTTGGCGCCGTGAATATTTGGTTTGGCCGTCGATGATGATGCATGGCCGGGGTAACCATATGATTTTTTGCGCTTCGGGTTATCGTAATGGATCCACTTTTCATCACCAGTGACAATGCGATGCAAAAAACCCTTCCGTTTTTGCCGTTCGAGCAGCAGTTCGCATGCAAAAAAACGGCGCTCGACGTCTCTCGGCTTCAGCTCATACGGCACCCAATGTCCTTGCTTTTGGATCATTCCGAGGGCTTTTATACGATGGGAAATGGCTTGTTGTGTCACTCCCAATGAATCTGCGAGCTCTTGTTGAGTTTGACACGAGTCTTCATTGAGTATTGCCTCCAATTCAGCATTCTCAAACTTTTTCACTTGGCCCGGCCGCTCTTTGTCCTCAACGTCAAAATCACCACTTCTAAACCGCACAAACCATCTCTCGCACGTTGAAACCGATGGAACATGACTCGGATAAGCCTCGGAGACCAATCGATGTGCTTCAGCAGCACTTTTCTTCAAATTAAAGAAGTAAATTAAAACTTCCCGCAAATGCTGTTTTGTTGGCACGAAACTCGACATATTGAGAGCTCAAAAAAACTATGAATTTGACACTGCGACAAATTGACACATACTGAAAATTAAAGCTATAAGACGTAGCTTTGACATGAACATAGTCACAGTACTGCCTGATGCGTATAGCGTTAGTAACGCCATCTGTTATCAAACCCGCATTTTCAATTTGTACCCCTGATATAATGCTAAATTTTAGTCAGACATCTCTGGATATGCTGCAGAAAACACAAAACCGTGCAATGAGAATTATTTTAAATGTAAATAGATGTACACCAATAAAAAGCATGCTACGAGCGCTATGTTTTATGAATGTCAGACAACGAATGGAGTACAATGTGTGTATATTTGTATATAAAATGAAAAACAATATGGTACCAGAATATTTAACAAATAAAGTAAGAATGATAAGCGAGAGACATAGATATAACACAAGGAAGCACAGAAATATAGAAATAACAAGAACACGTACATTGACAGCACAAAAAAGCATAATCTACAGAGGTTTCCAGATTTTTAATGGGTTACCAATAGATATTCAGAACATAGCAAAGATTGTCAACTTTAAAACAGCGGTAGCAAAATACATAAAAGATCGTGACAATACAGCTAGATGACGAGTGGAAGAAAGAAAATATGGGCCATATAAGTATCGGTTTATGAGTTTTTTTTCTTTTTTTTTCTTATGGTGGTAGAGAATACGGGTGAAAATTGTAACGATGAAATTGTAACGAATGAAATGGAATTGTAAGAATAAAAATGTAACAGAGAGTAGCGAAAGTGCTAATAAAACAACCAATCAATCAATCAATCAATCAATCAACAATATAAAAATCTTGTGAAATAAAGGAAATAAAATTAAAGTAAGTAACGCGGTATATTACTTACGTCTTTCACCGAGTATGGGCTGCGCAGCAGTCGCATTCAGCCAGCCACGTCGACGAATAACACGCACCACCGAATCAATAATTATTTGATCAAATAGTCCAATATTATGTAGGTCAACTAAATAGCGCTGATGACACTCGCACAGCATACTGCGAATCTTACGAACAACCATTTGCGTCGGAAGTTTCCATACCGTGATCTGTAAATTTCTTCTCTCTTATCGCAAACCCAACGATGGCCTACACTTCAATATAAACTCTATTAATTTTCTTATCAATGAGCGTTTAACCGCCCTATAATTGTGCTGTTAGAGTAGTAGTAACCACAGTAAATCAGACAATTAAATAGAGATTTTTCAAGGCGGCACGCTTTTATATATACACTAGTATCGTACCCGGCTTCGCCCAGGTTTATTTTTAGTATCGTTACCTTAAATAAAACCAAAAGCTATGATTTTCAAATAGAATTTGTATTTAATAAACGTTTAAACATTATCATTGAAGTATAGTTTACCAAAGTCAATCCTTCAACACCTGAGTATAAACAATATTTTTTGTTGACTTATTTTCATCTGCCAGCACATATAAGTTTTTAGGAGTCTCCGCCCGTGACATTGCTACGTATAATTGTCCATGACTGAAGCATTCATCCCTTAAATCAATTCCTACCACATTGAGTGACTGCCCTTGGGATTTATTGATCGTTATAGCGAACGCAAGACGAATCGAGAACTGAAGGCGTTTGAATTGAAAAGGTAGATCATTGGGAATAATTGGAATTCTGGGAATGAACACATTTTCCCTTTTAAATTGTCCAACCAAAATTGTTGCCTCAATTATATACGTGTTCATCGCCTTCACAACCAAACGCGTTCCATTGCATAGTTTTGCAGGATCCAAATTCCTTAACAACATAATAGGGCTTCCAATCTTGAGTGTGATTTTATGTTGTGGTATGCCACTTGGATTGAGCGTATTTAAGAACACAACTGGATAACTGGTGGCCTCTTCTTCGTCTACCATCTTATCAATTGAGTAAAATGACTTCGATTCAACTGGAATAATTTCTTGAATGGTGAAATTGATTTCGTCGACTTTAGCATTAATTGGTGCAAGTATTGCTCGTTCTTGAAGTCAACCGTGATCTACAATGTGTTGTGTTAGATTTGGATACACGTGGTCAATCAGAATTTTAATGTTTTGACATGTGTTGCAAAAATCTTTATTCAATTTGATTTTTCCAGTTTCCACATCCAATTCTTCTTTTCCGTTGCCAACACTCAGCAGATACCTGGAAAATTGCAGTGAGTCCAATCCATTTGATTGTTTTACCCGCATGTTTGCTTGGAGCTTTATGTTTTTTACAAATCTCCACAGCTGCGATGATTTGATACAGGCTTTTATCTCGTCGTACATGTTACCTCTAGGAATGACTGGCAGTGTTTGACGAAAATCTCCAGCAAGGATAACTAACAATCCACCCATAATGTTATTATTTTCGCGAATGTCTTGCAGTGATCGATTTAAAGCTTCCAACCCATGCTTATGCATCATTGCTACTTCATCCCATAAAATCGCCTTACATTCTTTTAATACCTCCGCTTTTCCAGTTTCTTTCTTAATTCCGCATACTGGCGTCTCGTTGTGTATGAGGTCAATTGGAAGCGATAGTGTAGCATGAGCTGTCCGACCGCCAGCCATCAGGGTAGAAGCGATGCCTGAAGAGGCCATTGCGAGTGCAATTTTCTTTTCTCCTCTGATTCTAGCAAGTATTAAGTTGATAAGGAAAGTTTTGCCAGTTCCGCCAGGTGCATCTATGAAAATTATGCCACCTTTTTTGTCAACCAAACGCTGAAAGATTTCATTATAAATTTCTCGTTGCTCTGCATTCATAAGTGGTTCATTTATTTCGACGTACCTGTTCATTTTGTCAGTGTCATATGAAAGCTCACGCAACATCTCTCTATTCAAGCTGTCTGTTGTTTTACGCGATGGGCTTGGAATTTCAAATAATGATAAAAGTTTTCCTGACATATCAATAACTTTGTCTTCGATCATTATCAGTGCTTCGTTGTAGATTTCATCTGTGAAATCTAAGTTCAGATTGGGATTTTCTCGTTGCAGACGTCGCAGAATATCTTCATACATGCAGTCCTTGTATTTTTCCCACAGAGCTTTTGGATTGGACACCTCGCAGCATGAGAGTAAGATAGCAAAAAGAGTTCGAATTTTTTAAGGTGAATCTGATTCTTTCGCTTCGTTCAATGACTCATCCCACTGGTTGTCATTCTCTAAGAGCCCCATAGCCAAACATGCAGCGTGATATGTCTCACATAAATCTCCATTTACGGCCCGTAAATCATTAAAACTTGTAGGTCCCTTGATCTTATGAAGAAGCATTCGTATGTAGTAACATTCTAAGTTCCTCAAATAGACTGTATAGACGCGACCAAGTGCGTCACCAGAACGGACGCCGCCATATCCTTCTACAATTGAGCCTTGTTTGCGACGATTGAAGACTTTCTTCGATTTGTCCCACGTAAAATATTTCGGCACTTCAAAATATAGCAATGTCTTTGCAAAGTTGTCTCTTTTGCACAGTTCAAAGAATTCTGTTAAAGTAGTTTTTGGTGGATTTGCTAGGCGGTCTTCTAGATTGTTTTCATTAAAGTAAACTCTCTGGCCATTCTCCAAATGTACATCAAGGTGCATCACAGTTGGGTAGCGTGCGTGAATTGGAAATCCAAAAATACGCCACGCAGCTTCATTACTACTTATATACCGGCCTGCTTGATATTCAGCAATTTCTTCCACACCATTGTTACACGATTGAGCGGCAAATACACCTTGATCAGAGCCCTTGTGTACATATTTGAGAATGTACTTGATCGATTTCACTGAGTTGCAACACTCAACGTTAATATGGGCATCAAACATCTTCAAAAGTAATGGACTGTAGGGGACAATCCATCTATTGTCAAGCTCAACTTCTTGAGTTTCACGCCCTGACCTTAATTTAACGTATGCTGTAAATCCACCATCTTCAGGCTTACGGCGACGGTAGAGCGGATAACCATCAGTCGCTGTTTGCGTTTCGCTTATCAGTGGTCGCGGAAACATCTTTGTGCACTTTCCATCCTTCATGCATGGTGACTTTGGATTCAACGAACCGCACGGACCGTGCACCATGTTTTTCATAACGATATCGTATAGGTTTTTATCGGTAAGTGGGTTGGGGATTTCAGCTGAGATAAGTTGATCGATTTGATTTGGATTTAATTCTTTCAATAACCATATTAAAATATGAGCGTGTGGCAGACCTCTCTTTTGCCATTCAATTGAGTAAAGCCAGTACTTGACGGTTCCGAAGACTTCACCTTTAATAAGTGTATCTACAAATTTAATTACCTTTTGTCAGAAAATGTTTGCAATCAAATCGTGACGGTCCGTTCTTAATTGGCCGTTAATTAAATTTTCCTGCATTTCCTGGTAATTCGGATTGAATGTGTAAGTAATAAAAAGAGATGACTTACCTCCATGTCGAACGTATGTAATTGCGTCTTGGGCATATTCGTGCATATTTCGTGGTCCCCCAGTGTATGTTGAAGGAAGTATCACCAGCTTTCCGTGATTTGTAGCAACTCCATCATTTGCTACTGCATCCTTTAAGTAAATGCACTCATCGACACGAAGTTTCTTTTGGTTGAGGCGAATGTAGAGCAGCCGTTCATGTTCCATTTTCGCATACATATCCACCAGATACTGATGAAGTAGTTGCCGGTAGAGTAGAAGATGATTTATTTGATTTTGCCTCACCATTAAACGGTAAGAGTAGTAAGACATGACTGGTATAGTTTTGCTGACAGTATTATTTATTCCGGGAATAACTTGGCTAATGTTTATTGCATAACCGTCTTCTCCTCTTGGAAGCATGAGCGGATATTGCAGTGCATCATAAGATATGTGCGTTTCGCTGATTCTCTTAAGCTCATTGCTTCTCATCTTCAAGACAATATCTCTGTTTTCGAAGTCATTTCCAGCAATGATAATGGCAACTTCATTAACTGTTGGTTCATTGAAAACTCTGGCATGTCCTGCGTGTGGTTTTTTATCAGCTTTGATCACTATTTTCATGTCATCTTGTATATTTTCGTCTAATGCAGTTTTGAATGTCCTCACGTAGTGATTGTGTTCATGTAACATCTTCTGAAGTGATATGATTAATTTTTTATCGATCCCAGGTATAATGGAGCAACGACGTTGAGCTTCTGCTTCTTCATCACCCAAAAAGTAAATCTGTAGGAATTTCGCGTCTTCGTGAGGCAGCGGAAGAGGTGAACCGCCTTTGTGATACACTTGGCCTTGTATGGAGAAAGTTGGCATGAACCCTTTGTTTTTATTCATTCGCACGGATGTACCAAAAGAAGTCATTTGAAAGCTTGAATTGTATTTCCGTATAAGATTGAGAAACTCCTTTGATTTTTGATGATCACCATTCATCAGACTGCTTAATGGCTCTGGTAACTTGTCGTAGTTGGGCAACTTGACTTTTCCGTTGGAACAACATAAACCGGGTGTTTCTCCTTTAAATTTGAGTGCTCCACAGAAATTACACTTATTGTCGATCTTACCAATAAGAACTTGCGGAAAATTCATGTATTCCAATGACGGATCATAATGAAATGCTTCTTCTTTCAGGTTAAGCCAGTTGTTAGCTCTCAATTTTCTTTGTCGCTCCCTTTTCATTTGTAGGCGGACATGAGTTACATCAAGTGTTTCGATTTGCCGTGACTTTATCTTCCTTTGTCTATTTGCTTTAAGACGGTCGGACTTTTCTTCAATAGTTTCGTTTTGAAATGAGGTTTGTTTTCTACGTCTGTCTGCTTCAAGCTCTTTTTCTTTCAGAGCTTCTGAAGCATTTTCGCTTGATACTTTTTTCTTTTTCGTATCAATACGGGTTGGATTAAACACGGCACGTCGCTTTCTGGGCATTTTTCGTTTTTTCTTATTTTATTTTTAATGACTTGACTGTTTACTGCTTCACTAAAATGTGAATTGCATTTGAAAATTCATGTCAAACAAAAACAAAACTTCCGTTCACCGTATCATAGCAACCTTTTCTTTTTTTAAAAAGCGCAAGCTATACCTATTACGAAGAATAACTTTGCTTTTTTAAAAATTAAAATTAAACGTCAAAATTCAATAATACTCTTAGAAAATTCAAATGTCCGTAACTCCTTAAGGACTCAACTTGAAGAGCTGAAAATAGTTGCGTTGACTTAGAAATCAGGAGACCTTTCCAAAATGTCCAAGATCACCTTCCTAGCACGCTCCGTCTAGGAGGAGTTTAAGGGACGGAAATCCAAACTTTAAGAATTATAGTATAAATAGTATCGTACCCGGCTTCGCCCAGGTTTATTTTTAGTATCGTTACCTTAAATAAAACCAAATGCTATGATTTTCAAATAGAATTTGTAAAACTAAACGTCAAAATTCAATAATACTCTTAGAAAATTTAAATGTCCGTAACTCCTTAAGGACTCAACTTGAAGAGCTGAAAATAGTTGCGTTGACCTAGAAATCAGGAGACCTTTCCAAAATGTCCAAGATCACCTTCCTAGCACACTCCGTCTAGGAGGAGTTTAAGGGATGGAAATCCACACTTCAAGAATTATAGTATAGATTATTATTGCTGGCGATCTCAACTGTGATTTAACTAGCAATAATTATGAGTCGAAATATCTACGTCATTTAGCTTTCTCACAGTCGCTTCACATTGTTGATTCGCTACCGACTCACCATACTGCGACCTCAGACTCGTGGATTGATGTGTTTATTATCGATAGTGAAGATAAGATACAATTGTTTGTTAAGTCAAAATCACCGTATATAGCGGGTCACGACCTGTTAGAACTCCAATACAAGTTAGATACTAAACTCATAATCAATCGCACTATCACTCGTCGTGCTTATAAATATCTAGATGTTACAGATTTCTGCGACTCATTGTCGAGTGGTTTTAATATTCCCGTTCTTCGTGATTGTAATCCAAACTTACATTTTATTGATAATTCAAGAAGACATACATTACCAAACAGTATTGATATGATTGTTAATATGTTCTCAGAGATATTTTTAAGATCTTTAGATAATTATGCACCGTTACAAACTCTTCGTGTATGTCGAACGCCTGCGCCTTGGCTCTCACAAAACTTGAGAGACCGCATATCTTTAAAAAATAGATTATAAACTAGAGCACGAAGATGAAACAACCTTCTAGATCTATCTATTTTCAGAGAGCATAGAGACCAACTTACGAATGATCTAAAACAAGCTAAAAATCAATATTATATTCAGAAATTGACTGATATTACTGAGCCAAATAAGTTATGGAAGACGCTAGTAACACTGGGTCTAGCTAAGGCTTCACGTCCATCTTCGCTCAACTTCTTTGAACCTGATGAATTTAATGCTTTTTATTCAACTGTGTCCAGTCAACTATCGCCATGTTCTTATAGTGAGTTTAGCAATCTGTGTTCAGTTGTTCAGTCAACACAAAATGTATTCCATTTTGCTGAAATTATTACAGATCAAGTTTGCTCCGTTATTACATCTTGCTCTAATTCTAAGTCTTTTACGTTTGGTCCTGATAAAATTTCGCTATTCTCAGTAATCAAATCAATCCAGGTTTCATTCCTATTACTGACGAATATCTTTAATGTCACTACAATTTTCCAAGTTTCCGAAGTGCTGGAAGAAAGCTTATCTTCACCCATTATCCAAAATTAAAACACCCCTCTCTCCGTCTAATACGCGACCTATAGCGAATCTTAGTGAGCTGTTGAAAGTACTCCAGCGACTGGTGCACAGATAGATTACGGATTGGATTGAGGTGAATAAAATATTTTACCCACGTCAAACAGGGTATCGAAGTGATCATAGTACACAATCTGCACTACTACGCATATGTGAAGATGTCAGGCGAAATATAGATAAAAGGCATATTACCATCCTAATCCTATTTGATTTCAGTAAGGCGTTTGACACTGTCCCCCATCGGTCAATTCTTTTGAAACTCAAGAAAATAGGGTTTGCGGGACCAGTACTTAACTGGATTTTTTTCTTATTTGACATGGAGGACACAAGCGGTGGTAGATGAGCATGGAAGTTGCTCTTCCTGGCTATCTACTACCTCGGGAGTGCCTCAAGGTTCGGTCCTTGGTCCGTTACTTTTCTCACTTTTCATCAATGACATAGATTGTATTCTTCAAAATTCTCAACACATAATTTTCGCTGATGATACACAAATTTACCTTAGCTGCCTACCATTCCCACTAGCCGAAGGCCTGAAATTAATATCCGAAGATGTATATGCCATTGCTGACTTCGCAGCTAGTAACGGTCTGAAACTTAATATAGCAAAATCGAAAGTTCTTGTACTAGGTAGCAATTCCTATTCTCGTCAATTCGACTTCAGCGCAGTATCGCCCATCTTTTTAAATGATACGACTATTCCTTTTGTTGATGAGGTGCGAAACTTAGGGGTGATGATACATAGCAACCTATCGTGGAGAGCTCAAGTCAAGAATATATAACAAAAAGTTCACTTTACCATGTACAGATTAAAATTCCATCGAACTGCGCTTTCGCATGAATTTAGAACATTGCTGATTACTTCTCTTGTTTTCCCTCTTTTGGATTATTGTTGTCTAGTCTATCATGGCCTAACTGAAGAACTGAACATGACACTCGCACGGCTCATAAATACTTGCATTCGCTTTATTTTTGATCTCCGACTTGACACGCACATTACACCTTATAGGCGTAAACTTGGCTGGCTTACTGTTAAATCGCGACGCCTGTATTTTCTCGGTATTTCTATGTACAACGTTATCGGTAAAAAAGCACCAGCCTATATTCTCGAGTTGTTCCAAAGTCAAGGTGGAACGTCTCAGCGCTCTGAGAGGAGACCACGGTCCGTATTTCTCACACCTTTGTATCGTACAACGACTTATCAACAAGCGTATTCCATCTCAGGAATCTCTCTGTGGAATTATTTACCGATAACTGTTACTTCGTCGTCTAGCTTAGATATCTTTAAGAGACGTGTATACGAGTATGCGCATCTGTTTGACCGTGTAGATTTGGTCTAATATTTTCTGCTACGTTGTTAATTCTAGAATTTTTGTTTATTATATTTAAATGGTATATTTTGACTAGTGATATTTTGGCATTTCTCGATTAAGTTAAGATTTCTTATATTTCTTATATTTTGTTATTTTATTTTGATTTTAATATTCTGTTACTTCGATTATAATTTGAATTTTGATACTTTGTTATTTCTTAATTATGTTTGATTTATTATTTAGTTATTTCCTAATTTTATTATAATTTCAATGATATTATACTCATGTTGCCAAAGGGTTACCAAGGCATAAATAAACTACCAATCAATCAATCAATCAATCAATCAATCAATCAATCTCTCTCTCTCTCTCTCTCTCTCTCTCTCTCTCTCTCTCTCTCTCTCTCTCTCTCTCTCTCTCTCTCTCTCTCTCTCTCTCTCTCTCTCTCTCTCTCTCTCTCTCTCTCTCTCTCTCTCTCTCTCTATCTCGCTTTCTGGCCCGAGTAGCAATCGGACGTGTGTTAAATCGCTTATATCACTAAATATTGACTATACTGTAACGGTATTTTACGTTAACATCACCCTTAAAGGGTTTTAGTTCGGACTCGAGCAGGGAGGAAATTAATATAGGCTTCAATATTAGGTAAAAGTATGGTTTATTAGACACATTATATAAATAATACAAGTAAAAGTGAAATAATTTGTGTAAGAATTAAATATACTCCTTTTTCCTTAATTTTGGTGATTATGCACCTTACAACAAGAATTTAACCCGGGCTTACCCATGCCTCTATAATCGCGTCCGTATGAAGTAGGAGATTTTATCTTGAATTAATGAAGTATTTCTATAGTTATTTGGTGGTATAGTTTCTACACATAAAGGGTGGTTAAATTTTAAGGGCCGATGTTGAATGTGAACCACACCTAAACGTCAAGTTTTTTTCTGCATTTCATTTGACATTTCTCAATTTCAGACTAACTTAATTTGAACCATGGAAAGATACACAATCGAGCAACGCGTTAAAGTTATTCAGGCTTATTATGAAAATGGGCGTTCAAATCAAAATGCATATCGTGCACTTCGTGATTTTTTCGGTCAATTTAATCGTCCAAATGTGCGTACAATCGGAAAAATCGTGCAAAAATTTGAGCAAACCGGGTCTGTAGGAGATATTAAAACACCAGTGCATGCTCATACAGCTCGTACTGCAGAAAATATTGCTGTTGTTTGCGATAGTGTGGCTGAAGAGCCGTCCACCTCAACTCGTCGTCGTGCCCAACAATTGCACCTCTCACGCTCGTCGTTGATGAACATTATGCATAAAGACTTGCATTTACACGCTTATAAGGTGCAATTGACTCAAGAACTAAAGCCTGTTGACCATTCCAAACGTCGTCAATGGTCAGAATGGTGGCAAGAAATGGCAACAGTGGATGATCATCTTTCGAAGAAAATCATCTTCAGTGATGAGGCACATTTTCACCTCAGTGGATTCGTCAATAAGCAGAATTGCCGCATTTGGGCGATTCATAATCCAAAAGTGATTGTCGAAAAACAAATGCACCCACAAAGAGTGACTGTTTGGTGCGGTTTATGGGCTGGCGGCATCATCGGGTCGTATTTTTTCCAAAATGAGGCCGGTCAGGCAGTTACTGTGAATGGTGTTCGCTATCGTGAGATGATAACGAACTTTTTATGGCCCGAATTGGAAGATATGGATGTGGGCGATATGTGGTTTCAACAGGACGGTGCCACTTGCCACACAGCTAACGAAACAATGGCTCTTTTGCGCGACAAATTCAATGGCCGTGTTATCTCACGTGGTGGAGATGTCAATTGGCCGCCAAGATCATGTGATTTGACACCGTTGGACTTCTTTCTTTGGGGTTATTTGAAAGAAAAGGTGTACGTCGATAAGCCAGCAACAATTCAAGAGCTAAAGGATGAGGTAATTCGGCACATTAACGGCATAGAACCTCAATTATGCCTAAGCGTCATCGAAAATTTGGACCATCGGATGGAGGTGTGCCGCCGAGGTCGCGGCGGCCATTTGGCCGATATTTTGTTCCATACATAATTGAACCATACCATATTATCATAATAAAAAGAATTGACAATAATTTCCTAAATAATTTGTGAGCTCCTCTGGCTGAGCGATCTACTCGCTGGTCCCGCCGCTGTTCCGGTGGAGGCGTCAGCGCGGTGCAGCCACGGTGCATCGGCGCATCGGAAATGCGATAGGAGCGGCTCTAGCTAGTTTCTATGGTGTTTTTTAGTCCCTATGGATTTTAATATATTATTGATCCATACTACTTGGTTTAATTTTGATGGGAGATCTCGTCGGCTGGGATGCTGGCCTACTTGGATGACTGGTGGCTCTTTAGTTGGCCTTGGAGATGTTCGTTTTTTCTTGGGCCAGCGGTTTCAGGCCTGATCCTTGGAGTGGTGCAGTTGAAGATGCTTCTCCTTGGGTTGACTAGGTGGTCCTTCTTTTATCTGGATGGCTGGTCCTCCTTTGGTCGATTAGCTGGTCTTCCTTTGGTTGATTAGGTAGTCCTCCTTTGGTAGATTCCGGATGTTGGCGAAAGTCTGTGAACAAAATGCTCTCCGACTGTGGTATGTCGTGCCCTTTTATACCGGCTTCCTCGCTCTTCTTTCCTTTCCGTCGGTATAGCAGGGTATTACTATGTCTTCTAGTCGTCCTGTAGCCCATCTCCTGTAGCCCATTTGTCCCGTTAATATCCTCTTCTTGGTTATAATAATTTAGCGCGTTCCTTTTAGATGGTTCTTCATACATTGCTCGAGACTATAGCATTACAGCTTGGTCGTATAACTATAGCTCGAGTAACGGTAGTTGGTTTATAGGTGTGCGTGCTGTGTGGCATGGATCTCTATGTTTGTGTGTGTGGGTCTCGTTTAAGCTCGTCATTTAGGCGGTATATTTAAGTATAAGACGAATTTGTCGTCTTATTGTCCCCCGATCCGAGGTGAATTTCCTTGTATCGAGGATCTGTTATTTATTATTTCTCTCTACTTTGAATTTATCTATCTTTACTATGTCTTCATGTTCTCGTTTAATCTCTTCTTGCTTATTGTTTCTATTTATGTTCTTATTCTTTCTATTAACTTATTCTATGTCTTATTTCGCTTGTGTATTGCCCTCGCTGTTCTTATTATACTTATTTTCTGTACTGATTTTTCTATCTTATTCTATGTCTTATTTCTATTTTTTATTTAACTTCCTATCGCTTGTGGCAGGTTTCTAGAAATAAATTTTACAGACAGGATTAATGTAAAAAAAATATTGTTTCGTTTATTTTCTATCCATAAATTTTGTATGTTTTTAGGTTATTTATTTATTGTTATGGTAGGTATTCGTCGATCTCCATCCCGTCTAATTCATCGGCGGTCGTGGCCTCGGATAGTCGGTCTTCGGTACAGTATCCGGAATCTTCGCTTTCTTCCTCGAAAAAATGTGGATCTAATATCAAGCCTCCATCCGTGCCCCAATCGAACTGAGGGGGGTTCTCTCCTCTTGTCGCTACTCCGAGGTGGATGAGTTCCTCGCTTAGTAGTCGGACGTTTCCTTGGTTATCGGTGGTCCACCATTCTACCCACTTGGCCTCGGCGTATGTTTCCTGTTGCCCGATTGTTAGGTTCCACCTGGTGCCGTAGATGTTGTTTCTAATTATGGTCAATTCATTTTCTGTCCATTGGTGATTCGGTGGTCTTATACTGTCGAGGCCAACCGGGATAGCCTGGAAGGCTATGTGTAGAGCTTATTCTGGAGGCGTGTAGCAGGCCTCTATTCATCCGACCTGGTCCATGACGAGATCTCCTAACCAGATGAGTATTTCGCCGTCGGGGTTTTCCTCGGTGGTCATGAGTCCCCGGTAGAACTTGTCGTCGAATCGATACATGATGGGTCGTCCGATGTAGTCTTCGCCGGGTTGTAACTGGCGGACCCCTTGTGTTTCTAATTGCAGCTCTTCGAAGTATTTTATTAAATTTTCTCGGACTTCTACGGGATCTTCCTTGTAGACGTAAAATCTTTGTGGTTCGGCGATGCTGATGACTTCGATCCTTTCATAAGTTCCTTGAAGGTTGTCAACCGGGTTGTTTCGATACATGTTTTAGGTTTATTGATGCTCCGTCGTTGCTGATTTTGTTTAAACTGTTCCACCTGCTTTAAATTTCGACCCACGAAGGTGTTGCTTATCCCCTCCAGATTTCCCGGTTCCCACCCTCGAACGTTATCGTCCGTGATTATTATGAGACCGTCACCGTCTATCGGATATTTTAAATCCCAGCGTTTGATTTTATGTGTAATTTTCGAAATTTGTGATATTTTGCCTTTCCAGCCCTTAATTTTTTTGTTTTTTATAGTTATTTTCCTTAATTTCCATATTTTGTTAGATTTTATTTGCATTTTCGTTGGGTTTAATTGGATATTTGTATTTTTCTTCTTATCAGCGTTTGGTCGGTACTATTTATCTGTCTGTGGTTATTACCGTTCGTAGTTCTGTTAGCTGGGATTTGTTTATCTACGGTGAGTGCGTAGGGACGGTCTCTGTTAGATCCTTCGGTCGATTGTTTATCCTCGGTGCTCGGTGAGTTGCTGATCGACCCGTGATACTGAATGTTTAATTTATTCTTAGCGTGTGTGAATTTAGAATCTGCGTATTTTAATCTATTATTCCTGCCACAATCGCAATTGCTTATTCTAACTTCTTATATCTAACTTTAATTCTCTAATTTTTTTATGTTTCTTATTCTAATCTTATGATCGATTTTTCTCTATTCTTTTTACTATTCTAAATTTAATTATTATTATTATTATTTTATTTCTACTTTGTCTCTTTGTTTTCTCCTTCCTCTGTGTCTATCTCGGTACGGTATTTCGTCATGAGACTGGCGTGGAATTTTCCGCGGACTTTTCTTGTGAGTGGGTCTACTAGCGAGTAGGTCGCTAGGCCTACGCATTTATTTATGAGGTAAGGACCTTCTCGTAGAGGCAAGAATTTCGAGGTGATTTGATTCGCGGGATCCGATACATTTAAAGCCTTTACTAATACTAAACTTCCTTCTTCGAAGTTTGTCAGTCGGTGTGTGGCATTAAATCGTTCGGCCCGTTTCGCCCCCTTTTTTATTAGTCTTTCTCGTGCGATTTCGAGTTTAGCCTCGTAGGTCAAGGGGTCGTCTTCCTCACTTGCTGGTATACCTAACCATTTATTCCACAGTCTTACTGGTTTTTACCCTGTTGTAATTCAGCGGGTGTAAATTCGGTGGTATCGTGGTGGGATTCGTTAATACAATCTTGTACTACTTGAACCCATTTATACCACCCAGCGTGGTTTTCTTTTAAAAACGTCCGGAAAAATCGTCCAAGTTCACGATTAACTCTTTCCACGATATTCCCTTGAGGATGACGTATGGAGGAAAATACGGCCTTGATTTTCTCTTCTTCCAGCTTTTTTAACCAGTTTTTCGCGGTAAACTGTGTTCCATGGTCGAACTGGATCCGTGCTGGTTTTCCGAGCTGTGGGATGTAGTCGTTAAAGATCCTTTTGATTACTGTTGTTGTGTTTGCCTTTCGCATGGGAAACAATACCACGTATTTGCTGAATGCATCGATGGTAACGAGAATATGTTTTACTCTTCCTATTGAGGTGGGGAGTGGTCCATAGAAGTCGATGGAGATCAGGTCCCCCGGCTTCTCAGGAATAATTGTCTGCATTTCAGCGAAATTGGTCTGTGTTGTTACTTTGCTGCGTTGGCAGATATCACAGCATGCCAGGAGCGATCGGATGCATTTTCCTAGGTGGGGATACGAGAAGTCTACGTCGAGAATTCGAAAACATTTTCTTGCTCCAATGTGCCCATAGAGTACGTGACATTCTATGATTAATTTTCGCACTAAACATTTTGGTAGCATGACCTTCCAGATTTTATTTTTGGTCTTTTTCTGGAGGATTCCTTCTTGTAGCCGGAATTTTTTTTCCTCTTCAGTATTTTCTTCTTTCTCCAAAAATTCCATCATGTCCCCAAGATCTGTTTGTTCTCTTTGAAGCTTCGCAATTTGTTTTATTTCTTTGATTAATTTTTTTGAAGCTTTTCGTGCCAAGGTTGCCCCGATCACTACTACTCCTTTATGGTCCCTTTCGTATCCTTCCACTCGGCTTAGAGCGTCAGCAACAGTATTTTTATGTCCTTCGGGGTGTTCTATATTCAGATTATAATCCTGAATTGATAGAACCCACCGCATTAATCGTTCGGCCGTGAATCGACACGTTTTGAGGAAGATTAATGCTTTGTGGTCTGTTTTTATTTGAATCTCAGCACCTCGTAGATATGTCCTGAATTTTTCTAAGGCCCATACTATTGCTAGTAACTCTTTTTCGGTGGTCATGTACCTATGTTCTGCCCCCTTAAGAGTCCGACTGGCGAAGGACATAACTTCGCTCTCTCCTTCCTTGTTCTTTTGTGATAGGACGGCTCCAAGTGCATATCCGCTGGCATCGGTTGTTAAGATATATGGTTTCCTGGTGTCTGGGAATCGCAGGATGACTTCTTCGCAGAACAGGTCTTTAACTCGATCGAAACCTTTTTGTTGTGTTGATTCCCACTTCCCTCTTACTCCCTTTCTTAGCAATTCCAATAGTGGAGCAGTCTCGTGTGCATGTCGGTTTGTGAATTTCGTGTAGAAATTTATCAAACCTAGAAATCCTCTTAATTGTTTAAAATTTTTCGGAGCAGGATATTCCTTAATAGCCCTTATCTTCTCTGGATCTGGTTTGAGTCCTTCCGTGGTGAGAATGTGGCCTAGAAAGGATACTTCTTTACGGAAAAAGTGTGACTTTGTGAATTTTAATGTCATTCCGTGCTCCTTAAAACGTTGAAAAAGGATCTCGAGGTGCGTGAGATGCTCTTCCTGGTCTCTAGATAATACTAGTAAATCGTTGACAAAATTAATGACGAAATCTAATTCGCTTAACACTACGTCAAGTGCTCGAATTAGGCTTGCCGTACTGGTTTTTAATCCAAAAGGCGTGACCGTGAACTCGTAACACTTTCCATTGTGCTGAAAAGCAGTATATTTTCTAGAGTCTGGGTGTAGTGGAATTTGCCAGAAACTGCTTGTGAGATCCAATGTTGAAATGACGGATTTTCCTCCACATCTCTGAAAAATTTCCTCGATGGGTGGTGCGTTATTGTGGTCATTTACTTGATAGTTGTTTAGTTCTCTGGCATCTGAACACAGTCGCACACTCTCATCGGCCTTTGTTACTGGCATTAACGGATTTATGTAAATACTATTTGATTTTTGTATTACACCGTAGTCGAGCATTTTATTGATTTCTTGTTGAACTCGCTCTCGTTGTGCCAGCGCCACTGGGTATGATCGATGGAAGTATGGCTTTGGATCCTTGAGTATCAGGTGGTGTACATACTTAGACATCCTTCCAGGTCTTCGGTCGAACACTTCCTGATTTCTTCCAACGATGTTTTTGAAGGTTGTTTTAATTTTAGTTTCGAGATCGTGGCATTCCTTTATCTTTTCCTCGAATTCTACCTCCGATAATTGGAATTCGAGGGGTGTTGGTAGAGACGCTTCTTGTATTGCACACGTTTCTCTGCTTCCTTCCTTTTGTTTTGTGCCATGGTTCACCAATTTCCATAATCCGTCTTCTAGGTGTGCTACGACCTTATCTTTAACTGCCACACATTTGCTGTGAGCATCGACGGAAATTTGTAGTTTGATCATTCCGTCGATCCCAATTAGGATAGGTCGTAGTAATTTTGGGACAACTAGTAACTGTAGTTCTCCTTCAGATCCGTATGTTCTTGCCTCTACCATTATTTGTTTCTTTACTTTCTCTGCTTCCCCTCCAAAAGCTCCTACAACCTTTGTCGAAGTGACTGGCAGTATGGGGCATTTCTCGAATTTCTCATAATATTGTTTAAAAAATTCTTCAGAAATACAGCTCACCTCACTGCCGCTGTCAATCAGACTATTCACAGATAGTCCCTCGATTCCTACTGGAATTTCTGGGCACCGGGGGTGTATATCATTATACCATTTCCCTTCTTTCTTCGGTTCTTCTCTTAGAAATTCCCGTAGATCTTCGGTGACTGTGAACACTTGGTACTTCCTCGCGTCTTGGTCATTGCCGCCTCTTTCGTGTCGCCTCTCCTTTGGATGTCTCCTGCTGATCATTAGACGTACTTGGGGTTGCGATCCCTTGTTCCCGTTCCGATGATTTCATCATCACGATATCCTTTTGGATGACTTCACTACTGGATGGCTCACTGGCGATTTTCCCTTCGTCTGTCTTCGATTCTTCTTCTTCTTCTTCTTTACTTTTCATCACTCTCCGTTCTTTTCTCTTCTGATTTCTTTTTTCTACAGTTACTTCCTCCTTTCGTCCTGGTTTTTCCTTTATATTTACCGTTGCACCTCGTTTTTCTCTTTCCTTCCTGGATTTTTGTACGGGCGCAACGTCTAAGCGTTTCCCGGATTTGTATTTTGGGAAACGTTTAGTTGTGCTCGCATTCCTGGTGTGTTTTTGTTTTCTACAAATGGTCCTGGGGGATATCCCTGGATCGCATTTGTTTGTTGAAATCTTTCTTCTTTGATAGGTGGTGGTGGAGGTGCTTGGTGCCATGGTGTCGCTCCCTGGTGGTACGCTCCTTGTGGCGTAGGTGGAGGAGTGGTGTATGGCTGCGGTGGTCTCTGCGCCACCTGCTGCCATGTGGTGTTTCCTCCATTGCCATTCTGCGGAGGGGTCTGCCAACGTGGTCGGCTGTCAGGGACTCGTGGTGGTTGCCACTCGTTCCTTGGTGGTCCCCGCCACCCCTGGCCCCTCGGTCCCCCGCGTCCTTGAAAGTCTCGCCTCTGGTGCCCTCTCTTACTATTAAGAGGCCCCGCCATGTCGATGCTCTCGAGGAGTTCGAGGAATTCCTGGACGTTGCTTATCTGCCGGATCCTGACGGCACATCGCACCTCTTCGTCAAAATGTCGGGCTAGGCGGCGAATAATTGCTTCGTCCGACATTTTTTCTTCAAGGTCTCTTCAAGGCAGTACCAGGGTTATCTACCTTCGGCTCGCATTTCGGCTAATCTTGACGTAGGACTCTGCGAAGCCCACCGCAGTATCCTCATCGGCTCATCAAGGACTCGTCAAGTGAGCAGTGTGGTAAAGTAAAGCTTTGCGGAGCATCTTCGTTGCTGTCTTTTCGTTCTCTCACTTGGATTTCGGGCCAGTAATGTCTGAACGGAACTCTTCAGACACCGGGGTGGCGCCTGGTGGTTCTGAAGAGAAGAAGGCATTGCTGGTTCCAGAAGCCAGCGCAGCTGCGAGGAAGGACCTGATCACCATCCCGCCTGGCAACCGAGTTGGTGTTGAAGGTCCAGTCGCAGCAGCGACGGATAGCTCAGCTACACCACATTTTTGCCACGCTTGACGAGGATTCGGACTCCCTCTCCATGGCTTCGCTCAATACCATGGTCGAGCAGATCACGGAGCTGCACAGCGACTTCCGCAAGGAACAGGTGCTGTTAGAGTCTCGTGGCCTCCGACTTACATGGATCACGAATATTTTGTGGACGACACACGCAAAATATCGAGGCCAAGTTGGCACTCAACGGCAAGATAGCCGCACGGGAAGCCATGGAGAGGTTGGCTCAACTGCGCCTTCCTGCACTGGCGGCTACGTCGCCGAAGTCCCGACAAAGCTGCCGGATATAAAGCTGCCGACCGTCAAGGGCGGCTATTCCGGATGGCCAGCGTTTCGTGACTTATTCACGTCGCTGGTCAGTCACAACACCAGGTTAGCCGACGTCGAGCGGCTAATGTATCTGCGCGGCTGCGTGTCGGACTCGGCGGCGAAACTTATCTCGGGGTTCGCACTCACAGGCGAATCGTTTAATCTGGCTTGGGAGACGCTCGCGTCTCGCTACGAGAATAAGCGGCTGTTAGTGCAGGAGCGTTTGGACGGGCTCTTCGCACTCAAAGCTATCTCAGGGGATGCGGATTCGCTCGCATCCCTCGTCACATCGATCACTACTAAACGCATTAGATGTATGAGATTGAATCCTTGTGCGTCACATCTCAAGGCGCTTGGTCAGGGTAATGCGTGAAGAATGGGAAATGTCAATCAGTACATCTCTCATCGACGGCGCCAGCTCCACTTATGTCGACTGTTCATCAATCATTAGCTTAGCAGAGTACATGAGTGCTTTCAACACAATAACGTTCATGGAATCATTGTGCATCGAATCATAATGTTATTATGATGTGCCCACATTTTCGAGGTGACTCAGTGGCGGAATGACGCAGTACAACAGAGAGGAATCAGCTGTGCTGCAATTACTTCTGACAATGTAATGTCACCCCTCGTAATCAGCACACAATTGCAAATATGATGTTATTGCACCATACAATGCTCGCAACCGCTTTAGCACTCATCAAAACGTCAGTGCCTCTGCAGTCAGCTCAACCTCACACGTCAGCATGCATCTATTCCGATATTTGGTATTGGTGGCAAGAAATCAGCTCAAACACGTGGTTTGGTTCAGCTCACTCTACATTCTCAACACGCAGCCGCTGTTGTCACCTTGAACGCTCACATCCTCAAGACATTGACGGTGATATTACCATCGGAGGAAATAACAACTAAGATATGGCCTCACGTTAACAAGCTCAAACTGGCAGACTCAGAGTTTCTGTGCTCTCGGTCAATCGACATCATCATCGGAGCTGGTGCTTAGGGGCATATCATCAAGCCTAACATCACCAAGAATTCACCTTCAATGCCGATCGCTCAACTGTCAGTGTTTGGATGGCTGGTGCTTGAACCAATTAACTCAGCGCAACTGTTCGTCGGTTCAGGAGGAATTACCAACCGACACTGCCATCTCACTCACACCAGAGGAACAATAGTATGAGGATTGTTTCCGGTCAACGCATAGGCGTGACGTATCCGGAAGGTACATCGCTAGGACACCGCTCAAATCACCGCCAACGCTCTTGGGAAACTCATTCTTGACCGCTCATCACTGCCTGTTTCAATTTTTCAAACGATACACAAAAGATGACAAACTCAAGCAGCTTGATCATCAATTCATGACGGAATACGAACAGCTCGGCCATATGGAGATGGCGTCAGCATTATCATCAAGTGCAGCACATTACTTTCCGCCTCATCACGGAGTTCTCAGACCAGCGACTATCACCACAAAATTGAGAGTGGTATTCAACGGCTCAAGTTCAACATCATCTGGGCTCTCATTAAATGACAACATGCACACTGGCATCAACATGATGCTGAAATGTTCATCGTGCTGAGACGTATCCATCTGGATTCGCCATCATCGACATATCTTCTTCACGGACATCACCAAGATGTACCGACAGATCCTAGTACATGAAGAGGATTGCAATTTGCAATGAATACTTTGGATCGATGATCAGCTCAAGGAAGTGCCATACCGGCTGAAGACGGTCACCTACCGCACAAAAACTGCACCATTTCTGGCAGTTCGAGCACTCATCCAGCTCATCGAAGACGAAGGTGTCAGATTCCCGCTAGCCGTGCCATCCATCACGCATGGCCGTTATGTGGATGCCATTTTTGGAGGAGCACACACTGTGGAGCAGCTCAATGAAATCGCTCAACAGTTAAAAGGATTATGCATGGCGAGCGGTTTTCACTCGCCAAATGGCACTCAACACACTGACGTCCTCGCTAGCATCTCTGCTACTGAGTCATCATGCTCACCAATTACATTGGACGATCGCGCAACAAAAAAACTCGAACTTACATGGCTTCCTCAGGAAGATCAGTCCGTATTTTCTTCAAGATTTAGCTCCACACCTGCTATATTCAACAAGCGTCTCATTCTTTGTGAAATGGTTCAGATATTTCATCCACGCGGGTTCATCTCACCAGTTGTGATACGTGCCAAAATGCTTTTGCAGGAGCTTTGGCTGCACAAGCTCAAAAGGGATGGTCCACTGCCATCTCAGGTCTTATCAAGATGGCTAGCAATCAGGGAGGATCACACTTGCCTCGCCAGGATCTCAATCCCTCGTTGGTTCAACTCTTAGAACAGCTCAACAGTGGAAGTACGTGGTTTCTCAGACGCCTCTCAGCTAGCAATGTCGACCGTGATATACATCACTGTCATCTCACCGTCCGCCACAAAAGTGACATCACTCGTGTGATCAAAAACTAAGGTTGCACCGCTCAAAAGGCTCACCATACCCCGGTTGGGGCTCACAGCAGCTCTGTTCTTAGCCAAGCTCATCTTAAGTGTTTAAGCCACACTCAAATTGAACATTGCATCTACTTATCTGTGGATGGAGTTATCAGTCAGGCCCATGTGCATCAAAGTTCATCCGTCGCGCTGAAAAGATTACGTTAGGAACAGAGTCAGTCAGATACAAGATCTTACTCTAAATGCTCATGAGCGACATGTTCCTGACAGTCGCAGTCCAGCGGCCTGTGCCTCCAGGGGCATTACTTCAGAACAGTTCAAAGTTCATCAGCTGTGGTGGACAGGGCCACCATGGCTCAACCCATCAGAAGAGTCATAGCCTGCTCAGCCTGCATTTGCCGAGAATCTAGGTGTTTTGGAGTCTCGGCCAGGGATAGCACTAGTGGTGGCAACGTCAAAGCAGGAATATTGTTAGACCTGTTGCTCTCAAAGTTCTCTCGACGAAAGCTCATTCAACAGAAATTACAGGTTTTCTGGACTCAGTGGTTAGCTCATTATCTTCAGCGACTACAGTCAATCTCAAAATGACACCATCCTACCAACAACATTCAGGTAGGCTCACTTGTTCTGCTCACGGACGAACGCTCTCCACCGTGCAAGTGACTACTTGCACGGGTCACAGCACTTCATCCTGGCAATGACGGGCTGCGGAGAACAATGTGTTCTCCGAACATCACATTGCGTGTAACTGCAGAAAATCCAACTAAAGTCCTTAGTGGTATTTTTTTTGGAGTAATGGAAGTTTTTAAACAATCCCAAACACCATCTGCGTTCGCTGACTTTACCTCAACGATATCAAAGAATCGTACGGCTATGCATCCTCTGACTTCGCAGTCATACCATATTGGTTTATGGTGCTTGTATTCGTTGTTTCGTCCATAATAACAGAAAATAAACATGTAGGTTCCTTCAAAATATTGAATTGTTTCTGACTCAAGTTTTCAGCTAGATAAATTTTAACTATCGCTGTTGCTTTAGTTCGCTTTACAGAAATGCTCTCAGCAATTTTTGAGCCAGGAAATACATTTGCATACAACAAAGTCAGGGTATCCATCAGCAGAACGGGCAAGATTCTGTGATGACAGAATACTACACATCTTCTGCTCGGTACGCTTCACCGTATTGGTGAATGAGTTGTTGCTAGTGGTCATTTCCATAATTGTCATCGAGCTCTTGATTTCCTTAACATTATTTTTGTGCTTTGTGGACTCAGCATAACGCTCGAGATCGATTTTATAAGCAACGATATCAACATTGCAAATTTTACAATAACCATATTTGTTATCATTTCTCATCGTCTGAGGTTTCTTCAAGCAATTCTTAAATTGGGGTTTATCTAGCGACGCAAATAAAAATTTGTAGATACGTGTGTTTTTTTGTACAACTAGGGCAGATGAATTGTCTGTTCGTCGCCTTTATACCGGAATGCATTGCTCTACGGTCTCCGTATTACTCAGGTCTTTCGCGTTCTATTATAATATATTGGTATAAGACAATTGCTTCAACATCCCAGGACTTGAGTTCAGCATTTGTAAAGAAACCCACGTCACTCTACTGAATGGTATTTAGATCATACGTGAGATAACGTTTCTTCTTATACGAACGTATTTTTTCTATCGTCACCGATGTCAAGACAAAAAAACGTAATAAAATAGGCCACAAGTGCCTGAACGTTATTTGTCAACTTAGATCAGCTTTCCAAAGTGCAAACCTTACTTGTAAAACTTTTAAAGTACATTCTCGACACCTCGAGCTTCACTCCAATAACAATTTATATTCGACTGAACAGCCGAACGTCAAATAAACAAGTTTTTCTTATCCAACTTGCGTGTTACCGATGAAAGCTTTTATCTCAACGTAATATCGGATAAATAAATAAATAAAATAAAAAGATTAATTGCTTAAACCAAATTATCCTTCCTGCGCGAAATAACTTGTGATATAACTAGATAATTCCTTAAAACTTTATGATATTATAATTAAATAGTTCCTCGGGAATAAATCGGTCATGAAATAAATAAACAATATAAAAATAAAAACACGAATAAATAAAAATAAAAATACATAAATAATGTAATCGGTACGTTAAAAAACTGCAAGTAAAGTAAATCGAACGCGTCACATAAAAATAAATGAGAATAAAAATTAATATAACGTTGTGTATAACGCATTTCATAGTGTTTGAGAATCCGTCCAGATGTGTTGGATGGAATCTGAGAAGATATTGAAAAAATATGAGTATTCACTCGACGCAGGGAAAAATAAAACCAGACAGAAAGATGGTCTATAGAGAAAGTGGTTTTTATTCTACCATCCACTCTTTCACTACAAAATATCTAAGATAGAAAAAAAAATAAAGATATAAATAAAAATACAAAGAATTGAAGTTAAATTTTGATTTGAGTGAAACATTTGAGCAGCACATAATTACATTAATTGTGTGCTGCATTTATGAGTTACTTGAGTAGCACACAATTATATTAATTGTACATATATTAATACACAGCACACAATTATATTAATTGTGTGCTGTGATTATTGAGAGCACTGTACGCGCTGCAGCCAGTGCTGCTGAGCACGCCACGCAATGAGATATGTGAGTGCGCAGATTGATTTTACTAATTCCAGGAACTTCTCTATAAGCTAGAAAATTTGAACGCACAGAGAGTCAGTGCTGGCACATGCAACTCTGGTATTTGAGTGCTGGAATTCTACTAGAACAGGACTGTGAAGCAGTCAACGCTGCACTGCACAACATAATGAGAGTATGAGGATGCACAAATGAGTAGAAATATTCACAGTATTTTCCCAGCAGGTTTACTGGGGGAAAATACAGTGAATAGAGAGCACATGCGCAATTATATTAATCGAGCAGGCAAAATGTAGTGATGAAAACCGTGGTACAGCCAGTGCTGCAGAGCGCGCCAAAGTGTGAGACCTTTATGTTGACTTACCGACTTATTTTCTACTCCTCACCGACATTGAATTGCACTGAATTGTGACGGTGTACTCTTATCGTGTATTTGAGTCCTGTTGAGCTTTAAAATGCTGAGAAAATCCGGTGAGTTAGTGAAAAATCCGAGAGTGTACCGATTATGGGTGCGCTGTCCAGGCGGTGTTTCACAGAAGTATTAAAAATAGCAATATGGCTGCGTAATACGAAAGCGTCGTTGAGCGCTGGAGTCAAATGAGGGAGATAGTCGGTGAGCGAAGCCGAAGTCAAGCGAGAGAGATAACCTCTCGCTTAACGGGGCATGCCTGCGAGGCACAGCCTCGGCTCCGCGAGGCTCTTCCTCGGCTATCTCCGACCCAACCGAGCGCGGCATGCTACACAGCAGCAACAGATCGACACACGGCGAATATCGATCGCCGTGCGCCAGCTGATTTCCCAACATATAGACCTAAGAAAAAAGAGAAATATATTTATTTATTATTTATTAATTTAGAAAGATATAATATAATACCGTTGATTATATCAATATAGCAATTTATTTTTTTCCAAATTTGTAACTTGGCTTTTATTAACTTTTCATGACGCATTCCATTAACCTAAGACAAAAACAGAAATTTATCATCATTTATTATTATTTAAAAACATTATTTATTATTTATTTGAAAAGAAAATACAGTTCTTGCCAAATCATATTTTATTTGTTGCTCTTAGTTTAATGAAGAAATGAGACGTTTAATTGTTACGATACTGGAACTATGAAATCAAGCGTTGGTCCCGATAGTAGAACCAGTGATGCCAGATGAGGGAATTTTTTCCCTATTTCGCTGCCCCCACCACGCTGCCCGTGCTAGCTGCGTCCCACCGTGGGGCCGTTGCTGTGTTTGTATAGCTAAGCAAATACGGACACAGGAAAGATCCCTCTCCATCTCTCCAACAATTAAACGTCTTATTTCTTCATTAAACTAAAAGCAACAAATAAAAGAACAGTATTTTCTTTTCAAATAAATAATAAATAATGTTTTCAAATAAATAAATAAATAAATAAATTTCTGTTTTTGTCTTAAGTTAATGGAATGCGTCATGAAAAGTTAATAAGAGCCAAGTTACAAATTTGGAAAAAAATAAATTGCTATATATAATCAACGGTATTATATTATATCTTTCTAAATAAATAAATAAATATATTTCTCTTTTTTTGTGCCGTTACTATACTGGAAGCTCTTTCCCCGCAAAGCAGAATCTATACAATGACAGGTTATACTGTCATAAAGCAGTTATGTGTTGATGTGCGAAAATGCACATGATTAACGATATTAACGTCAGCACGGATAAGTGATATTAATAGTGCAACATCAAATGCCAGAGAAGCTGAATAACGCAGTGGTAGCGTTCCAGACTGATAGTCCGAAAATAGCAGATTTGAATCTCAAGCTAGTCAATTCGAATTTTTTTTTCTCGCGACGATTTATTTTTGAAAAGTGAATTGTTGCGACAAAAAGACAAAATCAAAAAATTTCGTTATACGACCTACAAAGTATTCATGTCATTTACACTACAAGATTTATTTTCCCGATTGTTACTGAAAAACCGTTACAACGTCATAAATTTCTTACAAATACTAATGAAAAACACGTAAAAAGATCGACAGTTACAATAATTAATGAAAACAAACATTTTATTCATCGATTAAGAGTACACAGAAATAATAGTACAGCTAATAATTGCATTCATTTATTTTGTACTTTGAACGGTTCAACAGCGTGCGGCGTAGTGAGAGACGTCCGCGCTGCCTGACTGTTGATTGGTCGGTGCGCCGGATGCGCGCGCAGTGGTTGCTAAAACAGACCCAGTGGAGAGGGTACCCAAAAGGCAACAAATTTCCCTCATCTGGCATCACTGGTTTTGAGTGACACTACTCTGGTCAGTCCATTCTTTCCGGGATGGAGTTGAGTGACTCTGGCGAGAGGCCATTTCGATGTTGGGGACCTCTCGTCAGTGATCAGTACTAATAAGCCGAGCTTGATGACGTTCGATAGATGATGTCATTTCGATGTAGAAAGTTGGCGCTGGAGATATTGAGTTGACCAGTTGGACCAAAAATATTGAAGCCTTTGATGAGTGGTTCGTTTGCGAGCGGGAAGCGATGACCTTCGTTCTCAACTAGTTGAAGGAATGATCTAATTGCTAGAAATGGTGTTGAGCGAGTACCATACGTCACTGTAGTTAGGTGATATGGTACCATGTTGAGTTGGTCATCTCGCCACATGATTCGTTGCAAATCCCAGTCGTCCCAATAGACTTTGATTTATCGGTACATCTTTGTGATGTCTGTTGAAAAGATGAGTTTGTGCTGTCGGATCCATATGAGCACGTCTGAGATGTCACGTTGACACTTTGCTCCAACATGCTGGATGTCATTGAGTGATACTTGCGACGTCGTTGGGCTCGATCCGTTGAAGACAACTCTCAACTTTGTTGATCTTCTTTCATTACACCATGATGAGGAAGGTAGTATGGAGGATGAGCATGAGTTTGTTCTGACAATCGATCTTCCGAGACCCTCAACCCTCCTGATGCTACAGCATCATGTGTCAAGGTTGTCTCAGTTCCACGATAGTCATGAACGGAATCGCTCATTTGAGTTGATCGATGGTAAGATGGTGCACGTATCATGTGACCACATTCTTCATACTTTTCCATGAATGAGTTGTATAAATTGGTGTATGAGTTATTTGTTCAGAGTTTCTGCATGAGTCGTTGTAGCCATCGTTGAGCAGTGAGTTTTGAGTCTCCTAGACTCGATGGTGATGATTTGAGTGAGATTCGCACGATTTATTATCCTTCTTCGTTTGGAGTGTGAGTCATTTGAAAATGCATTTCACACACTTCTTCTTCTGGAGTGAGCTTGTGATATATGGTCGATGGTGTTTCTTTTTGAACCCAGAACTGCGTGAGAAGATCTTGGAGTTCCTTGTTTGATGATTCGACTGCTATGTGATATGAGTTGCTCGGTGTTGAATAATTCTCTGGGATTGGACCAAGAACAATCCCCCCAAATATTGTTGCTTGCGCAATCGGTAAGACGTTTGAGTGTTTCTTAGAAGTTTCTCAACGCATGATAGGATTAGTCTTTCTTTGTCATTGAATCTGTCTTTGATAACTTGCCATGATGAATTGAACGAATCGCTGTTGATCGGCACGTTGGAGTTCAGCTGAGCTGCGGATCCCTTGAGGCTTATCTTTAAGTAGTGAAGCCTCCCGACGTCACTGATTTTCTCGTTATCGACCACCATAGAGGCAAACAAATCTCTGAATACTGGCCACTTGGTAAAGTCGCCGTCGAATTTCGGCAACTTGACTTTTAGCAGTGTTGATTGGTGCTGGCTTGATTGACTCTGTTGATAAGCTCTGGTTGACGTGGCTCTTGAGCTTTTGCGACTGCCTTTTCTATTAGAATGAGTGTGAGGGACTTGATGAAGCTTTCGAAGTCTGCATCGTACACCTTATCTGTAACATAAAGGTGAGTAAGAAAAGCACGTTTGCGTGTCTCTCCCATTTGATTATGCTCGTTACAAAACCACTCCCAAGTGCGATTCAAAATCTCCAAATGGCCGTTGAGTTCTTCCACAGCGCAGCCTGGTGAATTTTGGAGATGGTCGTGCAGTTGATTAATCATCGCAATCCTTGCGTGTTGCGATGCGACCATGTAATCCATGAGGTTAGCTTGATTGTTACTTGGTGATGGCGATCTTGAGCGTGGACTTTGTACCATGACTGGTACATTAAGTGTGTCGATAACCTCTGCTGCACCATCGGTTACTTCCACATCACCATTGTGTGAGTCGCCTTCCTGCGAGGATTTACTTTTGTCTGACAGCGATTTCTTACCGTCAGCTATGATTTGTACTGGATGAGCCTGCTGGTGAATAATTTACAATAATTGATAAGCGCACATGGGTGAGTATTTTAATATTGTTGAGTATTGTCTTGACTCGATGCAACCTGAGTTGCGCAGTCTGTAGTGTATTACATGTGCTGATTGGTGATTTGTGTGAGTATCCGGCTCGGAGGACCAAAAAATGTTTGATAGTGAGTGTGAGTAAATTAGCTCAGTTGAAAACAGCAATATAAGAAAAATTTATAAGTGTGCAGAGTAGGCGCCTAGTGAAAATGAGTAATAAATAATGAGTATCGGACGACGTGTACGAGTGTACGGTCGCGGGGAGTGGGACTCTGTGAGAAGTTGTGCATTAGAGTTGTTTTTGTGAGCTAAAGTGGCCGGAACGTCTGTTGAAGGGTGGAGCGAGGCGAGTGGAGTTGGTGAACTTCGTGAGGAGGTGGTGTAACTTGAGTGTTTTTCGTCACAAAATCGAGGTGCATAAATAATAAAAGTACAGGTTAGAAAAGACCTCAAAAAGATGGCGGAAAACGATGGGAAAGAAGCTGGGGGTGAGCGATCGGAAGATGGGCGTGAGTTTAGTAAGACGCCGTCAGATGACGACAGCGGGCGCTGTGTAGTGAATGCAGAAGAGACAATAGTTGGCAGACCAGTGAAGAATAAGCTGGTTAAGAGGCCCAGAGGAAGACCTCCGAAGAAGAGAGAAGGAAATGTTAAAACATATCAATATCTTGTGAATATGAATGCGGCTGAAGGAACAGATAAAGAGCTGATGAAATGTGATGTGTTTGAAACAAAAAGTAAGGTGTGTCACACACCGCGCAAAAATACGAGGTCTGTTCAAAAAGTATCGCGAATTTTGTGTTTTTTCCAAAAGTATTTATTTATTCATTAATGTCTATTTTGTCCCCTTCGGATATAATACATTTATGCTAACGTTTTTCCCAATCCTCGAAGCACTTAAAAAAATCATTTTTTGTGATCTTGTTCAGCTCCTCCTTCGATGCCGTCTTTATCGCTTCAATCGTAGCGTAGCGTCGTCCTTTCATGGGCCTCTTCAGTTTTGGGAACAGGAAAAAGTCACAGGGGGCCAAGTCTGGGGAATAGCGGCATCATTAGAGTGTTTTTTTGGCCAAAAATTCGCGCACAAGCAACGATGTGTGAGCAGGGGCGTTATCATGGTGCAAAAGCCAATTTTTGTTCTTCCACAAATCCGGGCGTTTCTGGCGGATTGCTTCGCGCGAATTGCGCATAACTTGCAGGTAATATTCCTTATTGACTGTACGACCCTGTGGCAAGATCTCATGATGCATCACGCCCCTGCAATCGAAGAAAACTGTGAGCAAAACCTTCACATTCGACCGAACTTGGCGCGCTTCTTTCGGTCTTGGCTCATGCGGCAGCTTCCATTGCGATGATTGAGCTTTGGTTTCCACGTCATAATCATAAACCCATGATTCGTCACCAGTTATGACTTTCTGGAGCAAATTTGGGTCGTCGCGGACCGAGTCCAACAGCTCCTTAGCAATGTTAACGCGACACTGTTTTTGTTCGAAATTGAGCAATTTTGGCACGAATTTCGCGGCGACCCGTCTCATGCCCAAATCATTGGTAAAAATTGAATAGCACGAGCCAATCGATATGTTTAGGTCCTCAGCAACTCCTCTAACGGTGATTCGACGATTGGCCAATATTATTTTCTTCACTTCATCAATGTTTTCGTCTGTTGTTGATGTGCTCGGGCGTCCGGCACGCTTTTCGTTGTTCGCATCTTCTCGGCCCTCTGAGAACATTTTGTATCACCGATAAACGTTGCTTTGGTCCAAAGTAGCTTCACCATATGCCACAGTCAACATTCGGAATGCGTCCGCGCACTTAATTTTGTTTTTCACACAAAATTTGATACAGATTCTTTGATCCATTTTTTAGAATAGGCAAAAATCGAAGACAAGCCAAAACACGTCCAACCAAAATAGCTGTCAACAATTAACTAAACATTCAAAATGGCCGACTTTGTCAGGATAAGTGAGGGACATGAGTACCAACCTAACGCCACAAAAAAATCGAAAATCGAATATACGTAGCCCGCGGAAATTCAAAATTCGCGATACTTTTTGAACAAGCCTCGTATAGACGAAAGTGAAAAAGCTTACGTAGAGATAGCAGCGGGAGAGGAGAGTGTGATGGAGTGCAGCGAGGCGTGGGGGGATACCGGACTAAGAAGCGCAGACGAAGGAGAGTGTGAAAAGACAAAAGAGAAAACAGATATAGAGACGGAAACAGCCTGTGTGGTGACAATGGAGGACAATACTGGTGAGAGTGAGGTTGAAGAGCCTGAATTGTGTATGGCGAAAGTAGGGGGTGAAGGACAGAAAGAGAGTGAGAAAGTGATGCAAACAGAAATAATAAGACACATAAAGGGTGGTTAAATTTTAAGGGCCGATGTTGATTTTGAATAAAACACAAATTATTTAGGAATTTATTGTCAATTCTTTTTATTATGATAATATGGTATGGTTCAATTATGTATGAAACAAAATATCGGCCAAATGGCCGCCGCGACCTCGGCGGCACACCTCCATCCGATGGTCCAAATTTTCGATGACGCTTAGGCATAATTGAGGTTCTATGCCGTTAATGTGCCGAATTATCTCATCCTTTAGCTCTTGAATTGTTGCTGGCTTATCGACGTACACCTTTTCTTTCAAATAACCCCAAAGAAAGAAGTCCAACGGTGTCAAATCACATGATCTTGGCGGCCAATTGACATCGCCACCACGTGAGATAACACGGCCATTGAATTTGTCGCGCAAAAGAGCCATTGTTTCGTTAGCTGTGTGGCAAGTGGCACCGTCCTGTTGAACCCATATATCGCCCACATCCATATCTTCCAATTCGGGCCATAAAAAGTTCGTTATCATCTCACGATATCGAACACCATTCACAGTAACTGCCTGACCGGCCTCATTTTGGAAAAAATACGGCCCGATGATGCCGCCAGCCCATAAACCGCACCAAACAGTCACTCTTGGTTTTTCGACAATCACTCTTGGATTATGATTCGCCCAAATGCGGCAATTCTGCTTATTGACGAATCCACTGAGGTGAAAATGTGCCTCATCACTAAAGATGATTTTCTTCGAAAATTGATCATCCACTGTTGCCATTTCTTGCCACCATTCTGACCATTGACGACGATTGGAATGGTCAAGAGGCTTTAGTTCTTGAGTCAATTGCACCTTATAAGCGTGTAAATGCAAGTCTTTATGCATAATGTTCATCAACGACGAGCGTGAGAGGTGCAATTGTTGGGCACGACGACGAGTTGAGGTGGACGGCTCTTCAGCCACACTATCGCGAACAGCAGAAATATTTTCTGCAGTACGAGCTGCACGAGCATGCACTGGTGTTTTAATATCTCCTACAGACCCGGTTTGCTCAAATTTTTGCACGATTTTTCCGATTGTACGCACATTTGGACGATTAAATTGACCGAAAAAATCACGAAGTGGACGATATGCACTTTGATTTGAACGCCCATTTTCATAATAAGCCTGAATAACTTAAACGCGTTGCTCGATTGTGTATCTTTCCACGGTTCAAATTGAGTTAGTCTGAAATTGAGAAATGTCAAATGAAATGCAGAAAAAAACTTGACGTTTAGGTGTGGTTTACATTCAACATCGGCCCTTACAATTTAACCACCCTTTAGAACAAGAAGGGGCGGTAGGTAGGGCGTTGTATGTATCAGAGAGAGACAAGGAGAGGCTCTATGACTGGCCGATAGATTTGCACGAGCAGACGACGCTGCTCATCAGCGGTGCGGAGGAGAGACCAAAAAGACTAAATTTTTTCAGAAGTGTAATAGAGACAATAAAGAAAGAAATCTCACCGTTACCATGCCGATGTAAGGAGATGAATAGGATAATAAGAGAACTGTTGGCGGAAGCAGAGCAATGGAAAATGGCAAAATACAGGGAACATGCAGAAAGACACGAGGAGAAAGAAAGGTATGAGAGTGACAGAGCAAGTTACGTGCAAGAAATACAAAGACTAAGAGAAGAGAGAGATAAAGCGCTGAGGCTGAGAGAAGAGAGTAATGAAGCGCTGAGGCTGAGAGAAGAAAGTGATGAAGCGCTGAGAGAGAGGGAGATGGACGAATGTCCGAACGCATCGCTGGTAACAGTGGATGAGTATGTGTATGAACTAAAGCAAAAGAGTATAGAGTCAGAGGGCGCGAGAAAGGAAAAAAGGGCGAGAGAGACAAGCATCGGCGCAGAATCGATGAGTGAAAGAGGGCGCGCGTGTGCTACAGACGAGTGTGAGAGAAGGAGAGAAGCGGGCGAGTTATCGCGGACCCCTACGGACAAAACAAGTAGCTCACGAACGGGAAGTAAACATGAGACCAGAGGGCGCTCAACGCGACCGGACCCGCTTACCGCGGCTGAGTGGAAGTGGGAGTCCAAAGAGAGAACGAGAAGGAAGAAAAATATCGTAGTAAGGGGAATACACGCAAACGATAAAGATACGGTGATTGCCGAAAAAATAAGGCATATCATAGTGACAAAAATGGGGATAAAAGTGAGAATAACAAGAATTCAAAAACTTAGCGGAGGGTCAGTAGCCACACTTGAGACAATGGAGATGAAAAAAAAAGAATTATGAGAAGAAAAAGAGATCTACGAGGAACGGGAATTTGGATAGAGGACGATCTGACAACGAGGGAGAGACAAGTGCAAGAATGGCTGGATGGACACGAGAAGAAGAAATGTGGCGAGGGCAAAAGCGTATTGAGGCCACCAAAAACTCTGTGTAAATGGAGTGTGGTGGTACTGGACAGAACTTGTGGGGGGAATGGAAAGAATGCAGACTTTCCGTGAGAAAAGAAAGTAGTGGATAAAAAATGATATCATGGAATATTACGGGATCAGGGGGGATATGGGGGGCGCAGGACTTTTTAGAAAATTATGACATAGTGCTACTACAAGAAACGTGGTTAGAAAAGGATAAAGAAGCTTACACACTGAAAAGACTAAGCAGTAAATTTAAGTGGTGGATAAAAGCAGCGGAGCGCGATTGTAAGAAAGGACGCGCAATTGGGGGGCACTTAGTGGGGGTGCGAAAAAATGTGTCTACGGGATGTGAGGTGGTTGAATGGAAGTATGAACTAATTGTAAAAATACGTGAAAAATCGTCAGACAAAGATTTGTGGATAATAGAAGCGTACAGCAATGTAGGATGGGGGAAAACAGAAGAACCGTTGAAACAACGCATAGAAGAAGGAGAGGAAAGGAGAGCGGGGATATTGATAGCGGGTGATCTAAATGCGAGAATAGGGAAAGAAAGGGGTATAACGGAGTGTGAGAAATTAGGAGGATTATCTTCGGAACAAAACTCGGAAGACAAGGTGCTTAACGCAGAAGGGCGTAAGTTATTGCATTTTGTGATAGGATAGATTTGACGATACTCAATGAGAGGATAAGAGGAGACGAAGAGGGAAGAGTCACTTTTGTGGGAGAGGAGTAGGTCAGGGCTCGGTGTTAAATCTGGTGATATGGATGGAGGAAGTGGAAGAGATTGTAGAAAGATTAAGGGTAATTCCAAGAGTGGAGTCGGATCACTTGCCGGTGGAGTGGACTTTGAAAAGAGGACAGGAACAAGAGGAGGGGGGAGAGGATAAGAAGAACAGTCAAAGGGGGAGGGAAGGCGCAGAGACGAGATTAGTGTGGAGAGATGAGATGAGCCAATTTTATGAAAAAGAGATAAAGAAAATGAGAGAAAACGATTGTCATGGTGTTACGGCAGGAGAACGATGGAGAAAGTTAAAGGAAAAAATTTGGAAAGCGGCAGTGATAGCGGCAAGATGACAAGGAAAATAAAAACAAGAAAAATAACAATAGCTGGTACGATAGGGACTGCGAGCTGCAATAGAAGAGAGTGTGGCACTGCCTGAAAAGGTTCTTCGCAAAGAGAGGTGTGGATGAGCAAAAGGAGTTAGCAGAAGAGAGAAAACAATGGAAGAAAGTGGTAGAAGAAAAAAGAAAAGAGTGGTTCGACCATCGATGGAGAAAAGTGAAAGATAGCAAAGATATGGCTGAATGGTGGCGAGCGATAGGGAATTTCAGGACTAAGAAGAAAAGAGCTGGGGAAAATATAAGAAGTAACGACTGGGTTAAACATTTCAAAAATCTGTTAGAGGCAAAAGAAGACGAGGAAGTAACAAGAGAAGAGAGCTCAAGATCATGGAATGTGAGCGAAGAAATGGTACCTTCAAGTGATGAATTGCGGGACCAGGAAATCGGTATGAGAGAATTGGAGAGGATAATGAAAAAACTGAAGAATAATAAGGCGGCGGGAGAGTACGGCATTAAGGCTGAATTTTTTAAAAATCTGTCAGAAGAAGAGAAACAAGAGTTAAAGGAAATACTAAATATGAAATGACGAGGAGTTGGCAAGCAACTATAGAGGGATCTCGCTGTTGGACATTGGGTATAAAATAATCTCCAGTATAATGGTAACGAGATTGAACAAATGGCTGGAAAAGGAAGCCATGCTGAGAGAATGTCAAGCGGGATTCAGGGCAGGAAGGGGTACGCGAGACCATGTCTTCGTGCTCAATGCTCTTATTAACAATGGACTGAAGAAAAAAGGAGGGAAATTATATGTAGCGTTTGTAGATTTTAAAGCAGCATTTGACAAATTGGATAGAGAGCTGCTGTTCACGAAACTGTAGGAAAAAGGAATTAGAGGGAAAATGCATGCGATGATCAGAACTATGTATATGAAGGAATACGAGGAATGACATCATCACAGGAGAAGGAATCTCAGAAATTTTCAGAACAAAGAAGGGTGTGAGACAAAGCTGTCCTATCAGCCCAACATTTTTTAACATCGCGCTAGATGACGTCGACGAAGACTGGGAGAGGAAAGGAGAAGAGGGAACAGTCATAGGGGGGGGGGGGATTTCGTGCTGAAATATGCAGATGACATTTTGATCATAGCTGAAGAGGCAGGAGAACTTGCAAAGATGTTGAAATCACTGGAGAGATACGTGAGAAAGACAAAAATGGAAGTGAATGTGGAAAAACCAAAAATAATGGTATACAGAAATGAAGGAAAAATGAAGAAAGGAGAGGAATGGAAATTACAAAGAAAGAAATATAAGTAGTAAAGGAATTTAAATATCTGGGATATTGGTTCACAACAAAGTGCACATTGGGGGTTCATATAAACAAATTAATTGGAAAAGCGAGGAAAGCAGCGAGAGCAGTTTGGGGAGTGATGAAAACAGCCAGACTAGATAAACTAAGGAACAGGCTACAGCTAATGGACTCCCTCGTTAAAGCAGGGGCACTGTATGGGATTGAGATCTGGGGATAGAAAAGAAGAGAAGAAATTAAGAAGTTATAAAGCAGAATGGTGAAAATAGCCTTGGGGGTGTCGAGAAATACACCAGATTATTTATGGAAAATGGAAACAAGAAAGCGAAGTATCGAAGTTGAAGCAAGAAGAAGAGCAGGAAATTATCTGTTACAAATCCTAAAAATGGAGGACTTCAGATGGCCGAAGATCTGCCTCAAAGAAGAAATTAGAGGGATCGTAAATAAAACACCGTCGAAGTAGGGGAAGGAGTTAGAAGAAGCAATGAGATAGGTGGGAGAAGGTAGAATCGTGGGACTGATGAGGGAAAGGTCGCAGATTAGGGCAATTGAAAGGGCGTTAAGAGAAGGGGTAGAGAAAAAAAGGGACCAGGATATCCAAGGAGATTGGACGAGGATAGACAAGTCTACCTTCTGTAGCTGGTACAAAAATATCAAAATAGGGACAGAGCAAGAAAAATACTAGGACGAGGGAGTAATGAGAGGAGACTTGAAAGAAGAGTGGGCGAGATTCAGATGTAGAAACATCGGAATGGCTGGGAAGAAAGGATATCTGAACTGGATGTGTGTGCTTTGTAAAAAAGAGGACGAAAATGTAGAACATGTCTGCAAATGTGCGGAAGCGATGAAAATAATAAAGAAAGAATGGGTTATGGGAATAGACAAATGGAGAGAAGGAAGAGCAGGGAATGAACTTCGACAGCATCTTATAGAAACGTTAAGGGGGGAAGTAATTGAAGAGCTGTGCGAATACCTAATAGCGTTTGGGAAAATAAAAGAGTCTATAAGCAAAAAGAATAAAACTAGTCAAGGAAATAGCACTTAAGAAAGCGGTGATAAGGGTTATCTTAGCAAAGAGTGTGCAAACGGAAAAGTGCCAACGGCGCAGAATCGAAATCGTAATGTGAATGAGAGGTAAATATGAATGTGAGAGAAGTATGGCTGGGTGATGACAAAGAGAATATGGAAGATATGGAGGAAAAGGAGAAAGTATATAAAAGAAGTTGAGGATTTGACATATATTTTATATTTCATATTTTGTATTTTTATATTGTTATAAGAGTATATGATGTGACAAAGAAAGATGTATAACGGTAATAAATAATAATAAAATACTGAATATCGATGAGTGTAGTGCTTTGCGCAATGGAACTGTACTAATTGAGTATTACTAAGCTGTCGAAAGACTGTCTCGACTCAGCAGTTGCGGAGAGTAATAGGTTGATGCATTCGCACGAAGTGCGTCAAGTGACAGCTGAGACTATTAATATTAAGGATCCTGGTGACAAATATACTAAATTTAATGCACTCAATTTTTAACAAGAATAAATCAACGTTTATTGAATTAATTAACAATGTTTAAATAATAATACATGGTGAGTGAACAAAAAATATGCAACTGATATGGTCTGGCCTGTGTGATGATGTACTGATGTTGAGTGCATTCTCAGGCTGGTGAGTCGGCTCGTTGATTCGTGTGGATGATCCTGGTGAGGTGGTCTGATATAGAGCTCTATAGCGAAGCCACACGATGGACTGGTGAGTAACCTCCATTACCTGTATAGTGCGAGTCTGAGTGGTGTCTATGCTGACAACGACGCGAGACGCCGTTGACAATGATGTTAAGTTTTCTCTATTTCTGTAGTCCTGTGAGTGGTCTTGCTGCTGGGGCCACGCTAGTAGCGTTGGCCGCTTGAGTGAGCTTCGCTCGAAGATGCGAGCTGATAGACGATGCGCTTGAGTGTGCTGGATCTATCATCGATAGAGTATGCCCGTGAGCTGTACTATATGGCGCGAGGCGTCGTATGGTTGTGAGTGTAGTGCGTGCTCGAGTTGAGTGTGTGCATGAAAGGTGCGAAAACTGAACAGTAATGCACTATTCATTTACTGGCGGCTGCGAAATTAGTGAACGTTTTATATATTTCTTTAATTTCATTATTCATTTCTTTGTATAATATTTATATATATTCATTAAAAAATCTTCCATAACTAATTTCATAAAAGCCCGCGCAGTGGCTATTGTGAAGTGAGTGGGGCGAGACAGTGTAAAGCGCAATCCAGACGAGATTTGTTACGAGCGGCGCAAGCCTTCCCCTGACGCGGCTAGCACGGGCAGCGTGGTGGGGGCAGCGAAATAGAGAAAAAAATCCCCCATCTGGCATCACTGGTTCTACTATCGGGACCAATGCTTGATTTCATAGTTCCAGTATCAGTATCAGTATCCAGTATCGGTATGTCGCGCCCTTGGGGAACGGCCCTAATGTCGTCACGGATACGCCTTATTTCGCCCTAAACTGATTGGGGTACGGGGGGTGAGCGTAGTGGTTTGTGAACAGACCGCGGGAATGCAGGTGGGGAGCTGACATGGTTCGTACGTCAAAAGTGAGGAATACCATGGTAAATAAAAAAATTTAATTAAATAAAAAGCAAAAAAACATTTTTCAATAAAAAAATACAATTAGTCTAGAGAGAACGAATCAAAGGGGGTAAAATCAGAAACAAATGTAGTGAAAACTGCTGTTATATCAGGAGTACAAATTGAAAATGCGGGATTTTTTTCTATTTTTGAACGTTTATTCTGAAAAAATGGTAACAAATGAATTATTGAAAGTATTGTCCATCGCTAGCCACAACTTTTTCCCATCTTTCTGGCAATTTACGGATACCGTCGCGAAAAAATTCGGCCGGCTTGGCTGCTATCCAGTCATCGACCCATTTTTGGGCTTCTTCGTAAGAATGGAAGCGCTGGTCAGCTAGGCCATGTGTCATCGATCGGAAAAGGTGGTAATCGGAAGGAGCAATATCTGGGCTATACGGCGGGTGGGGTAAGACTTCCCATTTCAGCGTTTGTAGGTATGTTTTGACCGGCGCTGCAACATGTGGCCGAGCGTTGTCATGTTGCAAAATTACTTTGTCGTGTCTTTGCTCGTATTGTGGCCGTTTTTCTTTGAGTGCGCGGCTCAAACGCATCAATTGAGTTCGGTATAGTGCTCCTGTGATGGTTTCGTTCGATTTCAATAGCTCATAATACACCACACCCAGCTGGTCCCACCAAATACAGAGCATGAGCTTGGCGCCGTGAATATTTGGTTTGGCCGTCGATGATGATGCATGGCCGGGGTAACCATATGATTTTTTGCGCTTCGGGTTATCGTAATGGATCCACTTTTCATCACCAGTGACAATGCGATGCAAAAAACCCTTCCGTTTTTGCCGTTCGAGCAGCAGTTCGCATGCAAAAAAACGGCGCTCGACGTCTCTCGGCTTCAGCTCATACGGCACCCAATGTCCTTGCTTTTGGATCATTCCGAGGGCTTTTATAAAGGGTGATTTTTTAAGAGCTTGAGAACTTTTTTTTAAAAAAAAACGCATAAAATTTGCAAAATCTCATCGGTTCTTTATTTGAAACGTTAGATTGGTCCATGACATTTACTTTTTGAAGATAATTTCATTTAAATGTTGACCGCGGCTGCGTCTTAGGTGGTCCATTCGGAAAGTCCAATTTTGGGCAACTTTTTCGAGCATTTGGGCCGGAATAGCCCGAATTTCTTCGGAAATGTTGTCTTCCAAAACTGGAATAGTTGCTGGCTTATTTCTGTAGACTTTAGACTTGACGTAGCCCCACAAAAAATAGTCTAATGGCGTCAAATCGCATGATCTTGGTGGCCAACTTACCGGGCCATTTCTTGAGATGAATTGTTCTCCGAAGTTTTCGCTCAAAATGGCCATAGAATCGCGAGCTGTGTGGCATGTAGCGCCATCTTGTTGAAACCACATGTCAACTAAGTTCAGTTCTTCCATTTTTGGCAACAAAAAGTTTGTTAGCATCGAACGATAGCGATCGCCATTCACCGTAACGTTGCGTCCAACAGCATCTTTGAAAAAATACGGTCCAATGATTCCACCAGCGTACAAGCCACACCAAACAGTGCATTTTTCGGGATGCATGGGCAGTTCTTGAACGGCTTCTGGTTGCTCTTCACTCCAAATGCGGCAATTTTGCTTATTTACGTAGCCATTCAACCAGAAATGAGCCTCATCGCTGAACAAAATTTGTCGATAAAAAAGCGGATTTTCTGCCAACTTTTCTAGGGCCCATTCACTGAAAATTCGACGTTGTGGCAGATCGTTCGGCTTCAGTTGTTGCAGGAGCTGTATTTTATACGGTTTTACACCAAGATCTTTGCGTAAAATCTTTCATGTCGTCGAATAACACAAACCCAATTGCTGCGAACGGCGACGAATCGACATTTCACGGTCTTCAGCAACACTCTCAGAAACAGACGCAATATTCTCTTCTGTACGCACTGTACGCATTCGTGTGGTTGGTTTAATGTCCAATAAAGTAAACTGAGTGCGAAACTTGGTCACAATCGCATTAATTGTTTGCTCACTTGGTCGATTATGTAGACCATAAATCGGACGTAAATCGCGAAACACTTTTCGAACCGAACACTGATTTTTGTAATAAAATTCAATTATTTGCAAGCGTTGCTCGTTAGTAAGTCTATTCATTATGAAATGTCAAAGCATACTGAGCATCTTTCTCTTTGACACCTTGTCTGAAATCCCGCGTGATCTGTCAAATACTAATGCATGAAAATCCTAACCTCAAAAAAATCACCCTTTACGATGGGAAATGGCTTGTTGTGTCACTCCCAATGAATCTGCGAGCTCTTGTTGAGTTTGACACGAGTCTTCATTGAGTATTGCCTCCAATTCAGCATTCTCAAACTTTTTCACTTGGCCCGGCCGCTCTTTGTCCTCAACGTCAAAATCACCACTTCTAAACCGCACAAACCATCTCTCGCACGTTGAAACCGATGGAACATGACTCGGATAAGCCTCGGAGACCAATCGATGTGCTTCAGCAGCACTTTTCTTCAAATTAAAGAAGTAAATTAAAACTTCCCGCAAATGCTGTTTTGTTGGCACGAAACTCGACATATTGAGAGCTCAAAAAAACTATGAATTTGACACTGCGACAAATTGACACATACTGAAAATTAAAGCTATAAGACGTAGCTTTGACATGAACATAGTCACAGTACTGCCTGATGCGTATAGCGTTAGTAACGCCATCTGTTATCAAACCCGCATTTTCAATTTGTACCCCTGATATTATGCCAGCGGGAAAATACAAACGCAAAGCAAGGAAATGAACAAGCAGAAAGAAAATCGAGGTTGAAAAATTTACAAAGTACGAGGGCCATTTCAAAAGTTTCCGGCCTCAGAGACATAAAGTAACTGCAGAAAAAAAATTTTTTCACCATCCGATACATGGCCTTGACATATGTAAACCGTAAAAATTTCAAGTCATTCTGACCATTACTTTGTCTATGGCACTCTTCCAAAGTTGTCCGCTGACATTGTCTTTCAACAATGGAGAAAAATGAGTATCACACAATGATAAAATTCTTTCAGTTGAAAGGGAATAAGCCTCAGGAAATAAAAGATGAGTTAGACTCTGAATACAGTGAAGCCACCCCTTCATTTACGACGGTAAAACATTGGACGGCCGTGTACAAACGTGGTCGTACGAGCATCTTAGACGAGAAACGTTCCGGGCGCCCGAAAACCGCTACAACTGATGAAATGGTGCATCGAACTGTGATTGAAGATCGTCGATTGACCGTTAAGAGTCATCGAGCGAGGGCATACGAAGCGCCAAGTGGCCAAATAGCAAACTACGATTTCGTAGTTTTCGGATTTCGCCGAAAATACAATAGTATTATATAAAAAAACATTAAAAATGAATTCTTTCGTTTAGTATGATTTGCGGTCTGGTCCGTCTCTCCATGCATTTTTTTTTTGCATAGACACAATAAATGATCGAAAATTCGTGGCAGCTGTCGTTAGCCATGACGCTTTTCTCGCGCACTCATTAATTCATTTAACTACAATTTTCACGCATATCTGCTACACTTCACTGGACCAGACGGCAAAGCTTACCACTGCACTGCACTTAAACAAAAAAATTCTAACTGGTTTCATTGCAAATCCAAGCGATAATCCGAAAAGTACGAACGGATATGTCAAAATCGTGTTCGCGGCCATATTGCAGTCTATGCTATCTAATTGTTAGTTCCAGCTCCTGACGGTAGATTCGCGATTCACGGTTGTCGGTATAAGCGGATAAGCGGGCGTGAAGGCATAAGCGTAAAGCGGGACCCGAGACAAGACATTTTTTTATTCTGACTCAATGTTGCTGTAGAATCTATGTTGGTTTCTCGATTGAAAGTTTATTTACTGTACCCGGCCACATGGACCGGTGGGATACGACTCGGCGCAGAACCAACGATACTTGGGAGTTGGAGGCAGAGCTGCCAGAAAGCGGCCGCAGCAGCACGACGCACACAAGCGCACGCCCGTGTACGTGTGAGCGCCCGAGCTCGTGGAGCATCGACAATAGAAGAAGACAGATATATGACTGTCTGTCTCTTTAGCTCTCGCTCGGCTCGGGCTGCTCGTGCGGCTACTGCTGCTAGTGCTCGGGCTGTCGCGCGATACATTTAACTCTGACTGAGACGAGCGCGTAACGTATGTTAATTTGCGGTCGATGATAATTCGAATCCACGCAGTGACAAATTTTTTTTTTCAGTAATTATTGCATTTTACGATTAATTAATTATTGTTATTTTATATTTTACATAATTTTGCTATTTCTTGTTTTATTACGTATGTGATACGGGCCATGTTATACCTCATAAAAACCGTATCAGTACTATTGCTGCAAAGAATGGACTATAAAATGTAATGGTTGCTTAAAAAATTTGACACAACGAGAACTCGAACTGTCATCGGCCGCGGATGAGCGATATAACGCGCACGCTTCACTGATTATCGTTGTTAAGCTGCATTAGCAAATTAAGATACCCAAATTTGATTGAAAGCTTCTGAAAACTAAAAATATAACAGTTAATCCAACCAACCGCGTTAACGATTGTTGGAAGAATTACCAAAAGAACGCAATCCACTCTTGGCCAACGTGTACGTTATTTTCTTCTTTAGTATATATATATTAGGGGTACAAATTGAAAATGCGGGTTTGATAACAGATGGCGTTACTAACGCTATACGCATCAGGCAGTACTGTGACTATGTTCATGTCAAAGCTACGTCTTATAGCTTTAATTTTCAGTATGTGTCAATTTGTCGCAGTGTCAAATTCATAGTTTTTTTGAGCTCTCAATATGTCGAGTTTCGTGCCAACAAAACAGCATTTGCGGGAAGTTTTAATTTACTTCTTTAATTTGAAGAAAAGTGCTGCTGAAGCACATCGATTGGTCTCCGAGGCTTATCCGAGTCATGTTCCATCGGTTTCAACGTGCGAGAGATGGTTTGTGCGGTTTAGAAGTGGTGATTTTGACGTTGAGGACAAAGAGCGGCCGGGCCAAGTGAAAAAGTTTGAGAATGCTGAATTGGAGGCAATACTCAATGAAGACTCGTGTCAAACTCAACAAGAGCTCGCAGATTCATTGGGAGTGACACAACAAGCCATTTCCCATCGTATAAAAGCCCTCGGAATGATCCAAAAGCAAGGACATTGGGTGCCGTATGAGCTGAAGCCGAGAGACGTCGAGCGCCGTTTTTTTGCATGCGAACTGCTGCTCGAACGGCAAAAACGGAAGGGTTTTTTGCATCGCATTGTCACTGGTGATGAAAAGTGGATCCATTACGATAACCCGAAGCGCAAAAAATCATATGGTTACCCCGGCCATGCATCATCATCGACGGCCAAACCAAATATTCACGGCGCCAAGCTCATGCTCTGTATTTGGTGGGACCAGCTGGGTGTGGTGTATTATGAGCTATTGAAATCGAACGAAACCATCACAGGAGCACTATACCGAACTCAATTGATGCGTTTGAGCCGCGCACTCAAAGAAAAACGGCCACAATACGAGCAAAGACACGACAAAGTAATTTTGCAACATGACAACGCTCGGCCACATGTTGCAGCGCCGGTCAAAACATACCTACAAACGCTGAAATGGGAAGTCTTACCCCACCCGCCGTATAGCCCAGATATTGCTCCTTCCGATTACCACCTTTTCCGATCGATGACACATGGCCTAGCTGACCAGCGCTTCCATTCTTACGAAGAAGCCCAAAAATGGGTCGATGACTGGATAGCAGCCAAGCCGGCCGAATTTTTTCGCGACGGTATCCGTAAATTGCCAGAAAGATGGGAAAAAGTTGTGGCTAGCGATGGACAATACTTTGAATAATTCATTTGTTACCATTTTTTCAGAATAAACGTTCAAAAATAGAAAAAAATCCCGCATTTTCAATTTGTACTCCTGATATGTTTGGCAATATACTTAATAATTTATTACCACGAATTAAATGAAAGCAACGTTATGTTCTTTTTAATTATATACATGTGTTTGTTATTATAATATCGCATAAATGTACGACGTACATGTTGTTGCTCGACGGAAACCGCGAGAAGGTGGTGGTTTCTTCCATCATCAAGAAAATATCAATAATTGTTAATTATAATGAAGCAAATACGACTAAAAAAACGACTAAGTACAATCCAACAAAGACCAACTAACAGTAATAGAAGACCAATCTTTTCATTTCCTACTCAACAGTGTAAATATAACGTATATAAGTATCACGTATAATGTTGTGATTATAACGTATATGTAACATCACATTATCGAATAGGAAAGTATGACATTGATGCTATTACTCTTATTTGATGTTCGCTAGAAATTGTAATGTATATATACATTGAACTGGAATATATTCAAGTATCAATAAATGAAACAAACAATTATTTAATATTTTCTTACGTTAATTCATAGAAACGGGAAAGTTATGCAAGAGCACGATAGAGTTCTCATTACTAACATTGAATAAAGCGTTCATACTTCACGTACTATATCTAACATGATACTTTAAGTAATAACAGAAAATTAAGCACCAGATTAGCGAAGCACATTACATAAATAAAATTGACTGAAGACAACGGAGATGAAATACAATTTATTTAACACGTATCACTATGCTTATGCAGCTGTTTTGCTTGACAAAATGCTACAATAAATTAAATCGCACCAAAAATAGTGCATATCCTCACGTACAATATGTATGTACCTGTAATGTATCTTGATGTTGGCCTCGCTGTCTTACATTATGAACTGTATGTGCAAACTACATTTCATATAATCTGCGTGCAGGTTGTTGCAGTCTTCATTTTTGCGTAGTTATCCGTCTTCTTATGAAAAATCCACACGGAGCGATGACTACAATTGTTGGTCTTCTTGGGCACTTCAATTGAAATAATTTCCATTGTTACTCCCTCTTGTTTCTTGAAGAAACACCAATGGCACAAATTACGGATTGGGTGATAATAAGAATTATCTATACAAAAGTAATAAATGACACATTTCTAAGTTGATTCTTGTAAGTTGTGCTAAGCGACAGTGCGAACAGATCCTCTTCTTTTAATCAACTCTTCAACTTCTATTGTTCATGCAGATAATATTATATATTCGATGTATCGTCTTGATAAAATGCTTACTCACCACTACATGAACGTTACAAACGCGCATTGGCAACATATCAGTATCAATAACAAACATAATACTATTTATGTGCATTATGTCGTATGCATCTCTCCATTGAAGCGAAGTTTGTCGAAGTAATAGAGTTATTCTGTGATGCGGTCCAATAATCGATAGAATATTTAATATCCTAGGCGATGCAACAATTATCATTCATTTGTATGTTGTTGTATTCGTAGTGTCCGTATTAACGTTTTAAAAGGATAACAATAACGATGGCGATATACATTTTATTCGCTAAAAATATCCTAATAATTGTTTATAAACATAGAGAATTCTTCCAATTTCCTCTTACTTACAAAGCAGTTGTCGAAAAAGATTTATTAAACATCACATTTATAAATTATCATTTTTTTAAGAATATTGCTGATTTTATTTCATATAATGTTCACTTTTATGAGGGAAAATATTTATTTAAAAATAAGCTATTTAAAAAAACGCTTGAGAAACGTTCAATTAAAAAGTGCTGTATAACAAATTGTTTCATGTAGTTTTTTTATCACATTATTGCATTTTAAAATATGATATTTATTGTTAGGAACAGTTTTTTGCATTTTTCTTGAAATATTTTTAATATTTATAAGACGTATTATATAATTTATAATACTTGTGTGTACCATGAAAAAATGGTTTAGAAGTGAAACAATTCTTTAAGTATATATTTCAACAGTATTATTGTGTGTGGATATACAAAGTCCTGAAAAATACTAATCTCTAAATGTCATAAAAAAGTACTAGCCGGAATAGTTATTCTGTACATTTATATTTAAATTGAGATACTGGCGTGCAAATATGTTATAATAATCTGTTTATCATTTCTCATCAATATTGCCCATGCTTTTATGCCACAGACTGTAATGCAATGTACACCGAGAAACATTTGCATTTTCTAAATTAGAGTACCTATTGTATATTCTATAAGCTCTTTTAATACATATTCGTTCCAAGTAACGATATTCTTTGTAGAACTTAATGTTTATGGAATTTTCTTACTTTTAGTATGCACAGCTTAATCACGAAAACTCAACTTCTGCAAGGAGAATTAATTGTTTAAATAGATTTCCATACACTTTATGTCAACAGTGCATATACCCAAGGAATACATCGCAGTCTAAATGACATCATTTTGACTTCAAATAATATAATTTTGACAGTTAAGTGTTTCTTAGGTATTCCTTGGGTATACGTTTAATGTTTGTTCTGTGTATTTTTTCTAAAAATGGCATACAAAGTGGCTGGGTGCCTGAAGGAAAATTTGACTGATATGATAGCAACATTTTTCTATTATACTTTGTTTTTGAAGTAGAAATATTCCTGCTTGAGTTTTATCTTTAGAACGCCTAACAGCTTATGATTTTTGGCTTATGAAATTTGACTCTAAAACTATTTTTTGAAAAAATATACTTCGTACACTTTTGTTTATCGTAATTACTTTTCTTTTTGTCAGGGAAGCTCCTAAAGGATAAATTAATCTTTTATTTTCAATATATTTCAGATCATTGTTTTACTATTTTGCAATTTGTTTCAGCGAAATAGTAATAAAACAGGATTTTATGTGGTTAAAAATAAACGTGTCGTACATGATCCTGAAAGAAGAAAATGTTGTTTTTATTGATAAAACTTTACACATCTGTGGAACAAAACATAATTTAAATGTTTCATTTGATACGCAGATCCTGAGACAATATAATATTCGCAACTTGTAAAATTGATCAATATAAACGTGAAAGATTGTAGTAAAGTTAATACCATGGATTGAACTGTCAAATATGAAAATAGATCTCCTTTTTCAATATTGTTACTAACATACATAACGAGAACTGTACTGGTGGCTTTGATGAAGAATGAATAAGAACAGCAATTTGCGTTACCTGTCAATTTTACTGCAAACATCATTTCTAAATTTAATTTCGACGATATGTGGAAGACAATCTTGCAGCGACACATGTCAAGTAAAAATTCCATAAAACTCGATAAACCTTTTTTGTTAACGTATTGTAAACAAAAGGAAATTTAAAGTATTCTCAATGTTTATGAATGGCTTATTAATATACTTTTCAAGAGAAAAGAGATAAATGTATATAGACTCACCGTTATCCTTTTCAAATAAATGCAAACAGCACAACTTAAAACGAACGATCAATTATCGTTGGGTCGTTTAAGATAATAATTCAGTCAAGTATTGGACTGAATTACAACGAAGTCAACTGCGTTACTTCGACAAACTTCGCTTCTATGTACATTCCGCACATATATTGTAAAAAAATATATATACTAAAGAAGAAAATAACGTACACGTTGGCCAAGAATGGATTGCGTTCTTTTGGTAGTTCTTCCAACAATCGTTAACGCGGTTAGTTGGATTAACTGTCATATTTTTAGTTTTCAGAAGCTTTCAATCAAATTTGGGTATCTTAATTTGCTAATGCAGCTTAACAACGATAATCAGTGAAGCGTGCGCGTTATATCTCTCATCCGCGGCCGATGACAGTTCGAGTTCTCGTTGTGTCAAATTTTTTAAGCAACTATTACATTTTATAGTCCATTCTTTGCAGCAATAGTACTGATACGGTTTTTATGAGGTATAACATGGCCCGTATCACATACGTAATAAAACAAGAAATAGCAAAATTATGTAAAATATAAAATAACAATAATTAATTAATCGTGAAATCCAATAATTACTGAAAAAAAAATTTGTCACTGCGTGGATTCGAATGATCATCGACCGCAAATTAACATACGTTACGCGCTCGTCTCAGTCAGAGTTAAATGTATCGCGCGACAGCCCGAGCACTAGCAGCAGTAGCAGCGCGAGCAGCCCGAGCCGAGCGAGAGCGAAAGAGACAGACAGTCATATATCTGTCTCCTTCTATTGTCCGAGGCTCCACGAGCTCGGGCGGTCACACGTACACGGGCGTGCGCTTGTGTGCGTCGTGCTGCTGCGGCCGCTTTCTGGCAGCTCTGGTTGGAGGATCAATCAGGGCGACCAGGGCCCACATGTACCACGGCCCGCCACTGAAATCCTTACATCCTGCAATACCGATAACTGTTACTTTTCGCTGGATGCCTTGGTTGACACACTTGCCACAAGCGGCGCTAGCTACAATGTGTATTTTTTCCGCGAGAGGCGCTACCCTCGATTCTGAGTTGGTCACGTGTGCTCGATGACTCTTAAGGATATTGCTGAGGCTTATGGGATATCATTTGAATGGGTGCACAAGATATTACATCAAGATTTGGATATGAGAAAATTATCCGCGCGCTGGGTGCCGCGCTTAGACGATCGACCAAAAGCGCATACGGACGGATATGTCGCGGAATTTTTGCAGCGAATGATAACCGTCGATGAATCCTAAATACACCACCATACGCCTGAGAACTCCGAAGAAAGCAAAGGTCGTTCTCTCTGCAGGAAAATTGATGGCCACAGTTTTTTGGGATTGCCGTAGAATAATTCTTATCGATTACCTTGGAAAGGGTGAAACAATTAACGGACATTACTACGCTGCATTGATGGATAAATTGAAGGCCACAATTAAGAAAAAACGTTCGCATTTGGCCAAGAAAAAAATCCTGTTTCACCAGGATAGCGCTCGGGTTCATACGTGCATGGACGCAATGTCAAAATTGAACGAATTGAAGTTTGAATTGCTTCCGCACTCACCCTATTCGCCAGATCTAGCTCCCAATGACTTTATCCTGTTTCCGAATTTAAAAAAATGTCTCTGGGGCAAAAATATATAATCAAATGCTGAGGTAGAAAACGCTGTAAACCAATATTTTTCGGTTTAGAGAATCAATTTTTTTCTGATGGTTTAAAATCATGGGAGAAACGTTGGATCAAATGTGTCGAATTGCAGGGACACTACGTCGAGAAATAAATTTTGTTTTGCTTCGAAATATGTGTTTTTCCTAAAAAGGCCTTTTTAAATAACCTTCGTATCAAAAAGGCAGAGATGTTGCAAAGTCAGTCAAATTCTTCGAATGTCGCGGGGGTTAAGATTTCTTTAAAACTCAAAGGGGTCAAGAAACTCCTATAAAATATCAATTTATTGAAAGATAAAAGGAATCAACACTTAATAAAATGTAAATAGATCTCAAAACCGGACGACTAAATAGGATCACAAAGATCTTCCAGGAGGGTATAGGGGTTGGCATTTCATGACAATTTGCAAGGGGTTATACATTTTTCACAATATTAATAAGGGCTAAATTATCCCAAAAATTAAAAAAAAAGACACAAAAAGCGGGAAATAAATCTTCCAAAGTGAGAAAAGAAGATAACTACAGTGGTAGTTACAAAATATTGGGTCTGGGATAAAGTTCTTGGCGTTTTTCCCGACAGATGGCATCAATTGCAAATAAGTCAGGAAACACACATCGCAGCAACACCACTAAACGCTCATTGGAAAGGTTACACTTCGCACGTTACTTTGAGTGTATAAACATCGAAATTGGTGCAGTGGTTGGAAAGTTGTTTGCGTTTGAAAATGGAGAAAAGTAATGAAAAATTGCGCTATATTTTGCAATTTTATTACGACAAAGGGAAGAACGCTGCGCAGGCTTGTGAACGAATTTGTGCTGTATACGGTAAAGGTACTTTATCAAAATTTGCTGCGCGGCAATGGTTCGCTCGCTTTCGTTCTGATAGTTTTTATGTGAAAGATGAGTCACGCCCTGGTAGTCGAATCACTGAAAAAGCTGATGGAATTCTTGAAAAAGTCCAGCAAGATAAGCATATCAGCAGTGTCGATATTGGTATGGAGCTAGGCATTGACCACAAAACTGTTTTGAGCCATTTGCACAAAGCTGGCTACAAAAAGAAGCTCGTTGTACGGGTTCCTCATGAGTTGAGCGCGAAAAACATGCTAAACCGATTAACATCTGCGATGCGCTACTAAAACGCAATGAAATCGAGCTATTATTTCTGAAACGTGTCATAACCGGTGATGAAAAATGGATCACGTACGACAATCGGAAGCGTCAAAGATCGTGGACAAAAGATGGAGAACCGTCACAAGCATTCACGAAGCCAGGATTGACGGCGAAAAAGGTCATGCTGTATGTGTGGTGGGACGATTGATTCTCAACTCTACTGTGGACAACTAGAAAGATTACGCTAAGAAGAAAACGGCCCGAATTGATTAATAGGAAAGGTGTTGTCTTCCATCATCACAACGCCCGACCACACACTTCTTTGATGACCCGTCAAAAATTGCGAGAGCTCGGTTGGGAAGTTTTGATGCATCCACCGTATCGTCCAGACATAGCACCCTCTGACTATTACTTATTCCGATCTATGCAGAACTCTCTCAATGGAATTAAGCTGCTTCCAAAAGAAGCCTGTGAAAACCCCTTGATTCAGTTTTTCAACTAGAAACCACAGAAGTTCTTCAACGATGGCATCATGGCTCTACCCGAAAAATGGCAAAACATTGTCGATAATAATGGAGAATATTTGGTTTAAATAAATTAATTTTCACACTATAAGAAAACCAGTCAATCTTTACTAAAAAAACGCCACGAACTTTTTCTCAGACCCAATATAATACGAGGGTCAATCAATAAATAGTCGGCCTTGCGCCATCTGTTGGTTGAGGAAAGAAATCAATAGCGACGTTTAGTAGTGCCATTCTTCACATGACTGTTGTCAAAGTTTCAGCTCGCTGCGATGTTTAGTTTGCGTTTGACAGCTATCGAAAGACAAAGAACTTTTGTGTTTTTACATAAATGGAAAAAATTGAGTATCGTGCAGTGATTCGATTTTTGTTTTTGAGAAAGAAAACGAACAATGAAATCAAAGCGGAGCTAGACGAAGTTTAGATGGACCTTGCACCTTCGTTATCAACCATTAAATATTGGACAGCTGAATTTAAACGCGGTCGTACGAGCATTGTTGACGATGAACGTCCAGGTCGTCCAAATGAGGTCGTCATACCAGAAACAATTGAAAAAGTCCACGATATGGTGTTAAATGATCGGAGACTATAAGTGCGTGAGATTGCTGAGGCCACAGGCATATCATATGGCTCAGTGATTTCAATCCTGAGTGATCAGTTGGGTATGAAAAAGTTATCCGCAAGATGGGTGCCGCGTTTGCTCACTGTCGACCATAAAAGAGAACGTGCAGCTGATTCAAAGGCGTGTTAGGCGATCTAAGGGGTGTCCCAGCAAGAGCGCCGGATTTAAATTTGCCGCCATTTTGTTAATACGAGTTGTACGGTGATTTTTTTTTTACATTTGTCACGTACAGACCACGCGATTTAAGAATATGGAGAGGTATTCAAACCAACAACGTTTAATTATTGTAAAAACACATTACAAAAATGGTGAAAGTTTTGCGAAAACAGTTCGCCAATTAAATCAAGTTTTTGGCCGCAATAATGCACCAAATGAATCGACAGTGAGGCGTTTAATTACAAAATTTGAGACCAAATTTACGCTCGGATCAGAAGATCATTGTTCGTCGTCGTCCTTGTCGGTCACTCGAAAATATAGCCACAGTAACGGAATCTGTGGCCGAGAATCCAGGAACTTCCATTCGGCATCGGGTCAACAATCCGCATTAATTTGATGATGTTCCAACACCCAATCAGCAAATTCACGGCGCTGCGCATGGTCCCTTGGCTTGATTTCTTGCACCAATTGAACCTTGTACGCGTGCAAATGCAGATCTTTTACCAAAATTCGTTACATAGTGCTACTGGAAATGTTTAATTGTTGACCACGATGCCGAATGGAAGTTCCTGGATTCTCGGCCACAGATTCCGTTACTGTGGCTACATTTTCGAGTGACCGACAAGGACGACGACGAACAATGATCTTCTGATCCATCAGCGTAAATTTGGTCTCGAATTTTGTAATTAAACGCCTCACTATCGATTCATTTGGCGCATTATTGCGACCAAAAACTTGACGTAATTGGCGAACTGTTTTCGCAAAACTTTCACCATTTTTGTAATGTGTTTTCACAATAATTAAACGTTGTTGGTTTGAATACTTCTCCATATTCTTAAATCGCGTGGTCTGTACGTGACAAATGTCCAAAAAAATCACCGTAAAACTCGTATTAACAAAATGGCGGCAAATTTTAATCCGGCGCTCTTGCTAGGACACCCTTTATAAGCGTGATCCTGTTCAGTTTTTGCGTCGTTACGTAACCGTGGACGAAACATGGATCCATAACTATACACCAGAAACAAAGGAACAATCGAAACAATGGACTTCACCGACCGAACGTGCTCCGAAGAAGGTGAAGACGGTGCCATCGGCTGGTAAGGTCATGGCCACAGTTTTTTGGGATGCACGCGGCATAATCTACATCGATTACCTTCCGCCAAAAAAAACGATCAATGGCGAATACTCTGCAGCCGTACTGACCCGATTCAACGACGAATTGAAGAAAAAACGTCCACATTTGGCGAGGAAAAAAGTGCTCTTCCATCAAGACAATATACGCGTTCACACGTGCCCAGTTGCCATGGCCAAAATTCATGAATTTAAATACGAATTGCTTTCGCATCCACCGTATTCTCCAGATTTGGCCCCTTCCGACTACTTTCTGTTTCCAAACCTGAAAAAATGGCTTCGCGGAAAGAGATTTGGTTCCAGAGATGACCTCATCGCCGAAACAGAGACCCATTTTGAGGACCTTCCGAAATCGTATTATTCGGAGGGCATCAAAAAATTGGAAAATCGTTGGAATAAGTGTATCGAGCTAAAAGGAGATTATGTTGAGAAATAAAAAGATTTTTGTCCAAAAAAACGCGATTTTCTTTACCAAGCCGACTATTTATTGATCGACCCTCGTAATTTCGCTACTACAATGCTAAAGAACAAAAAGATAACTGAACTCAAAAATAAAAAAGTGGGGAATGGCAAAATAATACTATCAATTAAGGGAGGGGAAGAATGTAACTATGCGGTAATATTAATTCACTAAATAAACACCAAATATACGGCAAAGGCGACGGGCGAAAATATAATACTAAATATTAACTACAAATAGAACTACAAAGAGAAGGGCGGGGCGGCAGAAATAATAAAATCCATACTACTCAAAATGTAATGAAACAAGGGGGCGCCAAAAATAGAATGCTTAATATGACCTCAAAATATAAGGCAAATAATAGTTCAATAACTCGAGAGGATATCTCCGAGGCGTGAATATCCGACCCCGACGGCTACTTAATTATTACCTCGGTTTGCCGATGGAGGGTGAGAATTGGTAATTCAACAACAAAGTACGGAAAGAAGGGTTCGAAGGGGATGGAACACTCAATAACCTAACTAAATCTATACTATCACCACACACCACGCGCGCTAACAATCGTGACTCGATAACTAAAAATGGCGATGCCCTTATTGAATATGAATTAACGCAGAGTATATGAACGCTCGGAAATTTTTAATATTTTATATCTCGAAAGCGGCTGAGAAGCGCATCCTATTACTTGCACCTATTGTACCCCTGGGTGCGACCTACCTGTAAAAAAAATTTGGTCCGAATCAGTGTTCCACGTACCTGGAGGTCCCCTTGTAAGTTTAAAAAAACACTGATAACATCATCATTGATTTACAAGCTCATTTGATCTTCAAATATTACAAAATATCATAAGTATTGCATTTGTTCATTGCTTAATCCCTTAGCTTACAATGACGTCTCAGAGGCGTCGCAAGGTTTTCGGACCAAACATGAATATGACGCCTCAGAGGCGTTGCAAGGTTATCGGACCAAACATTTTACAAATAAGTAGATTTTTGCATTTTGCAAATAATAATGTGGCCGATACAAGTGATAAATTAAACAAAATAAAACCCCTGATAAATTATTTTAATCAACAATTTCAAGAAATATATACAATGGAAGAGGATAAAATTTAAAAAAGGGGAATATGAAATGAGAAGCTGCATTGGATTACTGGCAATAAAATGGAAAGATAAACGAGACTCTTTTATTCTATCTACAAAACACACAACAGTAGCACTGACTGAGCAAAGCAAAAATCATCACAATCCTACTTGGAAACCAAAGTGTATCGTCGAATACAACAAAGGGATGATAGGAGTTAATCGACAAGATCAAATGTTAGCATGCTTCCCAATTTGCAACAATAAATATTTTTTTTGTTTAATAATCAACTAATCGTAATTATTTATCAAACATCTTGCAAAGTTAATTGTACCGCGCACGTGTATATACAAATCATAGGAGGTTTGTGATTTGTACAGTTTCAAACGCTGAGCCAGGCTGTGTATGTCCCTGCGCGCGACCGACCTTGGTGTCGCTTTTGGCCCGCACAGTTGGAAATTAAATCGTAAGGCAAGGGGTTAACATTAGATGTTCCGCTACAAAAACGTATAAAAAATGGATTTTCCTTTTACATTTTCATCATTCTTGTTTAAATGGCTACAAATGGCACTTATTAAATTTTTTTTAATGTAGCTTTGATGCCTACGTAGGCACATAACAACGTTAAGTATTACAGAGTATTTTTAGTCTCGTATAACAAAAAAGGTGTGCGAAAATTCAATAACAATTACAACCACTATGACGAATGTCGATAATCAACGAGTTTACGGTTCACGGTCACATGTAGCACACGTTTTCCCAGTTGAAAGTCTGATTTCGCAGTTGTAAAGATTCGATAAAGATTCTTCATTAGTTCTCTTCGATGTGTAGATGACTTTTCGATATTCCTGTTAAATGTTTTCTGTCAGGCATTTTGTTCAGCGTTTCAGAACTCCAACTTCCCTTGTACTGTCATAAGGTTATCGGCCGCTATAACTTTTGAATCCTCTGTATCGCTTATATATCCGCTCTCCCCGGTGTAATGTGTGGGATAAACAACAAGCGGAGTTACCGAGAGCGCGACCAAGTCTCTCTGTTTAAAGTACCCCTTCCAGGCAACCCTATAAAGTAACAAGGTTTTTAGATGTAACTTTGTTAAAGGGGTGACATTCACATAATAGGCTCATTTTAAGCTTCAACGTAACCAGGGAAATCTATTTGAAATGAGTTTCAGCATTGTATTAAATTTCTATTACAAAGAAAAAGATTAGAAGTGACAAGAAATTATAAGCAATAAATTTGCGAAAACGTAGAATATGACAAACAGTTGCTGCAGGCGATAACAGGTAATAATAATATTAATAATAAACACAGTATATAGGGCTTTTGCGACATCACTTGAATATATTACATTTGTTATGTTGGCTTTGTAAAAAGTGATACGGTTTAAATTACGATTGGTAGTTTGTAGAAGGTTGAAGAGGCCGTGCCCTCGAATAACATAAACAAATGTTTCATACCTAGGGTGTTGGTCAAAGAGGATTGGCAAATATTCGTCCACCGGGACCATATGTTCGAGTGGACCTGCATTCAGTAATTTTTGAGCTCCTTTCCGTGACAATATGTATCCTAGAGTCCAATAGCTGTACCCAGCGTGTACGAGAAATTTCGAACCACTAACCAGAGGCTCCTCATGCTCTTGCATCCGTTTTCTACCTAGATATCTAAGGAAATTCCATTCTATTAATTTCTCAATTTCACATCATGCTCTAGAGTATCTTAGAATAAGGTGATGGTTTTTAGACACGGTTATGATTTAACTGAACAAGCTAGTGCAGCTTACTACCATCACCCTTATTGCGGTTGTTAATTTTAATATTGTTATATTAAGTTAAAACACTGAATTTAATTCTTGGTCATCTTAAGCTGGTGGTAGCTCCTTCTGCTCGGAAAATGCAGTACGTACTATAGTCCAGAAAAAGTAGAATATACATATAAAGACAATCCGACAAAAATGGGGCGCATCTGGGCTAAGATTTGTACCCGGGACCTTCCAATTTTGCGTCGACTGTTTTGACCACTAAACTACGCCAAGGCGATTACCACACTTATTTCGAATTGTCCGCATATAATATTCCACCATGCTACAAACTCCTATGATATAATATACATCAGCTCTGACTAATTGTAAATGGTACTCGAAATCCACTAAAATTCGTAGCGTGATGCAATAAAATACAAACAAACCAAGACAATAAAAATCGATGAGAGAAGGCATTATACACTGGGACTACCTTAGAGACGGTGGGAGCTGAAGTACTGTAGGCAAATGTGCCTAATGGAGTGAGAGCTAGCAAAGAGAGAGAATCTAAGTGAGCGTATATGCGACCACTTGAAGCTTTATGTTGAGAAATCAGCTGACTCGCGGCCATTATGATCGCCGTGCGATAGCTCGTTGCTACTGGTGCTGTGCTGCGCTCGGCTGCCGTGCGTGCAGCTGGGGCAGCACCTCGTGGACACTGCACTCAAGCGAGAGACTAACATCTATCTCTGGCTTGACGGCGGCGTCGGACAACAACGCTTTCGTAGAGCTCAGCCATCTTGATATTTTACGCTACTCTCGTGAAAACCGCCAAGAACACAACACCAGCCTCTTCTCAGCTCCGACAATTTTCACTGCATTCATCGGATCTACTCAACTCAAAACGTACTTACCAGGACTTCAATCAATCGGTAAGCGAGCACCTTGATCATTTACATAAATTCAATCTTGGTGTAGTGGAGAAAACTCATTTCTTGCATTCTCAAAAGTCTCACCACGTGGCGTGCTTTGCAACGCGGGCTGCTTCACGTTTTCACCGTTCCTTTCAAATCATTTCTCATTTATTTATATATTTTTTTGTAGTGGAGTGAAGAAAAGTGGAAATAAAGACCATTTTCTCTGTCTACATCTTTCGTCTGGTTATTTCACACCTGTCACCAGTAAAAACTCATTCTCTTTCGATATCTTTCAGATCGTACTAATCATTAGGCAAAGAAATTCGCAACACTTTAATTACCTTTGTTAGTTAACAAAGGCGGATATATCCAGTTAATTATTATCTTTGGTAACAAATAAAGGTGGATATATCGAGTTGATGGTCGTGCCTCGTTATATGCCGGAAATAGTGGAATATATGAGAAAGAATGCAGGTGCGTCTAGGCCGGGAATTAAACCCGGGTTTTTCCGATTGCCTGTCGACTACTCTTACCACTGATGTGAGCTACGCCAGGCCATTTACCTCAATCCGAATTGTTCTCATGTATTAGATATTCCATACGTTATTATACTAAAATATCCTTACACAAGATCCCAGTCAATTTGCAGCAACTCCAATTCTCGGATGATAAAAGTCACCTTATGCCGGAAGTAAGGCTCGAATCGAATATCATCTTCCAGAACCATCACTCTTTTGTAGTCGTCATCAATGATCTTCTTCCAGACGAGATAATGACTTAAGAAGCATCCAATTTCACCCATCGTCATTGGTCTGATGGGTCCAAACGAACAAATTATATGTTATATACATTATAAAAACCTTACTGCCACCGCCGTGTGGGAGAATCGAGACCCGATCCTTTCCGAGCTTACCCAATCTTACTTAAAATTTCCCACAGAGCCCGAGTTTTCTCATGGGTGAAGTGAGTATTGGGTCAAGCCCCCCTAGTATTATATATTGAAACGTTTTGCGATTCTATGCACTTTATTTTTATCTCTGTTTTGTGCGTCTTTTAAGAGGCTGAGTGAAATCGCGTAGTTTTTATTTTATTTCGAGCGAGGTTTTTCCTAAATCGTAGGAAGAGGATTGGTTGCTCGAAATCGGTTCGTGCTCTGGGCTGGATGGGACGAGAGATGTGTATTGTTTTATAGGTTTTATAAGTGGTTGATTCTATTGTTATTTCTCTTTTGTTGTTTTTTTGTGAGACCTCAGTTTGGTTTTGTTGATTCGCATATGTCCGTGGTGGACATGCGGTTTGTTACCCTTTCATCATTGGTCTTGATATGGGTAGGGTAGTTTTCTTATCTTCGTGGTGCTGAAGGCACTGATCGTTGGTTAGTTTTGTGAAGAGGATGGAAAGAAGTTCGTAGGATGATCTTGCCGTTCGTACGGTTTTTTTTTTACTTTCGCTTGCGTTTGAGTGTTATGTGATATTTCCTTAAAATTACGTATGCGGAATTGCTTCCGGTATTTTGGGTGGTAGACTCGACTGTTCGTATGGTGACGAGATATCGCCTATACGGAGCTTAACACTCAATTAATTTATTTTGGGTCATCGCGTTTGTTTATGCGCGATTTTCTAAGACTACGTATGTGGAATAATTTCCGGTTTATTTTAGGGTTCTGACTCGATTATTCGTAAAGCGATGAGGTATCACCTTTACGGAGCTTAACACTCAATTTATCTATGTTGGGTCATCGCATTTGCTAATACACGATTTTCTAAGACTACGTATGTGGAATAATTTCCGATTATTTTAGGATATCGTCGGCTGGGTCTTGATTGCCATTGGTACCTAGCGTGTCTCTATTTGCTTTTACAAAGGTGTGGCCTATTTGTCTTTTCTGCTTGGGCTTAGTCCTCATACGAGGCGTTCCTTGGTACATTCGTTAGACATACCGGTCCGCCTTGTTTAATCATCGGACGTCTAGCTGGTGACATGCTATTTCGATATGTTATTGTTTTGCAGTACCCGTTCGCGAGGTCTGCCTTTTGAGGCTCCGTCCTGCTGATGTTTGCGCGGTGAGCTCATAGTAGGATCGCGAGTGTCGTGTGGTGAGGTGGAGTATGTGAATTTACCTACCTATCTTTACTCGTCTTTGTTATTGTTTGGGTCCCTAGCTATAGCTCTCTGTTCGCACAGGACACCGGGTTCGCAGCTATGACCAACTAGCACTTCCTGTACCCCGGATACTGAGGCCTTTAGTCACACTTGCTTAAGCTACCTTATCGCGCCATTAAGGGGCTTTATGATTTGGTTTCTTAATCAGTGTGATTAGCCGAGGTATCCGTCCGTAGCAGGTGGTAGTTGGTGCTCGCCTTGACATGGTTCCACCCACGCAGGTACACTCTACGAGTCCAGTGCGCGTGGTGCAGCAAGTTGGGATGCCACTCCCTTAACCTGTAGACACACGTGCTTCTTCACTCTTCAAAAGACATGTAGCCACGGCGCTATGCGTAGGGATACGTTAATTATGGAGTGCCCTATCGCTGCGATTGGGGGCGGCCAAGGCACAATGCAGGGGAGCCCTTTCCTCGCAGAGTATCCTAATTAATTTGTTTACTCAACTGACGGCCAAGACGCAATGCAGGGGAATCAGTTGAGGAAAAGAATACTGGTTACTACCATGATTTTTCCCAAACTGTTAGTTGTTATCGTTATTGTTTTGTTCGGTCAAACGACGGCCAAGCGCGATGCAGGGGAATCGATTGATCGGAAGAATATTTGTTTCGTTACATTCTGAATTAAAAATGAATTTAGGATGGCTGTCGGGCAGCACTTCGTCTTGAAGAATGGATGTTCAACAAGAGCCTCGAGACTTGTCCGGTCGCGGTTTATATAGTTTAGTGGATGGACCCGGAAGGGGGGGTGTTTTGTGGTAGGTCACGTGATGTTTGTCTCCCTTCAATCACTAGGTGAAGGAGGTGCAGGGTGGTATGTCGGTGTACCGTTATATTTTTAATTTCTATATTTAGCCGGGCTTTGTCTTTTCAGAGTTTGAACCGAGGTTCTAACGAGGTTGAATTCTGTTGGTCTATGTTAAATTCCTACCCGCCGGAGGTTCAAACTTCTTTTGAGGGTTTTTTGAAGTTTGATTAATGTTTTTTACTTATTTTGTCATGTGTGGTTTTACTTATGCTTTGTATGTTTTTTCCTGTCTAACTTCTGGTTCGAAATTTGCTGGAATTGATTAATTATTGCAAATTTGGTGCTTCATGATGTGTTTTTTAGATGTTCCTCCTTGATTTTTATGTTGTTCTCGCTTTCGTGTGTTTATCCGTGTAGGGCTTGGCCTGATTTCAATTTGTTAATTGAGTTTTGTGATATTTTGGCTTGTTTTATGCTATTATTCTGTTGTTAATATTTTATTCTTCAGTGGGGTATGTGATGAGGCTTCATGTGAAGTCACCCTGTCGTTTCCTCTTGAGAATTTGTGGAATTTCAAGAGTTCCACTAATTCTTTTGTCGTTTCTCCGTACTGTGGCGTTCTCAGCGCGTTGCAGGCTATGTGGTATGGTTGGATGGAGGGTAGGGCCGACTGTGTACTCTTAGCCTGGTAAGGCGTTTGTTGTTACGCGTGGTTCCGCCTGCTTCTAGTAGGGCGGTGTTACTAGCGCGTGGTACGGCTGTTTGTCCTGCCTTTTGACTTGCTTGCTTCTTGCGAGCTGTGTTTGATTTGATGGTAGTTTTTGAGTTAGGTAGGGCCTACTTCTGACGCCATGCTGTTTAGGGTGGGTACCCGCGGTAGACCGTGTGTACCTACTTTCTTACTATGTTTTCCTAGTCCAGTTGGTGCTTGTATGCACCGTGTTTTACTCGTTTTGTTAATTAGATAACCACTTTCCAGTGAGTTCTTTGTTTTCTCCATTAGTTGTAATCTGTGTTTGTTGGTGTAGGTAGGATGTTTTGGTGGTATTAGGGTTTTGTTTTAGTAGCGGATCACTGTAATGGCGTTCCGTTACAATATATATATGTATACACAGTTGCCACTGCACTATTATATATGACAAGGGTTTTGAATGCCTCGGGCACTATGCGCCCTAGTAATTTGTCATTAGACCTCCCCTGATTCTACCATTGAACAACTTGAGGAAGTTTTTGATTCATAACTTTGTGACACTTGACAGGGCCCTGTAGATTTTGATATTTTACATAAAATACCCTGATTACATTTGACACCTGACATGAAATCTCTTACATGTTTATGACACTTGACATAGGACCTACTATATATTGATGGTACTTGACATAGAACGTCCTGTGCATTGTTGACCTTTGACGTCGAACGTCCTATACATTTTTGACACTTGACATGGAAAACCTTGTATATTTTTAGCACTTGATCTGGAATACCCTGTATGTTTTTACACTTGACATGGAATGTCCTATCCTCTAGGGGAATCTTCTAAGAGTACAGAATATTAAGCATCCGATTGTGTCGTTTGGCCCCAGTCTTCTCTATTCTACTACACAGCGTCAGCAGCGGCGAGATATTTTTATAATAATATAATAGAGAGATAATAAACGAATAAAATAAATATATAATGTCGGAGAGCGATTACCTCTTGTGAAAAGGATCTGCGTAATCGGGCATCATTTTCACGCCCCACTCCTTCAAGGTAGCCTCATTAAGAGTCCTGAAAAGTAGCAAAACACGTGAAGTGATAGAATTTAAGGTCAAGCGATTCTATAATATGATACAAATATTTTGGTTTGAATTTTAGTTGAAAATCCTTGAAATACTGCATCTCTGGCAGTTCCTGATCTTGCTGTTGGCAAGATCTGGACGTTATTTTCTGTTATTTGACATTTGTAAACTGGAGGTATTATTTAAGAATTCTATTAAAGGTAATGAAGTTGGTTCGGTAAAATTTATGTTAAAATCTCTACTTAAAATCACTGGTAATTCGTGGTATTTTTTTTAAGTATCATGGACACCACTGGCGTATATTTAATTAAATTTTCATGAATGAATTCGATGATAGATTCTTGTTATGCCGGTACCGGGTAATTAGATTATTCGGTATTCGGTACTGTTTGAGAATGCTTGAACGTTCTGCTAAGCGTAGCGAGACTGCGCACTGCAGGCTAGCATGGGCAACTGCTTGCTATTGCCACTCAGCGGCAACACCACGCAGGAGCTGTAAATCCTACACTAGGTCAGCGTGCCAAGCAACAGGTCGCTGCGCGCAAGCGCACTACGACTACTTGGCGAGAAAACGGCTGCTTCGTATAACGCAGCCATCTTGCGTTTTGCTCTCGTACAGCTCTCACCGTCATCGAGTTTCGTGCGTTCTCTCGACGATTAAGTGCATAAAAATCAGACTCAACGACCAGCTCAGCCGACCTATAGTCTACACAACCCAGCCATCATATCTGCATTGATATATCGACGTCGGCACACCGGTACATCCTCATTTGGCTCATCGTGTCGTAGACCCGGCATCAGCTTGATCGCGACAGCAAGTCTCAGCAATTGCACACGATTAATATAATCGTGTGCGGTAAGACGAACGCCTCATTTACTTTCTATTTTCCGAACGCCTTATCTATTCTCTTCTCTATACGCTTTTTCTATTGTATTTGCTATTTTACTTGTTCTATTTATGTGTATTTGTGTTGTCCACTGTCATTTGACAGGTGGAGCAAATAAATGCTATTGTTGTTAACATCCGTGTACTGCGTTTTAATTCAATCAACACAATATTTACAGTCCATTACCTCTCCGACAACTGAATTCTCGAACAGGTATAATATTAAAAATTTATTATTTTTTGGGATCGTTTGCTGATAAGGAGATGGATCTCGAGTTATCGATGAAAACGCGAATTTATATAAATGGAAGTATTTATTATAGGCAATGGTAACTTTCCGTTGTCTATCTAAAAGTTAATAAATGAGTGTACAATAATTCGTTGTTTCGAGTACTTGACGAGGAACCAACCGTTCTCTGTTGAGTCTAATTTAATTCTGCTTTTAGTAAAGCAGTTAGCAACTGCGTTTGCTAAAATCCCTTAGTTGGCAGTTTTAGCTTTAGCCAATCGTAGATCGCCTAGCGAGTCGCCTCATGCTGCGTCGGCGTCTACCTCGCATCCTGTCTTGTATGACAGTTATCTTTTAGAATTTCATATCTAGCTATGTCAGCTAAGGAATATTCCTCAGAATACGTGAAGTGGAATATTCGGCGACATAACATTCTATTGCTTTATTTAGAGAAATGTATATAGCAACAATTAGAACCGTTTGCCCGTCTTCTAAGGTGCTATGACAAGCACACATTTCTCCTATATTAGAAAGATGCACGGACAATGATTCTGTTTGATGCGTACTTATATCCATTTGTGGAGTAACAATACGAGCACTATCATTCGTATTGTGATATATCCCTACTCCACCTGCTCTAATATCGCGTTTAAATTTCACCACAATATCGAAATTCGGAATATCAATATGATCGTCATTATCCAACCATGTCTCAGAAAGTATCAAGAAATTTGATTTTGTTGCAATTTTATCCAAACTTATATCTGCTACATGAGCACGTAGACTTTGACAATTAAATGAGAAGATTGAAATTTCTGATCTACTTGTAATGAATTCTGTCAATAATCCTCCGATTGTTTGCAGTTTATTCAATGAAAGCCGTTCGTATTCCGCTTGCAAGCCCATCAGAGATGCCGCTCTACGTCGCCCATGATAACACAATCTTACTAAATGTACATCCCTGAGATTTGTGTATTGTTATAGCACTTGCTGACACTAACGGAAAGTGATTGCGTTTTGCGAGAATCGTTTTATTCGCAACAAGTGGAATTGTAGAAGTTCTTCGATCTATCGGAACAGCCAGTCGACTAAGGTTGTGTCTTTGTATTGACGCAGCAGCTTTCTTACGTATCTTCTCACCAGTTTTGGTTGACTCCGGAAATTCTAGCCATAGACGACCTATTTCACCAGCATCATTATATTCTATGTGGACCAATTTTCCTGTAGCACCATTCGCTAACCCATCTGACATGTCGATATTGGTGGATAATATATATAATTTGTTTAATACCAATGTGACTTCATATGGTAATCCTCCGGTATCAATAGTCGACATCTTGTCAAGTTTTTCATGCATAGCGGCTTCTTGCTGAGCTCCTTGGCAACCAATATAAACATCTGTTGCTATGGAATTGACTTTGACATCTGGACAATTAAAAATGTGATTACTATACTCACTAACAGATCGATTATTGAAAAATAACCGCACACCATCCGGACACAGTCTGTCAGCCTCTTCTTTTGTAAAGATTCTTGATTCTATCAACTGCAGCTCATCTTCATTTAATAACCTTCCATCGCCAATTTTTGTCAATATTGTTAAAAATACTGGATTAGCTTGCCGCACGACTTCTGTGAGCTCATAGAATTGCAAGCCTCGCCACAGTGTAGGACCTGCTAGTTGTCGTCTCAGCTGTTTATAAATTGGTGTTGCTTGAACCGGCGGTAGTTGACGTAGATCTCCAATTAGAATTAAATCCAGTTCTCCGAAATTGTCGTTGAAATTACCAGTGATCTGTTTTAATCTTGCGTCGATTTGCTCAAGCAGTTCAGCATCGATCATACTGATTTCATCTATGATTAGAACACGAACGTATTTAAATACTGAACGATATTGTTGGGTGACTTCCATTGACAAAGAAAGTAATTTGGACAAACTTATTTTTAAAGCTGTATGGACCGCTGTTCCTCCAATTGCTACTGTACGAGGGTGGTTTGAAAAGTCCATGCAAAGTCAGAGAGAGGGCACTACTGCTGCCTATCGAAGTTATTTTCAGTTAGTAGCATCTCTTGGAAGAACACACACCAAGTTTCAGCCAGATCGGTTTATTTCTTTGTGTTTGGCGTTCGTTTGAATCGAAGAAGTCGAAAGGTTTTCAAAACATGGTCGAAAAAGAATTTCGCGTGTTGATTAAACATTACTTTATGAAAGGCAAATCGCCTCAGGAGACTAAAGAGAAGCTTGATAAACATTATGTTGACTCTGCACCTTCAATTAGAACAGTTTATAAGTGGTTTCAAAATTTTCGGAGTGGCCATATGGACACACGTGACGCTGAACGTTCTGGACGCCCTGTTTCGGCCACTACTCCAGAAATCATTGGTAAAATCCATGATATGGTGATGGATGACAGAAGAGTGAAAGTGCGTGACATTGCTAGAGCTGTGAGCATCTCGAATGAACGGGTACATAATATTTTGCACTAACATTTGGGCATAAAAAAGTTATCCGCAAGATGGGTGCCGCGATTGCTCACGATTGATCAAAAACGAAATCGTGTGAGGTGTTGCATGGACGGTTTGCAGCTGTTGCATCGGAATCCGCAGGACTTTAAGCGTCGTTTCGTGACTGCGGATGAAACATGGATACACCACTACACTCCTGAGACCAAACAACAGTCCAAACAGTGGGTTGGCAAGGGGGAATCTGCACCAAAAAAGGCGAACACTGTTCCTTCGGCCGGGAAGGTTATGGCAACTGTCTTTTGGGATTCGCAAGGAATAATCTTCATTGATTATTTGGAAAAGGGTAAAACTATTACAGGCGCATATTATTCATCGTTGTTGGACCGTTTGCAAATCGAGCTGCAAGAAAAACGTCGACGATTGGCCCACAAAAAAGTCCTTTTCCATCACGATAACGCACCAGCTCACACCTCAGCAGTTGTGGCCGCAAAACTGATGGAAGTAGGGTTCCAACTCATTCCACATCCCCCCTATTCTCCAGATTTGGCTCCCTTGGACTATTACTTGTTCCCCAACATGAAGAAATGGCTGGCGGGAAAAAGATTTTACTCAAACGAGGAGGTGATTGCAGAAACGAATGCCTATTTGACAGACTTGGACAAATCCCATTATTCGGAAGGGATCAACAAACTAGAGCATCGCTGGACAAAGTGTATTAGTCTAAAAGGAGATTATGTTGAAAAATAAAAATGATCTATCCTAAAAAATTAAGTAGTTTTCATTTTTGCACGGACTTTTCAAACCGCCCTCGTAGCTTTCCCAGTTGAAGCACAAGTTATGTAAGCGTTACAATATCCATCATTCTGTGTGTACCTATTATAAATTGCTATTAACAGTTTTATTACAAATGTTTTTCCACATCCTGCAGAGCCCGTGAAGAAAATTTGCAATTGCGAGGGTCTTTCGGACTGAAGATGTGAAATAACATGCATGAAAAGATCTTTTTGTTTTTCATTTGCCATTCGCATAAGTTCAAAGAAGTCTTGATTGGGCAATCATTTTTAAAAGAACGCACTGGACACAATGATGCGACGCTATATTGTGCTCGATGTTTCTCTCTGTCACACTCTCTCTTCCCCTCACTCGAATATATATGCACAGAGAATAGTGCGCATATAAAGGACAGTGTCCTATACCTCTTAATGTATTTTGTCTCTCTCTCTCTCTCTCTCTCTCTCTCTCTCTCTCTCTCTCTCTCTCTCTCTCTCTCTCTCTCTCTCTCTCTCTCTCTCTCTCTCTCTCTCTCTCTCTCTCTCTTTCTCTCTGCTTGCGTGGTGTACTCTGTGCCTATGCCCTATACCTATAGTATAGAGAGTAGCCCATATGCACAGAGCCCCATGCACGAGGAGACGGAGTATAATGAAATTACATAGAGATGTTTTTTGTTTCGATCTCTCACAGGCCAAATCCTATTAATCTATATCGTTTGTCTCAACTTCCGTTACACTTTTTTCGTTTCATAATATTCAATTCACAACGTCCCAAAAGAAGTTTCACTTCAATAACGAATAAACTATAATAGATAATAATAATATCACAATTCAGCTTAAATAATGAAGCGAGAATATAATTCGAAATTTGTGATTTGGGCGCCAGCTACGTGACGGCGTAGCATCGCTTAAACAGAATAATAGAACGTACTTAATATCCGGTAGGACTAGCTAGCAAGGTAGCATAAGAGGGTATCTCTAAGGTGTGAAAACCGTCCGCGACGGCTTCATATAAATTACTTCGGTTCGACGGGATTCCTTTACAAGGAGGGGGGGCTTATGACATCGTTGATTTTTACAGAACCAGAGTATAATCTCCCTACGTTATACGCGATATTACCGACAATGGATCTCTAAGTACACCACTCGCTGATTTTTCCCTACAGCACGGTAAGAGGCGAAATAATCATAATCATAATGACGGCTATTCGGCAGCACGCTAACTTGTACTTGACGCTATGCGTAGTCTACATGTCTACTTCGTTATTTAATCAGAAAGGAAAAAGGGAGGGGGGATTTTCACGTAACAAACACTTTATAATTAATTCCTATATTTTCCTCGTACGAGATATTCTTCAATACTCGCTATACAGGCTAGAAAAACCACTCACTTTTTCCTGCTTTACTGTGACACACGAAGTGCTACTAATGTTCGGGTTTGAGGTAAAAAGAAACCAATGCACACTTTAGTCAGTCTATTAATCTGTAATGATCCTCGATCGATCCTTTATTCCCCAATAGTGCAATAACTTCTCGATCATTTTTCCTCGTTGTGTTCCTCGTTATATGTACTGACCGGTATCGCTCGCTGGTTACCTCGAATTTACGAAAGATGCGACGCCGGTGTATCGTTTAATAGCGGAGTTTCCGTGGTTCGTTAAGTTTCGTGCAACGGCGCGGTCCCGTCTACATGAGAGTGCTGCAGATGCGGATTTGGTGGGCGACGGGAGAGCAATAGGCATGCGTCAGCCTAGATAGTCATGCTGTTGGTGGGTAGTGTGCCGTACTGCAAAGATGGCGGCGCACGTATTTTGACAGCCGGGCGACCGATAAACAATGAACACTACGTGCGGGGGTAGTGTTCGACAGAAAGATATTGAAGCTATTGTCCTCGAGTATATCAGCAGTCCATGGTGAGTGCTAACGTGCTTGTTGGTTGCGGTACTGATTTTGTTTTGATTTTCTCGCAGGTGGTGACTTATCGGTTAGCTGCACGACTGAGGTGATGCCTGGCGATGGAGTGAGATCCTGGGGTACCATGCACGAGATATTCTTCCAGGTAGTGACGATGGTTGTGTCAGTCATTAGATATTCCCTGTTCTGTCGCTTTCTGTCCACTCCGACTGCAGGCTCTCCATCATTCGCTTCGTACTCGGTGTTCGTTGGAGTCTGTGACTTACCGGCCGGCAACATTCATACGGGTACACGGGGTTGGGTCTCAAAAAGGGGTCTGGGCAGGGTGAGCGTAATAGCATGAACAACTAAGTAGAATAACAATAAAAGATAACCTAATCAATACCTTACTTTTTGTTGCAGATGAATGGTGGCTCCGAGCCACCCTGCAAGGGACACTGCATGACATATTTTCTCACAGGTTATAGGAATAGAACTCAGGCGAGGAATATTAAACTCTCAGTGCGCACAGTTCAGGATGACTTAGCGCGGAACGTTGGCTTTTTATTTCATGATACAGTTTAACGGGAAAGCCCTAGGAGCGGCGTCCTCAAATTTTTTCATTGACAAAAAAAAAGTATTTATTTACTTATGAGAAGAAACATGTACCGTGGTCGAAGCGTTGGACTGACTAGGTGGACTCGATAATCGCCAATTTGCCTTAAACAAAATGTATGTTATAAAGGACACCCTTCTCTACGACCTCCGTGAAAAATCAAATCAGAAAATTGGGGAAGTTACCTCGGCTTGCATATATAATAGTATCATTAAAAAATTTTTTTGTCTTTATGACATTAAAAAAGTTGAACAGTTTTACTAAAGTCAGCTTAAAATAGATTTATTCCTGGCAGAAATATATTTCACTAACCGAATATACCAAGTTATACTACTCACCGTCCACAAAAAAGTAGAAGATGAGACGATGTTATGGCTATGTGGCCATATGTTGATTAAGTAGTTTCGAGGAAGTTTAGCGTTTAGCTTTTAAAGTTTGAAGAACGATTTCCACGCCGAAATAGAAATATTATTATGACTTACATTTATCATGTGATTCCAGGGTCATATCTGAGTGTTTTTGTTTGCACGTACACTGTCCTGCATGAATGCCTGATCTTATTTTTACATTTTTTTTGTCCCTGTGCCTGTAACTTTGACGATGACGAAGTTCAAACAGTTGCTGCGGATTTTGCGGTAATAGCGCACTCGGCCGGTTGGAGCGCTCGCATAGACGTACGACTGTTGCTTCCCATATACAACAATCATGTAAAAAGACTGACACGTGACTATTTACTATAAATATATACACACAAAGCAGTAATGAGACTTTTCATACGATTGCCTTGCAACTACTCCAAAACACCAGCAGTGTCGTGAAAAAGTCGGGAGGATTGCGGTGTTTCTGGCAACAATCTTTAACATTGGTTATATCGCCGTTTTGAAGACATTTATGTCGATGAGTACCAGGATTGGGCTTATGTGCAAGTTGTACGCTGAAGAGAAGGATCATCATCGGATCCAGGAACTTGAGTGTCGACATACTCTAGCATCAACAGAAGCCCGTGCAGAATTCGCGGAGATAGCGCACTCGGCTGCTCGGAACGCTCGCATAGTCGAAGCGTTCGATACATCGATAGCGAAACAATTGTATCGCAGTCGCGAATTTAATTTGAGGGTCGCTCTCTCCTTCAGTCGGTCTTGCGACTTTCTCCTTCTTCGGCCTTCCTCGCTTTGCGAGTTTGCCATGCTGCGCTTCGAGATCTCCGTCCTTCTTTACGGTGCTCTCTATTTCTCCTTTGCCTATCTCTTCGGCTCCCCTCTTTGTGCAGTCTTTCGTACTTCGTACATGCTCACTGATGCTGTACTTTTCTATCTCGTTGGACGAGTTAGCCTTTCTTTCTTGCACTCCAGTGGTTGCGCCTCAGTGCATCTGCGTTAGTTTTCCTTTTTCCTGCCTTATATTCAACTTCGAATTCATGGTCAGATAATTTAATCGTCTAGCGCATAAGTCTCCAACCGGGGTCTTTCACACCAAACAACCAAGTAAGTGGCTGATGGTCTATTACAACTTTGAAGCGTGTTCCGTAAATATATGGCCGGAATTGCGATAAGGCCCACACTATGACCAGCAGCGTTTTTTAGTTCTTGTGTAATTGAATTCCACTTTCGACAAGGTTCGGCTAGCATAGCATTTCGGCAAGTCTTCTATCGGTGCTGTTGTTAATACCGTCTTTAATTTCTCAAAGGCGGCGTCTCTCACTGCCGTCCACTCAAACCTGGTCCCCTTTTGTATTAATTCGGTAAGTGGTTTGTCGATTTTTGAGAAATATCTTATGAATTTCCTGTAATATCGCGGCAATCCCAGAAACAATTGGATTCCCTTAACGTTTTTGGACACTAGAAATTCTTTGACTGCTGCAAGTGTCTGGGCATCCGCATGCACCCCTTCTTCTGAGATATTGTGTCCAAGGTACTGCGTATCTTTACGCAGAAATTGGCATTTGCCAGGCAGCACCGCCAGATTAGCCTTTCGTTGTCCCCGCAGTATTTCCCGTAGCTCCTCGTTGTGTTCTTTGAGGGACTTACCGTGTACTACTATATCATTCAGATATATGTAGCACTTCGCCCCTTGTAATCCGGCTAGGCCGGAGTTCAACAGCCGTTAGTAAATAGGAAGCACGTTCTTCACACTGAATCCATCGGGATTTGATAACATCCCGAGTCAAGGTCCAGTCTTGAATAATACCACCTTGATCAAAAAGTTTAGAACCTTATTCATAAAATTGAAAATAGAAATTTATTCATCAAAATCGATACGGTTCCCTTCAAAGTATTCCCCATCGACTGCAACGCAATTACGCCAGCGCTTGATCCAATTCTCGAAACACCGCTGGTACTTAATTTTCGGTATGTCCATCAAAGCCATCTTCGATTTTTTCATGACATCCTCTCGGGTGCTGTAACGCGTTCCACGAAGCGGTTTTTTAAGTCGGTTGAACAGGAAAAAGTCTCAAGGAGCCAGATCAGGTGAATTCGAAGGCTGCTGGATAGTATTCGTATTGTTTTTGGTAAAAAAACTCACGGATAAGCATCGCATTGTGCGACGGTGCGTTATCGTGGTGCAAAATCCACAAGTTGTTTCCCCACGAATCCGGTCATTTTTGGCGAATTGCTTCACGCAAATGTCTGATAACGCCTAAACAATACTCTTTGTTGACTGTCTGTTTTTCTGGCAAGTATTCATGACGCACAACACCATTGTAATCCATGAAAACCGTGAGCATCGCCTTCTTTTTTGACTGAAAACGACGTGGTTTTTTCGGTCTCCGCTCATTCAGTGCACGCCATTCACCCGCTTGATGTCTGGATTGCGTGTCATACTCATAAATCCACGTGTCGTCTCCAGTGATGATCCGTTTGATAAATGTTGAGTCTTGAGCGGATCCATAAGCGATGTTCAAGTTCTCTCCCAGCTCTCTGATGGTTAATTTGCAGTTTTCGGCTAACATTTTGTAACGGTATTTAACGTTAACATTACTCTGAAAGGATTTTAGTTCGGACTCGAGCAGGGAGGAAATTAATATAGGCTTCAGTAATAGGTAAAAGTAGGGTTTATTCAAGAAAACATGACATTAATTGTTGTGATACATAAGCGAAAAAGAATTGATATTGAATTCAGTTGTACTACTTCGATCTCTCTCTCTGGTATTTCTGGCTACCACGCGCCTTACAAATGGTTATTCCCGGGCTCTTGCATGCCTCTATAATCGTGTACGCTGAGGTGGAGAATTAAAAAATATTTTATGATTTGCTTTAGAGTAAAATTATGAGTGTCGGTCGATAATTCATTTCACCTACCGTGTTCGCTAGATAATTTATCCGAGTACGCGTACTGTCGGTAAGTTGTCGGTACCTGCTCCTGAAGCTCTGACTGTCCTCAGATATTTACTTAGTCAATCGATATACGCTTCCCATGTCACGGGACCGTTGGTGGTAGTAAAGCTCCCGCCTGGGATCCCCGTGGCGATCTTCCTTCCTGGTAGCTGGGCTTCTGCATCGGCGGGATCTGCGAACAAAAGTGATCCCCAAATGCCAAATTTCTGGTATTATTATACAGGCATTCCTTCCGTTCGCCCCATGCTTTTGATATTACTATATCTGTCGGCGGTCCTTTAGCCCATCTCCTGTAGACCATCGATAGCCTTGGTTCTTTTTAAAATTGGTCGTTAGCTTTTAACGCTGGTTTTTAATCCTCACTGGTCTCAGATGGCGCTTCCCTAGTCGTGCTTTTCTAATTGAGTAACGGGACTTTGCCTCCGACGTGCCAGCCTACAAGGTGTGAGTGACGCGCGGTAGCGGTGCCTCGATGTGTGCACCGCGCGCTATTAGAAGACCAGTACGTTACAATTTCTTTGATTTTATCGATGTCTTCATCGGTTTTCGACGTCGACGGCCTGCCACTACGTTCGTCATCCTCGACCAACTCACAGCCACTTCTGAAGCGTTCGTGCCACCGAAAAACGTTTAATCTCAAAAGAGTTTCGTTGTCGAAACACTTCACCAACATTTCCAAGGTCTGCGGACCGTTAAATCCGTTTTTCACACAAAATTTGATACACACTTGTTGATGCACAGTTGATGCCATTTTCAAACTTTTGAAAAAATCGAAAACACGCACAAATGTAGATGTACGCAGTACAGCGTAACTTTTACAAATGTCAAGCTACGTTCCTGAATTCAAAGTGAAGTGTCAGATATGGTAACCTAAAAAAAATTCCAATCGGGTGACTGACAGCGCCACATGGCGGCCGGTCCTAACACTTTTTGATCAAGGTAGTAATCAGCTTTTCCCAATTGGTCCAATATTTCGGATATTTGTTAGCGCGGTTTGTTCTCCGGTGGCGATATCACTCATTTGGTCCTCCTGGGTGTTGGGGTAATTGTTGAACGACGTAACCCTAACAGGATTTATTCCAAACTGCGCGTTTAACCGATTGGAGCTAACTCATTGCCTGTCAACGGGAATTCGTCATGACGGCGAAAGTTGTCGCAAGGCCCTACACGTTCTATAGGTAATGTCGCCGATTGCTGTTTCAAAATCAGTCGCGAGCTTCTCCAGGCAACGTAGTCTAACCAGTTTCCTCTGCGTACGCGTCTTCCGTCCCTATCTCTCAGCATGTAGTATCTAGCGCGAACGACGTTACTTTAAATTTTTAAAGAACATTTTCCCAATGTTGGAAGCTGACGCACGACGATCGATATTCGCCGTGCGTCGACCTGTTGCTGCTGGGTAGTGTGCTGCGCTCGGCTATCACAAAGATAGCCGAGGCAGTGCCTCGCAGGCATGCTGCTTAAGCAAGAGGCTGTCTCTCGCTTGACTTCAGCATCGCACGTCGGCTGTCTCGCTCGCTTGACTTCAGCGTCGCACAACGACGCTTTTGGAAAGCGCAGCCATCTTGAGATTTTTAGTCACTTCTGTGAAAACCCGCTTGGACAGCACATCCTTCTGCACATACCACAGACTTTTTCACCATCTCACCGGATCTACTCATCATTTTCGTGTTCACCAGGACTCAAATAAACGGTAAGAGTACACCTTCATAATTTATCTAAATTCAATGTTGGTGACGCGAGAATTTTTCATCGGTGCATCCTCATAAAATCTCACCGCGTGGCGTGCTCTGCAGCGCGGTCTGCACCACGTTTCACATAAAATCTTTCGCACTCAATTAATATAATTGCATGTGCTCTCACTCATTCACAGTACGTTCTCTCAACTAAACTTGCTGGGAATTTAATGGGGATATTTGTTTCTCATTTGTGCATCCTCAAAATTCTCATTTCGTGGCGTGCTCTGCAGCGCTTGCTGCACCACGTTCACCTCGAAAAAATGACAGCATACAATTAATATAATTGTGTGCTTTCCACAAAACACACACTTTTATTTAATTTGCAGTATGTTGTTTTAGATATAATTTTTTTTCTGCAGTGAAAGGAAAGAACGTAGAATAAACCGCTTTCTCTACATGCATCTTTTAGTCTGGTTATTTTTTCCCCTGCTTCGAGTGAAAACTCATTCATTTTCAATATATTTCAGATTCCATCTACCGACACTACCTGGAAATTTCAACACCCAAGCTATGATATTTCCGCGGGAAGCAAAACGAAAGAAAGAAATATATTATTCGAGAATTCAGATGTTGGAGTTAAGTGGACTGTAAAATTGTTGCAGGCGAATTAATAGTCAGTACACAGATGTAGGTTACAGTAGCATTTATTGCTCCACCTGTCAAAATTCACCGGACGTAATTACATAAATAAAACACATGAAATATAGAAAGGAATATATCAAAATAAGAGTAAAAAGGAGTGAGTCAATTTCGGTGAGCTAGTTACCACACACGATTATATTAATCGGTGTAATTTGATGAGATATGCTGTCATGACCGGGCCTCGCGGTGAAGCTAACGCCGGGTGCACGACACGATGAGACAATATGTTGATGTACTGGTTGGCCGATGGCAATATATCATTGCTGATATAATAGATGAGTTTGTAGAGACTGTAGGTCGGCAGAGCTGATCGATGAGAATTATTTAGATGCACTGAACTATTTTAAGCACGCACGAAACACGATGGCGATGAAAACCACGCAAAAGCAAAACGCTAGATGGCTACGTTATACAAAGCAGCCGTTGTCTAGTCAAGCAGTCGTAGAGCGCGTGCGCGCAGCGACCTGTTGCTTGGCACGATGACCTAGTGCAAGTTATACTGCTTCTGAGCGGTGCTGCCGCTAAGTATCAACAGGAAGCAGTTGTCCACGCTAGCCTGTAGTGCTCAATCCCGCAATGCGTAGCAGAATGCTTAAGCTTTCTCAAATATATATATATACATGTTAAATTTTTCTTGTCGCTGAGATGTTGATTGCTAGAATATATTGAAAGTGGGATGAGTACTGACTCGTAACAGGTGGAAAATAACCAGACAGACGATGTTGAAAGAGAAAATGGTTTATATTCACTCAAAACAAACTACATAAAAATATATAAATAAAACTGAGCACTGAATTTATAGGGTGAGCTGCACGTATAATTATATTAATTGCGTGCCGTGTAAATAAAATGTGAGAAAGTGTGAACGTAGCCTGAGTTGTAGTGCCGCCACGAGATGAGACAAATGAGGATGCACATATGAGTACATGTTACCGTCGCTCTGAGGAAATTTGTTTAAATTATCAGTGTGTCACCTTACCGGATGTAGTTGAGTCCTTTGAGCACGGTGTGAGGTGAGAAGATCCGATGTATGATGTAGAAAAATATCCTTGGCGAGAAGCACCTGTTGTTCACTTGGCATTGACGATAGAAGAAATTCAAGATGGACCCTGTTTCAAAAACGACGTTGGCGTTGCTAGCGCTGCATGAGAGCGCGATCGTCGTACTTATGCATAAGAGATGTGCCCGCGAGGTGCTGCCACCCAGTTAAACGCTCGGCCATCGAGTGCCATAGCGCAACAGCACAGATAGGCTGCTACGCAGTGACCATTATCTTACCGTAAAAGCTGATTTCAAAATTTCCCTCCGGCAGCTTCTGCCGTAGACACCGGCCCCCGAGAGCCTCCTAGCTCTGGATCCATCTGTATAACAGGTGTCCATATTACGGAGGAGAAGCTCCTTCGGGTTTAGCTAGTCTGTACGTACTGGTAACACCACCTTATACCGGTTGCCGAAGGCGTAGCAGACCTGTATTTGGTCGTGCTGGATGCTTGGTGTTAGCACCGCCAAGGTTTCTTCCGGTAATTGGGTGTGCCGGGGTCCCTGTTTCCAGAGATCCGCACTTTTCAGTCTACAGGCCGCCAGAACGGCCGTGTAGACAATATGAAGAGGCGCAATTCTGAGCATAGCACCCATAGCCGCTACCGGCGTGGTTCTTACCGCCCTCATAATGCCCCTCAGACGATCAAGCTGGTCCTTTGCAGTTATCAACTGCCCTCTCGGCTACCACACTACCACCACAGTCCCCACGTAGCTCCGAATGCTCTTCTGCACATCCAGAAAGTCATCACAAACTTCCTGCACGGTCTGTCGAGATGCTTCTTTCAGCTTAAATTGCTGTCCAGAGATACCCCTAGGTATTTCACCAGCTTGATATATGGCAGCGCCGTACCAAAGAGCACAGACCTTTCCACCGCCTCTAGTTTATACCTTCTCGTGAATACCTGTATCTCGGTCTTGTCGGGATTAACTGACAGATCCGACCTGAGGCACCACCGCTCGACCACTTTCAGCGCCCTTTTAGTGAGCTCAATAAGTGGTCCGACAAACGGTCCTGTCAGCAGTATGAGGATATCATCTACATACGCCTGTGCGTAGTACCCCTTTTCGTTCAACTCCACCAGGGACCCGTCTGCAACTAGACACCAAAACAGGGGGAACAGTACTTCCCCTGCGGACACCCCCAATCCGCAGATTCCCGCACCATTACTCCACCGTGCGTAACCTCCAGACTGCAGAGGTACACCATGTTCCCGATCCACTTCATCAGCGTCTCTGGCACCCCGTGTTTTGCCGCCCTGCGACACACCACTTTATACGAATTACTATTAAAAACTCATTCTATTTTGATGAAAGTCCCGACTGCAAACCTCCCCGCTTCGATCTGGTGGCCGATGGTCTCTAGTTGGGTGGTTGACGCAATCTTATCGGCAATCTATGCAGCAGCACGTCAATGGTGACATCCATTGAACCACCACGTGAGAAAATCCGTATCTTACGTTTCGGCGTCGTACCATAGAAATTTTAGTGGAAAATATGTGAATGACTAACAAGAATCTAACTGTCTTTTACATCTGCTCTAACCATCTGCCTACTTTCACTCTCTCTCTAATTCCGTCCTATCCAGATACTTCAGTATAACGTTTTCTCTCATTTCTTTTTTATGCTTCATACAATCATATATTTTGTTTTTTCTACATTCAATTTTAATTTATTTCTGCTCACCCACTTTTCCGCTATACTCGATGACATATCCATTTTTCGCCAGTTCCGCACTACTTTTTGCAGTTACATATATTGCCGTACCATCAGCAAACATTTTTATTGTGCACTCATCCGGACACACGTTGACTATATCATTTATGTATATAATAAACATCAAAGGACCCAGTACAGACAAGAAGCAAGTAGAAATCGGTATAAATAAGCGGGGACCGGGGAGCTCCGGATAGTTTTCTTGGAACCGTGACCTATGTCGAATCTCTGCACAAATACTCAAAAACTGTTACAAATGATTACAAATCGAGTAAGAAATAATCAATCTCACGAATCATTGGTAGTTTAATAATCAGTTTACAACGGTTTATCAATCGAAGACACTGTAGGCATCCGAAAATTCACACGAATTATTGGAAATATTGTAAACATTGAGAATTTCAATACAACTTCAGAACTAAATGATAAATTATATCCTGAAAGAGTGGAGTCCCAAAATTAGATTGTAAATTAATTTGCTATCTTTTCGCGAAATACCGGGGACAACAGTGAACTCATCGAATTATAAAAATAAATCTTAGAGCGCACTACTTAGACAGCTCAATCAGGCGTACGAGGAACAAGGACGGAGAGCATTGCGCGCCACGTAGTCAAATCGACGCGCCCGGCAACATCGAATTCTACGGGGAAATCGATCCCAAATTGCCGAGCGGCGTAAACCGGTTCTGTAGGGGGTTCCTGCAGTCGAGGGGATACTTCTAAGACTGCAAACAAACGAGTGAAGCGAATGTAGCAAGCCACAAACGGTCGATATCGATCGAGCGGTAGGAGAGGGGCGCAAACGCGTCCGCGAACGTAGAACCCCGCTTTCCCCACACGATTAAAAAGGCGTGCGAGAGCCCGGAATAAAACTAATAGAACCCTTTATAATACTTAAAAGATAACCACTCACGCTGCCTGTGAGGATCAGATACGCCTGATGCAACAAATTACCATTCTTTATGAACCATCCCTACTTTCACTTCTTACAGAGGTCTAAATTAAATTCCTCGCTGTTCGAGTCCAAATTCTAGACATCTAGATAATTAAAATTAATGTTGACGAGTTGATACCATTACAAGTTCGCTATGTTATCTATACTTTGTACATAATACACGTTGCATTTATCAGCTATATTGTCTCCCCCCATGTCATACAAAGTATCGACCCCCTATTTCTCTCGTACCATTGGTTATCCTCTTATTATTTCTTTTAGGTTTTCCACAGTTTCATCGGGTTTTTCTTACTACAATTATTGAGAATTCCTGTTGATGGGGTTGGATGGAATCTGTAATATATTGAAAATAATGAGTATTCACTCGAGGCAGAGAAACATAAACCAGACTGAATGTTGTTATTTAGAGAAAGTGGTTTATTTTACCACCCTGGTGGTCAATTACAAAATATATATAAAAAAAACAAATGAATATAAAAATGAATCCAGAATAATTAAATGAGGACCAGTACACAATTATATTAATTGTGTGCTATGTGTGCTTGAGAATGAACATGACGCAGCCAGCGCTGCACAGCATGCCACGAAGTGAGAAATGTGAGAACGTAGACTATATCACTCATTCCCAATAAATTCTCAGTATTTTTGTATGAGAGAAAATACAGGAAATGAGTGAGAGCACTTGCAATTATATTGCTTGAGTCCTGGAAATGTGATGTGAAGGAACGTAATTTAGTTAGCGCTGCAGAGCACGGCACAAAGTGAGACAATTATGAGGATACACCTATGAGATTTCCACTCCTCACCATCATTGAATTATGATGAATTATAACGATGTACTCTTCCCGTGTATTTGAGTCCTGTTGAGCTTGAAAATGTTGAGAAGATCCGGTGAGCTGGTGAAAAATCCGAAAGTGTGCGAGAGATGTGTGCGCTGTCCAGGCGGGTTTTCACAGAAGTGTCAAAAATAGCAATATGGCTGCGCTTTACAAAAGCGTCGTTATGCGACGCTGAAGTCAAAAGAGAGAGAGAGAGCTGGTGAGCGATGCCGAAGTCAAGCGAGAGAGATAACCTCTCGCTTCAAGCAGCATGCTTGCGTGGCACTGCCTCGGCTATTTCCGCTATAGCCGAGCGCAGCACGCTATCCAGCAGCAACAGGTCGACGCACGTCAAATATCGATCGCTGTGCGCCAACTGATTTTCCAACAACAATATAATCTATCATATTTTGATAATATTATTTCTTCCTTATTGTTGGATAATCAGCTGGTGCACGGCGATCGATATTCGTCGTGCGCCTACCTGTTGTGGTGTTCCAGCACACGGAGTTCGGTTGAGCCGAAGATAGCCGAGGCAGGGCTTCGCGAGGCCGAGGCTGTGCCTCGTTGGCAGGCCGCGTCGAGCGAGAGGACGTCTCTCTCGCTTGACTTCGGTTTCGCTCACCGGCTATCTCGCTCAATTGACTTCAGCGCCCAACAACGCTTTCATATCCCGCAGCCATGTTGGATATTTTGTCACTTACGTGAAAACCCGCACGGAACAACGCACGCATTTGGAAGGCTCGGACAATTTTCATTTTTCTCAACCGGATTATCTCAACCTTCGTTTGCTCACCAGGACTCAAATTAAGGTAAGCGTACACCGTTATAATTCAACGTAATTCAATGACGATGAGGAGGTTCATATCGGTACATCAACACTAACGGTCTCACACTTTGGCGTGCTTTGCAGCGCGGGCTGCACCACGTTTTTCACTCAATTATTTGCATGCTCGATTAATATAATTGCGTGTGTTGTACCAATTCACTACACTTTCCCCCAATTAAACTGAATGGGAAAGTGTTGTGAATTCAGTCTGATCATTTTGTGCATCCTCAAGCTCACATTGCTATGCTCTGAAGCGGAGACTGCTTCATAGCCTGTCACACTAGAATTAGATACAGTGGCCAGATTTTCATGTGCTAGCATTCACTTGCTGTAAGTTATAATTTACGGTCTCATTGAGTACTAGGTGACAGGCATTGAATTTGTCTACGCACTCATTTATCCCATTGCGTGGCATGCTCCGCAGCACTGGCTGCAGCACGCACACTGCTCTCAGCGAGCGCACCGCTCTCATCACATACAGCACAATTAATATAATTATGGGCTGCAGCATCTCAAACCAAATTCCATTTCCAAAATTAAAGTCAGTTTTCAATTCTCAGATTTTTGGTGTATTTATTTGTATTATTTATCTTTTCCAAATTAAACTTATTATTGTAGTTATTTTATATTCCTATATCTTCTAAATTCAGCTAATTTTTGTAATTGACATGCGGAAGGTACAATAAACCGCTTTCTCAAAATACCATCTACAAGTCTGGTTTTATTTTCACCCTGTCGTGAGTAAAGACTCATATTTTTCCAATATATTCACAGGTTCAAGATCTGTCAAGTTACACCGGATGGAATTCTCAAACACTTATCCTTATTAATTTAACTACAGCATTCCTTTCCACTTTAAATTGCTGCTAATGATTATCCGTATCAGTGTGAACTCCTTCTCTGTATGCCTCGTCCCTTCTACCAGCTGCTACCGTTATACCATCTGAAAACCATCCGTTTCCTTCCCATGCCCTTGGAATCTTAATTCTTTTTTGGAGCAAACCTGTTTAGCGTGCCCACGCTATATAAAATAGCACCGCCTGTATTCCTAGTTTGCGCATCAAATCTAATTACACTATAGTCTGGCGTACACACTTCACTCTCTCCAATTCCAGGAGTCACTCAAGTCTCCGATAATGCTATATTTGCGGCCTTCATTTCGTCTTTATGTGCTATAAGACTTTCTGCATTTATGTACTATATCATCTCTTTTTCTGTGGCTTCTACACTTCTCATCCTGATCTCCTCTTCTCCTCTCGAATCGCTGTTTTGTTTGTTAGGCATTCCCGATCGAGTGCGTAATTTTCAGTATTTATCTGTAGGTTAAGAGTTTGATTTTTAACCTGTTAACCGGGAGTGACGTACTGACACGTCCTAGCTGCGTAATTAAAGAAGGAATTCCCCGGTTAACAGGTTAAACATTGTAACGTGGAAAAATATTCGTACGCTGCGTCCTCCTCGCGCTACGACTTCCGCACAATCTCGCAGGGCTCTATAATAAAATCGCCGGACTTTATTTAATTTTTTTTTGTATTTCTATTTTTTTATTTGTACGACCGGGTGGACTGAGGGAGAGGAAGAGAATGAGAGCACCACACGCACCGATTGCCGGCTTCGGAATCCAATAACTCTCTCTAAGGAAAGAGGATACAGACATTTTACACCTCTCTGTCGGGATATACAGCCGTCCCGCTCGACGTTCATCTACAACCAATATGCTACTATCTATCCTCGGCCATGATCTACTAGCGGTAACCAATCTATCCTATGGGGTTCACCTGCCGGACTGAACTACACATCTCTATTATCTGTTGTTAATTCATGTGTTGTCCAGCTGAGGAGCTCGTCGCGGTCATCTAGCGACACCGATTCCCCCAATTAACCGAGTTTGGCTCGTTAGGAGGGGATCATACAGGGTGTTTTTTTTAAAGGTTCACAACTTTGAGTTGGCAATACTGCTTTATTTGACAACCCATTTAACAGCTGATAGTTGCTTTTTGTTTAGTTTGGTTTGACATTTCATTATGGATAGACTTACATCAGAGCAACGCTTGCAAATTGTTGAAATTTTTTATCAAAATAATGGTTTTGTTCGTCAAACTTATCGTGCACTTCGTCCATTTTATGGCGTATATAATCGTCCTTCAGAGCGGCTAATTCGAATAACAGTAGATCGTTTTCGGACCACGTTTATTCTTAATGATAATGTGCATCCCGTGAGACGCCGAACAGTGCGCACTGAAGAAGCTATAGCCGCTGTACAGGAAAGCATTGAAGAGGATCCAAATCAATCAATTCGTCGCCGTTCTCAGCAACTGGGGTTGTGTTCTTCCACTTTATGGAAGATTTTACGAAAGAATCTTGGCTTAAAAGCTTTCAAGATTCAACTTGTGCAGGAATTAAAGCCAAATGACCATCGTATGCGCCGCCAATTCGGCTAATCGGCTGAAGCACAAATTGATATTGATGTTGAATTTCCATTCAAAATTTTGTTCTCCGATGAAGCCCATTTTTGGTTGAATGGGTACGTAAATAAGCAGAATTGTCGGATTTGGAGTGAGGATAATCCACAAGCTTTTGTCGAAACACCATTACATCCACAGAAAATTACTGTTTGGTGCGCTTTATGAGCTGGCGGGGCCATTGGTCCATATGTCTTCAAAAACGATGATGGTCAGAATGTTACTCTCAATGGTGAGCGGTATAGGGACATAATTAGAAATTTTTTCGTACCTCGATTAGCTGGCATTAATCTTGCTGACATGTGGTTCCAACAGGACGCAGCCACATGCCACACAGCGCGCGCTAGAATTGATTTACTCAAAGAAACTTTTGATGAAAGAATAATTTCGCGTAATGGTCTAATTAATTGGCCACCATGATCGTGTGATTTAACCCCATTGGATTATTTTCTTTGGGGTTATGTAAAGTCACTTGTCTACGTCGATAAACCAGAGACAATTGAACACCTGGAAATCAACATTGGAAGAGTTATTGGCCAAATACGGCCGCAAATGCTGCAAAAAGTTTATGAAAATTGGTGTTCCAGATTGCGCCTTGTACGCGCCAGCCGTGGCGGCCACATGGCCGAAATCATATTTAAACATTAATGTCATAAAATTTTCTATCCAATAAAGCCCGTTTCATTGATATTAAAAATATATTTTTTTGATTTATTATGACTTAAACTTGTGTAACTCTATAAAAAACACCCTGTAGTTCACAGGCACGCGTGCCGGCAGGACCTCGGGGCTTTTTCCCGGTTACCGTCGAGCGAGCAGGACATAGCGTACGTTTTCGTATTGTCCCGCTCTACCGCTACTATTGCTCGAGGAAATTGTTGAGGCGTGGAAGAGGAACGCTATCGCTCGGAAAAGTTAAAAAGTCAGTCTGCGTAACACCGATACCTGCTGCTGTGCTATCTGGACGAGAGGAGTGAGGCTTTGACGATACTCGAGATTTCCCGGAATTGAAAGAACTTCGCAGCAGCATCGTCCCGGTGAGCTGTCTTTCTTTCCACGGTCTTTCGCCATCACTTTTATTGTTTGCTGACTGATAAGTCTACTCGAGCTTAGTCGTACCTGCGACTCTTGTATGCCACGCACAGAGTATAAATCGTATCTGGAGAAATCGCCTCAATTAGACTGTAAAAGCGAGATCGTTTGGCGTTTCGAGCCGGGATGAAGTATCTTCGTTCTTTTTCTTACTCTTCTGTATTCGTTTGCTGTGAAACCACGTGCACGTTAGTACGTTATCCCATGGTATGTTCGTGTGTGAGAAATTTGAACGTTATAGACCGCGTCGCGGATTTTCCGAAATTATTGACGCTTATTGATTTATATTATTTTATTTATCTTCTTTTATTTGTTTTTCTTATTATATTGGACATTATTTTATCATTTTTGTAAGTTTATGCAGTGCGCGTTCGGCCGTCGTCCCGTATTTTGTACGATGTAGCGAGGGATTTGTACGGTTCGAAGCATATCTTGCATTGTTAAACCGTCCGTTACTTTTATTATCTTTTACATGACTAACGTAGAGATTATTGCAACTATGTTAACGTGAGTTGTTTTGTTATCGGTTGCTATTTGACTTTATTGAATTGATACTTGGTAATTATTGTTTCGTTTATGAGTGATTCTCGGTTTGGCCTGCCTGCGATTTTCAGGTTGAGAGACTCGAACAAGTAGATGCTTCGCGTACGTGACCTTCCGGCGTCCGGTGATTATAGAGTTATTTGGTGTATGTGGGATTAGTTCGGTATAGGCCGAAATTTTTTTTTTTATATATAGTTTTTCTACTTTTTCCATAATATTCTTCAAATTGAAGACAAAACGCATTTGTGTGCAATGAAAATTCAGTGAATTATAGTTAAAAAGCTGAAATTAGGCAATAATCACTAAACTCGATATTTAATTAAATTAATAATCAATACATTAACTATAAATTTTTCACAAACAGACAACAAAATACACATATATATACTATATACATATTTATATACATTGTAACATGGCAAAATATTCAAGCGCTATGTCCTCCTCGCACGACGGCTGCCAACACGATCTCGCAGGGCTGTAAGGAATAATCGCCGTACTCTATTTAATTATTTTCGTTTTTTTGTATTTCTTAAATTGTACGACCGAGGGACGCAGAGAAAAAGAACGAAAGAGTACTGCACACACATCTTGACGGCTTCGGGATCCAATTACCCCTTCGTAGGAGAAAGGATACAGATATTTTCCATTTCTCGCTGCCGGGAGATACCGCCATCCGGCTCGACGTTCATCGGCAACCGATACGCTGCTATCTATCATCTACTTGCAGCAGTCCAGCTGTCTCATGGGGTTCATCGGCCGAACGGAGCTACTCTCAGTATTATCTATCGCTAATTTAGGCTCCGTCCAGCTGAGGCGCTAGTCGCGGTCATCGAGCGACACCGATTCCCCCAAGTGACCGAGTTCGGCTCGCTAAGAGGGGATCATAGTTCACGGGCACGCGTGCCGGCCGGAACTCAGGGCTTTTTCCCGGTTACCGTCGAGCGAACAGGACGTAGTAGCGAATATTACATCGTCCCACTCTACCTTTGGTTTCGTCTAAATCGATCACCACCTATCGTGGGTACCAGGGTATATCCTCCGAAACGACGAGGAGTAAATCGAGGAGAGAATCTTGCGGCCCTACTTTGAGTTTTCCCGGATCTACAAGGAACATCGCTGCAGCATCGCCCCCGTGAACTCTCTTACTCTCTACGGTCTTTCGTAATTTCTATTGCCGATCTATATAAATGATAAATTAGAGCCTGGTCGTACCTGCGATTCTGATAGACCACGCACGGAGTACTATTCGTATCGGGACAGACTGCGTCGAGTAGAGTGTAACATCGAGATCGTTTGGCGGTTACAGCCGGGAAGAAGTCACCTCGTTCGTTGTTCTTTTTTTGGTTACTATTCTGTAGTCATTTTGCTGTAAGGTCGCGCGCGTGTTGGTACATCATCCCGTGGTCGGATTGTATTTGAGGGATTCGAATGTCATAGGCCGTGTCGCAGATTTTCAGGAATAATTAACACTTATAGATTTATATTATTGTATTCGTCTTATTTCATTTTATTTATCTCTCTTATTATATTGGACATTATTTTATTTCTGCGAATGCATGCAGTGCGTGCTCGGCCGTCGTCCCGTGTTTGTACTTGATCGCGAGGGATTAGTACGGTTCGAAGCGTATCTTGCTATGATAAATAGTTCGTTCGTTGTTTTTGTTGTTACTGTTCTGTAGTCATGTGCTGTAAAGCCGTGCGTGCGTTAGGCCGTTATCCCGTGTTTGCTTGAATGTGTAAGGGATTTGAACGGGATAGACCGCGTCGCGGATTTTACTGGACAATTGATTTTATATTGACTTGGATTACTTTATTTATTTTTCTTATGTTGGACATTACTTAATTTTATTTTGTGAGCTAATGCAGTGTGTGCTCGGTCGTCGTCCCGTATTTGGAACTTGATCGCGAGGGATTGGTACGGCTCGAGACGTATCACGCTTTGACTTTTGTGATCCTTTATCTGGAATAATTACGGGATTGATATCACGGCTATTTTTAAGTGGATTATTTAATGAAGGTCTGCCTATTTTATTGGATATAACCGTGGTTCATTTATCGTTATTTTGGTTCACGATACTTTCCCGATTTTGCTGCCTGCAATGTGATAGTTGGGAGATTTAAATCATTAAAGGCTTCGCGTACGTGACCTTCCGACGTCCCGTAGTTATAATTGTTGGATGTATGTGGGATTAGTTCGGTGTAGGCCGTATCGCGAGCCGAATTGCGAGGCGACCTGTCAAGTTTACTTTGCCTGGCCGTGTTTTGGTCGTTTCCCGCAACCGGCTGAATATAGATCGTGTATGAGAGAGAGTGAGAGTCAAGACGAATGCCGGGATAAAATATACTGCCAGAATAATTAAGTTTATGAATTGTTAAAGAGTTAATTTTACAGGATATTTTATTTATATTTTTCTTGGTCATTATTTTTGTTGGAGGACTAGTAGTCCTGGTAATTAAATAAACGATCTGCCGAGTGGCATTTGTAAATCCCGTACCTGCTATGTTGTTGGTGTTATTTATTTATTTTACCTCCTGATGTAATGTTATTAAGGTTCGGTTCTTGACTTTATTTTATTGTTTATTTAAAGTTATCTATTGACTTTATTTTATAGTTGACTTATTTTATTTATTATTATTTATCTGTTTTATTTCCTGACTTCTTTTATTGGTTATTGATTTTATTTGTTTAGATTGATTTTATTTTATTAACGAATCTTATCGACTAATTTTATGTATGGATTTTATGGACTTCTGACTACCTTGACAGTCCGAACCACCCACTCTGCCTCGAACAGCTGTAGTTAGCCTGGGTTGAGTCTGGCCGAACATCTCGTTATTTTTCCTTCCGGTGCGTAAGCGCCTGGCGCCCATCTCGAAAGAGTAAATTAAAGGAAGCAAAAATAGCTTGGGCCAGCTATAGGTAACGTGGTGCGTTGAGGAGTCAAATTTGCGTTACAACATATCATATCCTCATATATATATTTATATATACATATACATATTTTATTTCAATAGCGAATCAACAAAAGCATCGACTACTCAGATACAAGCTACAAGATCAAAAAAAAAAGAAAAACAAATGCGCAAACATGTAAAGAATATCGTGAGAAAAAAAACACAGGATATAAGGGTACAAAACATCAGTGCACAAAGATCTGATGAATGTCGTGAGAGAGAAAAATTAGAAGAAATTAAAAAACCTAAAACGCATAAGCAAAGATGTAAAGAATATCGTGACGAAAAAAAAAAAAAAACAAAAACAAACTAATAGAAATACAGTTGAAAAATACTGACCATCTTCGACAAAGATCTAATGAAGAAATTAAAAAACCTACAACTGATGCACAACAAACATTACACGATATAACAATAAAGAAACAAAACATTGAATTACAGCAGCAAAATACAGACCATCTTCCAAGGTAACATATCACATTATAAATATTTACATTTACCGCTTATTAATTTTATTTATTGAAGATTATCATCATTATTAGCTGATATATATTTCTTGATATTTTTAAAATTATTTTATTTTATTGTTTTATTTTATGTTGATATTATAGCATCTCAACTACAAGTCGTACTGAATATATGAAGGAATATCGACGGAAAAGAAAATTAAAAAATCAAAGTATTCAATTAAATACCTTGCTAGCAAAACATCATTCAGATGCGTAAGTAATTTATTTATCTTTCTACTGTATATTCTCTGTGAAATGTGATTTATATTTGTTCGATATTTTTTTGTATGGTTATTCTTAGATCTCCCGAGAATTGCAATTCACAAATGCAAATATGTGACCATCCAGAACAAATAGAGCAAAATAATAAAGCTTCATCAACCGTATCTTTGTTACAAGCGTTCAAGAGGCTGTCGTTAAATAAACTACAAGCCTTCCCAAACATTCGATTGATTTAAATGACTCTGTTACACAAAAAAGCGACATTTTATTACTCTCCGAGACGTGGTTGGACAATAAAGAAGAATGTGAGGTACCAAATTTTAATTGTATTACTCACTTTAAACGTGATTCTGTTCGTTCAGGTGGAGTTGCAATATATTAAAACAAAAGTGATATGGCTAATGTTGTAACAACAAATATGGAGGTAATAATGAACAATATTCGGGACTTGCACGTAAGATCTACAAGTGTTGCAGATTTATGTGCAGCAGAGTGTGTCATGGAAAACGGTGTCACCTTAATCATGGCAGTCATCTACGCATCACCAAATAACAAAATAATAGATATTCAACAATTCATTCATGGAGCACTGTTAGAGTATTCTAAAGATGTATCTCAAACGCTTAGCAGATACAAAAAACATTTACATAAACTTCCACTCATTTTAGCTGGCGATTTCAACATCAACTTTACTGATAAAAAGTCAAAACCATTGTTACAATTTCTTTTGGATGAATTTGATTTAAGGATTAACAATGATCCAGCAGAATCTACAACAAGATACAATACCACTATCGATGCAGTTTTTGCGAGACACTTACATAACATTCAATCGCAAACATATGTGTCCTATTTTAGTTATCACAAACCAATCATTACTACGATTGACTGTACAGATTAAGTTTATATTTAGATTATATTTTTTGGTACAATAATTAGTAATAAAAGGTTTATTCCTAAAAAATATATTAATTACAATTTTATTACCATCCCTTCATTTATTTTATTTTTTCATTTAATTACTCTCCAACGCTGTTAATTTATTTATTGTGCCTCTTATTTAATACATAATATATAGTGAAAGGAACTTCGTTCCAACCGGGTGTCCCACCGACACCTCTTCTTTTTTTTATTGACTCTATTTCATTGTTTTCGTTTTGTTTTATTTATTGATTCTATCTTTATTGATTTTATGGAATTGTAACCACCTTGACAGTCCGAACCACCCACTCTGCCTTGAACAGCTGTAGCTAGCTTAGGCTGAGGCTGGTCCACCACCTCGTTATTTTTCCTCCCGGTGCGTAAGCGCCTGGCGCCCAACTCGAAGGAGTAAAAATAAAGGGAGGAAAAATAGCTCAGACTAGCTATAGGTAATGTGGTGCGTTGAAGTACAAATTTACGTTACAACATACAATTTACGTTGGCCTTTTTCGGCTGTACACTCACTTTCTTTGTGACTTCCTGCACATAAAGGGTGGTTAAATTGTAAGGGCCGATGTTGAATATGAACCACACCTAAACGTCAAGTTTTTTTCTGCATTTCATTTGACATTTCTCAATTTCAGACTAACTCAATTTGAACCATGGAAAGATACACAATCGAGCAACGCGTTAAAGTTATTCAGGCTTATTATGAAAATGGGCGTTCAAATCAAAATGCATATCGTGCACTTCGTGATTTTTTCGGTCAATTTAATCGTCCAAATGTGCGTACAATCGGAAAAATCGTGCAAAAATTTGAGCAAACCGGGTCTGTAGGAGATATTAAAACACCAGTGCATGCTCGTACAGCTCGTACTGCAGAAAATATTGCTGCTGTTCGCGATAGTATGGCTGAAGAGCCGTCCACCTCAACTCGTCGTCGTGCCCAACAATTGCACCTCTCACGCTCGTTGTTGATGAACATTATGCATAAAGACTTGCATTTACACGCTTATAAGGTGGAATTGACTCAAGAACTAAAGCCTCTTGACCATTCCAAACGTCGTCAATGGTCAGAATGGTGGCAAGAAATGGCAACAGTGGATGATCAATTTTCGAAGAAAATCATCTTCAGTGATGAGGCACATTTTCACCTCAGTGGATTCGTCAATAAGCAGAATTGCCGCATTTGGGCGAATCATAATCCAAGAGTGATTGTCGAAAAACCAATGCACCCACAAAGAGTGACTGTTTGGTGCGGTTTATGGGCTGGCGGCATCATCGGGCCGTATTTTTTCCAAAATGAGGCCGGTCAGGCAGTTACTGTGAATGGTGTTCGCTATCGTGAGATGATAACGAACTTTTTATGGTTCGAATTGGAAGATATGGATGTGGGCGATATGTGGTTTCAACAGGACGGTGCCACTTGCTACACAGCTAACGAAACAATGGCTCTTTTAATTGGCCGCGATGTCAATTGGCCGCCAAGATCATGTGATTTGACACCGTTGGACTTCTTTCTTCGGGGTTATTTGAAAGAAAAGGTGTACGTCGATAAGCCAGCAACAATTCAAGAGCTAAAGGATGAGATAATTCGGCACATTAACGGCATAGAACCTCAATTATGCCTAAGCGTCATCGAAAATTTGAACCATCGGATGGAGGTGTGCCGCCGAGGTCGCGGCGGCCATTTGGCCAATATTTTGTTCCATACATAATTGAACCATACCATATTATCATAATAAAAAGAATTGACAATAATTTCGTAAATAATTTGTGTTTTATTCAAAATCAACATCGGCCCTTAAAATTTAACCACCCTTTATATGAGATGTTTTGATCCTCTTTACAATTCTCTGCTATACGATAATAGCCCCAATATTTGAAACACTTTCTAACATTAACATGATAAAATACAGGGCATTTTTTCATCATACATTTAATTTTTCTTTTCAAACGGTAATCTCGTGCCGTTTTGCATCTACTTCAATTATTACAGAACCTTATTTGCCTCTGCTTCTAGATTGACTATCGGCTCTCGTTTCTTTAACTATTTTCTTTGCTATTCGCTGTAACATAGTTACACCCACTAGACTGCCTGATTATATTTCGCTATTATAAGAGCGACCAGCTGGCCTCGCTTGACGGCATGGGGAGGACGGGTGGCGCGGTAACGGCGACTCGAAAAATTAGGAGACTACGTTAGATTTAAAATGAAAATCGAAAATGATGTAGAGGGGAATGAGGCAGCGGGGCAGGGTATAAAAGAGCCTGCACGAGAGGAAAGGGGGTCTTACGTGGTCTTACTTGGATTTCGCTGAAAAATATACAGCACTTGCATTTTTGAAGTTCGGTGATATTAAGTGTATATTATGAACATCTCGGAATCTGATTTTACGTGTTCACAACTGAATTTTCTTTGAATCGAAGTTTTCGAGGGAACTAAAAAAAAAGTGAGTCAGGGCATGATAAAAAGAATTATAATTCAGAAAGATATCAAGCTCAGTGAACGACGAATACTGAGGAAGGAGAAAAGAACGGCGCGTAGTCTAATTGATAAGAAAAGTTATTAGTGTAATTCTAGAGAAAATTTATAGGGATACGGATTTAAGTAAATAGAATTTAAGCGAATAGAATTTAAGAAAATAGCATTTAAGCAAATAGCATTTAAGTACATAGCATTTAAGCGCATAGTATTCAAGCAAGTAGAATAGGCAAGTATAGTGTAAAGCGGGTAGAGTAAAGCGGATAGAAAGGAAGCCAAACGACCGGTGAATAAGAGGATCGCCAGCATAATAATGACATCGCCTTTAAGAGCAAATTTGACGCGCGTGGTTTGAGTGTGTATGATGGGTGACAGGCCCACTACCAACAAACAATACAAATAACAGGCTACATCGCTAGGTGTATCGAAGAAATACACGAACGAAATACACGAAAAGAATTGTAAAATAATCGCAGAAATTAACGATTTGAAATGCACTGTACTGGCCAACGGTGCCAATAATCCGAACATAGATATTCTTTTTATTGAGTTGGTAAATAAACCCTACTTTTGCCTACCTCGAAGTCTAAATTAATTATCCCTGTGTTCGAGCCCGAATTCTTCTTCTCGGAAGACAAAAATTGATGTTAACGATTAAAAATATCGTTACATTTGGCGCCCGAACAGGGACTCGAACACAGATAAGAAAGACTGCGGAGGTAAGATAGGATGCACTCAAGGCATAAAATTCGGGGTGAGATTTAAAGCATGGCAACAGGAGGAGAGCAGAACGTTTCGCTCGAGATCGAAGAAATGCAAATGATGGAGAGTATGGAAAAGTATCTTCGGCAGGAGGGGGGTATGGAAGGAGGTCAAACATATTTATGGGAGTCTACGACAGCTAAACACTTGTTGGATGAGCGGCGGGAGAGAGATCGGAGGTATATAAACCGATTTTCCGAGATTGCGCCGATTGGAGAAAGCGAAGACGTATTAGAAGAGTTGACAAACAATCCAATGATCGATGGAAACGAGAGTACACCGAGAACCAGAGTAGGCCAGATCGTGCAGCTTCTCCAGAGGATGGAGGAGAAAGTTAATTAGACGCACGACGAGGTGATACGTACTCAGCAGGAGATGAGAGACGATTGTCTGAGCAAGATAGGAATATTGAGAGAATCGACTAAGGATGCACTGGAAGGGGAGATTGCGGCGGTAGAGAACCGGACGGATCGGAAGATTAAAGAATCACAGGAAAGGGTGCAAGAAGATTAAAATACAACGAATAGTTATATTCAACAACAGGTCGCTAGTCGGAGGGTGACAGCGGAAAAACTTGAAAGAACAACGTTGGAAATGGTGGCCGAAATCAGGGCAACACGTGAAATTACCGACGAGTACATGAAAAGAATTAAAAAATTAGAAGAAACAACACAAAGAACTAGCACATCTATGAACTTCGGGCAAACCATCGGAGGAGGGCTAAATATGACACGACTATATACAACGGCACAGAAGCCTCCTGCATATAACGGTGATGGAAAGCAGAGACCCATGAGGTTTTTAAAGGAGTTTCGAGTTCTGTGTCGCGGTTGGAATCGAGGATACAGAGATCCGACACACTATTGAATTTGCGCTGAAAGGAGAAGCTAATGATTGGTGGTTGGTAGTAGAAGGAGCGGTGCACGATTTACACACGTTCGAATAGAAGTTTCGTTCGAGATACTGGGCTCGAGACATGCAAGATAAGGTGAAGAAAAACTTAGAATTCGAATCCTTTTATACGGAAGGCCAGACATTGACGCGGGCTGAGTACGCAACTCGTGTAATAGGAAAAGCACGAGATCTGAGTGAAAAACTAAGTGGTGAAGACATAATACGTCGACTCGCGAAGCATTTTGATGAAGAAGTGCGTAGTGCGGTGAGAGTCCGACAGATAAGTGAGATCGACGAGTTTTTGGAGTTGTTAGAGAGCACGGACGTGACAGGTCCATTGAACCACAGGAGAGGAGCAGGTCGCATAGGTAGTTATGCGTCACAAGAATGGCAGGTATATTCTGGCAGGGGATCAGTGCGCGAGCAGACGGCACGGCCATACCCGAGATATGAAAATCGGGAAATTCCTGCAAACAATGGCAGAAATAGATTTCCAACATTGCCAGGACGTCAGAGTGATAGAGGAGAAAGACCACTATGACAAAACAACGGGCCATGGCCGCCATCAAGGCCACTGTAGCACGGAAATGGAACTGGACAATTTCAGGTGCCGGAAAATGATAGACCGGCAGGGCCAGAATTACCGAGGCAGAAGCAACAACTAAATAACCAAGTGAACAACATAAATCGTATTCCACAAGGACCATTCGTGGCACACACGATCTCGAGGGAGCAGAAACCGGAATGCTCGAGAGCTGTGAAAACGAACTCGGGAAACGCCTAGTCGTTGCGCTCGAAGAAAGTCAGAACATCCAAAATAAAGAAGAAAAACGGAGCGCAACGATAAAACATAGAGAAAGGAAAAGCACGAGACAAAGGAATAACGCGTAGAAGAGACAAAAGAAGAAAATGAGGGATCAGCGAAGGAAAGAGGGAAAAGGCAGAAGCAGCGAACAGACCGTGAAGGAGGATGGAGAAGCGAGCACCAAGTGGCGAAGGCAGGCTGAATCAGGGGAAAGCAGAGTTCAGGAAGACGATAAAGGCTCACTTAATAAAAAAAAGTATGTGGCCGGAAACTGTTGCCAGAGTTCAGGCAGTACCGGATATCAGAGGGCCAGCACCAAGGAAGGTGGACGGAAGCGCAGAGGGGGGTGTAAGATGTTCGATACTTATGGAAAATCCTCGAGAATATTTGTATGAGGAGGTGGAAAGGATACCAAGCAAGTGGTATGACGAAAAGCATCCGAGGTGTCCGGAGATACGGGTAGAAATTACTGGAATGTTGGAAGTAAGTCTCATAGATAGCGGAAGCGAGGTGTCTTGTGTGTCGGAGTTTTTCCGGAAAAATGAGGAAACCTTAAAGGGTTGCCCGATGCTATCAGTATCGTCAACACAGGTAGTTGGAGCGTTTAGCAGAGAAACAGAACGGCTAAAGAAACAAATAATGGTGGATGCAGAAACGTATGGATAAACAGGCGCACTGCAGGTGCTGGTCGTGCTAAAATTGGTAAGGCCCGTACTAATTGGAATCGATGGGATGCTGGCATTAAAAATTTCGATAGACGCCAACAACGGATTTTGGCAGTCAGAGATAAAATCATCGCTGAACTGAGTGATGGGGTGTGGCGACACGTAAATCCCAAGCATTCTCGTTTAATTAAACGAAGTGAAATATGTGCTGTGGTAGAGATGGAAAATACTCTCAAGGGTGAAGCGAATATCAAGCTAACGGAGGAGGAGTTCGATAATAAAATAGCCGATTGCCAGGATTTGAGACCGGAAATAAGCCAGAGGTTCAAGAGGATTGTCGAGAGCAGACAAGATATCTTCGATAGAATTCCGGGACGTATAACGAAGTACGAACATCGACTCCTGCTCAAAGATCCTAAGCCACATTTTCAGCACTCATATCCCGTCTCGCTGATGCAACGAGAAAGAGTACAGAAAGAAATTGAAAGGATGCTGAGGGCTGGGGTGATACAGAAATCTGAGAGCATTTACATAAACCCACTCATACCAGTTACAAAGGATGATAAATCGGTACGACTCTGTTTGGATGCTCGTGAACTAAACAATTATTTAATGAATGATCATAATAATGCACCGCCGATCGAGGAAATTTTCCAGCGATGTGGAGGAAAAACTGTGATGTCAACGCTAGATTTAACTAGTAGTTTCTGGCAAATACCCCTCCACCCAGACTCGCGAAAATATACGAGGTCTGTTCAAAAAGTATCGCGAATTTTGAATTTCCGCGGGCTACGTATATTCGATTTTCGATTTTTTTGTGGCGTTAGGTTGGTACTCATGTCCCTCACTTATGCTGACAAATTCGGCCATTTTTAATGTTTAGTTAATTGTTGACAGCTATTTTGGTTGGACGTGTTTTGGCTTGTCTTCGATTTTTGCTTATTCCAAAAAATGGATTAAAGAATCTGTATCAAATTTTGTGTGAAAAACAAAATTAAGTGCGCGGACGCATTTCGAATGTTGACTGTGGCATATGGTGAAGCTACCTTGGACCAAAGCAACGTTTATCGGTGGTACAAAATGTTCTCAGAGGGCCGAGAAGATGCGAACAACGAAAAGGGTGCCGGACGCCCGAGCTCATCAACAGACGAAAACATTGATGAAGTGAAAAAAATAATATTGGCCAATCGTCGAATCACCGTTAGAGAAGTTGCTGAGGACCTAAACATATCGATTGGCTCGTGCTATTCGATTTTTACCAATGATTTGGGCATGAGACGGGTCGCCGCGAAATTCATGCCAAAATTGCTCAATTTCGAACAAAAACAGTATCGCGTTAACATTGCTAAGGAGCTGTTGGACTCGGTCCGCGACGACCCAAATTTGCTCCAGAGGGTCATAGCTGGTGACGAATCATGGGTCATTTATGGTTATGAATTATGGTTATGACGTGGAAACCAAAGCTCAATCATTGCAATGGAAGCTGTCGCATGAGCCAAGACCGAAAAAGCGCGCCAAGTTCGGTCGAAAGTGAAGGTTTTGCTCACAGTTTTCTTTGATTGCAGGGGCGTGGTGCATCATGAGTTCTTGCCACAGGGTCGTACAGTCAATAAGGAATATTACCTGCAAGTTATGCGCAATTTGCGCGAAGCAATCCGCCAGAAACGCCCGGATTTGTGGAAGAACAAAAAATGGCTTTTGCGTCATGATAACGCCCCTGCTCACACATCGTTGCTTGTGCGCGAATTTTTGGCCAAAAAAACACTCTAATGATGCCGCAGCCACCGTATTCCCCAGAACTGGCCCCCTGTGACTTTTTCCTGTTCCCAAAACTGAAGAGGCCCATGAAAGGACGACGCTACGCCACGATTGAAGCGATAAAGACGGCATCGAAAGAGGAGCTGAACAAGATCACAAAAAATGATTTTTTAAGTGCTTCGAGAATTGGGAAAAACATCAGCATAAATGTATTATATCCGAGGGGAATTACTTTGAAGGGGACAAAATAGATATTGATGAATAAATAAATACTTTTTGAAAAAACACAAAATTCGCGATACTTTTTGAACAGACCTCGTACAGCATTCCAGCACAATGTGAAGTGCTATGAATTCACGGTTGCACCGTTTGGACTGAAAACGAGTACAGCGAGTCTGATAAGAGCTCTCGACGTGGTCGTCAAGGGTTTGGATTTTGTAATTAATTTCGTGGACGATTTATTGGTGATGTCAACGTCACACGAAGAACACCTCGATCATCTACGAAAATTATTTGAGAGGCTTGTACAGCACGGAATGACGTTAAAATTTAGCAAATCATATTTTTTCCGCAAAGAAGTAATTTTTCTCCGACACATACTCACGACAGAAGGATTGAATCCTGACCCGGAAAAGATAAGAGCGATTTACGATTATCCGCGACCTCGCACAATAAAACAATTAAGAGGTTTTTTGGGACTAATAAATTTGTTGGATAATCAGCTGGCGCACGGCGATCGATATTCGCCGTGCGTCGACCCGTTGCTGTGCTCAAGCACGCAGCGTTCGGTTGGGCGGAGATAGCCGAGGCAGGGCTTCGCGGAGCCGAGGTTGTGCCTCGTTGGCATGCCGCAAAAGCGTCGTTGTGCGACGCTGAAGTCAAGAGAGAGAGAGGAGGCAGCATGCTTGCGAGGTACTGCCTCGGCTCCGCTATAGCCGGGCGCAGCACGCTACGTAGCAGCAACAGGTCGACGCACGGCGAATATCGATCGCTGTGCGCCAGCTGATTTTCCAACGTAGTTCCCTTACTTCGATTCTTCAGTTTCTTTCTTTATTTAGTTTCACAATCCAATAGCACAGTTCCCTTACTTCCTTCCTCCAGTTTCTTTCGTTATTCCCATAGCCATTTCCTTGATATCAGCTTGTTCTTTTATTAATTTTTTTTTCACTCTCTTGTTCTGTTGTAGATTTTATAATTAAGATATTTTTCTTGTTTTTTTCTTTCCGTTGTTCCTGCTAGTCGACAAACTCCTCCCTTCAACCTATAGGCAAATTGAGGTAATCCAGTTACAAAATTATGAATTATGAGTATACAATTAAAATAAAGAAAAAGAGACTATACAGGGTGCGCCATCCTTTATGTCGGTATGTAAACATTGAATAACTTGGACATTTATCAACCGATTGACTTGAGTACACATGTTTTTGAACCGTCAATTCAGTACAATTTTAACCATGAATCGCTTCACACCGTAACAACGCGCCGAAATAGTGACGCTGTACATTGAAAATAGTCGTTTACTTGTGTTAACTCAATGTGCATATCGTCGAAAATATAGTGGCCAACAAGCACCGTCTGACAATATTATTCGTCGTTTGGTGTGGAGTTTTGTTGAGCACGGGACAGTAGGAGATCGTCCACGTGCTGTTCATCAACACCCAAGACGTTCCAATGAACTGGTTGAAGCGGTAAGAGAGAGAGTGTTGCCGAGAACCCACATGTGTCATATCGTCACCGCGCTCAGCATTTTGGCGTCAGTGGAACCACTTTGCGGCGCATTTTAAAGGATGATTTGCATTTGTTTCCGTATAAAGTTCAATTGACTTAAAGAATATTGCCGACAGATCGTCTACGTCGCTTGGAATATGGCGAAACAGTCGCTCAAATGGTTGACACTGAACCTGATTTTTGGAAGCAAATTTTGATGACCGACGAGGCCCATTTCGCACTGTCTGGCACCGTTAACAAGCAAAATTGCCGTATTTGGGAAACGGAGAATCCATACGAGATCTATGAAACACTATGGCATGACCAAAAAGTGACTGTTTGGGCCGGCGTTTGCGCCAAAACCATCATTGAGCCATTTTTCTTCAGAGAAGGCGAAGCAGTCAATGGGAATCGATCACGGTGGATGTTGGCTCATTATGTCTGCCCACAGATGTGTGAAAAAGGTCTGGACGGTTACTAGTTTTAACAAGACGGTGCGCCATGCCACACTGCAAATCAAACAATGCAGTTTCTGCAACGAAAATTCCCTGGACGTGTGATGTCAAAAAATGGCGACATTGACTATATAAATCTTCAGATTTGACCCCTCCGAACTTCTTTTTGTGGGGTTATTTGAAAAGCAAAATGTATGCCAACAAGCCCCAGACCATTGATGAGCTCAAGACAAATATCCGTGCCGAAATAATCACTATACCGCCCGAGATGCTCGAAAAAGTGATGGAAAACGCAGCAAAAAGGGCATATTTTGCTTTGGCCAATAAAGGCGGCCACTTGATTGATGTTGTATTCAAAAACTACTCCGAATAAGATGTAAAGGACCAAATTAAATAAAAATACCTCATACATGGAAATCGGTTGTTTTTTTTTCAAGTTATTCAATGTTTACATACCGACATAAAAGATGGCGCACTCTGTATGTGGGTAGGTGGGTGTGTGTGCGTGTGTGGGTGGGTGTGGGGAGGGGGGGGGCGTACCTGCAGTTTCCCACAATATACGCTTTTTGTATCGTGTGGGTGCGTGCGTGCCAAAAATATATATGTACGTTTTTTTACCTCTTCAATCCTACTTTTCGACACTTACGACTTTTTTAAATTAATTTTTTCATTGTATTATTTGGTAACAGTATTAAACACACAATGCACTTTTAAAATAGGTTAATTACATCGGACAAGTCAATCGAAACTCCATCCGTTCAAACCCGCTTTTTCGCCGAATGTCTGGTCGGTGTATGAAAGAGTTTTGTTGGGTGACAACCGAAGGAACAATTGTGCTGTAGCTGCACATCGTGTACTTCAGTCTGAACTTGATGTCTGCCACCTATCGATATGGAAATTTGTTGATGGATTGAGAAACGTCTAAAAAACCAGGGATGCACAATACGCTGGATTTTTAAATCGAATTCAGCCACCATACAAGCGTAAAAAATATCAGGAAGCCGATGCAAGGTTTGTCAAAATTGCTCGGAAGTTTTTCAAGAGGACGATAATGGACTATTTTACTGGTATAGCTAATAACTTTCTACTTCATTGATAAATCACTGCTCACTCGTTGCTATGATGATTATTTAATTATATCCTCTACTTTTCTACTTTTTTTCTTGTACGTTTCTGATATTTCGTGTTTTTTTAATTTCAGCATGTCCTGTTTATAATTTCATATTATGTTGTTTCCCTGCATAGGGAAAAATTTGTGTAAGTTGTGTGTATGTGTGTATGTGTGTGTGTTGTTTTGTTATGTTTGAATTTGTTTGGATTTGTTTGCGCGCCGAAACGTCCCCGCGCAAAAACGTCCCAACGCCAAAACGTCCCTGCGCCAAAACGTCCCCGTGCCAAAACATCCCGCGCCAAATCGTCCCGGCGCCAAATCGTCCCCGCGCCAAAACGTCCTCGCGACAGCGTATTGTACCCGAAGAAGATACCTGACTCAACACCAGCCACGCTCATCCCAGCGCGCGTGATCGACGAAGCGAAGATTTTTTGGATCAAGGCAGCTTTCTTCTTGCACGAGCTCAAGGTGCTACAATCTGGAATGCTACTGCTGACTTCTCATCCTTTCAGTAGGCTCACAGCCTACCTCGATCAACAAGGTGTAATTAGGACGGGCGGACAGCTCAAACAATCGGTACTTAACTTTGAAACATGTCATCCAGCGATTTTGCCTCGTCAGTCTCATTTCTTATCACTCATCATAGACCAAGCGCATAAGCGCATGTTTTGGGGCGGTACTCAGCTCACTTCGGCGCAAGTTCGACAAGCTCACTGGATCATTGGAGGTAGGACTCCAGTCAAGTCTCACATCTTGCGCTGTGTAGTGTGTGCTCGGCAGAGAGGAATCTGTGCTCAACAACTAATGGGTCAGTTACCTCTCTTCCGAGTCATATATGCCCAGCCGTTCACAGAGACTGAAGTTGAATACGCAGGTCCGCTCACACTCAAGGCATAGAGAGGGCGAGGGGCCAATACATACAAGGGCTGGTATTGCGTCTTTGTGTGCATGGTCACGACGGCGTTACACCTGGAGGCTGTTACTGACTGCTCAACCGACGCATTCCTCGCTGCTTTTCGGTGCTTCTCAGCCCGACGAGGAATACCTCGCGCTCTCAGCTCAGACTGTGGTACAAATTTCGTCGGAGCTAGCAAAGAGCTGCGGTGACTCTATTCTCATCATGCTCATCAGAACATCTCATCATTGCAAATGCTCTCTCACAGGATCGTATGTAATGGCGGTTCAACCCTCCGGCGGCGCTCCACATGGGTGGCAAATGGGAATCATCAGTGAATTCTATGAAGTATCACCTCCGTCGGACGGTGTGTGAAACCATCCTCACCTACGACGAGTTGAAGACACTGCTGACTCAAATTGAGGCCGTTCTCAATTTAAGGCCTCTTGAACCACTCAGCGACGATCCTGAAGATGTGTCAGCTCTCACACCAGGGCATTTTCTCATTGGCAGCGCACTTACCATCATCTCAGAACCATCTCTAGAGGATCTGCCGATATCAAAGCTCTCTCAATGGCAGCTCATACAGCAGAAATTTCAGAATTTTTGGGCTCAGTAGTCTGCTCATTATCTTCAGAGCCAAAAGTTGATCTCGAAACGGCACGACCCTAGCATCAACATCCAGGTAGGCTCACTTGTTCTGCTCACGAATGAACGCTTTCCATCGTGCAAGTGGCTACTTGCGCGGGTGACTGTGCCGCATCCCAGCATTGACGGGCTCAATGATGGTAACCATCAAGACGGCTACGACGACGCTCACACAGCCCATCGCCAAGCTTGTAGTGCTGCCAGTCCCCTCAGCAGAATATCACGTTGAGAAGAATCAGCAACCACATTGCTGATGGCGGGCGGAATATTTGAGAATGCTCTAGCGCAGCAGAATGCGCGTTGCTGGACTACGCACTGCATTTAAACACAATCGTAGCAAAGATTTGGACTTTTTACGGAGTAAATATTTAAACTATGGAATATATATATTTAATAAATAAATCAATAAACTAAAAGGAATAAACCATCTAAACGCAAGTTCGATATAAGTACTAAGCAATAATATCATACAGATAATCAGAGTTAAAATAGGATAGAATAAGAAAAGACGATTCATATTAGTCATTGGATAGATGGCAAAGACGACTTGAAGCTACGGTAGCTGTTGTTGGCGTAGAAGCATGCCGCTCAACGCTCTCAGGTCGCACCCGAGCCGATGCCGTCTGTGCCGTCTCTCTCTGTGTTAACACAATAAGACGAGGAGTGTTCCCTCGAAACAATATATATTTATAGAACATATACTTTACGACCCACTGTGAATCTATGCAGCCATTTGATACAGAATCATTTGGACTTATGAACAATTTAAATCTGAAATTATGATAGGAATTCAGGAAAGAAATACTTACCTAAAAGAATACAAGAAATAATTGCAATTGTGAAAATTAAATATTAATGAACATCGAAAAGGCAGTACATTGTTTAACTAAACAGTTAGGATCGTGAGAGGATATAAAAACCATGGACAGTTTGTTACTATAGTAGTTATATATGCCCATTTACGTTACATGCTATTAAGAATTAAAATAAGTTTAGCATTATCGAAGAACTATATTCGGTATTAGTCATAAAAGGGACAGCGGAAGCGACTCGGATCTACAGCGCAGCGTGGCCCGAAACCCTCGACACCCGACCTCGCTATCCGACCAAGGCGCTTTTCGCTCTCTTTCTCTCTTTCTCTTTCTCTTTCTCTCTCTCCATCTCGACGCGTGCCACCGAAGCAAGGGATAATCCTTCAACTACTTCGCGACATGTGGTATCGCCTTGCATGCAACTCAGGAAAAGAATCGAACGACGACGACGTCACAGCTAGAAGAAAAATGGATCGTTGATAAAGTCCAAAGTCCGAGTTCTATTGTAATTCCAAGAATCCCCCGCATAGAAAATTAAGCCCTCCAGGACCTATATAAGGACGGGAAAATGCCCGAAATAGAGTGCAGTCAGCAGTCGATAGTGAGTGACATAGTCAGTCGCCGGGCAGTCAGTAGACAGTCAGTTGGCGATAAATACCGCGGAGGAACCCCACCCTGTAGAGTCAGCTAAAGTCCAGAGTGAGTACTGAAAATAAAAACGGTCGAACCGTCTAAATTCAGTTCGAATTTACTTTTTTCTCGGTTTTAATCATACGGGATTTATCTAAAGTTTAGAAGAAATTGAATTCAATTGTTTTTTGCCGTTTTTGTACAAGTCCACACTGTTTATTTCGTTTTACTGTTTTATCGAATCACAAGTGTCGCGTTAAGTGTATTGTACCGAAAAATAAAGATCGCTCGCGCACGGTAATAGCGAACGTTGCCATTATTTTTCTTCCTTCAACGCATCGGTTACCGGCGAAACAACTTCACCAGAAAACCAAACGTAAGTACCAACGCAATTTTTCTAATTTATTTTATCTGATATTTCCGTAAATTTTTCCCCAAGTGAAAGTAACCTACCATTTTCCTTCCCCCTAAAATCCCTTCCTCCGCGGGTTAATTTATCAATTTAATTTATCGAGACGAGTGACGGGTTAACGCGAATAATCAACGAGCATTCTCAGCCCTGTCCCGAGTAATTTTCCGAAAGGTTAGACTCAAAAGGGGGCTTGCGTCTTCGGTGTTTCTTCTCAGGTGTGGTAAAGGGAGAATTCATTCTCCTTGACCAGAGTACGGAAAACTCACGCCGAGACGCCTCACACGTCTTAAATTTGTCCGTTTTTGTAAAATCACCGTGCGGGTTTGACGTAACAGCACTAACTACTGAAGCAAAATAGAACGAAATTGAACGTATAAAGGTATGCTTCAATTGTTTATGCGGAGACCACACATCCGATAGATGTACGTTCAATAATTGCAAAATATGTGATAAGAAACACATTACATTATTACATATTGACGAGCTTTACCCGAGAACTAACACGCGCAGTGATCAATCGAAAAGCGAGCAAAATCGATCGACTCCAGCCGATCAGACTTTGAAGTCATTATCAAGCGTTAAATAATGCAAATCCCACGTAATGTTGTCAACAGCGTTAATCACAATTTATGATAAGTTTGGTCAGCCTCACGGATGCCAAGCGGGCTTAAATAGTGGTTCTCAATCTAATATGCTTACAAGGGTTGCAAGTACGATTACAATTCACAGAGCATTCCGAAAACGTTTCACCCACCGGAGTAAATTCAAATCAGTCTGAGAGCAGAGTAGCAATCGCTGCAACTAGAAAATGGCGAACAAACGAGTTCATGGTTAAATTATCGTTTCTCGTTATCCAACAAATCACGCCACATGTATCCACAGCAAGAATCAATACTCAAAGCGTTTAAATTCTTGAGAACATTAATATGACTGATCCATTCTTTAACGCTCCGGTCCGGTGGACGTGTTCTTGGGTGCTGGGATATTTTGTGGTCCTATGTGTGTAGGTCAACATGTTGTCAATCGAAATTATCCGATATTGCACAAAACGAAGATCGGTTGGATTGTGGGCAGAAGTATCGAATTTCCAAACACACGAACCGAACACACGAGATCGATAGATTGTGGTATCTCAACCGTAACAAGTTTACAAAATCAGCTCGAAAGACTTAAGAGCATTGAAGAGTATACAACGAGCAGAAAATTCTCCGAGGAACAGAAACTCTGCGAAGAAGACTTACAAGCAACACGTAACCGAGTAGCAACAATAACCAAGATAAAAATTCAACAAAAGCCCTTCTGCATCACTATACGTTTTAGACAGTATCGATACGTACTAACAGCCGACATTGAGAAAATGTTTCGACAAGTCTAATTATTAGAGGAGGTTTATCGCGATTTTGTACTTATTGTGTGGAGAGTCAATGTCGATCAACGATCAAGGTATATAGTCAACACCAAGACGTACGGGACTGCTACTGCAAAGTTTACTGCCATCCGAAGTGTATACCAGTTAGCTTATGCCTGCGAAGAGCAAAAGCCAGAAATCAATCAAATCATTCTTCGCGATTTTTACGTGGACGATTTTTTAACTGCTTGCGAGGACATCACCCGACTCGAAACTATGAAGGAAGACCTCAACAGAGTTCCTCCTTTCAGCAGGGTTTCCATTGCATAAATGGACCTCTAATGTATAAGCCATAATGGACACAACAAAATTAGATTCGAGTTTCGAGAATCCCATCGACGACGAAGTACAAATGCTCGGTCTATTCTGAAATCCCGTGAAGGACATGTTTCGATATAGGGTGAACACGCGCGATGAGGCTTCACGAATTACAAAAAGAAGTGTCCCCTCAGCAATAGCATAGATTTACGACCCCCTGGGGCTCGTCGGTCCATTATACATCAAGGCAAAAACAATTTTACAGGAATTGTGGAGATTAAAAATTGATTGCGGTGTATCACTACCAAGCGACCTTCACACAACCTGGAAACAATATCATGATCAATTGACCGTCATCAACGATCTATCGATTTCTCGTTCCATCAGATATCCGGATCCCATACGAGCGAATTGCATGGCTTTTTCGACACATCAGCGACTGCATATGGAGCCTGGTACATTGGATATCTTCAATCAGACAATCAATACTTGGTACGGTTACTTTGTGCAAAATCCAAGTAGCTCTCTCAAGTCCATTGCGCTTTCAAGACTCGAACTCTGTGGAGCTGTCTTGTTGGCACGACTCACGTAAAACGTCATAGAGGCTCTAACACTTTCAATCGTCACAACCTACTACTGGTCCAATTTGCAGATTACAATCAGTTGGATTGTCGGTGAGGCTTGTGACTGGAAGACTTTAGTAGAGTTTGAGTAGGCAAACCGACTCAAGATCTAAATCACGACGTCGAAGATACCATATCTCTAATTTATATCATCAGTATCAAATCTCACTACAGTTATAAACGATTTTGAGCTGCTAGATCGATTTTCATCTCTTCACAAGCTAAAAAGAGTAGTCGCACATTGCCAACGTTACGCATACAACGCATGTCATATGAGGCAACGCAGAAGTGGTCCACTATCAGTGTCAGAATTACAATGACTAGAAATTGCGGTTATCGAGATCAGACAGGTTTACAAGCTCTTATGAATACTCTTCATGAGAATTATTGGATACTGTTTGAGAATTTCTCCTGATGTAGTTGAAACGACCTGCGAATATATAGAAAATTATGAAGCTTCACTTCACAACAGGGAAAAATAAAACCAGACAGAAAGATGGTTTATAGAGAAAGTGGTTAATTGCACCATCCTCTCTTACACTACAAAATATGTTAAAAATAGAAAATTATTAAAGATATACAAATAAATACAAAAATAATTTGAACTGAATTTAGGTTTGAGTGACCAGCACACAATTGTATTAATTGTGCGCTGTCTGTTAATGAGTGTAGTGTACGTGGTGCAGCCAGCGCTGCAGAGCACGCCACAGTGTGAGACCTTTATGAGGATGCACCGATGTGTTTTTCACTCCTCACCGTCATTGAATTATTATATATTATAGCAGTGTACTCGTACCTGATTTTGAGTCCTTGTGAGCACGAAAAAGCTGAGTTGGTCCGGTGTAGGTGATGAAAATTTGTCCGAGCGATGCTATAATGTGTGCGCTGTTCGAGCAGGTTTTCACGTAAGTGCCAGATTTTGCAATATGGCTGCGTTTTACAAACGAGTCATTGTACGCTGAAATCAACTGAGTGAGATAGCCGGTGAGTGAAGCCGAAGTCAAGCGAGCGAGATAGCCTCTCGCTTCACGCGGCACGGCTGCTAGGCACTGCCTCGGCCATCTCCGGCATAGCCGAGCGCAGCATGCTACACAGCAGCAACAAGTCGACGCACGGCGAATATCGATCGCCCACTGAACGTTATTGAACTGCGTCGTCTGTTATTTGTTTAATTCGCTGCTAGCGAGCCTGTCACCGGGCATGCACGCTCGATCCACGCACGTGAATTTGATTTAAAAGGAAATGTGTACTGGCTGTGCTCTCTATCTACGGATTATTTCGCTTACTTACTACTCGCTTACATATTATTTGCTTCTGCTTATACTTAATAGATGATCCCTAATTTAAATCTAATTCTTGATTTAGTTATTTCTATAAATTGTTTCTGATATTATACCTGCTTTATTGGATTCCACTTAAATCCTTTGAATTTATTTAACTCACTCGCCTGTTACCGCTCCTTCCTCTGTGTACGTGTTTCACTGAGATTGATAACTTAAAAAAAAATATAACTTGTTCGACAATGCACCAACTTTTGTTTCCTAGCTACTTCAAAAACGTAAATGTAGAGTAAGAGTTACAAAACGTATGAATCCGAGCCACGTAAGAGCAAGAGAATAATTCCCGTTTCCTCTTCCGCAGGCGCTTTTATACCCAGCCCCTCCGTCCTGTTTCCCCCCATATTATTTTCTACTTGAATTTTTTAATTTAACGCGATTTTATCATTTCTCGGATTTCCGTCGTCGCGCCACCCGTCTTCCCCTCGCCACCAAGCGAGGCCAGCTGGTCGCTGACCTGCTGTTTTCGGCAGCGAAGGAGTTCCTTTGGCGTGAGGACGGTTGTTTACATCTAACTCTGCTTTAGTTCAATGACCGGTGTTCGAATTCCACAGTGCGTTCGAACGTAATCTCGCCTATTGTAGGAGCGAAATATAATAAAGTCTGCTAGCGGGTGTAACTATGTTACAATCCATAATCAATCAGTTAATGAGAAACACAATTAAATTATATCACTCATGGTAAACACTTTTAACCTATGTTGAAAGCAAGGCTTAAGGGACCTAGTTGGGATGACACGCCGACAGAGCGCGCAAACCGATCACGAGCGTAAGCGAGCTCAGCTATCCTGTCTGAGAGTCTGCGACTACACAGGGGTGCTCGCTCGCGTTCACGATCTACTCTCCGCCATTATCTTCAATAAAGACGCATTCTTCTATTGTTCATCTGCATACATTTATTATTCGACCCTGCAATCCTGCTACAAGTTTAATAACTACAACAACCTACCATATTAAGAGAGAATTTAAAAAAAAATAGCAATTGAAAAAAAATGAGCGAGTCTGCTAGTACTCGAGATATTGATGTGTAAACATCTTGTGGCGAGAAAATGTAGAACGAAAGTGTGTTGAGGATTTGTGCACATGGCGGATTTATTCAAAAAAATAATTCCAATTGAATTCAATTTTAATGCGTTTGCAAATTTTTTATTCATTTAAAATCGCTGTACTTGAGACGATCAGCTTATGATAACTAAAATACGATACATATACACTCGATTCTAAAGAATCGAGAAATCTGAATAATTAACTGCTTGTTGTTCTTTTTCTTCATCACATGCAGCATCTTGTGCTTCACCTATATCCGATGTTGCTTCTCTTTCCATAGGGTTGCCGTCTGCTGCCGTTGAAGTCGATGGGCCCACATGAAATGTCGATGTCGCTGGTCGTTAAGTTACATGATCAACGCCCTAGCGGGTTGTGCGAGCCAAAATTTGATTGGTAATTCTAAACTGGTAAAGTCGAAAACTTTCACTCAAATATTGACTGGTAAGCAATTTTTCCAGCATTGGACTGAAGCGATTTTGGTTAGACTGGTAAGTTACTACCAGTCATATTTTGGATGGTAACGGTTTTCGCAGGTCTGCTCATTTATCGCTACCAGTTTTATTTTGGATGGTTATTGGGTTCTCCTGGCCCCGCTCGATTCTCGCTACCAGTTTTATTTTTGATGGTTATTCGGTTCTCGCTACCAGTAGAATTTCAACCGGTATTTTCATTATCGCTCCGTCTAATTTTTACTATTATTTTCATTGTCACGGCCCCGCTCGGTGTTTGCTACAATCGAGTGTCTCCGGTCGTGATTATCTTTAATTTCTTTTTAATATCTCAGAGATTATACCATAAATTAAAAATGGGATGAAACTGAATACACGGAAGGGATTTTGGGATCTTCAGGGAAGTGGTATCAGAATCTTTTATTTTTTTTTTCATATACATACAGAGAGTATTTTCAATCGTATTTCCGTCTTACAGCCCATTCAGATGTCCGCACTAAATCGAATTTTACCGTAGCAGGTGAGGTCGCGTGGCTCTGGATCCGATTGCAAATTCAGAGGAGTGCCTCCTTCGCTGAGGAATCTGCTATAAAACAGTCGATTTCATGTCGAGCCCGGTGTTTCAGTCTTAAACTTTTGTTCGAAATTTATATCGGATAGTCCCTAAGGATGGACACTGGTAGCAGAAAATGCAAGGTCGAATGCAAATATACCAATCTCCAGAACTTCAGGCGCTCATTTAATTTCTTTGCCGATCGCTCATGACAAAATGAAACTAACTTTTTCATTATCAGACTACTTCTTCCTATAAAAGCTTTTGCAAGCCATAGTTTGCTTTTCTCCTTGTGGTAATAGATCGGACTGTAGGGACCTCGGATATCAACCAATGTTTCAAGGACATTTTTGATTTCAGTCAAAATATTTGTTAACTGACCACTACGATCCAATCCGATCTAAAACAAAGTAACATTTGGCCGATCAGCGGTAGCGAGAGCCACAAAGGTTTCACAAAATTTCTGACGAATTACGAATCGTTCTTTTTGGCAAAATTTCGAATAGCATTTTCAATTAACCATAAATATGAATAAAATAACGACATTCACTGACGATTGTGCTGGAGTGAGCGAGACCAATAGAAATTTTTAGTACATCGCTAGGTGACGCGAATCGCAAGCTCTACGATCTCCGCATTAAACAATTACGATATTTTGTTAAAACTAAGAAAAGTTAACTGTAGAATTACTAGTCAGAGTTTCTCTTGCTCTGTTTTTTCATGGAAAACCTATCTCTGAGAATATTTGAATTGCGAATAAGAATAAATAATGAATTGTTATCCTTTGGATTCGGAATACATCAATATGATTATTTGAATAGTCAAAGCAGTCAGAAATCTTACAGAGTCAGCGGAATATATCTCTTTGTTCCAGAGAATATTGTTTTCATCGAGATCGTCATGTATTCCGATCAATTCCACTTGTCGGGTATAATAGCATGAGAAAGAGTTTGACCAGTCGTGGGAAAGTGTCCTTGCGGGGTACACTTTGCAATAGGAAGCACTGCTTGTCAAGAGCTTATTGATCGCATCGACCTGTTAACACAGAGATAAATAAATAATTTAAAAATTGTCTAAAACTCTAATATTTTAGTGAATTGATAGAATATATTTTTTATTTAGCTCTTCGTAAAGAATATGCCAGACATTAACGTCCGGCAATTTTTTCAATGTGTGAAAGTAATTAAATTGATGATTTTATACATAAAATAATGCAATTGTATCAATAACGAGAATCTACTTACTTCGGATTGTAGTCCTAGCTTTCAGATTTCCCCAAATACGGTATTATATCCCTGGCATTTGGCCCAGCGGCAACCGAACACGACGTACCATTTCTTGTTAAAAGCTAATTGATCGTATTAACCTGTTGACACAGAAATAAATAAGTAATAAACAAATGAAAAATCCAGTGATAATAAAATTAAAAATTGTATAACACTCCAATATTTCAGTGGACCGATGGAATATATTTTTTCTTTTGCTCTTCATAAAGAATATGCCAGACGCCAATGGCCAGCGAATTTTCCAATTTATGAAAGTAAATAAATTGATGATTTTTACATAAAGTAATGCAATTGTATTAACAACGAGAATCAACTTACTTCGGTTTGTAGTCCTTCTTGATTTCGCCAAATGCGGTACGATATACCCGGCATTTGGCACAGCAGCAACCGAAGACGAGGTACCGGTTGCTTGCCTTTTTGTAGAATTTATTTTTTGTATCGTAACGGCAATTATATTTTCCTCACAACCAACAATATAACAGCATTGGTTCTCCCTTCTTCAACACTATTTCTGCGATGTAACACGTCCAAAGAAATACCGATCCGTGTGTACGGGATTCATTGCTGCCAATTTTTTAAGGTTATGTTAGATCGAGAGATGCCCCGCACGCAGTAAAGAACTGCAGCGATGAGTTACGAACGTTTTATATCATACAGTACACCAGCACGTGCCGTGACGCCTTTAGCGATGAGTGCATTTATAACCATATGCTGGTAATCGACTGCCATACTGACGTGCGAAAGACAAACGGAACGATAGAACAATCGCGAAGGCGTCACGGCACGTGTTCGCAACTCAACGCTGCAGTTCTTTACTGCGTGCGGGGCATCTCTCTATCTAACATAACCTTAAAAAATTGACAGCAATGAATCCCGTACACACGGATCGGTATTTCTTTGGACGTCTTACATCGCAGAAATAGTGTTGAAGAAGGGAGAACCAATGCTGTTATATTGTTGGTTGTGAGGAAAATATAATTGCCGTTACGATACAAAAAATAAATTCTACAAAAAGGCAAGCAACCGGTACCTCGTCTTCGGTTGCTGCTGTGCCAAATGCCGGGTATATCGTACCGCATTTGGCGAAATGAAGAAGGACTACAAACCGAAGTAAGTTGATTATCGTTCTTAATACAATTGCATTACTTTATGTAAAAATCATCAATTTATTTACTTTCATAAATTGGAAAATTCGCTGGCCGTTGGCTTCTGGCATATTTTTTACGAAGAGCCAAAGAAAAAATATATTCCATCGGTCCACTGAAATATTGGAGTGTTATACAATTTTTAATTTTATTATCACTGGATTTTTCATTTGTTTATTACTTATTTATTTCTGTATCAACAGGTTGATACGATCAATTAGCTTTTAACAAGAAATGGTACGTCGTGTTCGGTTGCCACTGTGCCAAATGCCAGGGATATAATACCGTATTTGGCGAAATCTGGAAGCTAGGACTACAATCCGAAGTAAGTAGATTCTCGTTATTGATACAATTGCATTACTTTATGTATAAAATCATCAATTTAATTACTTTCACACATTGAAAAATTTGCCGGACGTTAATGTCTGGCATATTCTTTACGAAGAGCTAAATAAAAAATATATTCTATCAATTCACTAAAATATTAGAGTTTTAGACAATTTTTAAATTATTTATTTATCTCTGTGTTAACAGGTCGATGCGATCAATAAGCTCTTGACAAGCAGTGCTTCCTATTGCAAAGTGTACCCCGCAAGAACACTTTCCCACGACTGGTCAAACTCTTTCTCATGCTATTATACCCGATAAGTGGAATTGATCGGAATACACGACGATTGCGATGAAAACAATATTCTCTGGAACAAAGAGATATATTCCGCTGACTCTGTAAGATTTCTGACTGCTTTGACTATTCAAATAATCATATTGATGTATTCCGAATCCAAAGGATAACAATTCATTATTTATTCTTATTCGCAATCCAAATATTCTCAGAGATAGGTTTTCCATGAAAAAACAGAGCAAGAGAAACTCTGACTAGTAATTCTACAGTTAACTTTTCTTAGTTTTAACAAAATATCGTAATTGTTTAATGCGGAGATCGTAGAGCTTGCGATTCGCGTCACCTAGCGATGTACTAAAAATTTCTATTGGTCTCGCTCACTCCAGCACTATCGTCAGTGAATGCCGTTATTTTATTCATATTTATGGTTAATTGAAAATGCTATTGGAAATTTTGCCAAAAAGAACGATTCGAAATTCGTCAGAAATTTTGTGAAACCTTTGTTGCTCTCGCTACCGCTGATCGGCCAAATGTTACTTTGTTTTAGATCGGATTGGATCGTAGTGGTCAGTTAACAAATCTTTTGACTATAATCAAAAATGTCTTTGAAACATTGGTTGATATCCAAGGTCCCTACAGTCCGATCTACTACCACAAGGAGAAAAGCAAACTATGTCTTGTAAAAGCTTTGATAGGAAGAAGTAGTCTGATAATGAAAAAGTTAGTTTCGTTTTGTCATGAGCGATCGGCAAAGAAATTAAATGAGCCCCTGAAGTTCTAGAAATTGGTATATTTGCATTCGACCTTGCATTTTCTGCTACCAGTGTCCATCCTTAGGGACTATCCGGTATAAATTTCGAACAAAAGTTTAAGACTGAAACACCGGGCTCGACATGAAATCGACTGTTTTATAGCAGATTCCTCAGCGAAGAAGGAACTCCTCTGAATTTGCAATCGGATCCAGAGCCACGCGACCTCACCTGCTACGGTAAAATTCGATTTAGTGCGGACATTTGAATGGGCAGTAAGACGGAAATACGATTGAAAATACTCTCTGTATGTATATGAAAAAATAAATAAAAGATTCTGATACCACTTCCCTAACGATCCCAAAATCCCTTCCATGTATTCAGTTTCATCCCATTTTTTAATTTATGGTATAATCTTTGAGATATTAAAAAGAAATTAAAGATAATCACGACCGGAGACACCTGATTGTAGCAAACACCGAGCGGGGCCGCGACAATGAAAATAATGGTAACAATTAGACGGAGCGATAATGAAAATACCGGTTAAAATTCTACTGGTAGCAAGAACTGAATAACCATCCCAAATATTACTGGTAGCGAGAATCGAGCGGAGCCGCGGAAACCGAATAACCATCCAAAATGAAACTGGTAGCGAGAACCGAATAACCATCCAAAATGAAACTGGTAGCGAGAATCGAGCGGGGCTGCGAGAACCGAATAACCATCCAAAATATAACTGGTAGCGAGTAACCAGCGGAGCAGCGAGAACCGAACAACCATCCAAATTATAACTGGTAAGTGGGATTAACCAATCTATTCTTGAATCGCGCGACTTTACATGAAAAGAGCCTATCAGTCAAAATTTGAGTTAATGTTTTCGACTTTAGCAATTTGCAAAATCGCACAACCCGCTAGGGCGATACTTCTGATGTTATCCAATCTACTCGTTGATGGTGCGGAATTAAGAATTGAATTGGCAACACGTGCTCTAAAATCTCGCGTACGTTGAGTGTTAGTGCGAGCGATATTTCGCTGCTCCACTCGTCCTGCTGCCAACTTCTCTTCACGTTTTCGTTTCCTGTACATTCTCATGTATTCTGCTGAATCTTTACCCATTTCTGAAATTAACAAATTATTCACTTAGAAAATTATAACGACATCATTATTATTATTTTTCAATTTTATTTTATTGCAAATTAAATATTTAATTAAATTTTGTTTTTCATTTTTTCACAATTTTTATTTATATATGAAGCCAAGATGTCATTTTTTGAATTTTTTCAATCAAATTATTTTTCAATTTGTTAATATCATTATTCCCATTGTAAAATAATTAACCTTGAAAAATCATTAATTTATTTGAAAAAGTTGATTTTTTTTATAAAGATAGTCTATAATCAGTTAAAATTTTTATTTTTCAGTTTAAAAAATCAGTTAAAAATATTAAATTTCAGTTTTTTATAATGAATTTGTATATCATTAATGAACTTTCAATGAATCTGTTTGAAATTGTTATCTTTCATAGAAGTGGTTTACAACACAAAAACGCCATATTAAGCGTATAGCTGAACAATGTGTTTTAAACAATTACATTTTTCAGTTAAATAAATTGATTTTAATGAGAAAGTTTTTTTAATTAAATATTTAAAAATTGATTGAAAACAATTATTTTTAGTTTTTTATTTGAGAGATATTTTTCATGAAAACGGTTCACAACCTCAAAATATTTTAATAGTATAACTAATCGACGTGGTATATATTTTTAGTAAAAATATTTTCAGTTTACTTACTGGCAGTATGTTATTTCACTTCAAAGAATTAAATTCACTATATAAACTTATATTTGAATATGTATGCAATATATATTATATATGTTATATATTGTAACATAGTTACACGCGTGAGCGTAGAAAGAGATGCAGCAATTACGATCGTACAGTATAATAGAGTTATACGCTCGAGTCCACGGTATTAGGTCGAACGGTTATAAGAGCCGATATAGATTCCGAGGATGTAAAAACACCTGGGCGATAGACTCGGTACAAGTGTACCGAAGTTCGCGGGCAATAGGCCATCGAACTCGCGTGAAAAACATGCGACGTCACGCCATCGGAATGCCCTAGCTGACATAACAGCAGGACGGCGACCAACTGATTTTGCTAAGAGGTGAGGGGAAGGCGGAGAGCGGTGTGACAGCGTACCGCGTCAGCAAAGGAAGGCGTTAGATTCAAAAATTACGATGAAAAATGTACAGAGGGGACTGAGGCAAGGGGAGACATATAAAAGGCCGGTGCGGGGACAGGGAAGCTCTCTTGTCTCTCTTGTCTTTGAATGCAGAACAGCGAAAAATTAACAAGGTATCAAAGAGTGTGAGAAAAAATAGTCGCGTGAAAAGCTCATGAGAGCACTAAAATCTCAGCGGAACAGTAAAGATCACTCCATGATCATTCATTAAGAAATTAATAGGGATAGGCGAATAGAGTTCTCGATGAACTAATACATAGAATTTAGTCATCGATAAGTATTATAAAATTCGGATAGTGCATAGAAATAAGAAAACCAGTTATATAAGAATACATTGAAAGTGCGGTCTTTAAACCAGCTGTAGAGACGGAAATTATACGGGCATATGAGTGGAAGAGCGACAGAGCGAAAGTTAAACGGGTATAAGTGAGAAAGAATTGTACACAGAGTTTATACACTCTGTACAAGTAGTGAACGTGTGTGTGTGGCGGTGTAGGTGCGGGAAACGAATCGAAGCCAAGGTGTGAGTGTGCAACCGAAGCTCGAGCCCGCGGATACCGAGAAATTGTGCTCGAATAAGCCGAAATAATAACAACTAAAATCGAGGGAATTCCCTGATTTTCGAGTCCAAGACGATAGAATTCAGTAACGTAGTGGATAGGCTAATTTTAATTAAATCTAGGATAAGCAGGATTAAACATAAGACAGCTAAGATAAGTGAATGAATGGGAGAAGCGTGAAAGACAAAGAATTGTACATAGAGTTCATACACTCTATCGAAAGAGCGAATGCAGAACGTCAGAACGACGAGTGTAGAATCTCTGTGCACCGAGCGTACCATCACACGAAGGTACCCGAACAATAATAGCCTATGTGAGATCGGAGATAGGTAAACAGAAAATAATTCATAATCGTCTAAATAATTGCGGGAATTGCGGATCTGGATGGATAATATGTAAAAATCTGAGTGACCGAAATTAAAGGTGACGTTTTGCGAGATTGTTTTGGCCTGGAATAAAAACCTATTGTCAACCACTTAGAAGTCTAAATTAATTAGTCCCGTGATCGAGCCCGAATCCCCACGAAAAATAAAAATATATGCTAACGTGAAAAATTACCGTTACAATATATATATATATATATCAAACAATCTTATATAATTATTCACACGTTCTCAATACGTTTAACGACGCTAAAACTAACAACTGATTCTCAGTCCGCTAGGGGAAGCAGGGGCCGAAACGTGGCTAGGCTTTGTACACGTCACAAATCTACTATGTGGGTCACTAATTTCTCTGGCGATCTATTCTACCGACGCCTAATCGCATTCTATAGTAATTCTATGCCGTACCGCGAGCGCTTAAGTAGCTGCGCACTAGGGTATTGCACATAGATAGATAGGGCACTTCCCCTTACATACTTCCGTTTCATTTGCTCCAATTTAGACCCATACCGCCAATAAAGATGTTTACACATCAAAAATGCAAATTGTTGAGAATTCCTTCCGGATGAACCTTGACCGATCTGTGCAAAGAGTCCTGATGAGCGAGATGTTGAGCGAGTCCGATGTATAAATGTCCGAGGAAAGTGCTTGAGAGTCCTATGGATGCGCGTGCTGTCCAGTGGATGTGTGTCGCAAAAGTGCCGAATTCTCAAGATGGCTGCGAGTATGAAAGTTTCGTTGGGCGCTGGAGTCAGTTGAGCGAGACAGCCGGTGAGCGAAACCGAAGTCAAGCGAGAGAGACATCCTCTCGCTCGACGCGGCGTGCCAATGAGGCACATCCTCGGCTTCGCGAAGCCCATGCTTCGGCTGTCTTCGACTCAACCGAACACCGCGTAGCAAAGCAGCGCAACAGGTAGGCGCACGACGATTATCGATCGCCGTGCGTCAGCTCATTTTCCAACATTCCGCCCACCATCAGCAACAGGGTTGATGATTAATTCTTCATTGCTGGGTGTTGGATGAGATTGGCAGAACAGCAAGTTTTGAGATTGGCCTGGTGAGCGTGGTGGTAGCAGTTTTGAGGGTCACCACCCTGGCGAGCCCGTCTTCGCCCGGATGCAACTCGGTGACTCGTGCAAGTGGCCACTTGCACGGTGGAAAGCGCTCATCTGTGAGCAGGACCAACGAGCCAACTTGGATAATGTTGTTAGGATGGTGCCACTTTGAAATTGACTGCTGCCGTTGTAAATAATGTGCAGACCACTGTCGCCAAAATTGATGTATTTTTTGCTGCAACAATTGCCACCTTGAGAGCCGTGAGGTTGTCAAATCTTCCAGATTCGGTTCTGGGACCATTGTGAGTGCTCCACCAATGAGAAAATGTCCAGGCATGAGTGCTGATGAGTCATCTGGATCATCGCTGAGCGGTTCCAGAGGCCTTGAGTTAAGTATAGCCTCGATTTGAGCAAGCAGCGTTGAGAGCTCTTCGAAGGTGAGTGCTGTATCACCCACCGTTCGCCGCAGATGGAATTTAACGGACTTTACAGCTGCTTCCCATTTTCTACCCATATGTGGTGCCGCAGGCGGGTTAAACTTCCACGCAATCTGTTGATTTGCGAGAGAAGAAGCGATGAGATGATGCTCTTGCGAAGCCTTACTGAACATCTGACGTATAAATTTGTGTGCACCAATGAAGTTGGTGCCACAGTGAGAATAGATGGTGTGAGGAATGCCACGCCTCGATGAGAATCGCCTGAACGTTGAGAGGAAGCCGTCAGCTGAGTAGTCACTGACGGCCTCAAGATGCAGAGCCGAAGTGGCGAGACACACAAAAACGCAGATCCAGCCTTTATGCGTTTTGCTGCCTCGACCCTTCCAAGTTTTGAGCGTGAGAGGACCGGCGTAGTCTACTCCTGTGTGAGTAAATGCGCGCGATGGTGTGACTCGTGACAGAGGAAGCTGGCCCATCAATTGTTGTGCACGAACTCCTCTCTGTCGAGCACACACCACGCAATGTAATATATGAGATTTCACAGGAGCCCTACCGCCAATGATCCAATGCGTTAGCCTGACTTTAGCTAGTGTGAGCTGCGTGCCTCCGTGAAGAGTACGCACGTGAGCTTGCTCTATTATGAGAGTCGTAAATCGAGAATGGCGAGGCAGAATAGCAGGATGCATTCCTTCATAAGTGAGTGCTGATTGTGAAAGACGACTTCCAACTCTTATTACACCCTCCTCGTCGATAAAAGCTGTTAGTCGACTGAAGTGGTGAGCAGATGGAACATGCGAGCCTGACTGCAGCACTTGTATCTCGTGCTTGAAAAACACGGCTTGTGTTGCTTTTGTCCAAAACATTGTAGCTGCAGCCATTTCTCTCGCAGTGAGTGGAGCGTTTCCTACTGATTCTAACCTCCCCCTCATTTTTGCCACCGCCCTGACACAAAATGAGGTGAGACGACATAATTTAGAGAGCGTTGAACAGCGATGTATGAGTTCCCAATGATACTCTGGCGCCTGTGTTGCCGCGAGGAGAGCTACCCCCGGTCGGGCTTCCAAAATGCTCAAATTCTCTACGTCAGTTGTGGCTTTCGGCTAAAATTCATCAGGCTTCACCATCCACGGTGGACCTGACCACCACAACTGATGAGAACATAATTGAGATGTTGATATGCCCCGCGAGGCACAATCAGCTGGATTACTTGTGCCTGCCACGTGACGCCATTGAGCACTGGGTGTGAGTTCTTGTATTTGAGCGACTCTATTTCGGACATAGTCCTTCCATCGAGAAGGATGCGCTTTGATCCAGGTGAGAGTTACTGATGAGTCCGTCCACAGGTGAGTAGATGAAATTTTCATCTTGAGCGTGGCTTGAACGTATGCAACCAGCTTAGCTAACAACAATGCTGCAGTTAGTTCGAGCCTTGGTATGGTGAGCTTCTTGAGTGGTGCCACGCGTGTTTTTGAGCAAACAAGTGGAGCCACCTTTCCTGTGGTAGTTGAGTCGACTGAGATATAAATCACAGCGGCCATGGCCAGTTGAGATGCATCAGAGAAGCCGTGCAATTCCACTTTTGAGTTGCTCCATGTGTTAAACCAACGAGGAATTGAGAGTCTGGCCAGACATTTGAGATCTTCCCTGATTGCAGTCCATTGTGCTGAGACTTGGGATGGCAGTGGTTCATCCCAGCTGAGCTTGTGAAGCCAAAGCTCTTGTAACAGAATCTTGGCTCTTATCACAACCGGTGAGACGAAACCGAGTGGATCAAAGAGCTGAGCCACCTCAGAGAGAATGAGGCGTTTTGTAAAACTTTCTTGAGCTGAGTTGAACCGGGATGCGAACTTGAACTTGTCTTCACTAGGAAGCCAAGTCAAACCAAGAATCTTTGTCTCGCAGTCGTCCATTGAGATAGCTGAGCTTGACCTTGATGATGAGATATTGGCAAATACTTTGAGGTCTGACGAGTGCCACTTGGCGAGTGGAAAACCGCCCGCCATGCACAAGTCCTTGAGCTGTTGAGCTATTTCAATGAGCTGGTGAGTTGAATCCGCCCCACCGAAGATGTCATCCACATACCTGCCAAATTTGATAGCTGGCACAGCAAGCGGAAACCGATGGCCTTTATCTTCGGTTAGCTGCATGAGTGTTCGAATTGCCAAATATGGCGCAGCTTTTGTACCATATGTAACCGTAGTTAGTTGAAAAGGCACAGGATTTTGTTGATCATCTTTCCATAGAATCCGTTGAAGATTCCAATCCTCTGGATGAACTCGGATCTGACGATACATTTTTGTTATGTCAGTGGCGAAGATGTGTCTATGTTGACGGATCCAAATGAGCACCTCCGAAATGTTGAGCAATAAATTCGGTCCGGTGTGCATGATGTCGTTGAGAGATTTTCCTGATGAAGTTGAACTCGACCCATTAAATACAACACGTAATTTGGTGGTAGTGCTGTCTGGTTGAAGAACACCGTGGTGAGGCAAGTAATAATGCTTTTCACATTTATCTGATTTTGACGCCTTCACCATATGACCGAGTTGCTCATATTCGTCCATGAACTGTGTATAGAGCTGACCGTATTCAGCATTTTTTGAGATTTTCCGTAAAGTGTGTTGCAGACACTGAAATGCTCGTGAGTGTGAACTTCCAAGATTCGCAGGCGATGATATAAGAGGAAGCCGAACGATGTACCGGCCTGTAGAATCACGCTGATGCGTGTCTCGAAAATGATCCTCGCATGCCTGCTCCTCTGGTGTGAGTTGACTTACTGTGTCCTTTGGTGGCTCTTCCTAAATCCAAAATTTCGTTAGCACATTTTGTAATTCCTGATCGTCATGTTGCACCGCAGCATGATGAACAGTGAGTGCGTCAGATTGGCATGAGTTTGTTGGTCCAATGATGAGCCACCCAAATATAGATAATTGTGCAATAGGTGCAGATGATGTGCCCTTGAGAATATTTGGTTTAATAACCTGTCCATAAATATCTGCTCCAATTATGATATCGATTGGTCGTGGTGTGAGAAAGTCAGGGTCAGCCAGTTTCAACTTCACTATGTGAGGCCATGTACGAACTGACGACTCAAAGGATGGCAAGTGAGTAGTAACCGTGTTGAGAATGTGAGCCAGTACTGTGACTTTCTCCTTGGTGTATGTGGAACACAGTGTGAGCTGTACCGAGCCATGTGTCTGCGTTGAGCGCCTTCCACCGACCCCTGTGATCGGAATTGATGAGTGCTTGCGTGTTACGTTGAGCTTACGAAAGAGTTCTTCCGTAATAAAAGTCAATTCCGACCCAGGATCGATGAGAAGTCTTGCTTGATGAGCTGAGACCGATGTGTGTATGTCTGCTAATGCAGTTGCCAATAATGTTGAGCAGTTCCATGTGAGCTGTGCCGATGAGAGAACGACCGCGACGACATCCTATTGAGCTGAAGCCTGTGACTGAGCCGGTTGCACGTCGGAAGCTGTTGCAGGGGGCGCTGCCGGATGCAGCATCGTGTGGTGCCGCCCTGAACACTCCTTGCACTTCCGGCTCGATCGACAGGCCGACGCGTTATGCCGACCAAGGCAGTTGTAGCACAGCCGTGCTTTCTCCGCCATCTTGCGACGATCACCCACAGTGAGCCGCCGGAACTCAGGACACATAACAATAAAGTGCCCACGAGCCCGACAGCAGTCACAGGGGTATTCATTCGCGGTGAAGGTTGACGACGGAGCGCCACGTGCTGCGCTACCTGCGTGATGCGCCGCGGCGCTATGCGTCCCGGCCTTCGCTGGGGGAGGGTTCGCAGAAGACGGTCGGTTTGAGGTTGTCCCAGTCTTGGGAGTGGCCTTCGCCATCTCCAACTCTCTCACCTTGGTCTCCGCAAACTCCTCGAGCTCAGCAAAAGCCGGGAAGTCCGATGTGCGTCCTAGCTTCGTCTCCCAGGCCTCACGCGTGGTTTGGTCAAGCTGTTTTGCCAGCAACCTCACCATCACGCAATCCCAGAGCTCTCCCTTCGTTGCCAGCGAAGAAAGAGCCCTGTACGCCTCGGAGAACGAAGCCAGGATTGATGAGAATGATTTTGTGTCGGATGAGCAGGACTTGAGTGCGAAGAGCCTGTCCAGGCGCTCCTGCACCAGCAGCCGCTTGTTCTCGTAACGGGAGACCAGTGTCTCCCATGCCTGATTAAATGATTCGCAGGTGACTGCGAACCCCTGAATGAGCTGCGCCGCCGTGCCCGACACGCAGCCACGCAGATACAACAGCCGGTCGACATCAGCAAGGCGGGCATTTCGGATGACCAGCGACGTGAACACGTCACGGAACGCCGGCCATCCGGAATAGTCCCCTCCAAACATCGGCAGCTTTATCTCCGGCAGCCTTGTGTGGGGGCGCGGCGACGCTACGGGTGCCGGTGCAGGAAGGTGCCCTTGAGCTAACCTCCCCATGGCTTCCTGAGCTGTGACCTTGGCCTTAAAGGCGACCTGCGCCTCAAGGCTTTGCAAATCGTCTGCAAAATAGTGATGGTCGACACAGCTCGGGGGCACGAAGACTCCAACAGCTCGTGTTCCTTCCGGAAATCGCTGTGGATCTCCGTGACCTGCTCGACGTAAGCGTCAAGCGACTCCATGGTGAGGGTATCTCCGCCCTCGTTAAGCAGAGCAATTACCGTTTGCAGATGAGCAATCCGGCGCCGTTGGGATTGGACCTTCAACGCCATCTCGGTTGTAAGTCGAGTTGGCGATCGGGTCTTCTTCGGAACGACGCCGGCCCCAGGAACCAACAATGTCCTTTTTTCCTCAAGATCTCCAGGCGCCACCCCAGAGTCCGTCGGATTGCCCTCAGACATTGCTAGTCTTGTTGCAAACGGTACAAGTAGAGAAAGTGAAGATAGCAACGAAGATTCTCCGCAGAGATGTACTTTACCCCACTTGCAGCTCCGCTTGACGAGGTGATGAGCCGATGAGGATCCTGCGATGGGCTACACAGAGTCCTACCCCAGATGAGCCGATGAATGTGCAGAGATGAGAGCGGAAGGTAGAAACCCTGGTCTCTCTTGCTCAAGTCGAGGATCCGGCTCGAAGGACCAAATGTTGAGAATTCCTTCCGGATGAACCTTGACCGATCTGTGCAAAGAGTCCTGATGAGCGAGATGTTGAGCGAGTCCGATGTATAAATGTCCGAGGAAAGTGCTTGAGAGTCCTATGGATGCGCGTGCTGTCCAGTGGATGTGTGTCGCAAAAGTGCCGAATTCTCAAGATGGCTGCGAGTATGAAAGTTTCGTTGGGCGCTGGAGTCAGTTGAGCGAGACAGCCGGTGAGCGAAACCGAAGTCAAGCGAGAGAGACATCCTCTCGCTCGACGCGGCGTGCCAATGAGGCACATCCTCGGCTTCGCGAAGCCCATGCTTCGGCTGTCTTCGACTCAACCGAACACCGCGTAGCAAAGCAGCGCAACAGGTAGGCGCACGACGATTATCGATCGCCGTGCGCCAGCTGATTTTTCAACACAAATGTTATTACAGGTTATGACGGACTTACACGAGAACAAATCTGTCACAAATTATTTTATGTCACACATACTTTTTATTCACTTGCTATATGGCTCATCACTAGTGATGACAATGAGCTTTTGAAGAAATGACATGGCAAACTTTATTTGAAAAAGAAACTGATAAATCGTAATTTTCGAAACAGCTCTCAGTGTAGTACAACGCATGACGTGTATGTGTTGTGTATTTTCTTTTCAGTTTGCCGGGGCATTTGCTTACGCGTGCGGGCGTTCGTGACTGGCCTTTGGTCTTGTCGTGCTGGCCAATGGTAGTGTAAGACACATGTATGTTCAAATTCAAACATCAAAACATGGATGCAACGGCGTGTCTGTGGGCGTATCTACGAGTGATAATGGTGAGCGGTGACACAACTTGCATACGCAAATGCGATTCATTCAGGATCTACAGTCGGCAAGTGTAACATTGCAAAAAGCGAAAGGCGGGAAACTTTAAAACTAAAAAATCCTTTCAAGAGAAATATTGTGATTCCTCAAAATTACTCACACAGCTGCATTCCTCACTGTTTCCTGACATGCAAGTCAAATTCCTCGCATTTTGCGGAATTTGAGGAATAATTCGGTGATTTCAACATCTTAAGATATAAGGTGTATTAATAAAACCAAAACATAGTAATCTTCCATATGTATGAACTCGTGAGACTTAAACATATATAGTTCATCGAAAATTGAAAGGACGCAAATCTTCGGCAGCGTACGTTAAGTGATACCCTGGTTGGTCGTATCGCTAACGACACGGACTTGTTCGTCTAGCCCTGCATGTAATCCGATAATATGCTCCAATTCCCAATGAAGGGACGGCAAGTTCTTGTCTTTCTAGAATACGAGTGTGCCAACGCACAGAACTTCGTTTATACTCTGCTCCTTCCACTTAGTTCGGGCTTCAAGTTGTATGAGATATTCACGACACCATAGCGACGAAAAATGTGTGCTGAAGTTTGGTTAATAATAGCATACCGCGTAAGACGATTAGAGTTCTCGAGAGAGTGCATACCGATCAGTTGGATCACTAGACAACGGCGTTGTAGGTTGTGAATTCAGGCACGCCCTAGCGGGTTGTGCAATTTTGCAAACTGGTAAAGTCGAAAAAATCTCCAATTTTGATTGGTAGCGACTTTTCATGTAAAGTCCAACCAAAATCGCTTCAGTCCAATGCTGGAAAAATTGGTTACCAGTCAATACTTGAGACGAATTTTTCGACTTTACCAGTTTAGAATGACCAGAAGTTTGTGATTTATGTCAACTCTCTTGCGAGAAGGCTGTACCTCGGGTCGAACCCACACCAGCACTGTTAACTCACGTCCGGTGGTCGACGGACAATTATGTTATCTTGACCTACCATCAAAGCCACAAAACCTTTTGCCCGACAGAGTCCAACCCATTTAAAGGTTGTCTACGGCATAGCCGTGGGGCTGCAACAACCTCCCTGTCACCCAATTAGTCCGAAGACTTAACGTCTCGTTTGGTGAGCACCCGAGCCTACACCATGGCGGGGTTGCTAATACCCGTACAGAAAAGACGTTCACCCAGGGCAAGCAACCACAAAACACTTGACGTACTCCCGACCTTCTCCAGCGACATGTACAGAGTCTGGTACAACGTACTCCTGACTCTGGTACAGCCACCTTCACAAGCCGAAGACCTCCTCCAGCAGCACGTACTCCCGAGCCCGGTACAACGTACTCCCGGCTCCGTATGGCCGCCTTTGAAGGCCTGGTACACAAGATCATTATGGTTGCGATCTGGGTGGGCACAGTCCACCATCTGTGTGCGCCGTAAGTTTAGAATGACCAATCAAATTTTGGCTCGCACAACCCGCTAGGGCGCTCCAATTTTCGTTATCAGATTATAAAAGTCCTCGAAAGTGAGTAATGCATCGCCAAGTATTCTTTTTAGGTGAGTCTTGGCTGCTTTTATGCCGGCTTCCCAGATCCCCCTCCCCATATGGGGAGAATGAGTGGGTATGAAATGCCATTGAACAAAATTATCAATTGAATAATCAATTACTTGTCGTTGGGGAACTCTCTTTCGAGCAATTTTGCAAAATCTTTAAGCTCATTATTAGCTCTCATAAAATTCGAGCCGTTATCTAAATATATATTCGTACATTTATCGTGACGTGCGATGAAACGTTGCAACGCATTGAAGAACGCCTTTGTTGTCAAGTCTGAAACTAGTTCTAAATGGATAGTTCGTATCGCGAGACATGAATAGACAGAGGTGCGCTTCCGTCGTCTTGTTTTTGAAGACCTTTATATTGAAGGGCCTATCGTATTCAACTCCTACGTTTTAGAATGCTCGACCAGGTTGGACGCGCACTGAAGGTAAGTTGCCCATAATTTGTTGAAGATACCGTGGTCGCAGATAGACACATGTTCGAGTTTGGGATGTTGTCCTCGTTGCTGGTGGTGTGAATTGTCAAGTATAAATGGGGATAAGTCGGGGACGAGACTGGTGGTCATACAAGAAAGCAAAGCAGTGAATAAACCGCAACGACAGATATATTTGAGTAGATCGGATTTATACAGTAGAGTGTAGACAAAATAATGCACAGAGCACAGTAATCAAAATGTTACATTGCGTTCTAAGAATAAGAAAATCTGCGCTCACGTACAGATATTTTTGAGCACGTGGCACCGGGCACTTGACACCGAGACACGCACTTTCAGAGTGTAACGACGAGTTGCACTGTGTTGACATCTGATGGGCACCTACTACCTTTTACTATTCATTTAAAGCCACTGGGTAGCCTATCCTCACTTGAGTACCGATGAGGAGGGTTACGGTTGAGTTGTTCTGAGAATTTTGAGAGAATTTGAGAGACGAGGTAATCGCTCGGCGTTCCATGGGAAAAATTCAAGATCTCTGCCAGTTTAAACGTACAGTTACGTGATCGCAGTTCAGTAACGAACGTTACGACGCGTAACGAGAAATAAAAGAAGATCGTAGAATAACCGCAGATATCAGCGGATTGGAAATTCATTGTACTGGCAAACGGTGCCCATAAACCGAACACCGATATTTACCAGATAAACTTGTTAAATAAACCCACTTTTACCTACTGAGAAGTCAAAATTAATTATTCCTGTGTTCGAGCCCGAATTCTTCCCCTCAGAAGATAAATTAATGTGAACTATAAAAATTACCGTTACAATCACTTATTCTGTAGTTGCTAAAACCTTATCTCAAATCATCTCTCATACTTCTCATACTTTCTCCTCTTGAACAATCTGCAGTAGTAGTGGTAAGATCGTTATCAAAAATTGAATGTCTGATCTGATTATTTTCATGTATTTCTAACTTTATCAAAGTGTAATCAAATTTCCAATTTATATACTACGTTCAACGAGACAGCGACACAGCTTCACGCAGCTTTGAATGGTCCGCAGGTCGGGTGAGGGTAGTGGGGCTTGCTGCTCAGTACCGTAGCTAAATTGTCGTACATTTGGGCCCTTCACCAAAAATCTATGCTCTGTAAAAGGATAACCGTTGCGTTTAGGTGCCTGGGACCCCTTGTTGGTTTTAGCCGGATTTGGCCAATTGCAAAGCCCGTTTGACAACTTGGAGAGGGTAAAGAGGGCGGACAATTAGGCGCGGTCTGATCGTACCGGACGAATTTAGTTTAGGAAGCGTGTCGTTCTCTCGTTGAATACAGTATAGATACCACAGCTTAAGCATCACAATGTCGCAACACTCTATGGGTTCGCCCCAAATGTCGAAGGAAATTATAAGGAAAAAACAGCATCTCACGTGTGATCCAAATACGATTAAGTCGATTTCTTTTATGTTATTATGGATCAAACAACGGATACAAGCACCATAAACCAATATGGTATTATTGTATTGTATTACTGCAAAGTCAGAGGATGCGTAGCTACACTATTTTTTCATATGGTTGAGGTGAAGTCAGCAAACGCAGATAGCCTTTGGGATTGTTTAACCCCTTGCACTACCGTGAAATTCGGAACAAGCCGTACCTAACTTCAGACGTTCTTGTTTAGCCCGAGATTAAGACCACGAGTACGGCTCGTGATATTCATGTTTGGACTGAAATATCAATTACGAGCCATACTCGTGATATTCACATTTGACATGAAATTAAACAACGAGCCTGACTCGTGATATTCAAGTTTGGCCTAAAATTTTCATCACGAGTCAGACTCGTGAAAGTAGTGCAAGGGGTTAAAAACTTCCATTACTGCAAAAAATATACCACTAAGGAATTTAGTTGGATTTTCTGTGGGTACACGCAATGTGATGTTCGGATAACTCTGTTTCTACTGATAACATGAAGAAAGACCTTCCGCATATTGTCTGCATCAAATGTTTATGCCACATGATCCATTTCGCTGCATCTAAAGCATGTTTAAAGCTTTCTAGATCCACGGAAGACTCGATAAGAGACTTGGGATCACATTTTGATCGAAGTTATGCCAGAATTCAAATTTTGAAAGGATTTCAAGAATTCTTCAAATTTGAAATGAATAAAATCTTATCGCCTACAATCACCCGGTGGTTGTCATTGAAAGCCTATGTGGATAGTCATCGAGCAGTATGAGCGACTTAGTGGCTATTTAACAAACGCAGTTTTCGAAGATCCATCTAAAACGACAAGTCATGCTGCAAACGATGAAGAATAAATTCACAATAATGTATTTGGAATTCATGGCTTATATCTTAGGACTTTCGACAGATTTTAATACTTTGTTTCAAAGTGAGACGCCACTATTTTACCTTGTGAAACCTAATACTGAACGAGTGTTTAGGAATATATATGGCAAATACATGGACATATTCAGCTTTCGGGGAGAAAATGTATTCACGTTTAATCATACCAATTCTAGGACGTTTATCCCAATGAAGAAATTGTATGTGGATGTTGGGCAACTGACAGCATGCAAAATCTTCGTCGAGACACTGATCTGAGCAATAGTCAGTTATTCAAATCTGATTTGAATTGTTTGTATAAAACTTGCTTGGAGTTTTATATTGAGCTCGCATTCTAAAATAGCGGCTGCAAATTCATAGACGACATATTTGACATAATTGAGATTGTAGATCCGGCAACTGCTCAGAAGTTTTAGCAAAAAAGTCTAAGTGATATTCTAAACAGATATCCAATGCTGCTAGAATTTGTTGACAAGCAAGCCCTTGAGAACGAGTGGAGAGAGATGGCGTAACTAGATTTTTCCCGACATGCCTTGGATGTTCTCGTGGTACAGAAGTTTTGGAAGCAGGTCTTTGCTATGACGAATTCTGCAGGTTAGTGATAGTTTCCAAATCAGCGTATGTTTGACAACAATTCCAGCTATGTATCTCTGAGTTATTATACATCTTTACAGGTGAATCTATATTCCCATATCTCAGAACCGTAATACGAGGGCCATTTGAAAAGATTCCGGCCTCATCGACATAAAGGAACTGTAGAAAAAAATTTCTTTCGCCGTCCGATAAAGGGCCTTGACATATGTAAACCGTAAAAATTTTAAATCATTCTGATCATTACTTTGTCTATGGCACTCTTCCAAAGTTGTCAGCTGACATTGTCTGTGAACAATGGAGAAAATTGAGTATCGCGCAGTGATAAAATTCCTTCATATGAAAGGGAAAAAGACTCAGGAAATAAAAGATGAGTTAGACTCTGTATACGGTGAGGTATACAGAGCCTTTCCTTCAATTCTAACGCTGAAATATTGGGTGGCCGAGGTCAAACGTGGGCGTACGAGCATTTTAGACGAGGAACGTTCCGGGCGCTCTAAAACCGCTACAACTGACGAAATGGTCGATTTAGTACATCAAACTGTGATGGACGATCGTCGATTGACTGATAAGGATATTGCTGAGGCTTGTGGCATATTATCTGAATGGGTGTACAAGATTTTACATCAAGATTTGGATATGAGAAAATTATCCGCGCGCTGGGTGCCGCGCTTATTGACGATCGACCAAAAGCGATTACACGTAAATACCATGGATCATTAGTAACGGCTACTTACAGCACATATATCTAGATAAACCTTATTTCCGACTTCGCGACCCGGAGCGGATGAAAAGCTACATATCTCCATGCGGATCAAAACGCATACATTCTTGGTAAAGTTTAGACAAGGAAAATGTACGCGGATAAAAACTGATTAACCGCGAATGTCGACGTCTATCGTAAAAAAAAGATACAATATACTCTTCTCGTATCGCCGGACGAAGTCGAAAACATTGTTAACCAGCAGTTTTTACTGTCGGATAGATGAAATATAAAACAAATTGAAATGTATAGATTATGATTACGTCTCTGTTAGTTTCGAACAGACATTTTGAGCAGGGCTCATGTATCCGAAAGATCAATTCTGACGGAGAAATTTGCATACGTTTTTTATCAAATATGCGTTTTGTCTTAAGACGATGTACGTGGGGCAGATCGTTTTAACCCTTAGCGGCCACACCTCAGCCAGGCCACATAGCGGCCACATGGGGTAACTCATTACCCAACGCTGAAGAACTTAGTTGTACAAGACATATGGGTGTTTTAAGACTCCTAACCGATTGTTTCATGTTTGTTGAAGAGTTTCTTAACATTTCAAATGATTTTTATCCGTCAATTTATAGATGGCGTTCTAAAAACTGATCATATATGTGAAAAATCAGCAAGAATGGCTTTTTTCAGACAACAATTCATTACTCCGCCATTTTTCAATATTAAGGGCTAACATTTTAGGATTGTACGCACAACATATACCACTACCATAAAAAAATAATAGTATCCGCCAATCATTCAAAAAGTATATTTATTTTGCAAAATTACTAGAGGAAAAAATGAAAAAAATTACAAATCATAAAATTTTATAAGATGACGTTACTTGTATCAATTTCAAAGGTTTTAGACCTCTAATTTCACTTTTCCTGAGCCTGGGGTAACTAGTTACTCCGTGTGGCCGCTAAGGGTTAAAATACATCACAGCGTGTAAGCTTCATATCTTGTTTCAATGCTTGATCGGATAATATTATATTTTATCGGCGGACATATGTTTGAATAGTACACTGATTTTTTGCAACGTACCTTCCATCTATAGCGTCGACCGGCTCCGCCAGAATTCCTAGTTCTTGAAAGCACTGTTCCATTCGTACGCGTCTCTCGGGTCTCCTCAGTAAATTGATCATGTAAATCTTGTCGAAGCCCAAACTGTCCTTATTCAGATATTTCACGAATTTCTTAAGTTTCTCCGACAGCAAAAGAGGTTGTTGCTGGGCTGTGAATGAGATAGAGCGGTAAGACAGTTAACAGCAACGACATAGAAAAGGCTATTGTGAAAAAAGCTTGCACGTAAAAATATAAAATCCATGATAGTAATTTATTATTTTTCATAGCAATTGTGCCTTTCTAGAAGCAGGGCTTATAATCACTTGATTTTCATTAATATCAGACAAAGTTTTATTACAATTAATCCAAAGTCCTACAAAAATCTACTATTATAATTATATCAATTGATAATCGAAAATATTATTATTATAAAAGATAAAATGACGGCCTAATAAATGTTTTTAACAATTAGAAAAAGTGGTGCATTGAGTGACATTGCCAAAACAAAAACGTGTCGTGTAATATCGATTACCCCATCTTCACCGCAAAAAGCAATCATAATTTATTTTGATTACTTATTCATTTTTCCACTGGTTTTTATTCTAATGCCAAGATTGTTCAAATAATATTTCATTCCAACTTTCTACGACATTCTATCTATATCTCTTAGCTAGAGTAATAACGTAAATAATTTGTCGTCTGACCGATATCTCAGATAAAGCACGCACCTAATATTTCAAGTTTCAGGTTTGTCAGCTGATGCGCGTCGCTTGCTAGTGTGTCTTGACTCTCCAAGGGTACCATTACGTATCCATAAACTTGGTCGTTACATACGTGCAACGGTATGCCCGACATGTTGGCACATAAAGCAAAAGTGATAATATCGTCTTCGGGACCCTCGTAATTCTTTAGTTTGGCAAAATTGTACGTCAGCGAGTCACTCTCTTCTCGTCTTAAATCTATTAGTACCGCGCTGTGAATCATTGGCACTTTATGGCAGCCAAGATCTTGGCGATTGAGAATGGGCGTGTACCTCTCGGTTCTCGTGTAATAATAATCGGCAGTCATTCCCGCCCAGAAATTGCTGTACATTCCATCTGATTTCACCAATGGGGCGATCACAGTCTCGTTTTTTGACATCAAAAGATCCAGCGTTGCTGGATTCGTCAAAAACACGTCGGCATCTAGCACCTAAAGAAAAAAAATGTATACATAGATAGAGGGAGGGGGGCTTCGCTCGCGAAGTTCCTTTTGTCGCTTGTTACACGTTCCGATCGAATTTTTTATCTCCAATCAATGCTCGTTTTACATCCTGAACGTTTTAGTTTTCCCTAACTTCTTCAATTTACCCCCAATCGTCTCCGTGCTTAAAAAATCCGATAGAATTTAAACCAAATCGATCAAAATAATCGTTGTGTTTAATCGTAATCAGTTCTATTTAATGGAACAGTTACCTAATGGAATCAGAACCCATAACGTTTATGTTGTATCATAATGACACGATATTAATTTAAAGTATACTTACTACTGTGTTCAAAAAGTAAGGTGAATTTTTAATTTAAACTTCCCGCGTTAACCGAATTGGACAAATTAATTTTTTTTTCAAGTTGGTAGGACTGTTAGTGACACCTGTGACAAATTACATGTCAATATCATCATTAGTTTTTAGTTTACGCTTGGTTTTGTGAACAAAGAAAAGTGAATTTGGCGATTTTTACGATGTCGAATTTTGTTGAGCAAAGAAGTGCTATTAAATTTTGCTTGCGGAATGAAATTTCCGCCGCTGAAACGTGTCGAATGTTACAAAAGGCCTTCGGTGACGAGACTATGTCACAGAAAAATGTTTACAAGTGGTACAAAGACTTCAAAGAAGGCGGAGAACGTGTTGATGATTTGGAACGCTCTGGACGACCATCGACGTCAATTGATGAGCACATCAAGAAATAAAAAATCTGCTATTTGTGTGTTGGAAAGTTTATTGATGATACAATTGGTCTATGTGGATGATTTGCTTTATGTATTTTTGGTAATGTGTACATAGACATAGAATTTTATTCATGACTTTTATTATAACGGTGATTTTCTTAAAATTTGACACACATCTTTAACCTACAATAACAAGCGAATGATATCGAACAACAATAACTACATACAGTATGTATTGGTTTTATATGATGGATAGAAGAACCCTTAACTTTGCACACTCTAACGCATTGTAGAAAGCAAGCAGCGTCTAGATTACTGGGTAATTATATTATTTTTTAAATTATTGAACGTTATAATTTTAATATGAGGTTTCTTTTCTGGTCTAATTGGTTATAATTTGAATTATTAATATTTACAATAGTTTGAACGTGCGATATTGTTGACTTAAGAACAGAGTTTTATTTTAATTTAATTATTATATACAAATAGCATTTATTTTAAATAATAGAATAGGGATAACACACATATATCGTTTATATAAGAAATTGTTTATTGTTTATTGTTTAGTTTCATATTACTTTGTAGAATGTAAATAAAACGTTTCTGAGGAGGGTCCCGACCAAAGGGCCGAAACGTAAAAAGGAGGATTAAAGTTCTTGAAGGTCGTTCAGTGCCGAAGCTCCCCCATATCTATCAACTACACGACCAAAGCACCAAATCAAGATGAGACTTGGATTTATGCCTATGATCCGGAAACAACTGATCAATCGAGCGAATATCGTGCCAAAGGTGAACCGAGACCGAAAAATCCATACCAAAGTCGCTCAAAAATCAAGGTCATGTTGACAGTTTTCTTCGATTATCGTGGTGTGGTGCATTACGAATTCCTTCCCACTGGCCAAACTGTCAACAAGGAATATTATTTAAGTGCTATGCGTCGTTTGCGTGAAGCTATTCGCAAGAAAAGGCCAGAATTATGGAAAGACAACACTTGGATTTTGCACCACGATAATGCACCGTCGCACACAGCACTGGTTCTTCGTGAGTTTTTCGCCAAAAACTCCACTCATGTCGCTCCACACCACCGTATTCGCCTGATTAAGCACCGTGTGACTTCTGGCTGTTCCCAAAGCTCAAGAGACCACTCCGGGGAAATCGTTTTGAGTCGATTGAAGAGATCAAACGTGAATCGCTACGCGCATTGAAGGCTATACCTGAGGACGACTTTTTAGCATGCTTCAAAGATTGGAAAAAACGTTGGCATAAGTGTATTGTAGCTAGGGGGGATTATTTTGAGGGGGACGAAATCGATTTGGAAGAATAAATAAAAAAAATTTATTTTAAAATAAAATTCACCTTACTTTTTGAACACAGTAGTATATGTACTTTTACATAATCAGTATGTATGGTCTACGTAAAATAATATGGTGTTTGGGCTCTAGGACGGGTAGCGCGGCGATGGTAAGCCGCAAAATTATTAAGACGCGTTAGATTTAAAAATTACAATCGAAAATAAGGAAGAGGGCAATGAGGCAAAGGGGAAGACTAAAAAAGAGCCTGCGCGGGGGGAAAAAGGCTCTCTTAGCCCGAGGCTCTAATCTGGAAAGTGCGTGCATGAAGAAAAGTCACAGTTATCAGTTTGTAATTTTACCGAAAATAGTCTATCGAGATACGTGTTTTTTTGGTCACAGTAGAAAACAGTAGATTATCGAAAGACGTTTATTCCTGGTGATTGTGAGGATCCGTGGTGAGCAAACAAAAGGAAAGACGGAAGGACAGGCGAGTCAGTGAAATATCATAGGAATTATTAGTAACATTTTAGGTAGATAGTTTTTAAGTGGATAGAATTAAGTGAATAGAAGTACGTCACTAGAATTAAGTTAATAGTATTCAAACGATATAGTTAACACGTATCGCATTATGACCCCGAAAAATAGGCTAGAAGAGAATAAGCGGTCTGATATAAAGAGAAAACAAGGACGTGAAGCGAGGGAGATAGCTAGAGCTATAGATATAATAGAGACATCGGTCCGAAGAGCGAGTTCGACGCGTTTAGCTGTATGTGTGTGCGTCGAGTGAACGGCTCACTACTAACGCACGAAACAATAACAGATTACCCAGTTGATTGCACCGAGAGCCTATGTGATAGCCGAAAAAAATTGTAAGAATAATCATAGGAATTACAAAATTTAAATGAATTGTACTGGTTATCGGTACCAGGAAACCGAACGTTAACACTCTGTTTTTAATTGTTTGCATAAATAAACCCTACTCTCACCTACCCAGAAGTCTATAATTAATTACACCTGTGATCAAGCTCGAATTTCCCCTGGGAAAATAAATTTAAGGTGAACGAGAAAAATTATCGTTTCAATACTTATATATAATAACCCTGATTTTCTCATATTCAGTCAAAGAATTTCTCTGAATTACTCGAATATCCTTCGAATTTTTTCCCACTTCCTGCAGATTTCGTAACACGAAATAGAAGATCGGCGATTCTCGTGAAACTTCAATGCTTTGCATTAAAATACTCCTCCGATTTTTCCGACAACTTGGAAAATTGACGATCATTAGCAGGAGTACTATATATTACAGTGCTCCAATTGTAGAGCAATGACTACTTCTGACCCGGTCAACAAGCCGGGGGTAGTTAAGTTACTGGCCATGAGCGACTTATATATAATGGTAGATACCGAGCGCTTACTAGATACTGCAGCTCTCTAGCGGCATCTCACAACACTGAGTTTTTCAGAATATCTTCGACCTTCTCACGTTTTGTAATTTTAAGAATACGCCTACCAGTCAGTTACGTCAGATTGAGAGTTTTAAACCCATATCAAGGTCATTGTGTTTCCCTCGTTCGGGTGTGGTATAGCGCCCGCCGCGCGCGCACCCGGCGCACTGACCAATTAACAGTCAGGAGGCGCGTGACGTCACTGACTACGCCGCGCGCTGTTCAAACGTTCCAATTACAAAATGAAGGATGAATACAATTATTAGCCGTACTATTATTTCTGTGTACTCTTTATCAATAAATAAAATGTTTGCTTCCCTTAATTATTGAAATTGTTGATCGTTTCATGTGTTTTTTAAGAGTATTTGTATGGAATTCATGATGTTGTGGCGGTTTTTCAGTAACAGTCGGGAAAATTTAAATCTTGTAATGGCAATGACATGAATACTTAGTAGGTCATATTACGAAATATTTCGATTTTGTCTTTTTGTCGCGACAATTCAAATTTTGACAGTGAATCGTAGTGAGCGAAAAAAAATTACGAATTGACTAGCTCGAGATTCGAACCTCCAATTTTTGAATTGTCAGTCTGGAATGCTACCACTGTCTCGTAGCTGTAGCTTATTGAGAAATAAAAGTAAGTGGTGTTCTATGCAGTAGAGTGAAAATAAATCATTGGATTAATTACGGCGCATTTTTGCGTATCAGCCCCTCCCCCGTTTGTCCCTGCACACAGGATCAGTATATCCCCTGCGTATACGGTAGCCATTCAGAACCGTTGACTCACCGCCATTGAAGTTTTATAGTTCGTTTTATTCAGTGATTAGAGATCACCCTAATATCGAGGTAAATATTAAGTAGCCGTCGTGTTCGGGAACCTGCATCCTGGAGAAATTCACTCGTGCCACCCCGCTAGCTAGTCCTCTCCCCCTCTTCCGTCGTACGATATCATCTATTAACGAGAATTTTTACGTTACGGAGCTACGCCGTTACATAGCTGGCGCCCAAAGCAACTGTATTATTTTTATTGTTTACATTGTTATTCCGGCTTTATTCTTTATTATTTTGTGTTATGCTTTTGGGATTACTTTGACTTCGGTATTGCGATATTATTTTGCGTTATTATCCGTACTTTATTTTATTTTCGTTTCTTGTTTGAACTTATATAATATTTTTGGCATAATTACTCTAGCTTTATAATTTTTTTGTATGCGTTTTCTTGGAGCCTTTTTTCCCGTTTTTTTTTCTTTCATTATTTCACATCGGCGTCAAAATTTGTAGGCATTATATTTGCGTTATCGTTGCAGTGTTATATTTTTTTACTCGCTCCCCTTCCTTTTTTATTGTTAGTATTATTTTGCCATCCTCCCTTTTTTTCTATTTTTAAGTTCAAATACTGTTATAGTTTTATTTTATTAGTTTTGGCTTTGAGTAACCGAATTAGTTATATTTACTAATTTTTTTTTGTTATTTCTGTTTTCATTTATTTTATTTAAAATTGAAATACACGAGCATTGTTCTTGACGAAATGTTGTTTTTCGACCCGAACTCCCTCCTTAATTGTAGGAATCGGTCACAATTTTTGGCGCCCAACGTGGGGCCCAAAACCTCGAGAGTAGACTAAAATAATTTCTATTTTCGTGTTCCTCTTTTTCAATAGTGCTCACCTCGGTACTTACTTTCACCCTGTTGCTTATTCTTTAGTACTGCCCATCCCTGACCCTACGCCCCGCCCCCTGTTTGCCACATCCATTGCCCTTAAATTATTGCAATATTGTGAATTATCGCCACTCGTGTGACTTTTTGATAAGTTTTTTTTGTTTGGTTTTTATTTCTATTTCTTTTTGCTTATTTTTATCGGCTTGCTTTATTTTTTTTCTCTTTGATTATTTAAAACTAACTTCTACCCTATTGTTTATATTTTGGTACTGCCTGCCCACGACTTTACCCACCCCTACCCTCCTCTGTATTGTGCTCGAGAAGTCGATTTGCCACTACAATAACTTGTTTATTTAGTATTTAGTTTACGTTATATCTCTGTTTCTTTTGGATTATTTTGCTAATTAATACTACCGACCGAAGCGAGTGGTATTATACTAGTAAAGCACATTTTTGTTGCTGTTTATCCGTACTGGGGGATAAATTACAGAGCGTACGTGATCAAAGTCGTATTTTATAACCCCCACCCCCGGTTGAATTTTGGAGTTGTTAATCTAGTCATATTTTCGGAAATAAGACATCAAACCATTTGGTACCTTCTGACGTTTTAGAAGATTTTTTTTGTTTGATCAGTATCGATTTTCTCCAGATCCCGGCAAAGTCCTCTTTTTCTTCCCGTTTGATAGTTTGAAACAAAACTCTAACCTCTCACCCCCTCGTACGATTTTCAAACTTGAAAATATCCCCAGAGTAGTTTTTATCGCTGAGAACTCTTTTGGGCTTATTACATTGTTGGACACTTTGGAAAACCTTTTGGATTCATTTATTTTCTTTCTTTGATACATTCTTTAAATACCTTTGGCATTAAATTTCTGTTCGATATACAACTTAGGTTTCGAACTGCCCGTTAACTCTCCGGTTTTCTTATACATTTTGTGATTATTCCTCCTCCTTTGTGAGAATTTTGGAATTTCACCCTTGGAGCTGCACCAGTTTAATAAATTTGATAATTTACAGGGTGCGCCATCTTTTATGTCGGTATGTAAACATTGAATAACGTTGACATTCATCAACCAATTAACTTGAGTAGACATGTTTTTGAAACTTCAATTCAGTACAATTTTAACCATGAATCGCTTCACACCGAAACAACGCGCTGAAATAGTGACGCTGTACATTGAAAATAGTCGTTCAGTTGTGTTAACTCGACGTGCATATCGTCGAAAATATTGTGGCCAACAAGCACCGTCTGACAACACTATTCGTCGTTTGGTGTCGAATTTTGTTGAGCACGGGACAGTGGGAGATCGTCCACGTGCCATTCAGCAACGCCCAAGACATTCCAATGAACTGGTTGAAGCGGTAAGAGAGGGTGTTGCCGAGAACCCACATGTGTCGTATCGTCACCGCGCTCAGCATTTTGGCATCAGTGGCACCACTTTGCGGCGCATTTTGAAGGATGATTTACATTTGTTTCCGTATAAAGTGCAATTGACTCAAAGAATATTGCCGACAGACCGTCCACGTCGCTTGAAATACGGCCAAACAGTCGCTCGAATGGTTGACACTGAACCTGATTTTTGGAAGCAAATTTTTATGACCGACGAGGCCCATTTCACAGTTTCTGGCGCCGTTAACAAACAAATTTGCCGCATTTGAGGAACGGAGAATCCACACGAGATCCATGAAACACCATTGCATGACCAAAAAGTCACTGTTTGGGCCGGCGTTTGCGCCAAAACCATCATTGGGCCATTTTTCTTCAGAGAAGGCGAAACAGTCGATGGGAATCGATATCGGTGGATGTTGGCTCATTATGTCTGCCCACAAATGTGTGAAAAAGATCTGGACGGTTACTGGCTGTTCAGTTTTCGCACCTACCAAGCACACACTCAACTTATGCACACGCTACACTCACAATCATTTGACGCCTCGCATCATACGGTATAGCTCGCAGGTATGTTATATCGATTTATCGACCGCGCACTCAAGCTCATTGTCCATCTGCTCACATCCTCGATCGAAGCTCACTCAAGCGGCCAACGCTGCTAGCGTGGCCCCAGCGGCAAGACCACTCACAACTTGTGAGTCACAAGGCTCACTTTCCATCGCTGGCGGCGCATGACAACTCTAGCAAGCTGTGACGCACGTCCGCCCTCTTGATACTCTCCCTCGTGGTCGACGGATGTGGCCACCGTTCTCACTCGAGCCGCTTGCTCTACACGTTCCCGCATAAACTCACGTAGATATTCATTAGTTCCACTCACGTTTGTGTGCATTCAGTATTGTTGCGTATTACATTCTTGGTCAAATCACCCGTGTTTCAACTCAGTGTCAGTGCGAATCACCACAAATCAACAGAACTATTGCAATATTCACAGAAACGCCAACGGCGTGGTTCGTCGTTGGAAGCAGAGATGCCATTTCAGCCTCGCATCGCTCGTTGGCGATAGCTCACTCACCAGCCTGCGGTGTGGTTCAATAGAGCTCTACACTCAGACTATATCACCAGGATCAGCCACACGGGATCAACAAGTCAACTCAGCGGCCTGAGATCCCACTCACCGCCAGTACATCAACACACAGGCCAGACAAATCACAGTACATATTATATTTTTTTGTATTCACCAGGTATTTTCCTTTTTTATCCAATCACTGTGAATTAATTAAATAAACATTGAATTATTATTGTTAATTACTGAGTGCATTTAATTGTTTATACTTGTCACCAGGATCCTTAATCTTACTATTCGCATCTGTCACTAGACATGCTACGTGTGAATGCATCAACCTGCTACCCGTCGACAGATTAAAACTACTCAAACATTTATTGTGTGTTACTTAAGCTGACTAGGTGCTCACTCTGCGCACTTGTCAATCTCTCTTATAGTGCTCTGCCGCATCAATTAGTTTTCATTTTAGATTGCTTAATAAGTTTATGTGAACCATTATCAAATAATTCCAACTCACTCACACTCATTATCATACACTGGTTTCAACAAGACGGTGCGCCATGCCACACTGCAAATCAAACAATGCAGTTTCTGCAACGAAAATGCCCTGGACGTCTGATGTCAAAAAATGGCGACATTGACTGGCCACCCAGATCTCCAGATTTGACCCCTCCAGACTTTTTTTTGTGGGGTTATTTGAAAAGCAAAGTGTACGCCAATAAGCTTCAGATCATTGACGAGCTCAAGGCAAACATTCGTGTCGAAATCATCGCTATACCGCCCGAGATACTCGAAAAAGTGATGGAAAACGCAGCAAAAAGGGCCCATTTCGCTTTGGCCAATAAAGGCGGCCACTTTATTGATGTTGTATTCAAAAACTAGGCCAAATAAATTGTAACGGACCAAATTAAATAAAAATACCTCATATATGGAAATCGGTTGATTTTTTTTAAAGTTATTCAATGTTTACGTTTTATGTTTTAATTATTTGGAAAATTGGCGTTTGAAGAATATATAGGTTTCTCATCGATGTCCTAATATCTGAGAAAAATATGAATAATTTTCGGGAAAAATCTGAGATTGATATCTGAGAAATTCTGAAAAATATTTGCATGAAGGCATATTTTAATTGTATAGCGAGATATTATTTCCGAAGCGATTTATCGTGCTGGATTGGATTAAAAACGAGAAACATCCTGCAACTTACAAAAATGTAGTCTGCCCATATTTTCTTTCCAACGTTTAGGATTTCTTCACGTAGTTTTATTAGGTGGAGGAATCTACTCGATGGCCAATCAGCGATACCGTTCTCTTCAGTTAATCCCGATGATTCCTCATCAAGTATTAAATCTACAGCGTGATACTTGTGACTTTCGAAATTCAGCCAGAATTGCAATATTTCCAGTGTGTTGTCTATATTATTGTCACTGCGAATACTGAGAAAAGAAGACATGTATATAGTATATATGTACATATGTTTCTCCGTTTATTAAGCGAAACAGGGATGAATACGGAATATTGGTGTATTTACCAGAATTTTTTGAACTCGAAAATTACCGTACATAAATTTAAGTTTAGAAAACATAACACTTGCATATTAAAAAACAATAAATTAACTCTAGCTCGCGATACATTTTTTATGTTAGTAGAGAAATTCATCGAAGAGTTATAAACATCAATACGCCAGCAGGATTCAAGGTGAATTTCTCCCGTAATAGTTATGTAAACTCCAGGTAGCGGTGCGCACGCATACAGGAAGTTAAATATTTGATTGAAATTTTACCGGTCTTGTGCTGAAATTGGTGAAACATCCGGTTGAAATTTTTCAAAAATCGAACCGTCAAATTACTATTAAATCAGAAATCAATCTGTCTATACGAATGAAATAGATTAATTATTTTAATAAACTGCATTATTCTAAGATAGGTTTCATAGGTTCGAATTATGCCCAACGAATATCCAGTCAAAAAATAAGCGAGGTTATTTATAGCAGAAGGATTTTGCTTGTACAGTACTCACCAGAGAGTTATTCTATCTTTGGGATAGTCAAGGCCTTCGAGAAGAGTCAAAAAGTATGGCAATGTATGAGCTTTGTTTCTGATTAAAATGCCAATGAGTACCGTAGGTTTCTTGATATTATTTTTACACAAAACATGGTCAGGCGCTATTACGAAAGACGCGATGAGAAGGAGCAGGGCATGGGTTGTTCCGCAGTGCATTGTTATATTCTTGCTAGCACCGTGCTCTCTGCTTTTCTCTTACCCGAAAATTCGTCAAGCACTATTCACTTATGCGAAAGCAGAAAGAATAATCTAACGTTAAAACTGAATGAGTACTATTAGAGGAGCGCAGCACTATCGTTTACAGAGCCTCGTGAGCTTTCCGTGGGTGGGACTGTAATATCTGATAAAGGTTAATGGGAACGGGAAGGCATGCAGCGACGCACATCATACGCGGGAGCATGGACCTAGGAAAAACAGTGACGGGATACACTGACGCTTCGGTGGGGTGGGTGCCGTGGTCTTTTGATTGTGGCTGCCAGGCAGTGGGCGTGGGCTGCTAGAGTGCACAAGCGTAGTGTACGTTAAGGATGGACGATGTTCTAAATTAGATCGACTTTTAAAAAAGTGATCGATGTTCGAAATCGATTATTTTCTTTATTACATCGACGAATCGATTAATCGAAAAAAGCGGGTAGAATACTACGGGTACAATAGTACGGGTGTACTGTCATCGACTATGTTTTCACCGAGCGGAGTTCAGCGTGAGTGCGAGAGAAATGTCCGCTTGTATGTACCTCTCGCACTCACGCCGAACCCCAAATTGACCCTATCAGTATCGGTGGAAACATAGTGCATGACTTGTACGATTACGGTAATGGGAAAAAGAGTGGCTGGCGATAAGGAACGAGCTTTACTGGAAACGAGAGGGAGCCAATTTTTCCTACAAAGATTGGAGATGAACAAAGTTGCGAAAAAAAACGTAGAATTTCTTGTCATTAAAGCTTTATTATCATAAAAACGCTCCATTGTCATCATTTATGGGTTCAATGCAGTTTTATGTTCTGTCCAAAGTTTGTGTGCCTGAAAAAAATAATTAACTATTATCGAAGCATGAGTATTTATACCAATACTAAAAATTGAAAATTTTTTAATACAAGATCTTTCAATACTAAATTTATATTGCCATTGATAACAAAATGATGAATGAGATGAAAATAAATAAAAAGGAAAATGAATGAGAGGTTACGGGTATAACAAAATAATCATTTTTAGCTGTAACACGTCTATATACTTTATCACATTTTTTCTCTAGGAACATATAAACATATAGTGTATTACAAAAGACGAAGTACGTAGTTGCAGGCTGCAATTACGTAAATATAGGAACATATAATGAATCACGAAAGAGGAACTAAGACCGTCCGAAACCCCAATCTTTACGAGTGAGCGAGCTGAGAAACAGCCGCTTGTTCAAATGCTCACCGGATAGTCTGCTTCGATTGTCCGTTTTTATGTCGCCAGCTTGAGAAAAAAGCCGTTCAGACGGTACGGACGTTCCAACAATGCTGATATATTTCACTGCCAACTTGTAGAGAGACGGAAACGCGAGTTTCATCGATGACCAATACTAAAGAGAGTCTTCATGGCGCTTGATGTTTGGCTGACTCAAATACTGACGTATTTCGAGACTGACATCTTCGCTATGCCTGTTAGAGTCAGCTTTGGTCGCAATAAAGTGGTCATGATGACCCCAGAGAATATTCTGTTCAGTCGGTTCCTCGAGTACTTTTGTAGTAGTCTTCGTAATTTGAACTTCGTCGTTCTTGATGAAATTATTGATTCGAGTTATTGCAGAAGAAGCAGCCAGGACACTCTGGAAGTGGATCTTCTTAAATCGAGGATCCAGTAAGCTCGATATAGCCAATATTTTGTTGAGCTCGAAGTCCTTGAATCGCCAATCAATCGTTGCTAGGAGTTTTTCTTGGAACTCATTTCCGCACTGTGTTGAAGGCTTGTATCTTTAGACACTGTTTTTGAGGCAGTGTACCAATGAGATGATGACGCTCCACTGACTTCAGTAATGGCGAGCTCTACTGGCTTCATAAGCGAGACTACATCTCTCAGCATCTGCATCTCGTCGCGTCTCAACATATCGGGTGCATTTGGGCACTTCGACACGACCGGATAAACATATTCCTCGAGAGTGAGGAACCTCTGCAGCATGTACAGCGTCGAGTTCCATCTTATAGCGACATCTTAAGTGAATTTCAATGCCGTTATTTGGGTTTTATCATCCCGCATTTGTAGCTTCTTCAATTCGTCGCAAGCTACAACACACCTCCGGGTAATTGTGACGACGGCCTTCACTTTCGCAATCGTGTCCTGCACGACGGGCATCTTCGCAAGAACATCTGGGACGAGATGGGATAGGGTGTGCGCGACGCAACCGAATTGTTTGTCTTGCCCCAGTAAGTCACGCAATATATGCAAATAACAATAAATTAAATTACATTACAGGAAAAATTTGTAACTAAAACAGCAACAGAAACGAATGAAACTGGGTTGTGAGGTTTTGTGATTTGCATTGAAAGTACACGTACGTTATACAGAGCTCTGTGAAAAAAATGTTTTTAAATACATTCCATTTTATAAGTTAAGCCAATATCATATAGATCTACTATTTGGATGTCATCTACTGGACATCAAGGTGGTAGAAATAATAATCCTACTGAGGCAGTTCAAAGACGCTATGAAAAAAATGTTAGTTCACGCAGATGTACATAGTTCAGCAACTGAAAATTGTATTTCTCTAGAAGAAATTTCCATTTTACATGTATCATCAGCTCGAAAAATTACAAATTTAAAATCTATTTTTAATGCAACAGCTCAAATAACAAGATTGGACGATAAATTAAATAAAGATAATGACGAAAATACATATGTAATTAACTTAGCCACCAATCATAGCTACAACACTTCTAACGTTATAGAAATAACTGAATTTTCAACGAATGTAACAGAATATATTTTGCAAGTTATGTTATGAAACTTACAAAAATAATTATATTATGAAATTTGTGTAAACACGCTAATGGGAACTATCGACAGTACAACCAATTTAATAAGTATAAAAAATCGAGGACAATTAGTACAGTCATCAAATGATGCCCAAAAAGCACAAAACCTGTCGATATTGCGCAATGGAAATTCTATATGTTATTCATCTCAGACGCCAATTTAGAAACCTGAAATTCACAGAGCCGTATTTCAGAAGGCAAATTTTAAAACATTCAATTAGTCAAAATTTCTTTCAAAATTGAACGGAACATATACACGTTAAAGCCTCACCAATAAAAAACCACGTTGTGTACTTAATACCTGCTATTGTGCAAAAAATATATAAATTAGATCGCATTCATTACATTTAACTCCATGAGATAAATCAAGGACTAAGCGACAATTATACAACAAACTTCTATTATTTACTGGACAATGAAAAAAATTCCATAGCCCAAGTCAATGAAGATTTTTTACTTTTCATAAACCTAAGCACCTTATAAATTCGATTGAATATGCGAAGTATTATACATATTTACGCAATGACTGAATTCATTACCATATAATGATTGACTTTTGTATCAATTCAGCAAGAAAGTAACATATCATGTATTATGTTATTAATCAATATTTTATGTCGTCGCTGCTGAGGCCACTAGTAAAATGATTATTTTGCATGAATTCATGACATAAAAAATACAATACTTAAAACTCGTTTCGTAATACGCTTTACTGAGTATGCACATAAGCGGGCTAATAAAAAGTATACAAACATATGGCAGATCCTCCCCCCTTTCTCTAGCATCATATCATATACCTTGCCTATCAATCGAATTCAGACTTTGTTCCTGTATTTCCTATGTCCATATATAGGCTTGCTTGTCGACCCCTCCCCATGATAATTATAAGAACGCAGTGACGGCGAGAGGAATGATAAATTCGGTCCCGGAATATATCGCGCCGTCTACTTATTCGTTATTTACATGAAAAACAACGGAACCAGCTTCCTCTAAGAATAGGCAATAGAAGCAGTATTTTGGTGTAAGAAAGCTTTGGATTTAATAGTCATATGAAAATTGATTGACTACACACATTTGTTGATAAATTCCCACGTGGAATTAATGTAAATATGATGTAAATTCGTCAGTTCGTTTTCGCTTCGCTCTAATTTCCTGACTCTCCTGAGGTTTATTCATTGTGTCGGCGTCACCCGATGATGCAGTTTGAGACTCGACCTTGGATTTCTTTTTCTGCTCGTAACTCAGATTGGATTTGTCGAATTCCATCATCATTATACCCAAGTCACCGCTGTATCGGTTTTTCGCAACCTGTAAGTACTTCTTTCCACGTACACTCGTTAGTCTTTTGTCTTGAATTATGAGAATGTTGTCGGCTTCCTGACTGGCTTTTGCTCCTCCAAATATCGACGCGGTTGTCAGATCCTCGTCCTCTCGCTCCTTTCGCGGATGAATAACCAGTGTTACGTGACAATTGTACTTGGTGGCGAACGTTCGGAAGGATGATACTATGACGTCTTGTTTCCAAAATCTAAATTTCAGAATTCACGAATATTCATATTAATGCCTCAATCAATACAACCCAAAGTATTCAAGGATATTAGCGGGAAAATGATATTTCTTCGATTGTGTTGGACATTTTCAGACATTGTGGAAAAGCGCGGGCTGGATTTTTGTCGAAACTCCACATTCTGTTAAAAATTGTACCTCAAGAAGAAAATTTGTCGAACCTTGGATATGAAATTTAAATTATGGAAAAGCAAACGGTGCTCATAGATAATTAATTAATCAGTAAACGGTCATGTATGTTTATTAGAATTATGAATCTATGCAACAATCCCGACCAATTATTCAGATGCAATTTTTTGGCGAATCACAACTCGGGGTGCTTGTAAATTAAACACAGACTCGAACGAGAGATCTCATTCTTGTGGTAAGATTACTCGCTATATATTGGGTCTGGGAAAAAGTTCGTGGCATTTTTCCCGATAGATGGCATCAATTGCAAATAAGTTAAGAAATACACATCGCAGCGACACCACTAAACGCTCGTTGGAAGGGCGACACTTCGAGCGTTACTTTGAGTGTATAAACATCGAAATTGGTGCAGTGGTTGGAAAGTTGTTTGCGTTTGAAAATAGACAAAAGTAACGAAAAATTGCGCTATATTTTGCAATATTATTACGACAAAGAAAAGAACGCTGCGCAGGCTTGTGAAAAAATTTGTGCTGTGTACGGTGAAGGTACTTTATCAAAATCTGCTGCGCGGAAATGGTTCGCTCGCTTTCGTTCTGGTAATTTTGATGTGACAGATGAGTCACGTTCTGGTCGTTCAATCACTGAAAAAGCTGATGAAATTCTTGACAAAGTCCAGCAAGATAAGCATATCAGCAGTGTCGATATTGGTATGGAGCTAGGCATTGACCACAAAACTGTGTTGAACCATTTACACAAAGCTGGCTACAAAAAGAAGCTCGATGTATGGGTTCCTCATGAGTTGAGCGCGAAAAACATGATAGACCCAATTAACATCTGCGATGCGCTGCTGAAACGCAATGAAATCGAGCCATTTCTGAAACGTGTCATAACCGGTGATGAAAAATGGATCACGTATGACAATCGGAAGCGTCATAGATCGTGGACAAGGGATAGTGAGCCGTCACAAGCGTCCGCGAAGCCAGGATTCACGGCGAAAAAGGTGATGCTGTGTGTGTATTGGGACTGGAAGGGAATCATTCACCATGAGCTACTTCCAGTTGGTCAGACGATTAATTATCAACTCTACTGTGAACAACTAGAGAGATTACGCCAAACAAGTGAAAGAAAACGGCCCGAATTGATTAATAGGAAAGGTGTTGTCTGCCATCATGATAACGCCCGACCTCACATTTCTTTGATGACCCGTCAAAAATTGCGAGAGCTTGGTTGGGAAGTTTTGATGCATCCACCGTATAGTCCAGACATAGGACGCTCTGACTATCACTTATTCCGATCTCTGCAGAACTCTCTCAATGGAATTAAGTTGCTTTCAAAAGAAGCCTGTTAACCCTTTGCAATCGGGAGGTGTCTCGTTTACCCAATAAATGGTGAGCGAGAGTCACCTCTCGAGGGCAAAGGGTTGAAACCACTTGATTCAGTTTTTCAACCAGAAACCACAGAAGTTCTTCACCGATGGCATCATGGCTCTACCCGAAAAATTGCGAAACTTTGTCGATAATAATGGAGCATATTTGATATAAATAAATTCATTTTCACATTATAAGAAAACCAGTTGAATTTTACTAAAAAAATGCCACGAACTTTTTCCCAGACCCAATATTTTAAGTTTAACTTTTCAAGCTCTTGAAATCGAACACGTATGTCTTTAAACGTCTGTAAATCCTATGAATATTGTACCGCCTTTGGGTTGCTAAGCTTCACCTGTCCATGTGCCTCACATCGTCGGAAGTGCCCATCATAAACTGTACATTGTCTATTACAACGTGAGCAATGTCGTGAACGTATGTCGCATGCTCCACTGCTTCCATCACTATTTTGACACTTTGCTGGCCGTGAAAGGTCATAAAGTAAATGGGAAGCTTCTCAAAAGCATCGGCGTAAGCGTCAAACTTTTCAAGATTCTGGTCGAGCGGTACACCGACCATCTGCTGAAGCATTGTCCTCGCAAGCCGCGCGTTTCTTATCTCGAAGCTCCCCCAAAGTGTGTTGACTCCCTGCATTGCCAGATCCAGCGAGTATTCGCTCATAAATGTAGTTTTACCGGAACCTACCGAAAGTCACCTTAGTAAAAACTTGACATTTTATGGTTAAAACTAACATCCACATAGTACAGACCACCTCCTTTATTCGATGATGCTAAATTGATATTATTTATTGTTCGAAAATAATATCATATTATTAATTAATTGTACTTATTTACCAGTCGGTCCAGTTAACACGGTGAATTCTCCCCTCCTGTGACCCTTGAAAATTCTATTAAGGGCTGGATACCTTGTCCATTTGACGCCCTGAACTCGTTCTATGTTCTGTAAGTCGCTGAGAATATCCTGACGAAGGCTGTGAAAGGTTGTAATGCTCTTGTGCCAAATGGGCTGTGCGTTTTGCAGAATAGTCTTGAGATCATAGCCCAAAGTCGCGGCAACTTTGGGTCTCGGCTGTCGATCGGTCGGCCGTACAAAGTGACACCTTCTCTCATTAAGCTTTTTGGCAAAATGTCGCGCAGTATCCCAACTCGGTTCATCATTGCCAAACCACAATATTAATTTTTTGTAACTTTCGAGACTAGGGAGAATCTGCTGGGGCAAGTGTTGCACTCCGTAAGGAAGGCATACAACTACTTGAGCTGATTTTTCCGATACCAGGGCAAGTAGGTCATGGATAGAAGGGACTAGAACAGCTTGACAATCCGCCTTTACGTTTTTTTGCTTATAAACTAAGAGTCCACTTGTGTTGGAAGACGGTACTGTTTTTTCCACGATGCTCGGACCTAAAGTCAGAGATTTGTAACCAACTACATAGCCACTGCCGACCACCAGTGGAAAGTGCAACTGTTGCGTGGTATCCTCGTACAAACAATTCAAATGAGACATCAATTCTTGAGCTACATTCTGTAAAGATTGAAAGAAAAAATTATTAATGATTTATCGAGGAAATAGATAGAATAATTTATTTTTGTTCCAATTATCTCTTAAATTTTTGTGAAATTTCAAAGTAATACAGACTGGCAATTGGAAACTCTGGAGAACACTCTTGTAAGCATCCTCCGAAAGATCTAAAATTCCTCTAGTGATACTCTGCAAGGTGCTCCATTTCTCTTCAAAGTCATCCTCTTGCTGTAAAGTAGCCTTCAGCCTTTCCAGCTCTTGCACAATTTTTTCACTTTTCTTTGGCAAAAAAAATCTCTCAAAAGTACTCCATGGACCGGTATGTCTGCAGCTCTGGCACGTAAAGAAGCCTGCAATTCGTCATTAACCGCTATTTTTCACAAGCAATCAAAGTGAACTAAATTACACGTACCCGATGTCTTATTGACATAAACCTTGAAATTTTTACGTTTCTCAGGCTCGCAAATAGGGCAGTCTGTAACTATGCATGTGTGACCCTCCTGGTAGCTGATGTTGAAGAGCTTCAGAGTCCTCTTCATATGTATCAACGAGACAATTGGTACGCTGCTGACGAAATCGTGGAACCATCGTTGGCCACCAGTAAGACACATTGTCTCAAAAATGTTCTTTCGTGTAGCGCAACAACTCCTCATCAGTAATTTCAACATTTCCACTTAACCATAAACATGGAAGCAGCGTGAGAATTCCTCTCACGATTTATTTCAAGCTGAGAGCACCTCAAGGTATTATTATACATTTCCCGCCGTCGGCAACTTGACATAACCCCATCGTCTCTTATTATTATTCCTTTTAATTATACTAGTTTACATAATGTAAAGCCAATTCCCGATTGTTATAATTGCAACTGGTGGTTCGAAGAATTAGTTGAGCCTCGTTTTATGTCGAATCAATTGGATCTGTAAGGGTAACAAGTAGTTTTCGTTAATTGTTCAATGACACGTGTGAGTCAATAGCTGATTCTGAGTGAGATCAGTGATGCCAGACAGTGATGCCAGATGAGGGAAATTTGTTCCCTTTTGGGTACCTTCTCCACTGGGTCTGTTTTAGCGTCCACTGCGCGCGCACCCGGCGCACCGACCAATCAACAGTCAGGCAGCTTGTGACGTCACACACTACGCCGCGCGCACACTCGGCTCACCGACCAATCAACAGTCAGGCAGCACGGACGTCTCTCACTACGCCGCAAGCTGTTGAACCGTTCAAAGTACAAAATAAATGAATGCAATTATTAGCTGTACTATTATTTCTGTGTACTCTTAATCGATGAATAAAATGTTTGTTTTCATTAATTATTGAAACTGTCGATCTTTTTACGTGTTTTTCATTAGTATTTGTAAGAAATTTATGACGTTGTAACGGTTTTTCAGTAACAATCGGGAAAATCAATCTTGTAGTGTAAATGTCATGAATACTTAGTAGGTCGTATAACGAAATTTTTCGATTTTGTCTTTTTGTCGCAACAATTTACTTTTCAACAGTAAATCGTCGCGAGAAAAAAATTGTCGAATTGACTAGCTTGAGATTCAAATCTGCTATTTTCGGATTATCAGTCTGGAACGCTACCACTGCGTTACCCAGCTTATCTGGCATTTGATGTTGCACTATTAATATCACTTATCCGTGCTGACGTTAATATCGTCAATGATGTGCATTTTCGCAGATCAACACATAACTGCTTTATGACAGTATAGCCTGTCATTTTATAGATTCTGCTTTGCGGGGAAAGAGCTTCCACTATAGTAACGGCACAAAAAAGAGAAATATATTTATTTATTAATTCAGAAAGATATAATATAATACCGTTGATTATATATAGCAATTTATTTTTGTCCAAATTTGTAACTTGGCTTTTATTAACTTTTCATGACGGATTCCATTAACCTAAGACAAAAACAGAAATTTATTTATTTTTTTATTTGAAAACATTATTTATTATTTATTTGAAAAGAAAATACTGTTCTTTTATTTGTTGCTCTTAGTTTAATGAAGAAATAAGACGTTTAATTGTTGGAGGGATGGAGAGGGGTCTTTCCTGTGTCCGTATTTGCTTGGCTATACAAACACAGCAACGGCCCCACGGGTGGGTCCTTATGCAGAGCATTACAATTTTTGTTTACTCAACAAATTGTAATGAACCTTTCGTGTAAAGGACTACAATTTGGTGTTGGATATTGTAATGCACTTTTCATTTGCTGACTGTAAAATTAGTGAGCGTTGTATATATTTCTTTAATTTCATTATTTATTTATTTATATATATAATATTTATATATATTCATTAAAAAATCATCCATCTCATTTCATAAAAAAAATTTCATAAAAACCCTGGATTCCAATGTGAGATCGATGAATGATTTTCGGCTTCTCGGCCGCTGCTGCTGCTAACGAAGACATTGCACGGTGCCAACAACCTGAATTCGTTAACGGTGCTTTCGCGATTTGTCTCAAGTAGTTACTCGACTCTTCAGTTTAGCGGTAGGTGAGCAATTTCTCGCATGAAATTTCATCCCTATCCAAGCAATAATAATAAATAAATAAATAATTAGATCGATCAAACATTATCGGAAAGTCAATATAGCGAATGTCCTAACCTCTGCTTCACCCCAAGTCAATAAAATTCACAATTTAGTAAATTAGACATTAAACTCTTTGACAACCTTAATTCTTAATCGAATTTTCATAAATTATGTTTTTTTCTAACAATTGTTCATTTGCGTTATATAGTTTTTTTGTTTTGTATAGAAATGTTATATAACTTTAGACTAGATTTTTTATATCTTCCAAAAAAAGGAAATGGTTCCAACTTAAATTAGATCACCTATTTTTTTGTCGATAACTATATTTATAATTTTGATATTTATTTCACAATGTGTATATTGCAGATTAATGGGTAAAACTTTTAAGATTATTGGGGCATTGGTGAGCCGATACTCGGTGGTAATCATTTTCCCAAGTATCACGGCTTTTTCGATATTCGCCGATCTTCGTCACACCTATCTGTGGAAGAAGAGCCTAGAGGAAGCCGCCCAGCTGAATTTGACTGCTAACTGAGAACTCCAAGATGATTCAGATCAATTGGTCCAAGCAAATGCTTTTATTAATGCTGCCTCTATCTGGCTGTTTCATTGGAGTGTGGCTGCAGGGAATGGAGGATGAGAGGATGTCTAGATTCAGAGACAAGTCTGCACTTTATGGTAAAGTTCTTGCTCCAGGAGAGAAGCCTTCATGGCCTTGAGCAGTGTCACAAGCTACCAAGTAAATCAATTTATCCATTGTGGAGATATTAGCAATGTAGAAATTGTATTTGTCATTAAAAATGGAAGTAAAGAACCAATGATTAAGAATTAAACAACTTGTTCATTAATTTAGGAGTGCATGACGTTTTTTAAAACACAATTCTTAATTCAAATCATTTCACCAATAAGTCAGCAAATAAATTAATTAAATGAATGTTTTGTGCTGCTTACATTTGAAATAATACTAAATAGTTTTGAGAAATATTTTTTCACTAACATTCGTAGAGTGATAGTCTTGACCCCTATGGAAAGATAACAAAACTCTTTGTTATCTGGGAATCTTTCTTTTTTGTACACTTTTCCGATTTATCAGGTTTGACACCAGCACCAAAGTTCTCGTTCAGTATCTTCTTGGACACCAGGTTGTAAGTTTGTCGTTTCTTTTGAAGCCGCATGTTGGTCTCCTCGTTCCATGACATTGGCCATTCTTTGACAGGTCTGGAGGTAGTACCTTCTACAGAGTCGTTGCTTGTGTCGATATTAAAGTACGAATATCTTGTTTTATCAGTCATTTAGACTTACGCGGGTCTATAAGACCGTAATCCAGATACTTGGTACTCTTGTCCTGTGAACTAAGGATATTCTCGCTGAGGCGTTGCAGATCTTTGTCCTCAGTCATATTTTCTCCATTTCCTTGGTTCTGCGGTGCTCGCTCATACTTGTAAGTAGAGTTTTTCTCTTCATCGGTCATCGCTCGTCGTGTCTCGTTCGCTGATCGTGCAAATGCGTAAGGCTTTTTAAAAATCTTGGGATTGATTTTCTCGGAAGTAATGCCAAATGACGAGTCATCTATATCCGCCGACAGGGTTGAATCCAAATAGACGTACGTACGTCATCTTCGGTCTCAGTTTGCACGCACTTAAGCCCGCAAAGCAATTCCTAACAGGCAACTTTGACGATTTAGCGAGCAGATCTTTTCCGTTGAGGCTCGTACTCATCAGGGAGCTCCTCGAATTGGGAGGATTATTCATTGTCTTCATCTTGCAATTGTTGCCGGAACTAAGCGGCATTATCGATGGTTTTGGTTCCGATACTCGGAGCGCCAGTGATTTCATCTTCTCACGACTGTATCAAAGACGGTTTACAATTGTTATTTACGCTAAGCTGCAAGAATGCTCTTCCACATTATTCTCCTTATTATAACATGCACTATTTCTCGACCAGTGATTATTGGAGTTCCGTGATGACCACGAATTCTCGGGAGATCTCGTTAGAGCGTCGAAATTGTTTCCCAATTCGATGCTCTGTGATGATTTGCATTGTTTAACATACAAATCCACTTGTTTTAATTTGTCCTTTATCAGTCTCTAAGTATCCTCAATTCTCTCTCCTTCTTGAACAGCAGCCTCTCACGTTCCTGCAGGAACATTTCCCTATCTCTCAGCACAGATTCACGTTTGTGAAGACACTCCAATCTTCGCAGCCAATTATCCTCGAAGATCTCCTCACAGACTTCCTCGGGGCGTGGAGTCGGCGCCGTGCATCCGTGAAAGTAAAATTCTGAAGTACTGTCATTTCTCCTCTATCGTTAATGGATATGAGGCTGCTGCTGCCCGTCTTGACTGGCATTTTTGTTAGTGGCAACGGATTGCAGGGCTTATATTTTTGTCGAACTTTTGATAATTGCAATACCGCAGCTTAGAGCACGTCATATATTGGCTCGTTGATCTCGTCATTTTCATTCATCATCAATTTGAGTCTGAGATGAGATTCGAGTCTCGTGCGAGAGCACCGAACTCGATTCTTCGAACTCAGTTTCAGATCCAGCGAGTTTCAATTTATTAGCAACTTTCACGTCAATGTCATTGCTGGAACACAATTCTTATTCAATAGTAATAGCTTTGGGAACTATGAAAGCCTCCACTATGTATTTCGGTTTCATTGTGCAACAATCACTCAAATTACTTAACATTGGAGTAACACGAGACGTAACTCAACGGTTTTTCTCTCGTGTAAAGAAAATAACCTTGGATCGCGATACTTTGGTTTATCAAAATAGTTACAAATATTATGTAATAACTTTTTAACGTACACATCGCATGCGGGGTATATACCATATATTTATTTAATAACGTTATGTAACAGCGGCGGTCTTATCATTATTACGCTGGAAAACAGTGTTTCATGATATATGGTACAGAGAGCGAGACTACATTTGTCTTAGCTGCTGTACGCGCTAAGCAAGATCTCGTTTAAGGTTAAGCGAGAAAAACACCGGAGGTACAGGTTGAGCGTAAGAAGGGGTAAGTATACCCATATCTCAAACTGCCCCAACCAGGGATAAACTAAGCAAGGAATGTAGTATGTCCGAAAAATATTACTCCGCCACGATCCGACGATCGTGAAAAAAAGAACAGAAAATCATTAAAAGAATGAAACAGCAATACTCTTGGTATGCGCACGTTCATCAGTGAATGGCAATAATATAATTTCCAATATTTTTAATTCAATAATATTAGAAATGTAGTAAAATGTTATTAAAACTTTGATATTTATAGCATACTTGATAGTTAACCATTTCGAAAGTTGATGTAAGAAATATATTTTGTGTGTTCGAGTTTATTACTTGTATTATTTTTAAAAGTATGAAAAACTTAGTATTATTATGCATTTTTTATTGATCCTTTGACTATCTTGACATCATCCAGTGGCCGATCATTCTTGTCAGTTTCCACGAGTCCGATTCTTTTGATTATTGCCATACCACTGTGTATCCTGCCTGCACTATCAAAATGTCTTGAATTAACAAATAATTAAACATAATCTTATTAAGAACCTACCGAATATCGAATGTTTGCCATCGAGCCACTGTGTCGGAACTAAGGTAATGAAGAACTGAGAGCCATTACTGTTAGTGCCTGAATTTGCCATTGAGAGGATACCAGCACCTACAAGGACAGTAGAATCGACAAAGAAATTTGATAACGATTCTAGCTTTTAAAGAAATGTTTAAAGAAATGAAATTTACTTACCGGTATGCTTTAAATCATCATGAATTTCATCGTCAAAGAATTCACCGTAAATCGATGCTCCACCCTTTCCTGTACTGCTAGGATCTCCTCCTAATCAGTTGATTGAATTTATAACCAAGAAACAAATTTAGGGTTTCGTCAAAAAGTACAACTGTCCCATTTTAACTCAATTGTTAATGAAATACACCAGATATCGCCTAGATAAGATAATAAGGCCTTGCCATGATTTGATGTTGAATTTACCTTGTATCATAAAATCTCGTATGATTCGATGAAATTTTGTGCCATTGTAGTAACCTCGTCTCGCGAGTTCAGCAAAATTTCTGCAGGTTATTGGCGCGTGTTTCCAATAAAGTTCCACAAAGATTTCGCCCATTCTGAATAACAAACATTTATGGGGTTAACCACTATTCAGAATAGGCAGGAAAAGCATAAACTTATAGATATTTAAGCTTACGTTGTTTCCAATGAGACGAAAGGTGGCTGCCAGTGTTTATCGGGTATCCCTGAGGTACTTTCCAACGCCATTCCGAACCTTTATTAATATTTCTTCGACAGGAGAGTGAAACCGAGCAATCGACCACAATCACGTCAGCGAGAGCACCCTTACCCTTGCAGTTGTTCTTCCCAGGGTAAGACTAAATAGAATTTTTGTTGAATAGTAGTTTTTATGCAATATGAAAAATGATTTTTTGTGTTAATGTAGGCTGAAATAATGGACTTGTTCACAGTTTTTATTTGTGAACAGGTTTAATTAACGTGGATTCGTTTGTTAGTTCTTAATAAACGAATTAAAACATTTGTTAGATCGCGGTTTATACTCATGCCATGACAGCGAGTGAGATGCCACCATTGGCAATCGTGAAAGAGTGAGAGAATGACAAAAATATGTAACGTGGTAGTCCCCCGAAGGTAAAACAGACACGGGAAAGCATGTCAAATTAGTCAAAAACGGCGAAGTGTTGTTCGCAAAAACGCTTCAATGAAGTTCTATAAACTTTAGCAACTTCCGTTGTCAGGCGTCTTCCGGTCGGAGGCGGGAAACTTACCGCTCGTAGACCGCGTGTTGTCGATACTTTTAGATATTGATCGAGAGAAATGATAGGGTTCAATGTGTACGTTGGAATTACGAGAAATAGGTTCGTTTATTTAGTAATGAATATAAAATATTTAAAGGGTAGATATGTGGATTAATAATGTAGTAGAGGTCGATACAAAACAGGAATAACAGAATGAAGAATTTATTAAATGTTCACTACGGCCACGTCGGCCTGCGTCGCGTTTTTCGTTCGTTGTCGTCTCATGGGGTTTGGCCGTTGCGCCTTTGCCCCGTATCGTGAGTTCGTGTGACTTCGTCCATTCTCGACTCAAGCCACGCTTGTACTGCCGTTGCCAGGTGGTCGCCCGAAGTTACGCGAGCTCGCGCCTGCGCTGTGCGTTCGCGTAGTCAGGCACACTGCGTGGTGCGTAGCTGGCGTGTTCTACGTGACCGACGCCCGTTAGGAAATTCCTAACATCGGCCATCCTTTGCTTTTTCGTCCTCGAAAAAGCCCGTCTGATAATCTTTCAATTTTACCGGCAGTCGGCGTTCTCGAGGTGGGTTTCGCCTGTGTTACGTCCTACCAACAGATCTTGATTCTCAAGATATGAATGCGCACAAGGACGCCACAGGATTTCGGGCAGAAATTAGATCTCGCTTGAACCGGGCTTCACCGGTAGGGAGGAGACCTTCACTAACCTTAGAAATTTTAACTAATGTGGGTTGAACAGAAATTCTCCCTCGATGTAACACGAATATTATAAGAATGGTAATGTTTGGTTACTCACCGGTTACGGCCGTTCATTGTGTTAGGCTGCGTGGTTGAACGTAGGGCGTAGCGGGTATATTCTAATCAATCGTGATGACTGGGATGTTGCTCAGTTTTATGGTTGTACGATGCTTTCGCTGGACCACCTTGGTGAATCGCCGACAGGTCGCCGGTTTTCGTGGAATAGCTTCTGGGTTCTTCCTTGATACTGGAACCGCTGGTTCAGGAACTGGGTGGTCCGGTACAGCAGGTACTGCTGTTCTGGTTTCGGCGATAATGATCGTAGGTCCCGCGTATGACACGTTACTGACTATGACCGGTTTTGACGGAGGTTGTATCGCACGCGCTCGATGAACTACTTTTGCAACAGTACGGTTGTTGCCCCTTGGTAAACGACAGTTATTAATGGGTTCACTGAGTGGGTGATCAAACCGGTTGCGATTTGCTCCGGTGTGAGCGTGTCTGAGGGAATTCACTAGGCTCAGTGTTTGAGCAACGATTGAATGCACTCGACGGATTTGGTATTTGCGGCCTCCGCGTCGTCTGGCCATGAATGTTCTATGACGATAGAAGAAGGAGGTCTGAGATGGAGGAGCTAGGACGACGTTTGTTGAATTTAACGAGTTATAGACTTACAAGCTGGATCTCTCCTCGACCAACCACATCATACTATACCAATAAACGTGCATGTGTTCCGCAGGGGTTCTGCACAGGTCGATCTGCCAATGAGTTCCTCCAAGGGCCGTACAATGCCAAGACAGTAGGCGTGCATCAATTCCGCAAGGGACCTGCACTACCGAACCAACTCAACACGTAGTTTTTCCTGGGTTGTATAGTTATGTACCTACAAGTCGAATCCCTCCTCAACAAACTACATCACACCATAACGCTAATCGTGCATGTTTTCCACAAGGGTTCTGCACAAAATGATCAGCGCAGTGTGTGCGGCTAAATTGAAACGAGGTCAACCTGATGGCCGTATGAAATTAATGAACTGTCAATGAGTTCCTCCAGGGGCCGTACAATGCCAAGACAGTAGGCGTGCATCGATTCCGCAAGGGACCTGCACTACCGAACCGACTCAACACGTAGTTTTTCCTGGGTTATAGTCACTGTGGTATTTGCTTGATACTAGGGCTGACGTTCAATCCCCGTCGAATGTAGGAGGATAGGTGGAATTTGAATCACTCACGGTTTAATTGTTTGATGATGAATTTATTTTGACACTTGTGTATTCAATAATGGTTAGTTCCGAGTGTTAACGCTTTTAGTCTTCGGCTCGCGTTAATTTATAATACGAGAACTCAACAAAAACCGGTGTTTGCTTTAATGCACTGACCGTTGAGAGGCTCGTCACCTTCCCAAGCGCGTTAATCCGTTGTAAAACACGTTAATACATAAATTTAAAATTACTCTCTGAGTGTCGCGTGGGACTGATGCCTGATGACTTGATTAGTTAATTAGACCGGAAAGACTGATGAAGACCGTGTGAAAATTACTGAACTGCCCTGTTCTGCTTTACTTGCTTAAATATCATTCTACTGTGCATCTTTGACTCGTGGAGGGAGTAATAATTCTCTCACGGTACTTCAAGGTGGCTGCAAGGTTATCTTGGCAATTTTGGTTACATAGGAGCCCTTATCGGTGCCGACTACATCAATGGTATTAGATCGGCTGACAACAAAATTCCTCACCGTGGATGTTATGATAGTTTTTGGTTACATTGCCCTTATCGGTGCCGACTACATCAATGGTATTAGATCGGCCGACAACAAAATTCCTCACCGTGGATGTTATGGTATCATACAGGCATAAGTCCCTCCTAATTCTAAGCGGGGGGTGCTAGGGGATGATAAATGGTAGAGGCAGATACGGGCGAACCCTCTTAATTCGCTCCCAATAGTGGCCAACCACTGAACCACAATTATTTCTTAGTACAGTGATTTGGCACCCCTTGGATTTGAACAGCCAGGGGTTGTAGATTAAGGATAGTTCTATTGCCAACCTTTTCCGACTTTTGGTTTTCGAATTAATGCGGCGAGTATAAATTGATTGAGAAGAGTGTGCTTTGATTATTTGCATCTGCCTTCCTCTCATTGCACTCCCCACAGACAATTTCGTATAGGTATGTAGTATGTTAGATCTATGCCTGCGTACCTAAATATAAACGTATATGTAGTGCCTACATTGCAAAATTCATTATTATATTATTGTTATTATTATTATTTTTATTTAATTAATTTGAGTAGTAAAGTAAGATATTTATTAATAGTATTTACTGAAATAGTATTTATATTATGGTAAGCAGAGCAGTATACGGGCACCGCAGTGACCCAACGCATTTATAAAAAATAAAAATAATATATTCATATGAGGACGCTGGACGTAACACCTGTTCGACCTTTGTTGAGACACGTCCGCTGCCCACGAATCTGTGTCCTTGGCTCCGTGGATTATTTCTTCTTCGTCATTGTCTCTTTCAGCAAATGATTCTTCGTGTTCGTCGTAATCTTTGTTTTTGTCTCTTTCCGCAGGTGATTCTTCGTGGTCGTCGTCTTCTTCGTTTTTATCTCTTTCCCAGGTGATTCTTCGTGGTCGTCATCTTCTTCGTTTTTATCTCTTTCCGCAGGTGATTCTTCGTGGTCGTCGTCTTCTTCGTCTTTTGATGGGCTCCATACTTTCAGCTGGCTCGCGTGAGCCGTGGTGCTGTATCTGTGGCCGGAATATTGACGTAAGTCGGCTACCAAATAAGTGTCTGGATTTATTTCTCTGATTATTGATAGTGGTCCTCGCCACCGTAGTTGAAGTTTGGTGCTTTCCTCCGTCTGGGTTGGCACCGTCTTCATTGCCACGATCGCTCCCGTATGAAACTTGTCGTTGTGCGTCGTTTTCGTGTGTTGCCTGGCACACCACTTTCGTTGCTGTTCGGCTATCCTGTCTCTTATTTTCCCTTGCACGTCCGGTAGTTTTTCGTACTCTGACGTGCTCTTTGTGAGTAACCTTACGGGCCCCACGTTTCTGTCGGGATCGTACCCGAAAAGCGCCTTAAAAGGCGACTCACTGATGGTTGAATTTGTATTTTCGTTCAACGTGCGTTGTACTTCGCTTAATTGTTGGTCCCACTGCCTACCTCCGTCGTTGGTGAGGGTTCTTCCGAGCATTGGCACCAGTTCCCCGTTGATTCGTTCCACGTGACCGTTCGCTTGAGGGTGTCTTGGTGAATTTAGTGTGTGGTGGATCCCCATCGATTCGCACTAGTTTGCGAACACGTGACCCGTTAAGCATGTCCCCCGATCTGTGATGATTTTGTCGGGTGGTCCGTGTGCAAGTACTAATTTTCGTACGGCAACCATCACCGCACTCATCCCGGTGTCCTTAACTGCGTGCAGGTAAACATATTTCGTTAGATTATCCACTATTGCTAAGATGTATTTACGACCTCGGCTCGACATTACGAATGGTCCGACGTGGTCCATATGCACGATCTGAAAGGGGCATTCTCCCGGTGGTATGGGATGCAAGCTGCCCTTCGGTACTCTTCGTTTTGTCTTTGTCATTAGACACTCGAAGCACGCACCGATGTGGTTGCGCAGATATTTTCATGCGCCGGGGAAGTACAGTTGTTTGGCCAATTTTGCCTGGGTGCGGTTGGCACTCGGATGGCCTTGTAGGTCATGATATCGAACCGCAAGTGCTTTTCTCATTGTCTTCGGCGCGACGAATAATAGTTGGTTGTTGACCTTCTTGTACAGCACCCCGACGTGTTACTCGTAGTCCTTGGTTTCGCTAATCTGACTGCCGCATCGATTTTCATCTGATTTTTCCAAGAGGTTCCTCTTGTTGGTTAAGGTCTCATCGGTTGCTTGGTACGCCGCTACCTCGTCCGCCAGCGTGGTGATAAGGCACATCGTGTTCACCGTGCTTGGTTCTTCTGGTACTGGGGCCCGGCTTTGGGCGTCAACGTGGGGCATCTTGTCCCCCGCCTTGTGCACCACCTGGAAGGTGTATTCACTGAGTGTGTTAGTCCAACGTATTAGTTGCGGGTGCAATGTTTTCTGCGTGCAGATGTACAATAACGCCTGGCAGTCGGTCACTATCGTAAACTCGATGTTAGCTATCCATGGTCGTAATCTGGTTACCGCCCAAATCATCGCGAGTAACTCCAGCTTACTGCTGTGGTAGTTCTTTTCGACGTTGCTGGTTCGGCGACTTAGAGCGTACACTAATTGCCATGCGCCATTTTCGTGCTTCTGCCATAACATTGCGCCTAGTCCCAGCGCGCTTGCGTCGGTGTGGATCTCGGTCGGTTTCTTCGGATCGAACGTTTGCAAGATCGGCTGGCTTGTGAGGGCCTCCTTTATTTTCTCGAATGCCTTTTGCTGCTCCGTACCCCACTCGAATTGTTTGTCCTTCGTCAATAAGTCGAACAAAGGGGCTGCCTTTTGTGCGTAACGTATGATGAATCGTCTGAAGAAACCAGCCATTCCCAAAAACCTTCTCACTTCCGTTAGGTTGGTTGGTTTAGGGTAATCGGTTATCGCTCTTGTTTTTGCTTTTCCGGGACGAACTCCGTTAGCCCCGACTTGAAATCCCAAATAGTCGACCTCCTGATACATGAATTTGCACTTTCCGATGTTCAGCGTCAAGCCTGCTTCTCGTAGTGCCTTCAAGACTAGTTCCAGCTTGTTTTTCATCTCCGTCCATGTTTTTGCGGGAATGAGTATATCGTCCAGGTAGTATAGTACTACCTCATCTTTTAATGGTCCCAAAGCTTTGTGCATTATTTTTGAAAAATACGCCGGTCCGTTTGTTAGTCCAAATATCATCCTCGTGAATTGGATCGTTTCGTCCGGTGTAATAACCGCTGTCTTCGCTTGTGCCTGTTCCGTTATGGGTATTTGTAAGTATCCGTGCGCTAAATCCAGGACTGTGAATGCTGTGGCCCCTCTCAGCTGGGCTAGGTGATCGTCTATGTTGGGCAACGGGAAGTGAATACGCTCGGTTTGCGCATTCAACTTTCGAAAATCCGCCACTAATCTGGATTCTCCGTTTTTCTTTTTCACCAAAAGAACCGGACTAGCGTAAGAAGATTCCGTGTCTCTGACGATTCCTGCTTCTCTCCACTCATCAATGATCTTCTTCATTTCTTGTCGTCCCCACGGCGTGGCACGGTAGGGTTTTGATCGAATTGGCTTGCTGCCCGTTTTTTCCACAATATCCATAGCGAGGCCTTTTACCACACCCAGTTCCCTGAGTGAGAGGGCGACGCAATCTCTGTATTGATTCAGTAGACTCGTCACTTCCTCCATGATGACATCTGGCTGACCTTCCTCCACATCGATTTGATCCAACGTGAGTGATGCTTTCCACAAACGTACTGGTGGTTGAGGTAGATCTGTCACTTCTGCACTCGGTACGTATCGCTGCGGCAGGATTTTACGTACGTGGTTGCCCGTGTTGACTATCGGTAAACTGACATTTCTTTCGTTCATGGTCATTGATATGCAGTTTATCGATTTTGCGGCCAGCACTATTGTTTCCGTACAATTTATGCGCGTGGTTGTCTCTGGTTCGGGCACTTCGATTTTAAACAGATAATTTTCTTCGTTGCTGTGAAAAGTCAGCGACTTATCACTCTTTGTGTAGCTGACCCATGGCTTCTCCGTATACGTTCGACCAATCATTACGTCGTGGCGTTGCGCGTCGTCGTGCATGATGCACAGTGGTAGTTTGGGTACCAGTACTCTGTCCACTGCAGCGTCCGTGATTACCACACCTTTGGATATCTGCACAGTTGATGAGGATCCCCACCCTTGCAGCTTCGTGATGGCCGGTGTGTAAGGTAGTCTTTCCTCTATGACGCACGACGCTTTTATAGTGCAGACCGCACTGCCCGTATCTATTAATGCCTGTATGGGACGACCGTTGATCGTTACTGTTTTTACGTACTTCTCGACGTCATCCTGTGTCTCCGTATTCAGTGTGCTTATTGTGGCGGGTTCTATCGGGGTGTTGGACCGGCAGTTCTTCTCGATGTGACCAGTTTTTTGGCACCGTCTGCATCTTACTGCCTTTTTCAGTTCGGGACAGTCCCTGGACAAATGTCCGTACACGTTGTAATTGAAGCACTTGAATTGCCCCTCCGTATTTTGGTTAGGTAGTTTCCTCTTTTCGTGTCGTTTTTCCGTTCGTTCTTTCTTTTTCACGTCCGATTCTTCCTTGGCCGCGTTTATTGTGACCCGTGGTGGGTTTCTTTGCGGCTCTTCGTTGATTATCGCGTCGTGCGTCGTGTGTACCTTGCGTACGTTTGCGTTTTCGAGCAGCGCCCGACAGATATCACCGGTTGTCTTGTGATGAGCTGCGGCGATGCCCATACTATCTTCGTGGTACCTCAAACCCTCTAATACCTCCTTCTTCGTCTCTTGCACGGATAGTTTCAATCCGTCGCATAGGCGAACTTTGGCGTGGAAATAGTTTTGTACCGATTCCGTGGCCGTTTGTCTGCGTTCCGACATTCTTTTCCATTTCTCTCCGTACGTCTCGGATGTGGAGAAGTTCTTAATAAATTTCTTCTTGAACACGCTCCACGCGTAGACCTTTTTCGCCCCATAATGGAGCCATTCCTTAGCCGCTCCGGTTAGTTGCGCGTTTCGGCACGTGTCGCGGCGTCAATGTTTTTCAGCGTGCCCTTTTTAACCTTGCTCGGTTGGCGTAGCACTGACGACCCTCTGCCTTTGTTCGGGCCTTAACTTTTACACTTTGCTATAATTTTTTTACACGTTTGTCCTTTTGCAATAATTTTACACTTTATTACAAATTTTACCCGTTGTCCTTTTGCAACAATTTTACACTTTGTTATAAATTTTACACGTTGTTTTTTGCAACAATTTTACACTTTGTTACAAATTTTACACGTTTTTCTTTTGCAACAATTTTACACTTTGTTACAAATTTTACACGTTGTCCTTTTGCAACAATTTTACACTTTGTTACAAATTTTACACGTTGTCCTTTTGCAACAATTTTACACTTTGTTACAAATTTTACACATTGTCCTTTCGCATCCATTTACACTTAGTTACGAATTTTACACGTTCCGTTGTTATAAAATTTTACACATTGTCCTTTCGCATCCATTTACACTTAGTTACGAATTTTACACGTTCCGTTGTTATAAAATTTTACACTTTGTTCGTTTCGCAAAATTTTATACTGTTCGTTGTTACGTACGTTGCACGCGCCCGTCACGCGTCGATGCTTCAATTTTTCTCACACAATTTTGCGTCCGTTCGTACACGTTTTCTTTCCTCTCGGATTTTACAGGCATCCCACTTCTGAATGTAAAGCACTTTTGTACAGCGAGAACCCAGTGTTCTACTCTGCTGTTCCGTTGTCAGGCGTCTTCCGGTCGGAGGCGGGAAACTTACCGCTCGTAGACCGCGTGTTGTCGATACTTGTAGATATTGATCGAGAGAAGTGATAGGGTTCAATGTGTACGTTGGAATTACGAGAAATAGGTTCGTTTATTTAGTAATAAATATGAAATAGTTAAAGGGTAGATATGTGGATTAATAATGCAGTAGAGGTCGATACAAAACAGGAATAACAGAATGAAGAATTTATTAAATGTTCACTACGGCCACGTCGGCCCGCGTCGCGTTGTTCGTTCGTTGTCGTCTCATGGGGTTTGGCCGTTGCGCCTTTGCCCCGTATCGTGAGTTCGTGTGACTTCGTCGGTTCTCGACTCAAACCACGCTTGTACTGCCATTGCCAGGCGATCGCCCGAAGGTACGTCGGCTCGCGCCCGCGCTGTGCGTTCACGTAGTCAGGCACACTGCGTGGTGCGTAGCTGGCGTGTTCTACATGACCGACGCCCGTTAGGAAAATGCCTAACAAAAGATGTTGTTATTTTTCATAAAGAATATTAAGAAACTTGCAAAATAAATTAGCATTTATGTCAATGAGTTAACAGATTACTTGATGAAATTCGAAAAATTCGTCAAGCTTCAAATATCTCCGACAGACGGGCTGATTGCAAATTCTCATGTAGAGTCCCTCAAGTAACAGAGGCAGATGATCGCCGGCGAATAAACATATATACGTGATGAGTAAGGACTAAAGTCAGTAATTTCAGCCGGCGCGGTAGGGGTATTCTCTCACTGCCCACTCTACGCTGCCCACGCTAGGCGTGTCAGGGGGAGGTTTGCGAAAGATTATGTGAGCTGACACAAGCGTTCGCGAAGCCAGGATTCACAGCGAAAAAGGTGATGCTGTGTGTGTGGTGGGACTGGAAGGGAATCGTCCACCATGAGCTCCTTCCAGTTGGTCAGACGATTGATTCTCAACTCTACTGTGGACGACTAGAGAGATTGCGCCAAGCAAATAAAAGAAAACGGCCCGAATTGATTAATAGGAAAGATGTTGTCTTCCATCATGACAACGCCCAACCACACACTTCTTTGATGACCAGTCAAAAATTGCGAGAGCTTGTTTGGAAAGTTTTGATGCATCCACCGTATAGTCCAGACATAGCACCCTCTGACTATCACTTTTTCCGATCTCTGCAGAACTCTCTAAATGGAATTAAGCTGCTTTCAAAAGAAGCCTGTGAAAACCACTTGATTCAGTTTTTCAACCAGAAACCACAGAAGTTCTTCACCGATGGCATCATGGCTTTACTCGAAAAATGGCGAAACATTGTCGATAATAATGGAGCATATTTGGTTTAAATAAATTCATTTTCACACTATAAGAAAACCAGGTGAATTTTACTAAAAAAAACGCAACGAACTTTTTCCCAGACCCAATAGAATCTATTAAATGATAGGCTATATACTGCCATAAAGCAGTTATGCGCTGATGTGGAAAAATGCACATGATTAACGATATCAACGTTAGCACGGATAAGCGATATTAATAGTGCAACATCGGATAACAGAGAAGCTGGGTGACGCAGTCGTAGCGTTCTAGACTGACAATCCTATGATAGGAGATTCGAATCTCGAGCTAGTTAATTCGTAATTTTTTTTTCTCGCGACGATTCACTTTTCAAAAGTGAAATGTTGCGACAAAAAGACAAATTCGAAAAATTTCGTAATATAACGTACTAACATAAGTACCCATGTTATTGATATTACAAGATTTGTTTCCCAACTCTTACTGAAAAACCGATCTAACGTCATGAATTTCTTACAAATACTCATACTAATGAAAAACACATAAAAAGATCAACAATTTCAATAATTAATGAAAGCAAACATTTTATTCATCGAATAAGAGTACACAGAAATTATAGTACGGCTAATAACTGTATTCGATTATTTTAGGGGGGGGGACAGGCGTCGTTTCTTGTCGGACAGACACGGCAGCGGACACGGTGTAAACATCTTCGTTGTACAATAAACGGCGCAAGAATTCTCCAGAATACGTTAGCTCTCTTTGTTCGAGCCGATCAACTCCATCCTCTGAATCTTAGCCACCAATAAAATTCATAGCATCTCAACGGTAATTGTGACTGATCTTAATATCGGAGCCAGCAATAGCTCCAGCGAGAGCCTCGATGCCACGTATGTAGCAGCAGCATGACGCAGAACAGACTGCAGCGCAGCGAGATTTCAAATTCCGCCCGAGATCATTGCATCTTCTGGTTCCCATGAGATGCTGCGGGGCTTGTCTCATGCGTGCTCCTTTCGACGAGAGCGCTGACGTCACAGTTGTGGCTACCACCTCCCAGAATGTGCTGAGACACAAGAGCTCTCCTCTCGTCGATAAAACAGTTTCCTTCATGATACCGCTGGTGATCTTTTTTTTGATGCCTGAAGTGCTGCGATCAGAACACCGCCCGCTCGGAAGTATCATTAACAAAAAAAAACGAAAGAAAACAAAACTATCTATATCATCACCGCACGCTATATAACTGCCCAGTTGGATCGCTTCCCGGGGGGGGGGGACTCTTATCCGAACGAGGAGGTCTGCACCTGTCAACCCCGCTCTGCTCGGCTTTGTGACACGCCACCAAAAATATCCTGTCACAATACGTTGAACGAGTGAACAGCGCGCCGCGTAGTGAGTGACGTCACGCGCTGCTTGACCGTTGATTGGTCGGTGCACCGGGAGCGCGTTCGGCGTAGTGAGTGACGTCACACACTGCTTGACCGTTGATTGGTCGGTGCGTCGGATGCACGCGCGGCGGGCGCTAAACCAACCCCGGTGGAGGGGGTACACCACGACCTTGATGTAGGACAAAATCCCACAACCTGGCATCACTGCCTAGAGTAAATACAAAATTATAAAACTGTGGGAGTGAACACGTTTTCAATGAAGGTGATATACCAGGTGTATGCATAAGTTTTTTCCGGTTTAACTAAGAGATGGCGCCAGCGAAAAGTACGCAGCGTATTAATTCGACACATACGTCATTTTGTTCGTCTGACATTAACCTACAAACACACACAAGTTGAGTCCGCCAAAAACTAGCGTCTTTGTTTTATCGTTCAGTGATCATGTCGAGTTTTGTGCCTGAAAAAGAACATTTGCGGCACGCATTGCTTTTCTTATTTAATCAAAAGAAAAAGGCTGCTGAAAGTCAACGTTTGCTGGTAGAAACATATGGTGAACACGCTCCATCGATTAGAACATGTGAGACATGGTTTCGACAATTTAAAAGTGGTGATTTCAATGTGAAAGACAGTGAGCGCTCTGGTAGACCACAAAAATGCGAAGACGAGCAATTGCAGGAGTTATTGGATGATGACCCAACTCAAACTCAACGGCAATTAGGAGAAGCATTACATGTGTCACAAGAAACAATCAGCAGACGTTTACGAGTAATGGGGAATATCAATAATTCGGTAAATGGGTCCCACATGATTTGAATGAACGTCAAATAGAAAATCGCAAAGACACTTGTGAAGTGCTGCTTCAACGCCATGAAAGGAAATCATTTTTGCATCGAATTGTGACGGGTGACGAAAAATGGATTTATTTTGAAAACCCGAAGCGGAAAAAATCGTGGCTTTCACCTGGCGAAGCCGGTCCTTCAACACCAAGACCAAATCGCTACGGCAAGAAGACCATGCTATGTGTCTGGTGGGACCAGAGCGGTATTGTGTATTATGAACTCTTGAAGCCCGGCGAAACCGTTAATACACAACGCTATCGCCAACAAATTATTAATTTAAACCACGCATTAATCGAAAGACGACCAGAATGGGCCAGAAGACATGGCAAAGTGATTTTGTTACACGACAAGGCGCCGTCTCACACAGCAAAAGCAGTGAAAGACACCTTGAAATCGCTTGGATGGGACATCAGTAGTATGTGTACACCTTTGCTCCATCCCACTCCTATCCCCACTCCTTCCCCCACCACGCGGCTACCCCCACCACCTCACTTTTCCACCACCGTGCTACCCACTCTGCTTGACCAGTGTCGGTAACGTGGAGATGGTAAAGTGAGGTGGTGTGGGTACCTTGGTGAACAAGGAAGAGTAGAGATAAGAGCAGGATGGAGCAAAGGTGTACACATACTTGGAAAAATGAATAAAATTATGTACTCACCACCACCGCAGCTGTTGTAGGCATCTACCCTCCTGCCAAAGTGATTTTAAACTCCTGTCTCTCGAATGTACTCTCTCTCACACACGCACACACACACACACATACACACGCACAGAGTCTTTAATTCATTACTATGTCCTCGTCAAAGCCCTCGTCCACGACATCGATATCGTAGCCGATATCTATCTGATCACCGAGGGCTTCTATAATAAACGCATCCACGCGTTCACCGTTCGATATCGAACCCGCGGAACGCTATCGCCGGCAAGAGGTCGCATCATGACAGCGATCAAGTCATCTCCACCGCACGCTTCTTCGACGAGCTGCTCGATACCTGCAACATCCACGCGTTCGAGTCCGTATATGGAAAACTCCATGACAAGAACCGGCAGCATACATGCTAGAGGCTCCGGATGAAATAGGTGAGACCAGTCGATGTAAATAGTTTCGCCGAAATCGACTAGCAACACCGCGCAGTACCCATCAAAGTCCGGGTGAACCACTTCGCCGCGGACGACGCTATTGAAACGAGGCACAATACAGGACATGCCGATATGCAGCTCCCCAAGTTCAATGGGTCTTCCACGACGTTCCACTAAATACACACTACGTAGGAGCTCTTCCAGCTCGTCGTATGCATCGCACATTTCCTGCGTACGCAGAAACACACTCATCACACTCTCGACAAACATTAATCGGCACCAAAACGCGTCGCTTAAAATCTCCTTACCGTATCGTGGATACATATTGCTTTTTATTGTTTCCAAGTAGGATGCCAAAGACAGACTAAATGCTCGAGATGCTACTAGAGAGTATCACGGGCATAAAGATAACAGCCTCCTATGAATCATAACTAGGTATCCATCACTTTGAATGCAACGAAAGAGGTTTTCGAGCATGCATAGCCCTGCGCTATGCTCCTCGCAAAGCGCTTGCTCTGCAGTAAAAGATATAGAATATGATCCCTCACAGAGAGAGAGAAAGACTTCAATTATAATTCTCTAATTATTATGCTATAAAAATAAGAGACACAGTAAGATCAGATATTTTTTACTTAACTAATATTTTATGGAAAGCACTTTACACATTTACCGTCGTATGCGACAGCCCTGCAAACACGGTCATCCACGCTCGGAGATTCCTTCACCGTTAATTTTATTTTTATCGCTATATGGAATTAATTTGTATTATCACTCGTAAT